>JAROYE020000004.1:38762315-40012315 GCA_029619315.2 Dynastes maya
CCTAGAAGGAAAATTTGGAATTGTCTCAAGAAGAGAAGAGTAAATAGTAAATTGATTGGAGTGATTAAGAGCCTGTATAAAGAAACTAGGAACTGTGTAATTAAAAATAATAGCCAATCAGAAATCTTCGAAACAAAGAAAGGAGTAAGACAACGTGGAGGACTAAATCCACTACTTTTCGTCATGTTTATAGATGAAATCATTAATCAAGCCAAAGAAAAATAAAATCAATGTTTTTGGGACGCAGAAACCTAGAATGATTCAAGGTTTCCGAATGTGGGTTTGCAGATGATATTATTATTAGCAAAAAGCGAGAGAGATCTGCAAGACAATTTAAATATTTGGAACGAAACACTGACAAAGAACGGAAACTAAATAAAAGAAAAACAAAAGTAATGGCTATTTTATAAGAAGATCAATTGAAGCTACAAATAGGTTCTTCTCAACCTTCTCAAAGTAATACTGTTTACTTTGCATTTACTATTTCATTTGCAAATTTCGGTAACACATACAAAGGGTTCTTTAAGTTAATATTGCCTGCATCTTAACTACCGCACACAGCAGATCTAGTCATGGCGATATCGCATAACACGTTGTTAAGGTGATTAAGATGACAGTTGTAATACCTATAACCTAACCACTCCAGTTATTTACTTTCATGTTCGATTAACTTGTCTCCCACTAATTAAGTCGCACAAAAGAACCGCCAATTCTTAAATCATTTTCAACATTAAATACCGGATGTGTTAATTCCACAAGCACAGTAGCATGCGGGGTAAATACAAGTGCTAATTGCAATTAATGTAACCAATGTGAAACGGTCGCAAATCAAAATCCTGAACTCCCTCGCGATCCATTACATAAACATTCGAATATCACGCAATCTTGAATCGTGTTGTAATGACTCCGAGTTGCATCAGCTTGCGTCTGGCCTTTTCCTGGATAAATCCATGCCGCTGACGGACATTCAACTGTTAAATTCGAGTTCGTAATAATAATTAAGTGCCGGTAAATCCTTCCTGGTCAGTTAAGAAGACTTAAAAACCTTTTACCATTATCGCTGGGCGTAATCCGTGCTTTACTGAAGGTATAAAAGAAGAAATGGAAGAAAAAGAAAACCAGTTCGACTTCGAAGGCGTGCGACCAGCCGGTACAATTTCAGAAAACGCGCCATTGATGAATAGATGACGATGATGATGATGTTCTGGTTATTGTTGCTGTAATGAAGGTGAAAGAGGAATCGGAAAGTTATCGGAACAGGTAGGGGGCGAGTCCTCGTCTATTTGTTTCGAGCTTAATTGGAGCTAGAGGAGGTCGAATATGACTTATAACTACACGCCTGATTGATCAGACAGAATAAATTATGACTGCACGTTTGGAGGTCTTTGGTGATTCTATAAACTACAAATAAATTTCCTGTTATAAACAATGGTGAAAAAACAAGATTTGTATGCAACTACCAAGGAAATACATATTTAAATTTAAAATTTCCGCCTATTGCTTGTACGAATTCTTCAAAGTGCGGCTCCCTTTCTTAGTATTTAAAAACTACGGGACGATAGGTACTTGTATATGATTCATTTCTTGTAATCCTCAAAAAATATCCAAGCCTTACTCATCCTGGTAATACTAGAATTTATTTTTCCCGAATGTTCAGCATCAATTTGTATAGTTTCTAACAACATTTTGTAAAAGATCACTTGAGATTATAATATTAATACACATATATTTCTAGCATAATCATATAATCATATATTAAACAACTAATTTTTCGGTTAGCTTATATTGCTTTAAAAACATGAGTATCTTTATTTAACAATATTGTTTTAAGGTTAGTATAAGACTTTAAACATACAATATTTATCAACAAGTTTATTTCTGTTTTACTTACAGTAATGGATACATTCACATTTTCCATTGAGAATTTTTTGCCAAGAAATTACTAATTCCTCATCATTACTGCTAAGACGAAAATGAAAGCTTCACTATTCAGAAATTACTAAAGAGTTTCAAATTCTAAATAACATATCATTACTGTCACATACCATTAAATTAATTTTACATTTCTCCACCTCTGTGCATTAGCATTACGATGCCATAACACATTTTTATATATAACTGAAGCTTCGTATCCTCCTTCTAATAACTACGTAAATCTATGAATGGCGTGCCCAGAACTTATGTAATTTCCACTAAAACATGGTACGAGAACAATAAAGGTTTACTACTCCTACTAAATACATATAATTGACACAATTTGCAAAATACCTGATTATGCATCTGGGGCCACTATTTAGGACGACACCATATAAAGAAATGAGCCAGTGTTATACGGCTGATGGAATCGATTAATATTCTTACAGCACGGAACAATGGAGATCCCCTAAATTTGAATCACATGCAACACCATAAATCAATCATTGACAGCAGATGACTAATTCAAATTAACTACGGGTACATTCCATAAAATGTAGTATTCTGTAAACTTTCTGAACTTTGTACCAATCGTACGTGGCACACTGAAGCGAACTTTTATGAAAAATAAAATTAAAAAATAAAACAGTAAATTGATTGAATATTGCTACAGTATAATAAACTAAACACCACATTTTTATAAATATTTGATCATTTCAAGCGGCATGCAACGGTATACAAGCAAACATATGTGAAGACTACACAAGATAAATAACGTAAGCTGTACCGAAATCCCCTAGATTACTTCATGATTCATTCTTAGACGTTGGGCATACAGAAATACACATTTTTAGGTAAGAAATGTGCCAATTTACCCAATAAAGCCGGTCGACATCTCTAAATACATTCTATGAAAGCGATGGTCAAAACTGTGTGTAGACATATGTATATACGTGGTATATATGTACCTTCGATCGGCGGCCGATGTTAATATTCGCTTCGCATAGTCGGCTCGCTGTTTGTGGGCACTTACAATAGTGGCCAAAAGTAGATAGACAATTTGTTTTTATGTCCTAGCTAAGGCAAAACAACCTGAACAAATGTAAAAGAGGTATTTATGTATTAAACATATATAATACTACATAAAAATTAAACATGTGAAATTTCTAGTTACAATAAGTAACGCCAAAAATAACAACCAAAATAAAAACATTGCTGGTCAAAAGTAGATCGACAAATAAAAGGTCTTTTAAATTAACGATTCAACTTCGATTAAATTGATTGAACTGGAAGAGGAGTTCTTAGTACTTTGTACAATAACCTTTGTTCTCAATAACCTGGCATCTTCGCGGCATTGGCCCTAATAGTTTGTCAATAGCAGGCATGTCTATATTTCGCCATTTCTCTTCTAAACTATGGAACAATTCATCATTATTTGAGTAATTTCTAACCCTAATACTTCTGTCTACAATTTGCCAAAAGTTTTCAATAGAGTTGAGGTCGAGATTTTGCGGCAGCCATTTTAAAACGGGAATTTTGTCGTCTTCGAAAATTTTTTTTATTAACTTCGAAGAGTGTTTAGAATCATTATCTTGCTGGAACTTGAATCTCAGGGATAAATTGTCTTCAACATAAGGAACCATAACATTTCTGAGTATATCCCTATACATTACTTTATCCATGATACCTTCAATTAGATACAAAGGTCCGACCCCGAATCCTGAGAAACAACCCCACACAATCACCGAACTCCCTCCGTGTTTAACAGTTGGTTTCGTGTACTTCGGATCCAAGCGATTACCAAGAGACCTTCTGACATACTGAATTCCATCTGAATTGAACAGATTGAACATCGACTCGTCGCTCCAACATACCCTTTTCCAACCATGTTTTGTCCAATGAATACATTGACGTGCAAATTCTAATCGATCCATCCGGTTCTTCTTAGAAAGTAGCGGTTTTCTGGTCGGCCTACGAGCAAACATTTTTTCTTCAACCAATCTTCTTCTTATTGTTCTTGAAGATACATTACAGATGCCTTCACTTAATAATTCCGCCTTTAATGCAGTCAATGACAGGAACGGATTTTTTGAGATCATTCTTTTCAATTGTTTTACACCTCTCTGGTTCATTTTTCTAGGACGCCCTGACCCTTTTCCAAGTTCAATAGAACCAGTTTTTTTATACTGTTTAATAATCGCCCATACAGTGCTCCTCTTAACATTAAACCGTTTAGCAATATCAACTTGAGGTTGTTCATTACTGTAAGTATCAATAATATGGTGTTTTAAATCAAGAGAAACTTTTATTCCACGCGGCATATTGCACGACACAGTCGACACTAACATGTACTGTAAAATCAAGCCGCATATCAAGTTAGAATACTTATCAAACGATAAAAAAACTAACAGACACTTTCTTGTCGATCTATTTTTGTCCAGCAACGTTTGCGTTTTTTACTTTTGCTCGGTGTCAAAGAAAGATTTATATAATGCAGTGATTTTATCCTCTTTACATCAGAAAATAATATTGTCTATCTACTTATGGCCACTACTGTATATACTGAAATATCTTTCTCAGGTTTTCTACTCTAAATTTTGTTAAATTTTCAAATTTAACTCTATTAAATGATTTTCGTAGGTTCGGGGGTATCCCTAGATACCCTTGTGGCAATTTTGAATGAATTTGTAACTTAGTGAAATCAGATTAACGAATTTTTAAGATTTTAAAATCAACTAACCTTTAAACTTTCGACCGACGCCAATGTAAATAAACACTCTGTTTAAATACACACCACAGGAACTGCCTGTTCTGGATATTTAACCCAATTTGAATTTCTAATAGTGACTTTCAATACACCACGGACACTTATCTTTGGATTTTATTCACGATTGATTCAACCAAGGCCGAATAAAGATTGATGATAATTGAGGGCGTCCTTTCTCTTTCATTTATTTTAAATCGCGAAAGACCGGCGATTGTTTTCTTCCACAGCCAATTTTGATAATTTGCCTAAATAGAAACTACCTCTTGATGACTTTCAATCTAAATGATATTTGTACTCGAGAACGAATGCAGTGACTTAACCAGGAGGTTGTTTGTTGATGATTCTGTGATACGAATTGTCACCAACAAGCTTTAAAAGAGAAAATCCACTACGAATTTATGGAAACCTTTCAGATAAGGATTTAATTGACGAAATATTATCTGTTGTGCTTTGAAATTTACGTTGTTGCTTATTCCAGACGATTTTTACATTAATTTAGAAGAAGTAATTGAATAGGAAGATTGATAAACGAGTAGAATTGTCCATGATACCCCACACTCGTCGTTATCTGGACTTATTATTAATTTCTACCTTCCTCGCCCCAAGGACGGTTGGCTGAGGGGGGAAATGGTAACGCAAAAATTATCAATTATCCCCGCAAGAGGGATATTTGGTTGCCAACGAGTGGCCAGCCTGACATTTACTTCAATATCGAAATGACAACCGAGAGAAATTGTTGTCGTCGTAAACACGACGTTGAACATAACATAACAATACTTACTACGATGCTGTCGTGGCGCTCGAATGTGTCACCTCTAATGATGATACCATAAATATAAAATTTGCCAAAGGATATATTCTTAACTAATAATATGGTATCTTATAGTCTGCAATATCTGATTTATTCAAGTAGATTCTTTAGTTCTTTGCATCCAATATATAAAATCTCATTTGAGATTGTATGTACAATTCCACTTAACTGATTATAATATGGTTTTTATTATTAAATTAACGCATGAAATTCCTTTTTTACTATTTCGAATACAAAGTCCATAGAGCGTTTAATAGATAACCATAAATTCAATATCTAATTTTTTATCACGACTTATAAAATGAAATAAAATGGTATTCATAAAGGAAAGAACTTGAATGCATTCTAGGCAATCGCTGACGCAAAAACGACACTATGCCTTTTTATGTTTTTACAGATAAATCCACTGGAAATAACAATAGTGAAGTGCGTACATTTCACCAGTTTCGTAGCGAATAAAGGACGTTAAATACCGTGCAACATCGTTTTCACGTTTGGTTCGCTGGAGCATCCAAAAAACTGTTAACGATTGATTACTTCCTCATTAAGGCCTGCTCTGCTTGGTAGAAGCGAGTCGGTTGTGGAAATCTATTTATAAATGTGGAAAAAATACGCCTAATGATGGCGATGAAATAGCCTATTAAACGAAAAAATTGGATAAAGCTACGTGAATGAAGAGCTCCGTTACAAGTACAAAACAACAATAAGATATAATTGCCCGTCTTTATTTAATGTTCATAGTTACATTTTCTACAGTACACACTAATTAATGGATTTCATGCAGATATTAACTTTTGTTGTATGAGCCGAATTTTAAATGAGCCGAATTTTAAATATAACTCAATTTCGAATTTACAGAATCAATCTAACGTTAATATAGATTCCGTTAGATCTGTTGATTTACCGGTAGTAATAGGGCTCTGTCTTAGGACCTGCTTGATTTTCGGTTTCTGTAATTACTAATTCGTTTTGTCGTACAATAACAACTTAGTTACGAATGCTGACGAAGGCAGCGCCACTATATCCTGCACCAATTTGTTAGAGAATTAAAGTTGCATCTTAATTTACAGTTTTGGGGTCTTATGTTATTTGCGTAATGTAGCATAGTCCACGTATGTTATAGTTATGGGCAATGAGACGGTCAGATGGATATTACAGCGTTTAGGTCATTATGCATTATGCATCCTCTCTATGCCGGATAGCCCCCTAGGCCGTCAATCAACCCACTGCATTGACACAGGTTGGGACATTGCCCAGAGGAATCGCCCTAATGGCGGCAAGATGTAGCCGCTCGTCACCCAGCATGGTTCTTCTAATTGACGGCAGCGCAGGATACAGAAGATGTGTGTGTTTCCTCTTCAGCTTGGCAGCCCCTACACGACAGGTCTTCTTTAACCGGCAATGTCCATTCAGAATCCTAATAACCATGCGAAGGATAGTCTCAGGTATCTTAATACCGTCCACTTGTTTCGATACGTTAAAGTGATTTTAGTGGTGTAGCAGGAATTGATTTCCTCCCATCTCTTCAAGAATTTTTTACGGGCGATAGTTCTGATCCTTTCATAAAGCGCATACGCAGGCGGTCGAATGAATCGTGTACAGTCATGGCCGCACCACTCCTGGCTATCCTGTCCACTTCTTCATTGCCAGGTTCAATGCTGACACTACTTGTTTGCTGTAGGTAAACAGGTTGATATGTTTGCCTACCAGTTAGGCAGTAAGCTGCTAGCTAGAGTGAGCGCCGAGATTTCCGCCTGGAAAGCGGTGATCTCCATCCCTAGCGGCCGTTATTCTTTTAGGTGGAGCTTCTCTGAAAATACTCCTGCTCCAGTTCCTTTGTTGGTTTTTGATCCGTCCACGAAGAGACATAAGATTTGTTATCATAAGTGATTTCCAGAGATTTCGGGGCATTTCACTATACCATTTCACAGCAGCTGAAGTTAACCAAGCCAAGAGGTGACAGGCAAAGCACCATAGACATCGTTTGGGGAGATCTTAATGTGCCCATGATAGTTAGGCATAGTTGCGGTAATTGTTATGAAACAAATTAGGAAATCGGTGGAAATATCGAATGTGAGTAGTTGCTCTTTGATGACAATACAGAAAAACAGTTGCAAATCGCATTTCTAAGCAGCGTGAAAAAAATATTTTTTAAATGATATTTTATAAATTTTGCCTTACAATTAATCCAGATTCAACATATTACCTTAGACGATGCAGTCTATAAAACAGGCCTATCTTCTCAGTTAATGATATTAAAGATCGGAATTCCTCATCCAGACGCATTTCTTCGTAGGTTTATTTTAAGAACCCCTTAAGTCAGTCTAAAGAAATAGCTCGCATAACTTCAAGTGCAGTCGCAGATATAAAAATACCATTGTTGCATGTACACTTACTTATCATTCTAGCTTAGTCTCACCACAAAAGTCAGGAGCGCATTGTCGCATTCTTCAAAGAATTACACGAAAATTGTCGCTATTCAGGCAGTCATTTGTTCACTTTTTACAGTTATAATAGACGAGACTTGCTAACGTTGGCTAGTGCGTGAAATTGATACGTGCAATTCGCACAAAAAATCACCGTCTGTTGTTTACTTGCAGCAGTCGTCCGACATTGACCCAAATAATCTATCATGTAGTGGCTCATAGAACAGTTGCAAACGACACCAGCAAGAGTCGTATACCGTTTTCAATGAGTTCTAAATAAACGGGAGTCGCAAAGTAGGTCCCTGCATTGAATCTTTTTATATGTAATACGTGTATCTGGACGTATAAAACGGTACGTCACCTTACACTTTGAGTACAAACACATATTTCCTGCAGCCGCACTAACTGTGAGCTGTGGCCACCTGCTTCTTAAAGGTGGTTACTTGCTAAGTTTATCGGATTTATAGTCCATGCCAGCGCTATAAAATGCATTCTTATGCAAATCACGTAAATTAATCTGGTTTAAATTAGAAAAGAACGCGTATAAATTCTTTCATGGCTGCTATTTAGAACAGTAACGTCGTATGTACCAATTTTTCCACTCGGTGAATTTCTGTTTAATGAAGGCTTAGTATTTTTAATGATTAGGCGTTTGTATAAAAAAAGAACACGATAATATTCATCTTATCGGTAACGACCACAAAAACCATTTTCGCTACGGTAGTTCTCCAATGAAACAGATAGATACCAGCGGCATTTCATTGCAAATATCCAAGAATGCTTGCGCTTTCCTACTACGTGTTAATGGGAAATACATAATATAGAGCTTTTCCCTGCACTTCTCATTTAACTAGGTAGTAAAACGAAGGGTGCTGTGAATATGTAAATATAGATATTTTGATATTTATTTAAGAAGAGATTATTATTATTAGAAATAATGAATTCTCAGTAAACAAATGCTTTATTTTAAGAAAATGAAACTATTGATTTATGAACAATATCTAAACGCTTTCTGGAATTAATAAAATTATTTACTATCCTTAAGAAAATATTGTTTTGTGTTATACTGAAAATCGCAAATTTTCTGCAAGATTTTCTTAAATTAAGTTAACAAATGTCTTAAATAAAGGAGTTCAATTATTTCATTACAAGTATTTCTATTAAGCGGAGAAAAACATCCTAAGAAAATATTTCTTTTGATTTAAAACAGTTGTTTTATTCTGGATAATTGAAACAGTAATTGTCTTGAATTGAGGCGGACAGTCTTGATACAAGTAAACGTTTTTCTGCGTGTACGGTACGATTTTATAAAGAAGATCTGCCTAAAGTACTTCAGGAACTAAAACGTAAACAAACATTTCTAAAAAAACTAAGGGGCCACAAGCTTTCACTTATAAATCACACTTATGACGTTTACATCTTCGCCCTCTCAAATACCTCCCGCCAAAATAGGAAGAGATTAGACCTGACAGACATTTCCTCTGTGTTAGAAAAAAAATTATTTGCTTCTCTGTGAAATTGGATCTTCTTGCTGGCTTCTTTACTACAATTTTAAATTACTTTCGCCATTTTGACATTTTCGATCAAGGGTAGTGATTTCTACTAAACCTGTTTAACGTCAAATGGCATATTTAGTGGAATATTGAATTTTAAAAACTAAAACAATGAATGTGGTTAATCGGAAGTGTGTCATTTAACGAACCTATTTTAGAAATCAGTGCAGATCTGCATGCCAATGCTATGAGTATAAATCCCAAATGAGACGTATAAATAATGCATTACCCACCAATTAATTTCATAGTTATTTATTAATCTAATGCTGGCATCTGTAATTTTTCCATTTCCTGCGCATCTTTATTGCATTAGCGCGCTTCGCGACGTGAAAAGCAACCAAAATGTTCTTTTCAACTAATGTGATACCGAGATGTCAGCTGATGTATCTCCTATCACGTTTCCCAGTAATCGAGTTGCTTTTGTAATTATGATAGTTGATACTACGACTTCTAATTGGCTTGGTTTATTATTTTGCGCCTATTAATTACTAAAAACGAGAACCGCTACTTCCAAATACACGGAAGTTTGATAGAAAATCTAAGCAGGCGTGTATCTTAGATTGTGGAGTCTCGATGGTTTTAATGTTCTCTAACAGTAATTTACCGGAATGCAGATGTTGAAATTATTGAAAATTAGCCGTCTTCTAAGGAAGCTTGATAGAAAATCATAATTATTGTTAGAACGAATGTCAGTCTAAACCAGAAGTACCAATTTGTTAAAGTAGCTTTACCGGTTTTACAATATCTGCAGAAAATGTAAGAAATAAATCGTGTGACTGCAGCCAAAAGCATCCGTAAGTTTTAGGAAGCTTCTTTCGAATAAAATTGCACGCCAAATAATAGTAATACAAAAAATTATGAGGCAATTAAATTGCATAATCTACAACTGATTTTATAGGAAATTATTACATGTACTTTTAAATACATTTCTCAATTAATCTGTTGAATTCTCCACGCATTGCATTGGTTTGAAATCTCGACAAACGTATAGTACTTGCCTCCATTTTTGCAATAATTACGCTGAAATCCAAATAAAGACCACGTGATATTTATTGCTAATACAATCTAGCAGCTCTTGATTGCAAGAGCGCACAATTTAGTATAGCACATCTGAGACACCGCATTTCTCGTCCTCTATTTACCTATCTCCCTCTTCTCCACATCATCGTTCCTCTGCATGACTTATCACTTATTTGCATATGGAAATGGGATAAATACATACATATTAAAGCGCAGCATCTCTGTCCTTAACGACGACAATCTATACCCTTCCCTTTTCTAAGCATGCACTTCGCCAATGGATTGCTACGATTCACGCATACAATTTAACAAGGGACGAATCGCGTGACAAACACGGAATATTAAGGCAGTCATTGCCAATAAAATCCTGCGGAAAATCAGTTTTAGGAAACAAATTGCCCCTCCATGCCAAACGATCTTTTAACGATGACCTCAGGGAAACGCTTTGTTTGGCACTGACCTAAAATTATGGACTACCCAATTCATTTATCTTGCATGTGCATATTCCGATGCTTAAGTTAACGATGTATAATATACTAGGTATACTACGTGCACTGCATTAAAGTATTTCGTTTAAAAATTAATACCACAAACAAAGAAAAGGTTGAAGAATTATACGCAAGAGCTTGAAGAATACAGTTATTCTTGAAAATTGGAGACGGCATATAATAATAAACCAGTTTCGGAAGCATTATAAGAAGTTGCTTGCAGTTTATCAATCGTAAAATCATTAAGGAACTTAAAAGGCCATAATTAAAGAATTTTTATTTTTTACATTAGCACTCAATTACAGTGTATTTCCGTTAACATAGACACTTTTCCTGCATTTTAAATGCAGTCAAAATATTTTAAGAGCTGTCCTCTTGTCCTCTCCGCTGACCAGTTTGAACTAATAACAGTATGAGGAGGTAATCTATTTTAATAATGAATGGATCTAGCATCTGTGATTACAGTAGTTACATGATTGGCATCGACTGGACGTTTTTGGATTCTTGCATGGATGTTGAAGTAGCCGTATCTTATTTTTATGATAAACTGTACTCAGTTATAGATCACTCAGTCAAAAGAATCAAGTCTCCTAAACGTATGTTCCCGCCTTGGTATACAGCAGATATCAAAAAACTACTTCATCTGAAAGATTACTATTTCAAGAAGTGGAAGAGAAGAGACCCACGTCCTTTTACCGAATAAATATAATAGATTGCGCTTTACTGCAAAACATGAACGCGTACTGCTTATAAAAACTATCAATCTGAAATGCAATTTAAAGTTATTAGCGACCCGCAGATGTTCTGGAAATACGTTGCAGATAGGAGAAATACTACTAGAATTCCCGGCTGCATGTCAAGCAACAATCAAGAATTTACGAAACCGCAAGACATTATTGATGCCTTTGCGGAAGTTTTCTCAAATTACTTTAATTCCCCGCCACCGGTTGCCTCCACCTCCAACAACACATCAAACTGTATAACACTTCAAGAATTTTCTGAGCGAGAAGTGTTTTGTAGCATAACGAAGTTTAAATCTACTTTCACGTCTGGTCATAATGCTACTCCTTGTTTCTTTGTAAAGGATTGTGCAAGAGTATTGTGTGGGCCGTTAACAACCATCTTCAATTTGATTATAGGAACTGGCTTGTTTCCTGAAATATGGAAAGTTAGTAGAGTCACGCCTGTTTTTAAAAAGGGAGACAGAGCTGACATACAGAATTATCGATCAATTAATGTAATTTGCAGCTTCTCTAAGGTATTTGAGAGTACGTTATATAATCAACTGTTCAACAAATGCAAACATCTACGACTAATCTAGTAGAAATTACACAATATATTAGCGAGGCTATTGACACTAGAAACCAAGTCGACGTCATTTACACCGATCTCACAAAAGCTTTCGACTCAATAGATCACTCCATACTTATATCTAAAATGGATGTATTCGGTTTCTCTAGTACTTTTTTGCAATTTATATCTTCATACTTACAGTCTTCGGCGGATTCACTTGGTAGCAGAAGGGAGAGGCAAAGTGCGAAATTTATAGTATGCAACTGATCCATAATAAAGTTGATTCTCCCTATTTGCAAGCCCAAATAAATTCTGTAGTGCCGACACATTTAACGCGGTCTGTCTACACCTTCCTAACCCCTAGGGCAAGAACCAATACGTTAGTAAAGGCTCTTCTGTATGACATGGCGACTAATTGCAACAAATTTTACGCGGAATTTTACGCGATTTCTCTGATATCATTTTATAACTTCATGGTTTAATCTATTATATGTCCCTATTATTTTTTGCTTTGGAAACATTTGTATTTTACTTTCCTTACGTCACTGTTTTACGTATCGTTTTATCTTTATATTCATTTGTCCTGTAAATGGTATTTCTGTTAGACAATAAAGGTTATTATTATTATTATTATTATTATTACAATTTTACTATGGCAAAGCAATAATCCACTTTTACGTTTTGCAACAAGTGAAATAATTTCTATTGTACTTGATTAGCCTGAAATGGCGTATTTGATAAGCTATTGAACTCGAAGGTGAAACTATGGACGTCATGAATCAGAAGGCGATCCTCACATGCTCAGATAAACATGTGTTAGATCTAACACCGTTTTAAGACAATCTGGTTGTTCCCTTACGTCTATTTGCACAAGTAGTGAGAATCCACAGAATTAACATTTTACGTTTTTGCTTCAATGCCGCCGCGTGGTTGAATAAGAACAAAACTTTCGGTGTAACATATGTTCCGTAAAAAATTTCTCCGTTTCAGTGTTAACATTTTTCCCTCGCGGTAAAAAATTACCCCATTTCGGTGAAAGATTCCTCCGTTTTAGAGTTACAACATTTTTCCCAACGGCAAAAAATGTCTCTACTTCGGTATTAATATTTTTTCGCAGTGAAAAAATCTTAAAATTTTTCCCATGCAATGAAAAATGTCTCTCTTTCTGTGATATTGTTTTCCCCTGCGGTCTAGGACTTAGCCGGTTTGATGTTAAAATGTTTGACCCACACCGAAATATACCTACTTGGGTACTAGAATTCACCAACAAATTCCTCGGTTTGATACTAAAATGTTTCTGATGCGATAGGAAAATTCTCAATTTGAGATTCCATCGCGGTGAAAAATATTATTGTTCCAATGTAAAAATTTGTCATCACAATGTAAAGGTTCTCCATTTCTCCCAGCGTTGTCCTCTCTTAGAAAAAGAATTGAATGTTTGTATTAGAAGTCACTAATTACTTTCGTCATAGGTAATTCATCTGTGCAACTGGGCCAGGAATGTTGTTTTACTATGTGAATGCATTCATAAGTTTTCGTTCTTACTTTGAACGGTTTAAGGACAATAAAAAGCAGGTGGCAGCTATCATAACCCATTTCTTCCAATTTTGATATTTTGCTCTCACATATAATATGTGCTCAAGCATTTCACCTGATTAGTTTCTAAATTCACAGTGGTGAATGGAAAGTATAAACTATATTCCTACACCCTTCTCCCACTATTAAATTCTTACCGCGCAGCTCCGTAAACGATACAACGGTGTTAGAATTAACAACTGGATGGTGTTATTTTAACTCCGTTTAGGTGAACTTCTAACTACGATATAGTGTTAACAAATTTACTAACTACACAAAATATAAAATATTCACCGTTATAGATACAAAATTATATCCTTTAAGATGTTAAAATCATTTTAACTGCTTACAGGGACTGACAAAGATGAAACTGTTCATCGTTTGTGACACTAAAAGAAAGCAACTACTTACTAATTTGTTACTTCTTATCACAACGGTGTTACTTTAATATAAAGTAGGTGACCATTTTACTAAACTGCGAGGTATATTTACATTATTATGGGTAAAATGTAACACCGTCACCCTTTTACTCCGAGAAATGTTTATCTGTGTGCTTCGTAGATGGATGAAAAGAGCAACTTGCAAGTGTATTAACGAATTCATTTATGAGATCTGCATACAAGTAATAGAAGTATCAATCACTAATAATGACGGGCATAAATAAACGAGTTATTGGATAATTCTAACATCGCTAAACTCAATCTAATCACTTTTATGTTCTCCTTTCAACTATATTACTTTCGCTTTAATTAGCTTCCAATTTCGGCTAAAAACTAGAAGCTATTACGTTAAAAATATGTTTCCATGCTTTACGGTGTATGTTACGTCATCGTGTATCATCGAAGTCATATAGTAAAGTCATGGAACATTTTAATCGCTTACGAAATTTCCACCACTAAAATTTAATATGCATGCAAAGTGGTTGTTGGCAATATGTTTAACGTGCATGAGATTTAAGTGGGCGCATCATTAGTGGTAGCTGTAATAAAACATTAGAAAACTTTGAAAATTAATATTTAATATTTTATTAAGTGGACACTCCCATATTCTTCAACTCCTTAAAAGTAAGCGTAAAATTTTAGTAGATTTTAGTGGTAGTAGTCTGAAAACTGGAGCGCAGCGAAAACTTCCTTAATCAAAACTGAACACAGACTTCTGAAACTATAAATATTGAATTTATTTCTGTTAGGAAACCGAGATATATATTAATATCTCCAATGCGCTAATACATCGAAAATATTCGTTCGGACAATGAGCAAATAAAACAAAACGTAATGCAACCAATACAAAATTGGATGGATTATACTTCTTCCACTTCCGAGAAAGATAAAGCAATGTGCATACACATACGTGAATGCAAGCATATTCGAGAGCATGTTGTATATTATCTTTACCATAGTCATAAAGACTGATCAAAAACCTGCTCACGCCCAAACAATCCCTCTCAGACCCTCATTTTTTATTCTATTATTACAAATGGATTATTTGTTTGGTAAATAATGCTTCGGGCAGTTCGACTCATACAAGTTATGGTAATAGCGTCCGCGCATAAACGTTATTATTTCTCGCGAATGTTCTTTATATGCTGATAGAACGATTTAAATAGATGACGAATTGGCGAATTATATCTTTATGTTCGCGTTTATTATGCGGCCGGCTCAGAGTATCTCATGAATATGATTTAGTGCCGTTTTGCTCTAAAAGAGAAGCTAGACGTCCTCAGCTATGTATGTATAAACGATTTATTGTCGTTGAAAAGTGGAAGCGGCACTTGGTTATGGGACTATAAGGAATGTCTCGTAAAAGTTTAATTTAATAGATATTGGTGTCATTATGTTACAGTATTTTAATGCATCACATAAATACACATGAATAAGCTTATTTTCTACCTGCCATATTTAATATTTGTTATCTGTTTAAGGAAAGCACGAAAGCTTTCATCAAGAATGCAATCTCTACTTGGTAGAAATTTCTTCGACGTTTTATGAAAGATCCAAGATCGTATACAATCGTATTGTATACCGACTGCTTAATTACGCGTTTTAGAGAAAGAAGTACAAATATATTATAACAAGAAAACAGTATGTCCCGCATATACACGTTGCGACACAGATCGGCTGTACATACAACATGAAGAAAACAACACAGTTCGACAACGCATATATCGATTATATTCACCAGCACGAGTTCGTTCGACAGAGCCAGGGCGGATGCGAGAGGAGATACAGCTAGTAACGTTGTCGTAGAGCGGTTTAGAATTTTTATTTATTTTGTACCTAGTTATCTAGAGTATTTATTTTTTTTTTTCTTTTATTTCATCAGAATACTTTTCATTTCTTATTTAGAATTACTTTTTGGTTTCGTATACGCCTCCTAGCAGCAGCAACATAAATATGAGAACTCATTTTCAATATAATTTGCGAATACATAATACGTAAGTTCCGTAATCGTTCTCTGTCCCAACGAAATTATGCCTATTGCCTCTGCTAACGCACTGAAGTCATACGCTGCTGGGTGAGACGAATGTAACCGTAGTTGGGGGATGCGGGGTGGGGGATGCGGGCGCTGAGTCACAATCGCCACGATGCACATACGTACATAGTATTCCACTGTTGCAATTGAAAGCCCATGTGTACAGCCGCTCAGTGTTGCAACGTGTATAAGTTTCATATTAATAAAAAATGTATATGCTAATAAAAATATAAACTCTGCGCATTCTTTCTTAAAGTCTTTCTCAGAGTGTTCCTTTCATCAAACATTAGTCTCCATGTCGCGCTTGAGCATACGGCATATAGGCTGAACATTTCTAACACGGGAACACATGTAACCCGAAAATTCAGATTTAAATGAAACGTTGTAGGTTTATAGCCTGATTTAGTATAAAGAACAAATATTTTTGTCGAATATAGTGGTACTACTTTCATTTAACCATCAATGGCTCCCAAATTATAAATAAAGAATCTTTGAGAAGTATAAAGAAAGAATATAGAGAAGAATCTTTGAGCAACTATTAAAGGGCAGTATCAATAGTCTTCCTTTAGCTACTACACCATTACAGGATCAACCCCACACTTTAATTTCTATCAAATTTCTAATGTTATTTGTTCAGACCTCTATTTCTATCTACCATGGTTAAGGCGCCGTTTGGCTAGGCGTGCAGAAAGCTTCAAATACTTCAAGAATATAATTTCAGCTCTATGCAGGAAATATGTAAGCTTGTTCAAACAAATAAACGGTAGATAATACAAACAAAAATAAGTAGAGCTAACAAATACAGACAAAATGAGAGCAGTCGTTTAGCTATCTATTCATCAGCATGAGCATTTTGAGCTTTGTTCGTACGTTGGCACCTGACCGCGTAGAATTGTTTTTGTGCATTTTAGCTATTACACGTATAATCTCAATTTCATTACCTTTAGCTTAAATTAGGGGTATTTAAATTTCAAAAAATAAGTTTGCAAAAAGACCATAGTGAAGCAGCAAGTGCTACAAAATTCAAAGAAATAATCCATGTAATTTAGCAAGTTTAAATAAATGGATTAGGAGTTTGGAAAAACAAAATTTGCAATTGTCGCGATCGTTTAATATTTTAAATTTAATCGTAAAATTAATCACTTAAAGGATAAATTTTCTGTTCCTAAGAAGTACCAGGATTGCTGCTGCTTTTAGCTACCAATGATAAATCGAACGGGAAAACTGTTAATAATAGTAGTAGCATACTACGCCCAGCTCTTACCGCAACGGGATTGTAAGAGCCAGCACGTGCTACATTGATAGAGTGACGTAAAACCGACCAAACAAAAAAAGCATTATATTTGCCAAACATACAGGTACAGCGAATAAAACTTGCGACAGCCATAACCCGTTCATGAAATAAAGAGACTGGCTGTTTTGTGGAAATGCTAGTGAGTCAGTGATGTATTCAGCGGCTTTTAATTACGTTGAGCTTCAATCATATGATTTATGGTTTTTTTAAATTTGTGTTAGAATGCTAGTAGCGGGATAAATAAAATATTATTTGATAGTAATTGTAAAAACTTTCGACCTTGTTCTTAAAAAAAAAATTAAACACAATTAAAGGCCCGAAGTGAAAAACAGTGGGACGCAAGCCACTCAAAGCATTGCATGTGTTCCTTCAGAAACAGATAGAAATTTTTTGTGGGGTTGACAAAACTTGTAACAGATGCATATGCTCGTAAGTTGATAAATGCTGTCTCATAATGAAATATCTTTCATGCCTTGCCTTCTTAACAGTTTTTAGCGTACGCAAATTCCTTAGGTTTAAGCAATTTCTAATTAATAAACCCAAAATTATCAACCCCAAGCAAATTATATACACCAGCATAGTTATAGTATTTTCTACATTATTATTTTTCCATTTTTCTCGGCTTACAATTAGCGAATTTTCGAATATTAATAAAAACAATCAAAATTAACAAGAATGATCGTTTGTAAATACTTTTTTGTACAAATGTATGTAATTTTGTTTGAATAGGCAATTTTAGTGAAGCATGTAAAACTCTTTGTTTCAGATCTACAAAATGCATTGGTTATTAGTCCTTTTACTTGCAATTCCAACTCTCTTAATCGCCGCCCAGCAAGTCGATGAAATCGAATCAGATCTACCTGAAACGCAACCAGATAAAACGATGCCAGTTGGGGCGACCGCGGCCGCAGCGCCATATCACGCGTCGAGCGCTTTAGATGATTGCGATCCGGAAATGATCGGTTTTGAACTGATAACGGGTTTCGTGTTTTCAGCACCGGGCAACGCACTAGATTCGATACCAGCCCTGATGTTAACCGATTGCCTTGAAACGTGCCAGGGTAATGATTCGTGTCAGTCTGTCAATTACGAAACCGGACTATGCATATTATTCAGTTCCAATGCTGATGCACTTCCAGGTAAGTGAAAACGATTCATGATAAGATTCCTCTTGAATGAGTTTGTATGTTGCAATTGCGGTAATAGTGGCCAGGATTTAATAGGTAAAGTAACGCATCAATTGATTCCTTGATAGAGATTATATATTACTACTTGAAACACTAAACGTTTTTCATATTATTGTAATTTTGTCAGCGGCCTATTAAGTACTTTTGATTCACTTCGCTATTTTATACTCTAATAGATATTTCATTTTGAAATATGTATATGGGTATCAGTTGTAGGATGCCACATAAGACATTCTATAGATTAATAGCAGACAATTACATTTTATTAAATGTAGGTGGGTGTGACGATTCTGTCAGTCGTATGTTAAGTTTCTGAATCTTGTAAACTTTTTGTGAGCCAAAGACATTTTAACAAGAGTTTCATTTGTTTCAAAATGTTATCTAAAAATATATTTAAATAACATTCCTTTCAATTCTCGAGATTATACGTGCACTAAATAATTCTAGAATTGTGCGCGTTATTGCGCAGACGTTTACAACTTAGCATCGTAACGTTTATCTCCCTTTCAATATTTACACCATATTCTGGGTTTGTAGATCGTATATAGCCTCTCTCTTATATACATTGTACCATCAAATCAACTATAAATTGACTAGATCCGGAAACACGGTCAGCCGTGAAGTATTTTCCCTCGATTTCAAGATATATTATCTACGAAATCAGGCTAATACACCGCAGAAACAAAAACTAATTGTAGGTAAACAAATGATAATGTTCTTTAGGACGTTACACTTACCTCCTTAGCGGTAAAGTAGTAATAAAGCTATGAATATGTAGCGCTATACACGTTCATGTAACTAATAAACTTCAAATGAAGCTGTTTTATACTAACGAGAAAATATGTGACTTGCATACTTCTTCAGCTACTCCCTAAAGCTAGCTAAAACTACTTAAAGTTTCTTGGGTATAAGGCCAGTTTCTATAAAATTAAGAAAATGACCGATCGCTATGACCAACGCGCTACTGTTTAGAAAGTGCAAACATTCCTTGTAAGAAGTTCTGATCTAAGATCGATACAAGCTTTCCGGTGTTAAACCGACCAAAGAATAAATCAGATAATTAATAAAAATTAAATTAACTCGCTTAAACGATTCCTGACGTTATATAGATTAAATTTAAATACAAATCAAAATTCTGAAAATTATGCAAATTTAGAATTTTTAAAAAAAGGTAATAAATGATAATCTTTGTGACTATGAATTGTAAAGTGAAACAAAATGCAATTACAACCAAAAGAAAATGACAAATATATTTATACAGAATAATTTGTTAATAGCATTAAATTTAAAAGTAAACGAACATTGAATATAGTGTAATTAATCGTCAAATTTAAAGACTCAAAACAAGGGAAGGTAATTTAAATACTAAGGTCCAAACTTAGGTGGTAGTATGGTAGAGGTGATCCAAGGATAGATCCGAGACGTAATTTCAAAATCGTGTTTCCAAAACAGTTGAGCCGAAAATGGGGTGCTCGCATCCAGATGATTTCTTCGACTACGTTATATCCAAAAGTTGATATTCCCAAATAAAGGGTAAGCCATAGTTAGGTATATCCAAAACAGAAAATTATCTAACACGAAGTCCCCTAAAAGAAATACACGAAACCTCAGAATTACAATGTGAAATATAAACAAATTGAAAGCTTACCGTTAAAACGGGGAAAACGATTAACGCGATGGTAATGAATTAAGATCTAGACACCACACGTGGCAAAGCAAAATGGTAACTAGGGACGCCGTAATCAAATTCTGTATAACACTAATCCGGAGCCATTCTCTCCAAAATATCCAACTAAAATCCAAAACCAATCAACGGCAACGGTTATAAGTAGGTTTCCATTAATATCCAACAATGTGATAATATTCCCAAACTATAAAATTGGAAATTCTACTTCACAGACGTTTCTCTAGACAGTCAAGACACAAATTGCACACCGAGAAGACGGAAATTCGATGCCAGATGTCATTCATCTCACCCGGAAAATACGTCACCACAGGCGGTATAAGCTGAATTAAGAAGTTAGAAGACGTGAACTGAATTATTAAAATGGCATATTACATAAGTAAGATTGAAGGACCCTAGATGATCAAATAAAGGAGAACTAACCATAACAAGCTGGGAGCAGTAAAACTATAGGAACACTACTGGGCCTGCGTACCCATATCATTGAACGCACTTCTAGACTGGCCTAAATGAACAAAGCGAGAATATAATGCGAAACTTCCCAAAATGAAATGTTAAATGATTCGATATCAGAAATAAAAGTTCGCACATACACTGTGCATTCATAAATTCTCAAATGTGTATGTGGATGACATACCTAGAATAGTAAACGGAGTGTAACTATTAACATTATAACTTATAAATAACTACACAATTACAAGGATCTTTTCCGGTAACTGTAAACACTTTTTAACTATAATGTCGATACCATAAAACTGTTACTCTTTTTTACTTCCTTCTGTTTAACGACAATTTGAGTAAATTCTTTACTTCCTTTCTAGGTAAATGGCGCGCATATACGCTAAATCATTGTGGCTTAAATGCTTGCGGTTATTGTGATACGGTCTTCCCGGATTACTTCGTACAATTTCTACACCAAACACTGTTTTTAAATCAGCTTGCTGTCATAAATAATTCCAAAGAGCGCATCATATATTCCACGGAATAGTGGATACAATCCAGGCCTTAAAAACATCTCCAGTAATAAAATGTTTTTGTCGCGGAACTTT
The DNA here is from genome assembly GCA_029619315.2 of Dynastes maya. NCBI lineage: Eukaryota > Metazoa > Arthropoda > Insecta > Coleoptera > Scarabaeidae > Dynastes > Dynastes maya. Next base: position 38,783,849 of record JAROYE020000004.1, read on the forward strand.
ATGCATATTACGCAGTCGATAACGAGGTACAATAGAATTTAGCACTAGACTGGTTCTTTTACTGCCATTCATCACGCTGTCGTATTACGATTATTGTAGTTTTATGGGCGGTAAATCGGTATTTTTGCGTGTTGCGACCGTTTTTCTGTGTTTATTTGCACGCAACAACTTTGCTGAACGTTTACTGTTATGCTTTTCGCGTGTAATAGCATTTGTAATGTAATATTTCAATCGTGGTTGGTTGAATCGGTATGTGTAATTGTTTGACTAACATACTGCTGAACGATATGCGGAAAAAGTCGTTTGCATTTTGTAATAGTAGCGCAAAATTTATCTATTAACGGTTCAGTGTTAATTGAATTATTTTTGGCGGAAAAAAAGAAGAATTGTGGTAACGTTATTTCATGCATTTTGGCTAGCTTGTGTTCCAGCAGAATGTCAGTGCTTTTATTTTTATTTAAAATATGCGCATGTTTCGGAATTTTACTTACACAAAATACTTCCATTACCTTTATCATTGCTTTATTATTTTCGATTCACCTAAGCGTCATTAATGGCATACTGACATATACGCATGGCGTAATTTTTCATTTTCTGATAAAAGAATTTGTTCAAATGAAATGTTTAAAAGCATTTTGAGCATTACACTTGTAACTAATTTGGGAACATAGTATTTCTAAGTACACAAATTAGATTTCGAGATTATGAACTTCTTTAAAAGCAAAGCTTGGAGTTTCGATGCACTTAGAAAAGAGTAGACACAAAAGGAAACTGAAATTTTTAAAAAAATTTTACGTTTTTCTTACTATTTGTTTTTCTACATCTATATACAAGTTATTGCCTTCGATTTTAGCCAACAAATATCAGATCTATTATTGTTATTAGTATCGCAAGTTGTATTACATAAATTACGTTAAAATGTTTGTCAGTTTTCACAAAGTTGGTTTCTAAGAACCGGTTTTTTGAACGCACAAAAAGAATATGAAATAAAGGCCAGAATTACAAAAGTAAACCAAAAGTATGGAATGCTAAGAAAGTTAATGAAATCCAAGTGTGTGTCATAAAATACAAAAATAAGAACATATAAGACAGTAATTAGACCAACAGTTACATACGAATGTGAAACCTAAGTATTGAGAAAAGCTGACATGGACAGGTTGGAAAGATGGGAACGAAAAATCCTAGGATCAATTTACGGAGATATTCGTACAGAAATAGGATGGAGAAGAAGAACAAATGAGGAACTAGAACTGTTATATGACGAACCAAAAATAACAAGCTTTATTAAAGCACAAAGAGTAAGCTAGCTAGTATATATAGAACGCATGGGAAATAAAAGAATGCCAACATTAGTTCTGCATAGAAAACCAGTACAGAAGAGAAGAAAAGAGAGGCCACGACAAAGATGGAGTAACGATGTGCTAGAAGACTTCAAAAATTATAAAGGTGGAGGATTGGAGGAAAGAAGCACAGGATAGAGGAAAATGGAAAGAAGTAATTAGAAAATGCAGGGAATCGCTCTAAAATTTAAAAATTGTAACTTTAAAGCCCTAGGCCTTCAAGGCCTGTAGAGCTAAATAAATATAAATATAATGTAAAGTATTCCCCAAAATTTGTATAGCATTCCGAAGAAATCTGAAATTCAAGTGGATGCTTCTTTCGTTTTATATGTTTGATCGCCTGAATATTGCTTGAAATGTATGCGATGCACTGCTTGTCTACCTTGCAACTACCTCATTTGCATTAGCATTCACGAATGTGTAATAGATACTGGGGTAATTAGCGCACTTTGTCTGTCATGCTTTCAAATTAGTAATTTTTCTGTCTGAAACAACTTTTTTCCTACATCGAGGGCATTGTATGCCAACAGTCTGTACTCATTATACTTCAAATGAGTTTGCCCGTTCATATCCACTACTTTTATTTAAATTAGCGAATACATTTGTACCCGCACGTTGTAAATAGCGAATCGCGTTAATAGAAAATACATGCACGAGTCGAATTCTTCGTTTTACTGCCGTTTGCCTCGATTTTTGCACTGTTTCCATTAGCCGTGCGGGGCAGCGCAGCGTAGCGTATAAGCAATAGATGCATCGTGGACTCGTGTTCTCGTACGGACCGGCATCTTAATGCACACGCTGATTACTTATAAATGCAACCCTTTAATCTGTACTAATGCAGTTTAAATGTTTCATTATATACCTTAGTTCCAAAGAAATAACTCAACATATCGTGTAAGCATCTTGTTCACACGTACGGTCACGGTTCTCTTCGTTTATGGATGTAAGTGGACATTGAAATGAGAGGTGAATACAGAGGCGAATTAAGTGATAATTGTGATGCACATAGAATGGCAATTGAATGTTTATTGAGCCAGTTCACGACTCAGGTATGGAAATTGTTTTGGTGTAGTAAAAACAAATAAAATTGATTTTACTGTATTGAAAACAACAGACAAATACAGGATAACACACCTACTTCAAAGTGGTACCTAGGTTGTAGAAATGCATTACAATAAAATTAGTAAAACTGTTATAACGTCCATCTTATACACATAAACATTATATAAATATAGTTTCATTTTCAAAGGACAATTTAATATACATGCAAATATACAAACACATAGCATGTCTACACTACCGAAAACTCCGAAAAATACTCATTCGAATAAAATTTAAATCGCCCTTCTAGCGTGTAAGGCGTTTAAAGTATCGGCCGTTAAAGACAACGGATATTTCGCAAAAACCTCAAATTATCTCAAAAAGACAGATGGGTATAGAGAATATTGAAGGAAGTTAACACGAATTGGAGAGGAGCATTCAAAAACGTAATCATATACTGGATGTTCTATTTAAAAAAATCAAATTTGTTTCATTTTAGCAGAAGCCAAACATCCTATATACTTCGTCATAATTTTACATTCTGCAGAACTTGTCTCCAAACGATTCTTATTTGAAAACTTTTTCTCTAAATTGCTCAGGAAAGGAATTATCTTCCGCCCAGAGATGAACACTCTGTGTATTCTCTAGACGGCATGTTTCTCTATGTTTCTCGACGCTAGGTGGCGTGGGGAGATATATCGTGATTCTGTTCGTAGAGAATGGCAACATATACACGAGAGGTGAAAAACAATAGCGAGGAAGAAGGACACGTACGGAACCGCGCTGATGACGTCGGGTAGGCAGAAACATATTCGCAGGTTTACGCTGTCCCTTTTCCCTCGCTTTGTTTTTTGCCGGAAATGATTCCACCAATACTATATTAGCTATATTAGCATTAATTTTTTAGTTATTGTTACTAGGCAATCTTTTCATGTGTACTCTGTATATAACTTTGATTCAGTTTATAACGCCAGTAAATAAAAACCCTCGAAATAACTTGGTGTTCAGTTTTCATTCTTTTTGTAACGTAATCAAATATCATTCGCAAAAACGCAGTTTCTTTGTTACGTTCTAAGCTTGAATTGTCATTTAGGTATAATGGAGACAAATTTAGTCAGATGGAAGAAAGAAGTGTACCAATAAGGAAGAGAAGAAAAAACGAAAACATACTACTCTCCCGAATTCTATTTAATTTAATCGCGAAGAACGCCTAGCTACTTACACCCGTCCATTACCAAAATGATGGCAACCGACTGAAAGCGAAAACTCTACTTGTCGGATTCCCAGTCGTTAGATTTAATATTAGGCACACGGACCGAAAATTAAACCAGTCCTCTCTGCACCTTAAACCGCCTTCGTCATCATCAATTCAGTAGCGCGTCTCTTGGAAAATAATCTCCATTATATTTAAACCTAACTGACGTGTAAAAGAATTAAGATAAGACAGCATAAATCTTCTTCTTTGTTAATGTTGACACTGCGACTCATTTAGGCTGAAATATTCAACGTAATGCGAACGACGGAGAAACAAGAAAAAAGAGGATGGTCGATAAGTGTATGGAAGAAGGCGAGTGTATAGTATGGTCGTATGCTATACATACTAAGATAATATATTTTTTCCTGTCGCTCTGCTTTACATTTTATATTATACATGTATTAAAAGAGCATTTAATATTGTGCCTTTCTCCTTCGCTTTAATAAATGCTCGCCGACCTGACACGCAGTCACTCTTCTAACAGCGTATTATTTATCATCGTCTTGCTTTAATGAATAGTCATTGGATAGAAAAGGGAAGTGGTGTTGTGGCTTATATACAATTTTTCGATGTGTCCCAGAAAGATCTGTCTATAACATTTTAACAGTATACGTTAAAAAAATTAGTTAATAATAATAGTGTAGGTTTTCTCTCGAAAGCTTAACGATGGTCATTGCATTCGATATGAAGTTTTTTGTTAGTTTTATTAACTAGCAATTGGTGTCTTTGTTTAACTGATACCAAATGTTTAATTTTCTAGTAAAAATGTATAAAGGTAAGAGTTATTGTGGTTTTATTCGGCTATACAAGTGTGAGTAAAATTTCATACAAATCCTTCAATTTGAAAGAATCAAAATTTAAACTGATTTTTACTCCAATATTAGTTGGCCACCATCTGGCAACGCAAGCTTGAAATTATTTTTTTTTTGTGAACTAGAACCTTGCTCATGTGAATTAAAAGCCACGGATAACCTCGTAAACATATTAGTACTAAATTTAAAAGGAAGCAGTGTTGTATATCTATATTTTGGTGCATAAAAAACTATATTTGTAAAGTATGGGATAGAATGAACTAGTTTAATTTTAAGATACCGATACGTTCCTCATCACCACAGACCTCAGGCCAAGATTTGTCACCAATCAAGTATTTACACCAGATATTTAAAGTTGTGGATAATACAGCAAAAACGTGTTACATGCTTATAATTGATATATCAGAAAGGCTACGTACCGTTGCTGAAGTAAAAAGTGATACACCCTGAGAGAAATATAGTGGTAATGCATACAATATATTTGTAGTCAACGTGTTGTGGTAGTATCCACCCTATTTATGGTTCTCACAACAAACATATACGTACTACAATAAACGTAACATAAACTATTTTTTTATAATTCAAGTTTTAGTAGGCTTGCAATATAGCAATGAGTGGCAAATTGTAGTGAAAAAAAAACAAAATATTTGTAGTTACTTACTGTGGTTACTTTGATTACATTTGTTGAAATTTACAAGAAGAAGATGCCGATACAAAAGAATCAGGGCAATAAGCGAATGAAAAATGAAAAAAATCAAGAAAAATGTTTTTTATTTTGCAAACAAATAATGAAAAAATCGACTGAATCGATTCAATTTTTTTCAAATAGTTTCTATTTGATGTGTATTCGACGATACGATGTCGATTCGATCGATTTCTATTGATTTAAATTCAAAAAATGATAAAAATTACGTTTCTTTTGGGTCTTTGGGCCTAAAATTTTTAAACTGTTACTCGAAAACGCAAGCTTACTTTTAAAAACTCTGTTGCTCCTCGTGGACAATTCTTATATTTGTGCGAAGCTTCTCCACATGTAAAGCAAAATCTCTTTACACGTTTTGGCCTGGTGTTCTGCTTGTCGATGGGCCATTTTTCATTACAGTTGAAACGTACTGCACTTGCTTTCGGCTGTGGAGTTGCATCTTGACTAATTTTCTGAGATTGAGCTGAAGGAGTGTTGCATGTTCTCATTGCAATCTGTTGTATTTGTCGGTGTCTTCCTTCTGTAATGATCCTTTCATATTTAACAGGATCCTTATATAAGTCGTCTGCGTTGATGCGCGATTTTTTTTACTATTTCCCTTGACAATAACCCAAAAACAATATGTTTTCCTGCTCATCAAATTGTAATATGAATTTCTCGTAAAATTTCATTTTCTCATGAAAGTAAATATTTAATTCTTCATTAGGCTGCTGTGCTCTTGAAGGCATTGGCTGCCGTAAAGTGGTTGAATTCTATCGTGTATAGAGATACTACTAAATTCTTTTCGAAAATCATCCCAATCACTTATTTTGTCTACTCGTTCTTCGTACCAATGTCGTGCAGTACCTTCTAACCGATAAATTGCCGTTTCCAAGTTAAATGCTGCTGGCTGTCGATGAAGTTGTGCTGTAGTTTCTATGTCCGCTAACCGAGTTTTACTTCGACTTACATCATCTCCTTTAAAAACAGCTACTGCTTTTCAAAAATCCGGCATACTACCACAATTGCTATTGATTACACATCATTCATATTAATACTTGATTTTGTTGCAGTATTGTGTTCATAGTGTTAATAAGAATATTTAGATCTACTGAAATGTTGTAAATTTTACATCGTCGAACTTACTTACTGTGTGGTTACATACACTACAATATTGTTGTTGAGCAAACATTAGTGTTACAGGCAGAGCAACATTTACTTGTATCAAGGCTGTCCGCCTCAATTCAAAACAATTACTGTTTTAATTATCCACAATACAATAACTGTTTTGAATTAAAAGAAATATTTTCTTAGCGTTTTTTCTCCGCTTAAGAGAAGTATATATTTGTAATGAAATAATTGTATTTTATATCCACATTATTAATTGTACTTACCTTGTTTAAAACAGTACGACATATCCGTACATAATGCAGTAAATTATTCTCATGCTTGTATAAATAACAATATAATCTTCAAACAAAAGTTAACTTAATATGGAATCACACATGAAAAAAGTGCCTAGAAACAATAATCAATTCATGGTATTGATGGATTCGCTGAAATATTTCCCAGCGTCACCTAGCGCCTAATGATGTAGTCATGCCGTCCTAGAGCATGGCGACAGACACACTAATATAAATGCCATACTTACCCATACAATGATAAAACATTTTCCAAAATACCGGTTGGTATAATATTTATTTTATTACTATTTACCACGTGTACTAATTTAACTATAGCTTTTCTAAATATATAATAAATAACAACAATAAAAAAAGGGATAAACAAACTTAAATATCAACTCATTAATTATTAAACTACATAAAAATAGTCGCTTTTTAAGAACATTATTAAAGAAATAATTTAGTTATACTGCAACATATAAAAAAAAACTTTTTCATTAGTTCGTTCACTTGCTCCTACTTTTAATTATTAAGGTTTTTTTTCATTATTGTAATTTTTCTTCTATTGGATATCCTTGTAGCTGGCCTGATTTGTTTTTTGAACACGAAACTTAATTTCTCAATAGAATTTTGTGAGATCTGGACCATTTTTTTCATGCCTACCTTTAACATGAATATGTTCTTAACTTAAAACTAAATGATTGACTTGGAAGAAACATTTTTCTATCTTGGATTTTCTTTATTTCCTAACCCTAAGAAAATATACAAATAAATTTTTAAAAAAAGAATTAAAATTAGGAGCAGGTGAATGAACTAATGAAAAGGTTTTTTTTAATATGTTACGGTATAATTAAATTATTTCTTTAATAATGTAATTAAATATATATGAAACGTTGTACATTATGGGTAAATGGCATCTGTATTTCGGTTTCTACTATCTAGGACGCTATAGCTCTAACTACTGGAAGTAGGTGGCGTCAGGAAATATTTCAGTTGCTGTATTTGAAGATTAGTGGCATATGCTGAGAGATGTAAGAGCAATGTGGGATAGGAACGAAAAGCAATAGTGTATTTCTCCTTTCAGATTGTTTTTGGTGGTAGTGGTTCTCCATCAATACCGTGAGCTATTTATTATTAGCATTATCCTGATTATTGTTGTTTCCAAGTACTTTTTTGAAGTGTACTTCTACAATAACTTCTCTTTTGCTTGAACATTATACTGTTACATGACAATAATTTACTGCAATATGCACGGAAATATCGTACTGCTTTGAACAAGGAATTAATAATGCGTCTGGTAATGAGTAATACTTTTTAACGACAATTTTACTATAAATGTATAGTAATTCACCTACAATTTGCTAGTACTTTCTTATTATATTTTTATAGAGCTGTTTACAATTTTAATTTTTGGAGTACTATTTTTACTATAAACTTGCGAGTTCAGGCAGCCACTTCAAAAAAACTACAGTAATAGGGTATTTTCTACTTATGCACTTCGATAGTTGTCACTATAGTAACCGTCAATTCTGTTAGGATACACCACAATTGTGGTATAATTTACTACACATTTCTCTTGGTGCAACGTTTTAAGACTTTCAAAAATATTTTATCCGCTACAGATTTATTTCGCTTGTCGTTACGGGTGCGTATGGTATTTCATATTTAAAGAATGATTTCACATTTAATTGTATGATAGAAATGTTCGACTGTTTCTTTTTGCCAACACGCAAACATACCTTTATTGAACACCAAAAACTTAACTGTACACTGCACTTCCTTTTAAATTTAATAGCAATACATCATTCAAGTTCCTTATTTAATAGATACAGTAGCCGGACTATATTTAAGAAAAGATGATTATAATTAACATACTCATTATAGCAATAAACTTACTCGCATTTTGTATTATTTGTTTGCGTTTTAACCAAAACAATTTTACTATTACATTGATAACTACTGCAATTATTTCAAAGATGAATCAAAGAGTATATATGTATATATATCAGTATATGTATTAAACGGGTACTCTAAAACTGTGGCACTGGAACACTGAAACAGTTCACTAAAACCCTTACCACAACAGTACGAATTAAGTGTTGTGGTAAGGGTTTTAGTGAACTGTTTCAGTATATGTATATCAGTATATGTACTCTAACAGATATCCATAAGATTCTGCTTGACGTAATAATTTAACAGTTTCTATTTCCAAAAGAAAATATCGATGACTTTTTATCTTAACTTAATCAAATAGATACTTTGACATCAGTCACAAATCAAAAAAGGTACAGTTGTCACAATGAAAGCTGGCGAGCGATGGGGATATAATCTCAACAATGTAATTACGTTCACACCGTACTGGATTACTAATGAGGGCACTGGCAAAACAGCGTGACATAGTGATACCTTCAACAGCCTGTATAGAACGTGCACATTTATTTTTGTATGAAATTATCAATAAATTATAACCTTAAACCCTCCCAGACTATTACCTGCGCAAATCTGTCCCTACAGCTCGCCAGCTTTCGTCGCGATTGCCTCATTTTCTGAAATAAAAATCTTCGTATAAATAGAGTGTAACAAGGAATTAAGCGTTATTTCAAGATATATGCTTCCGTGTAATGTACCGACCTGCTTATGTTTATTTAGTATTTATCTTATGCTCAATTTAATATTTATCATTAATTATACATATCCGTTATTCACATTTACCAATAATTCATTATCTGTTCGTTATCAAATCTTTTGTTTATACCTTTCAACATTGTATTTGAATCATCTTATTCTTCCGTTCATGTTATTGTTTGCTACATCCGAATTACATATTTACATTAGTTCTAAGATTCTGCACTAATCACTAAATATATTTGTTCTTTTGTATTATCCCATGACCTTTGTTACATCGCATTGTAATATAAACCAAAGATTTGAAATGTTCAGGCAGTCTGTATTCTGCATTCAACTTATACGTAACATCACCTAGTTTTAAGTAATAAAGTTTAAGTGTTACAATTCGTTTTGTTTTAATTCACAACTGTCCAAGTCCATTACATTCGTAATAAATGTTAACAAAGTAATTAGCCATTATGTGATGGTATTCATTTCGTAGTAGATCTATTTAGGCTACACTATAAATATCGTAGTAATATCTAACATACTTGCTGCGCAAAGAAGTAATTGCTATTCAAAGGTGTCCTTTTATACCGGTTTGCACGTAAAATCTCGGCCGCCTTCCGCCGAATACGTGGACAACATTCGAATCCGCATTATGTATGGACTTCTAATCAAGACGGTTTGCGTGCCTGGTACTGTAAGCGCATGACTCTAAAAGCGATCGTCTTTTAGACTAAAAACCGATATAATAATGCACAAAATGCTGAATATCAAACCCCACGTTCCCACGCTTACTACGCCAAATGGATTATAGTATAGTATAAAGCGATGGTAACAATGATACACATCACAGTAGAACGCTAAATGAACGCGTAATATCAAATGGTTATCTGCATGATTACGGTTGCCCCTGAGCTCGTCGTATTTTATCCCACCACCTAGCGCCGTCCTCCTCTATCTTGAGCGCATAAACAACGCAGTTTCACATCCTGGGCCTTTAAGATAATTAATTATTGATGTTAGTTGTTTTACCTTTTCTAAACGACCGTTAGGTTTGAGATGAGAACTTTTTTCTCATGTCCGCGCTCACAGTGATTATGCAATGCAACATATCCGTTCCTCTTTAAAGGCTGGGACGTTCATTCATTCATTCATCACGGCACAGAATTTGCCCCACAGGTCGTACAAATGTTGTACTCGTTCGGCGTCTACATTTTTTATTCGCCTGTGCAAGGAGATAGGAAACGAGATGATGAGATTGAGATAACACTTGAGCTCGTTAATAAATTTATTATGCTTTCTTTTAAGCCGTTGTATACCTAAATATTATGGTTTATGCAAGCAAGCTCCGTATTGAATCATAAATTAATTTAGTATAATGAGTGTTCGGATTTTCTCATAACTTAAAATGTTAATGACTTACTCTATATACGTATGGCGAAGGATTAGATTAAATACGACGAAAGATGTTTATTTTTAATTCTGTTAAGGAACTATTCACATGAATAGCTGTTAAAGCAAAAAACACTAGTCATCTACAATCAATTTTTATCAAAGAGGATAAACAGGATTATCACACAAATCACTTCTGCAATGTTAACGATGATATCCATCCAAACGTGAAGCGATAGTGTTTGCAAAAAGCACTCATGCAGTTGTGACCAGCGTAGTTGCCATTGAAGTGAGAGCAGAAGACATTCCTCTGCGAGTGGCGGTCGGGGTGTTAGGTTTGCGAATGGATAATGATCTGCGGTTTCAAGAACATGTGTCGGGTATCATAAAAAAAAACCTATATCACCCTTAAATTGCTATATATTAACAGACACTATTTTAGTACAAAGCTAGCAGCGGCGTTATTTGATGCCTTAGTACTTTCGCGTGCAGATTACTGTTATGTATATGGGCCTTGTCTGAACTTGGCATCCCGCCGTCGATTGCACTTAATTTAGAACGCTTGTTTGAGATTTGTTTATAATCTAAGAAAGTATCAACATATATCAACAGTACTGCGTTGGTCATGCTGGCTAAACATAGAATCGCGAAGAAAGTTGCATGAGGCGGTGTTGTTCCACAAGATCATTTTGGGAAGGACACTACCGTATTTGTACAATAAAAATTCATACAGAACCGCTGTTCACAACATTAGAGCTTAGCTTTATAGAAGATGTTTTTCGTATAACATAGCCAATGTCCATAATGCGATACCGTTGGAACTCCGGCAACTATCTCTTTTCACTTTTAAGAAGAAAATTGAAATAAGTCCCTTGCAACAGCAAAACTAGGGTTTATATGATCCGTTTATTCAACTTATGTGATAATAAATTATTTTTCTTTTCTTTTTGTGACTAACTGTAAGAGACGTTTCCCCAATTCTTCTTTTCATGTAGTTTTAGTTTATTTTGGTGAGAATTGAAAACCAGTCAACAGCATCATGCTGAAGACTGACATTCTCTCACATTTGATGTTCTTGTATTATGTTTCTCCTTTTCCACGTTATTATATTACTTCTTTTGCTTTTTTTGGATCAATAAATTTATATTATATTATTATTATTATATTGAATGGCATAAAAATAGATATTCTTAATAAGTTAAAAGAGGAATAAGATTTCAATCCTCTTTATTTCACAATAAATTACCCATTAGAACCAATTTCACCAGAGATGCATTTTTAGAAAACGAAAAGCTATGCTTTAGTTCAATTGAATGTTGTACATCGGGTCCCACTAAATCTTTGTGGAAAACTCGCGATCCTTATCCAACTCTATCTTTTCTGAAGAGGCCTCGAACGTAATTTTTCACCGTCTATGTACAAATCGATTTGTAGAGCTATTCAATAATATCCGAAAATAATACTCTTTTTTGTGTCAATTTTCTACTTTCGCTTTCTTGACAAACCAATAGAACATTCACAAATCTCTATTTGTCGAGCAATCTTACCCGTCAACCAATTTTGTGAATCACGTTAATTTCTGGGGCCATAACCATTTCTGTTTATATTATGTGGCATTTTGGGCAAATTGTCCTATAGGACAATTTGCACGAGTAGTGTGGCTATAACGCGTTTCATTTTGCAAAGTCTGCTTATTTCTATTAGTGATGTAATACAATTACATGTATTTTGGCAAGTTGGAAGAGTTTGGTACATAATTTCAATGATTTGTTATTGTTTCATCTATAAACACAAATAGTTCTGTTTAAATGTCGATGTCCTATATGTAGCACGCTAGTCATCATACTAAATGGACCGTAGTAACAGCCGTCTGGATGAATAAATATTAGCATCGACCGCCGCGCCAATCAGGGATACATGATGGATACATGCATACCACGTGTGTGTGTATACATACATATATATCTATGCACAACAACGAGTCTGATCCTGCCGCCACCCAGAGTTAAAACTGTACTTATAGTAACCTGGGCAAATATGCGGTAACAGCTAGAGGCGTGACGAGGGCATAAAAGTTTACACATAAAATAGAAGGTAAGAAATAAATTATAAAACGTGCTAAAACACTTACCGTTTTAAAAGTCTTCCGTGAAATCACAAACTGGGTAACATCTGTTAAATAGTTGAATCATTAGATCTGTTTCCACAGCTGTTTCAGTCAAGTGAGTACGACGTGCGGAATAAATGCTTTTTAATGCCCAAAACGACCGTTCGATATCTAGCGATGTTATATTTGCATATTTAAAATAATCTTTGAAACAACTTAATGCATCTTCACACGCACCTTCACAAATTTGTCTTAATATAAGAAAATCAGAGTCTTTCTCTAAAACACTTTCAAATTTTCGTATTACACACCAGTTTGTTTCGCCTTCTACAGCGCATAACTGTGCGTGAACATCATTCACATTTTTTTTAATTTAAACTACCTTCTTTACTTGATCAAAATATTTGTTGTAGTAAACGCAGCCTGCAACTATGCTCCCCAACGTGTAACAATCGGCTGTGGTGGTTCAGCTAAATCAGGACACAGTTTGTGAAATAGTCGGGTACGTTTCGGGGACTTTAGAAACACTAAAACATCTAGGAATCATGTAGGAATCGTTTGTGCCGCAAGATTTAGAGTATGGATTTTACACGTTACTTGTAAGAAGTTACCACTGTGTTTTTTAAGAGATCGACCCAAAGAACGCATGTTTGCGGCGCCATCACTCATAAACATTAAAAGTTGCTTAGTTGAAACTTCAAATTTGTTCGACGAGTTCAACACCACCTTTAACACCTCATCGGCAATACAATTTATAACTCTTTTGGAAGCAAGTAAGAAGGAGGATGACGGTCGATGTGATTCCATTGTACGTACCATTACATTAACCACAGAATGTTTTTGACGATCTGTTGCTTCGTCCACACACAACCACAGTTTTTTATCTTTCAATTCCGTTTTCATTCTTTTTTCTATATGTTCACGAGCAAATGGCACTACATTTCGTATCGATGTCCGACTAGGTAATTTACAGTCCGCATATTTATTCCAGAAGGAGACAAATGCTTCTTTGTCTAGTAAACGAAACGGTAGATTACATAAAATAAGAGTAACACATAAATCAAATGTAAATTTTTCTTGGTCTCGTATGCCACTTTTTGCAGAAGAATGCTGTTTGCTTTCGATGTGACGTTGACAATGGCTTCTGGACCAACACACTAAAAGGATTTTACAAACTAGACATTGAGTTTTAGCGCCATCAAAAATTAAGTCCGGTATGTCCACTATAAAGTTTTTAACTGTGTCTGCCATTGGTCGTTTTTGCGACGTACCTAACTGCGACATTTTTAAAGCAAACATAAGCGTACAATTACGAAATAAGTTACGACAGCCTACATATACACAGAACTACTCGCATGCAGCATCGATTTAGTACTGACGCTGTGAACGCGTGAAATAAATAATCGCCGACTCCGCATCACATATCTACTACATTGACTGTTACCGCTGTTTGCCCAGACTACTTATAAGACTATGCTCTACAATGAGCACTGTCCTTGATTGCTAACGACGTGGAACTTTGTGAAGAAATAAATGCATATCTATCCTCCAACAAATCCATAAGGTGACCAAACATATGAAATAAATTTGTATAATACCACTACTACTAAAGAACGGAATTATAACGATTACTCGTAGTTGACACTTTAAAGATGAATTTCCTCGTTACACTTTAATTTTCTCCATTCCAAATGTACAATTATATGTTTATTACAACATAATTTTGAAACTTTGTCGTACCATCGTGAGCGATATAATGCAACATTTATGTTTAAACTGCTACAAAATAAAATTACTTCTACTTCCTTATTTGCTGCAGTTAATTTTAGTATGTCACTCCGTAGTACTAGATATTGCGTTGCAATTAATATACAAAGAGCTTTTCAGGGTACGTATGCAATATCAAAGAATTTTAATATGTTTCATTGTAACTTTTTATAACTACACCTTGCTTACAAACGACATTACTTCAGGATTGTGTTTATGTTTGTTCTTTACCAGTGTTTCATTATAGTATGCAAGCGTAGGCAACCAATATAGCAGTATTGCCTTAAAAAGCTCAGATAGGAACGCTTTGTTTGTATTTTATCACTGTTTTGCTTCTTTTCTTGTATTTATTACCTGAGTCGTAAGATACTGAGCTTTTATTTCATTTTGTTAAGTAGTTACCAAGTTGTCCTGTAGTTGGCTATCGCTGATGAATAAACAGTCTTAAATAAATAAATAAATAGATAAAGGTACAATATTTTAAAAGCATTTGTTATATTTTAGAGATATTTTTTTGGTAATTCCTTTAGTTTTTTTGAGAGAATTTATGGTGTCGAAAATTTGTTGTTCAACATTTTGTGTATCCAAGCTAAACACGCATCATCGTTGAACCCTAATTAAATATCTAGGAAGGAGGGTTTCCTAGTCTACCGCTTTGTTTGCTCTACAATTTACAGGATTGAGTTTGACAGCACGTACATAGTTTACAGATATTAAGGAAATTGCTTATTTCCATTAAAATGTGGCTTCGTATTTGCCGTATAGCTTTTCTTATACTGCTTCTCATTCGTACACACGTCACCCTCGTAATAAGCGTAAGCAACTCCTACATGGTTATCGATTAGATTTTCCAGTCGGTAAATGCTAATCATCTAATACCGACTAGGAGATTCCACATACATATGTGGAAATTTGCTAAGCGATTTACACAACCTTTTGTCTTTATTTGTGAGAGTATATAATTATGGATTAAATTTAAATTGCATTGAATTTGATTATTAATTACGAGGACAGAATAAGCTTGGTCTTGTAAAGCAAATTTTAGATTCTTATTAAAAGTAAGTGGTCTGGAATATTTCACAACTATTTCTTTTGAAGTGCTGCGTTTGTTTGTAATTATATTTCCACTGTGAAATGAAAAGCATATTGCATCTGCAGCTAAATGAAACGCAAAAGTATTTAAATTATCATGAATGAATACAACATAGACATAAAATTGGACTATTATATTACATTTCTTAGAAACGTTTAAATTAAGGAGCGAATTGACTAATCTAGGACTCTTATTTCATCCAATGCTGGATCTTGGATTCTTACTCATTCAGATACTTTTTACAATGCATGAATGGCTCAGGAAATAAACACAACTTTAAGTAGTTAAATTACAAAACAATTGAATTTTTTGCCGTAGATTCAGAATCCCGTTTCACAAAAATAATTGACTGTACCAGTTCACCTGAAATGACTCCAACTTTGGTTTTTTTAAATGGAATACCTTATACATTTTTACATTTTCGGAATCTACGAGTTATTTTGGTAACCAAAGACGTTCACTTTCACAAAATTCTAATCTAAAGGTATTGTTCAAAATTCCATTATGAACTAAGTACAGGTTAGCTATTCTTAAAATGTTGTTTCTTTCTAAAAAAAATTCGGCCATCAATATTTAATAGTAAATTTTTGTCTTCAGCATTCTCTTCTGAGGAGATTCATATACCTGATTTTTAATGTAGCGCATACAAGGTGTTCCACTTAAAAAACCAAAGTTGGAGTCATTTCCGGTGAACTGGTACAGTCACTTGTATCTCTGATACGAGATTTTGAATCTAGAACAACAAATTCAATTGTTTTATAACTTAGCCGTCCTTGTATCTTTATAAACAAAAAAGTTACCCATAGAACGCTTTTCAAACTGTTATAGAAGGTTACAGTATTATTGAACTTTATAAGGGAACACCTGTAATTAATACTCACCGATTTAAAAGAAACTGTGGGTTTATAAAACAATTTAGTGTAAGAACGGTGGTAATTTTCTAGGTGACCAATCGCCAGTTTTCAGTATGTAGGGCACGGCAAACGCAACATAATTCCTGGCTATTTGTATTAATATCTCTGGAACTAAGGGAAGTGTAAAAAAATACTTTGGACAACTTTGTAACTATTTTACTACTATTAAATGATAAATGCCTTGGACAAAAAATTGTCCAAAGTATTTGCTTTCCATGTTTCGGAAATGTTAATGCAAATAGCGAGGATTTATGTTGCGGTTAGAGTGCGCTACGCTCTGAAAATTGGTCATCTAAAGAAATTATCAGCTCTTACACTAAATTGGTCTATAAACCTACAAAGCTTCTTCTAAAATGGTGCGTATCAACTACCGGTGTTCCCTTGTTAGAGAAACAATATTTATTTTACATTCCTGGAGTTATTACTCCAGATTTAAAGCCATTCAAAAAAAAATTACATGTAGGATGATAGGAAGCGGCCGGTTTAATTTCTAGATTTGAACCCACTGGACAATGGAATACAAAATATTCTGTAGCAATATTTATTAAGCAACAACTACCTTCAAACGGTTTAAGTCAAATAACTGATATTGTATATTTTAAAAATAAAACGTTGCTGAATAAACGCTTGAAAACTGTAATACGTGAATGAAAGTATACAGGGTGTGACGCTTAAGATTAAAAAATCACTAGTTATATGTCTGAAGCTTATACAAATTGCAACATTGCCTACTAAGCACTGAGTTCATAAGGTTTCAAGACTTATAAAGAGAAAATGGTATATACTATACATATTGGTCATATCACTTCACAACATAAAGCCATATCTACAACTTCAAATACAAGAATTTATAGCATGTACTTTATCCACGTATGTAACTGTCTTATTATGTATTCTGTATTAGGGCACACCTTATCCAGGACTCGAAGTATGTGTAGAAACGGCTTACAGTCAGTGAATTTAAATTCGCGAAAACCGTCGTGATAGAAACCAAAATGAAATATGCGCTACTAATTTACTTGGAATTAGGAAGAACAGAAATTTCAATAAGACGAAATTTGTATACAGGATATGTCACGATGAGCATCGGTTAAAAGTATATGGGGAAGAGGGTAAAATATAAATTTGAAAATTTACATATAGAAATTATCCTTTAAAACTAGCTCAGCCAAAATATTTTCAACTGCCGGTATCTCTTTCTTATACCAGAAGTAACCATCAACTGCCCTATTTTAAATGGAACACTACCACTTTTATATCAAATTTGGATTCTGTGTTAAATTTTAAAATTATTTTATGCAACATACCCTATCCTTAGAATTCACTCTTTAGGATTGCAACTTTTCGAAAAAGTTTGACAGACGTGGTGCATCACAGGCATTAAAATAGCTTACAAATTGTAATACGCCAAAAAACAATTATTCTGCTTTCGGGTAATGTTAATGGAACGATGTTTCTATAGTAACAGGTAAATTTGCTAAATTATACAGGATGTGCCAGTAGGGAAGGGACAATATCAGAGATATTTAAACTGAGAAATCACGTTTTTTAATAGCAACTCATTTTCTAAGCAGTAGTAGATTGTACGTGAAGAAATAAAACAAAAATGTATAGCAAGTGCTATTGCTAAAGTTAACAGTTTAGGAGATATTTTGTAAAAATCTCCTTCATCTTAAATATTGCACAGTTTAATATCAGTTTCAGTTTGCCATGGCTAAATTGAAGGCAGCTGTCAAATGTACTGTCAACAGTAATAGACGCAGTAATAAACACAGTTGTAGTGCAATTATTCACAATTACACGTATTTCTTAGTTTAACGAAAATATCTCGCTTAGGATTTTTAAATGAAAATTATTTAAATTTTATTATAATTTACCGCGAATGCAATCGCATTATCGATAGAACATGGACAGACATCCTGATATACCAAAACCTACTCGAAGTATTAAAAAATTGTAAAGATTTTAGTTCGTTTACACCAAAAAAAAACCAAACCTCTAGTAGATGACGAGCATTCGGAAACTACGGTATTGGGTTATTTTACTGCGTACCCGACATTAAACATCGAAGAGAATTTTGTGAATGGTTTTTAGTTCGAACACAAGAAGATGATGCATTTGTGGATAATATTATTTGTAGCGATGAAGCGAAATTTTGCAGAAACGGAACACATAACTGTAAAAATTTTCATTTTTGGGCTTCAGAAAACCCGCACGGGGTAAGAGAACGAAATGTTCAAGATTCTTGAAATTTTATCGTATATTCTGCGCTTTAAAGAACAATAGAATTCTGTCTGTTTACTTTTATGAATAACAATTTAAATGGATTGCGCTATGAAGAAATTTTACATAGCGCTATCCGCGAATCATTACATCTTCGACCGGAAGAAGAAGCGCGAAATACGTGGTATCAAATGGACGAGGCTTCCCCACAAAACACACGTGACATATCGATCATTTTTAATTAAATGTTTGACGATCGATGGATCGCTAATAACGGTCCTTTAAGTATCCACCACGATCTCCAAATTTAACCACACTAAATTTTTTCTTGTAGGGTTATATTAAAAACGCTGTATACAGAGATTCAGTTGGTACAAAGGATGACATGATTGACGGAATAAGAAGGACCTCCAACGAACTGGCTGTAAGATCTATTCAACGTCATACTCATCAAGAAATAATAAAAAGTAAGAGCATGGAGCAAAATGGTGATGTTTTCGAGCATTTATTATATGTAATAATGAAATACGTATTCAATTTTATTTTGTCATTTGTACATTTTTTGTTTTATGCTTTTTTTCTGTTCATTAATAAAAAAAAAATCGATTTTTGAAAGTTCTATTTTTCCAATAATGGTACTGTAGTATGAATAATTGAGAGCGAATCATGTTGACTAATTAGTACTGAAGACCACTACTGTGTTTACTACTGTTGATAGTACATTTGACACCTACCTTCAATTATTTAGCCATGGCAAACTGAAACTGATATTAAACTGTGTGGTATTTAAGATTAAGGAAATTTTTACAAAATATCTCCTAAACTATTAACTTTAACAATGGCACTTGCTATTCATTTTCGCTTTACTTGTTGACGCAGAATCTAATACCGCTTAGAAAATTAGGAGTTGCTATTAAAAAAAAAACCGAGGCTTCTCAGTTTAAATATTTCTCCCTACTGACGCACCCCTGTACAATTTTGTACATTTATCTGTTACTATGGAAACATCGTTTCATCAATATTACCAGAAAGGAAAATAATTCTTTTGGCGTATTACAATTTGTAAGTTATTTTAACACATCTGTCAAACTTTTTCGAAAAGTTGCAATATCCCTTTAAGAATGAATTCTATGGATAGGGTAAGTTGCACAAAATAATGCTAAAGTTCCATTTAAAATAGAGAAGTGGATGACTACTTCCGGTATAAGGGAGAGATACCGGCAGTTGAAAATATTTTGGCTGAGCGAGTTTTAAAGGATAATTTCTGTATGTAAATTTTCAAATTTCTATTTTAGTCTCTTCACCAAATACTTTTAACCGACGCTCATCGTGACATACCCTGTATATACTCCAAGTTTCCTCGATAACTAATCCTAGAGAAACCGTATAGTAAAATGTCGTGATTGTTAAGAGACACGGCGATAAAAGTCGACACAAAGCTCTACATGTAAAAAAAAAATAATTCTAAAGATGAAGATTAGATCCTACGTACTTTTAAGCGAAAGGTGTTAGCAATGAGCATTAATTTAAAATGCAGATATCTTCATTAAGAAACCTTTATTCTAGCACAAGTAACACCTGATTAACGTACGACGCGATTAATGTCTTGTATATGTGTACAGATAGGTACAGTTTTTCGCTAGTAGATTGCCATGCTGGATATTGTTAAGTAACTTTTTTCTTCTAGTTGCGTTTAAGTCGCTAACGGTTGTACGATGCGGTAAGTCTTTCGTGAGTTACTAGAAAAGGAAGTGATCATAAACGGTAATAGGCGCTAAAAACCACAAGAATTCCCGGCCAGCTGAGTTTTACGCTACCGAACCGTAGGCATATCCAATCACATACGGGCTCGCAGAAATTGAAAAAGTATTGGTGTGCGGTTTTCTCCGAGACTATTACATTTTACAATTAGATAGGAAAAACGATGCTTCAGTAGTGGTTCGGCTTGCTTGGCATTCAAATTAAATAGGTAGGTAATACGTATACAAGAGATGTTACATACCACCCACATTGTATAACTACCAAGCCAATCACAGGAAACCCTCAATTTGTTGATTTCTGAAGTTATGATCGCACTAATAATATATCGTGGATGGTATAATTGAAAGGCATAAATTGAATGTCAGACCATGTAAGATCATGTCAGACCTAAATACGAAAAAAACATACCAGGAAACAACTGCAAACTTATACAAGTTGTTTGAATTGTATTAGTTTGTAAAAAACAAATACACGAAAATATAATGTTATACCATAATGAACAGTTCGCAACAAATGTCATTCAAGTATGCCCATTGCGTAATTAGAGACCTTAGTGCAATAATGATTAGAGTTGCCCACTAGCGCCAACGCGCAGTGGCGGAGGTTCGATACAACCCTCAGTATAACTGCGAGTCTTAACCAGATCTGTTGTGTATACATATACGCTGCCGTAAATACTATTTCGTAGTTCTACGCTTGTTTTAAAAATGTTGCCTACGTCGCGAACGCGACCAATGTTGGACATTCAATGTGTAGTTTGTAATATCCCTTTAATGTGTTGGTCCAAAAGGGATTGTCTGCGTCACGTAAATAGTAAACAGCATTCTTCAAAAAAAAATTGCACACGACACTATTACAAATTTAAATTTAATTTATGTGTTACCTTTATTGCATGTAATCTACCGTTTAATTTACTAGACAAGGAAGCATATGTCTTCTTTTGGAATAAATATTCGGACTGCAAATTACCAAGTCAGGCATCGTTACAAAGTGTGCCGTCTGCTCGTGAACATGTTGAAAAAAGAATTAAATCGGAGTTGAAAGATAAAAAACTGTAGTTAATTGTGGACGAAACAACAGATCGTAAGAAACATCCTGTGGTTAAAGTAATGATACGTACAAGGGAACCACATCAATCGTCACCTTCAATTCTATTAGCTTCCAAACGAGTACAATAATGTACTGCCGAAGTAATTTCAAAGTTAGTGTTAAATACATTGGAAAAGTTTGAACTTTCAACAAACCAACTGCTGATGTTTATGAGTGATGGTGCCGCAAACATGCTTTCTGTAGGCCGGTCTCTTAAAAAACATTGCGCTAACTTGTTACATATTACGTGTAAAATTCATGCTTTCAGTCATGTGGCAGATAGTATTAGAAAATGTTATCCTGAGATAGACGCTTTAATAGCGCATACAAAAGCAGTGTTTGTCAAATCCCCAAAACGTATTCGCAAATTTCACAGACTGTATGCCTGAACCACCAGAACCTATTCTTACATATTCGGGAACATGGTTACAGGCTGCGTTTTATTATCGTAAATATTTTGGGAATATTAAGAACGTGGTTTTACAATTCGATCCAAAGGAAGCTGCGGCTATCAAGGAAAGCCAGTCGAAATTTCAAGATAGTCAGGTTAAAACGGATTTAAAAACTATTCAGAACAATTATTTCGGACTAGTGGAGGCAGTAGAAAAATTACAAAATCCTTCGGTGTCCTTAGTAGAATTTCTGCAAATAGTGCAACATGTTCACGCACAAGTTTGTGTTCTAGAAAGGTTTGAAAATGTTTTAGAGAAAGATTCTGATTTTGGCACATTAAGACAAATTTGTGAAGGTGCGTCAACAGAACCGTTAAGTTGTTCCAAAGATCATTTTAATTACGCAAATATAACGTCACTAGATGTAAAACGTTCGTTTTCTGCTTATAAACACGCTTTTTCCTCACGCCGCACTCGGTTTGCCGAAACAACTGTGGAAACATATCTAATGTTGCAGATATTTAGCAGACATTATTCACTTTGTGATTACACGGAAGACTCTTAAGACGGTAAGTGTTTGAGCTCGTATTATATTTTATTTCGGACCATTTATTTTGTGTAAACTTTTATGCGCCCGCCACTGGCTGTTGGCGCAAAATGAGCATGTTTAATAATGATCCATGTGCGGAAAGCCTAGTTTTGGGAAAACTGAAAAAAAGTTTTATTTCTCCTTACTTGAAATGAAGTAATTTATTTTCAAAGCTTTTTATTAAGACTGTGTTAGTAAACCAAAACAATTCTGCCTAATTCGATAAAAATGTTGAAAAAACTGATGTACGTTACTCGTTTTTGCGCCCAAAATGTAGAAACAAACAAGAAAAATAATACAAATGTGTAATTATATGATTTCTTTATCAATAATCAAATCGCACCAGCAACAAAAGCATAACTTTATTTTTTGTGAAAAATATATTGACATAACGGCAACAAACATCACGAATAAATGTCTGTGATTGAAAAGCTCGTTTGATGCAAAAACAACCCATGCAACTTTTAAGTAAGGCTCCATAACTAGTATGGTAACGGAGATCGTTGTTACATCAAACTGTGCAGCATATAGAAGCCATGTTTCGTCTAAAACTCGATTTTCATTATTGTAAGAAGGCCGGCAATTTAATACCATGTAACGGGTGATTCGTTAAGTTTTTCCGCATATAAGGTTAAAAAAACACAGAAATGTTGAATATTAATATAATTTTTTATGAGATAATGTAGTTTAATTAATTACAATTATGTATGGAAGATTATATCTTGCAAATGACCACCACGGCTCATGTGGCATGCTCCAATGCGTTTATCATAATTTCTAATAACATTGTGGCAAATGTCAGGGTCTGTGCTGTCGATTTCGCAACGTATCTCGTCCTTCAGCTCTGCAATCGTTTTAGGCTTATTTCTGTAGACTCTACTCTTCAGATAACCCCAAAGGAAAATGTCTGCAGGAGTTAAATCACACGAACGAGGAGGCCGTTTTTTGAGATTACCTGTCCTGGGAAACGAGTCTGAAGTAAGGTGACTGTTTCTCTGGCTGTATGGCTGGTGGTACCGTCTTGTTGAAACCAGAGGTCATCAGCTTCCAAATCTTCCAACTAGTCCCATAAAAAGTCGGTTAGCATTCTCTGATAGCGAACCGCATTAACTGTAATTGCATTTTCAACATCGTCTTCGAAGAAATACGGACCAATGAGGCTTCCATATCAAATGCCTCACCAGTCACATTTTGAGGATGCACTTCTTTTTCGGTAATTACTCTTGGGTTTTCTGATCCCCAAATGCGACAATTTTGTTTGTTGACGAAACCATTAAGGTGAAAATGAGCTTCGTCAGTAAAGATGATTTTCCTTGAAAAATCATCTTCTTGTTCAAGCATACATTCTGCGAAAACACGACGCTGTTGGTCTTATGTCAATTGCATTTTGTAAGAATGCAAATGCAAATCTTTGGCCAAGATTCGTTGTGTAGTGGAGTAGGAGAGTACCAGTTGTTGAAATCAACGTCGAATCGATGTGCCTGGTTCTTCGGCCACACTTTCACGAACGAGAGCCACGCTTCCCTCCGAACTCTTTGAACGAACACGATGAGGTGCTTTAACTGTGCTTACAGGCCCAGTTTGCTCAAATTTCTAAACGACATTCCAATTTTTGAATTCCGAATCTCGATTGTGTACAGCTAAATATTCACATAATGCACGAAATGCATTTTGTCGTGAATACCAATTTTCATAATAAGCCCTAACCATTTTAGCACGTTGCTGGATTGTATATCGTTCCATGACTACTTTTGTACACGTTTCTAGTTTGTAAACATCACTTGACAGATGTAATTGTCATTCGCGTTTCAAAAATATCAGAGGCTACTATGTGCAAATCCTTAACGAACCACCCTTTACATTGTAACCCCCATGCCACGAAACAATTTCTGAAAAAGAAATAATTAAGGCGATAAAATTATAAAAAGTTACCACCAAAAATTACAAGATTAAGAATTAAAAGAATTAAGAAAAGAAAGTAGTTTATTTTCAAATGACGCGTTGTTTTAATTACCCCCATCTATTCAACGTGCACAGTATACACCCCGGCCTAGTTGACTCATGATTTCCAAACAAATTTCCTTCCGTCTGTTACCAATTTCTGAATCCTTCATATGGTCTTGGGTAAAGACCCAAGACGACCAGAAGCCTGCTCTACGTATCCAGAAGCTTCCCATTTTTTTATTCCGTATCAGCTTCCTTTCCTGTACGTTTAAAATATCCTTTTATTTTTGGTTCAATTTCCAAAATTGCTGCCATACCATTGGTCGTATTTGGTATTGTACTTTTGTTGATCTTCGCTTTGGTATTGAATACCTGACACCTTGTTGATTCTAGCTCCCGCCTTAACATTCCAAAATATCTTGAGCCTTTAGCTCTGCTTTTTTAGAGCTCGACGTTTTCTTGGGCATTGCTGCTAATTGTTACTCCAAGATAACTGTAGCTCTCTGCTCTTCCAAAATTGTCCTTTGTTCAATCTTTCTCTTTAAATATTAGTTCGTTATCTGTTATTTTTCTTGTTTTGTCCTTCATTTCAATATACTTTGTTTTATAATGTAATGAAGCTAGAAGAGTTTGCTTCTAAGCTCTTTCCTCTTGGAATAAATTCACCAAAGGATATCAAAGGTGACAATTCTGGAAGAACAACAAAAACTAATTTGCAACACGACTAGGAGAACTCTACAAAGAATCTGTTGTTACACTAACATGCATATATCTACGTACAGAGTTCCAAAATTAGAATATTAAAAAACAGTTATAGTTAGCTTAAAAGATGCGATACCAGCAATCCATCAGCCAATTTGTGGAGAAAAAGCATCATTACAAATGCCATTTTTCATACCATTACTGCCATCACCTACCATTTCGTGCAATTTCAGATAACAAACGGAAAACGATTTTGTTTATTTCATTTGTTTATACATCCGATTTGTTCCAGGAAATGTAGCATTCCCTGCCAACTTCCCGCGCTGTCTACTCGAATTTAGCGTTTGACGCGCGCTTTCCGAACTCCGAATTCAAATTACCATGAAAGACCGTGTTGTGTGTATTGACATTTCACGCGCCACTAAATCCAAAAAGAATTTTCAAGGACGGTTCAGCGCCTCCTCCTGTATTCGCCTCGCTACTGATGGAATGACGAAAGTTAGAAAAATCGGTAGAAACGCAGTCGTTCGCGAAAGAATTCGCACACCTTAGGTAGCTTAAACGAATTGGCTTGGACTGCCGCCTATAGAAGTTATTTTAACGCCGCTTTATTTTTGCGTTTTCAAAGAAGCATCCCTTTGATTTACGGTTGGAGAAAACACAGCTCTTCAGCTCGCTACCTGAAGATGTTTGAGTAAATAGAGCACTGATTGAGCACAGTGGAAGTGTACATAGCTTCTCGACGTACGGTTCAATAAGAATTGCAAGACTAAGATCTTAAAGTCGACAGATCGAATTCAATTTCCAAGACGGCTTCTGTGAAGAGAACTGTGTAAACAATGGTTCCATGAAGCATGTACCAATGTACGACGTGGAACAAAAAAAAAATTATTATTTTTACAAACTTGTTTAATATTTTAATAATTTCTAATGGGGGGGGGGGGTCATTTATATGTCATATATATATACTGTTAAATATTTTGCTTTAATAAACGCTTAAGTTCTCCACTGAATTCGCGGTTACTGATTTAAAAAGATTTTACAAGCAGTAACAGTCACAATTTCAGAAGTGCCGACTTTACCTGTGCATTTTGTCAAAGGAAGTAACAAAACTTGACAAAAGAAAAAGCTAGTATAAACTGAAAGAGCTAAAAAGCTAGGGAACACATGAACAGAAAGGAAGATAACAATTTCTAATATAGTTATATAAACGGAGTGCTTGAAAATAGAATAGTGAAGGTAATACGGAAAAGAAATATGAGTAGATAAAGAAGAAAGGGAAGACCTACAAGAATAAACTTGGCACATCCACACTTTAATCGACAGTAGAAAAAATAAATATAAATGATTAGATCTCAATATATAAGCGTCAACCGTTGTCATTACCAATAGCAACACAAACCCTACGGAATATCGATATGATCTGCACAGGAAAAGGTTTATGTATCAACACAGTTAAGCACACCTATTTTTAAAGTTCATGTAGGATTTTATTAGAGTATCAGCAAATTTTCCAAATCGTGACCATTCCCAGATTGTAGGCCAAGCACGTTATCGAATCCTCAAAATTTACCTACTGTTACCTTAATTCAAAATTATTTGTAGCATATGAGTCACATCTTCGAAATCCTTTTAATACTGAGTCAATTCGATTGAAAAGACATATCTTATAGTTTTCCAGTTTTTGCTATTCTTTCGTTAAGTTCACCTTTTTGTTTCCTTCACTGTTAATAACTATTCTTAGGCATCCGTACGTTCTCAGATGTTCCAATTTTGTGCTTTCTATCTTTATCTCATGTTTTGTGTCATTTAACCCTGTTACCATAGTCTTTAGTATTTTTATTGTTCTTAAGTTACACACCAAATTTTATTTTAGGGAAAGTAACTAGAAGTTACCGAATTAGTATGTTCCTTACCATTGGCGTCGTTAGGTACAGATATTTTATTCGAATATTTTCAAACTTTGTTTTCTTCCATTTTTCATGTCGATATCATCAATCTTCAGTTCTTTTCAGAGCTAATCTCCAAATAATCAAAGAATAGATGCATTCTAATAAAATTTTAGGTTATGAGACGAAACTATTTCAGATAATTTGCATCAGGGATAGCTTTTACACCAAGACGCTTTCATTTTGATGGCACACTTTCGCAGTGGAAACCGAAATGTAGATGGCACCTGGTCATACTCTTTACAGTCATGTATTATTTAACCCAAATAAAATTTCAAAAAAATTATTTTCCTATATTATACATTTTTATGGTCTAATATTTTCTTGATAGAAGAAACCACTTCTCTGCGTGCAGCATATTGCCTGCATTACACATTTCCGTGACTTTCACCGGGTTTAATCTCCAGTTTCCTGCTCCTATGTCCGTAAATCTTTCCTACAGTTTTTCAGTACCTTATCAAGAAATATGTTAAACAGTAGGAGGCTCAGAATGCACCCCTGTTTTAATCCAGCCGTATAAGCAAATATTTCGGATTGTTCGTTTCTTGCCCCCATATAACTCTCAATATCTTTGTATAGACTTCCAATATTTTCTATTAGGCCCTTGAGGACTCTTGTCTTTTCTAAAATTTTCCATAGGTCCGCCCTTTTTATTTCAGCAACATTTCATCTCACTTAGTTGTCATATGCAGAATATATGATCTTGTGTTCCTCCGTCTTTTCTAAATCCGCTCTGGTTATCTTCTATGGTTTGTTCTATTTGCGCTCTGAATCTTTCTTCTAGCATCCTTGAATACTATTTTCCCACCGTGCTCGTTAGCGTAATTCCTCTGTAGTTGCTACATTCTATATTCCTGAGTTATATATGTATTGGTGTTATAATTCCTATTGTCTTTGGGAACTCTCTCTTCTTTCACTGCGTGGTTACAAATTTCTAATAGTTCTGCCTTGCTATTCTGATTTACATACTTCACCATTTCCCCCGTTGTTCCGTCAATCCCGGCGCTTTTCCAAGTTTTATCTCATGTCTGGCCTTTTCTAGCTGCTCTACAGTGATCCCCTGTATCTGTTCTCCCACTTGATCCTGTGGATTCATTCCCCCTATAGTTGGATGTGAGATTTGGTCTTCATCTAGCAATTCTTTAAAGTATTTCCTCCAAGCTTCCATTATGTCATAGTCCGTTGTTTATATTTCTCCATTTCTGTTTTTGATGTTTTTAATGCTCTTCTTTTACGTTTTCTCATTTGTTTTATTGCTCCATAGATTGTTGTTGCCTTGGCTAGTTTTTTTCCCAAATTCTATCCAAATTTTTTGCTTATTTTCTGTCACTAATTTTTTTTACTCGATTTTCTTTTTTATATTTATCGTAATTTGCTTTGTTCTTAGTACTCAGATATTCCTTCCATATTTGCTTTTTCTTCTTTACTGCCTCATGTACTACCTCGTTCCACCAGGCAGTTCTTTCCCTTTCCGTACTTCCTAATCTTGCAGTCCCACAGCTTTATTTTCCAGCTTTGTATAATGTCTATCTTTGAAATGTTCCTATCCCTTTTCTATATCCACTATTAATAATTTACTCTGTTCCAAATCACTGAGTTTTCTTCTTGCTTTTCCAGGTTCATTTTCATTCGTACCAAGTAATGATCACTGTTTATCTCCGCAGCTCTTTTGACTTTTATTTCTGTTACCTGTTTCCATATTTCGCTGTTCGCCAGGAAGTAGTCTGTAATAAATTTCTTACCCCTTATGTGTACTTCTTTTGTGTATTTATGTATGTATATCTTTGGTAATAAATTTTGTGTTCCTAATTATTAAGTTATTTTCTATGCAGAAATATATTCTTCTTCCGTTCTCAATTTCAGCATCCTCTCCTTCTTTCCCCATCCAGTGTTCGAAGCCTCTGTTATCTTTTCCCACTCCTCCATATAAAATATGTAAATAAGATTATATAAAATAATACAGCTTGTACATTTTATAGAATACCCACATTCATAATCTGCTCATAATTTTTTGTTTCCTCTTCTTGCGTATGAACCGTTTGCATGCTGGGATTTTTATTTATATTTCCTACCTCATAGCTATTATCGATAGGTGTCCCATCGATAATTGCACAACTAATTTATTAAATTAAAATATTTCGAAGTTTAATACCGATGTCGCGGCAAATATTAATTCAATGTAAATTCGAAGCTAGCATGTAAAATCGAATAACTATTTAATGGAACTGTAAGTATTTATTGCGCCGACAGCGGCAAGTTATGCGTGTAACTGTAGGTATTCCATTAGATAAAGTACTGGCTGCTTCGCTATTGGGTGTATCGATTATGATGTTGCCACAAGGGAAATTAAATAACTAACTCTGTAAGAACGCAAGAGCCATTATGTAAACGCTAATTTATTCCGTTCATCGACAATTTTAATATTACCGTACGTATGCAATAACTTTAGAGCATCTTGTGCGCGGATACAAGCGAAGTGCCTTTGATAGTGTATGTACCACGCCACGCGGAATAGTTTAGCATCATCAAATACACATAATTCACATATTCAATCGGCGCATACTAAACGTTTGCAATTTCCCAAACGCCAGTGGCGTCTCGAAAAGCATTTAATAATTGCTTTAATTGTTTCAGACGATAATGCGAGGCTGGCACACTAAGTTAACTGTTTTAATTACTGTTCACTTTACAGCAGCCATATTGCCTCGTTATTCTTATTTCAAAGCTCCATTAAACCTGAATGAATTAGCCTCATTGTTGCATTTAATACTATTTGCTATTATACCTAACAATTAACGAAAGGTTAATTAATGCCTTTAATCTATAAACTACTTGTTATGGTATCAGATTAGTTACCTTTCTAGAACATAGAACTAAATTGTTGTAAGTAGCAAAGAAGTACTGACTGTACACGTTAGGACAGCGGTTTTAGAAGATGGAAAGGAATATCCTGGGGATAGCAGCCAAACAAAATAAAAACTCCCTTTTATGAGATCCTAAGCTTTCGCATACTTTATTTACGCTTCATCAAAGAATATCAGCTGAAATAGCAATCCACTTAGATATCGTACACAGTCAAGTCCATACGTTAGTTAGACAGGAGGTAATAATATCCAACAAACAAGAAAACATCAGAATAACATCGTCAATAACCAGACATAACATCATTTATATAAAATCACAGAAATTTTTAATAGATTATTAAAATTCGAAGCACCCCACACATACAGGGTTGCGGTGTAGGGTCCTGAATATACTCGCCAGTTTACAGTTTACCCCGAAGAAAAAGAACAAAACGTTATCCTACGATCCGTTTATTAAAATGGTAGTATCGCATTTCGAATACATGAATTTCAATTTATAAATTAGTTTATACGAACGAACGTAGGGAATTTAACGTTATGAAGCCCACAGCTGCTACGATAATTTATCGTTTATTTCATGTAAAACAACCGTTAACATTCAGCAAATTTCCACATCGCCAATGGCGATCGAGAAAAGGGCATTACGGTGTTTGTATTTTAATTTCAAAACGCATATCCAAGATTAGACTTGCATATGTAGAAACTGGGCAATAACTTCGACAATTTATAAAATAAAACTCGCCTCGCAATAAAGTAAATGCGGCATGCTTCATAGCGAACTCCATTAGGTCGCGCATAATGAATAAACATGAAGAGCGAGATAGGAAGAGAAGACATTATCGGGAGTGACATACAATTATGCCGCTTTGTTTCCTTTTATTACTTTTCACTTTTTCAAGACGTTCATGCGAGCACGTATTCATTAAAGCAATTAAATTTCCGTTTCTAAGATAACCAACTCTACCTTGCGCTAATGAAAGTATGCGGGTATGCATGTGATGTAGCCATACTCCGCGAACAGAAGTGACAGTAAAACTAGCGACATCTGAGCGTTTATTTGCAAAAGTAGTCCGACGCCAATGCGTTCTTAATTAATAACGCATCGTTAAATCATTAACGGTAAGAGCGTTCAAGAGCGCTCTGAGCATTGTACAAGCGTGTTTATTTTATATATTACGATCTGACCGCTACTGTAAAAAAGAGATGGAAAGCTATTCGTAATGGTGTATAATTAAATAGCTTTTCAGTAGGGATTCATTGTTGAGAGCATCGCTTTCATTCAACGATATCAATTATTCGTTAACGTTGACAGTAAGGAATCTTAATGAGACAGGAAACGAGGGGGATTATCTTGACCTAATTATAATATTTCCTGTATTTTGCAGTAACTGAATAATGGAGAGCTTTGCGTCAAATAGAACAGATTTATTGGACATATTCCTTGTTATAATAGATTTCTCAGCAACCACCAAATTTACTGTGATATCTCTATATTACTGATAATCGTTTAAAAGGCAATGAATCACAAAGAACAAATCGTGTACAGTTCAGTTCAAAATTGCCTCCAATTTACAAAAAAATGAAATCTACCAACAAAATGCAGATACAGTCGTCCAGAAGAATATATTTACAGAAAAGCTAAACATGAAATACATACGAGGATGATATGATAAATACCTATGCTAAGGAAAACAAGGCAATTGTTTTGCATTTAGTAAATTTCTAAACATAAATAACCTTTTTAAGCAATCCAAATAATTGCCTCTGTTTCGGCAATGACTTCTTCATTTGACGTGGACTACTTTCCGCTAAGCAATCTTTGAAGTTTGGCAAAAGAAAGAAGTCACAGAAGACCAAATCTGGCGAATATAGTGGATGCGGCACCAATTCGTACCGTAACTGGACATTATCATGATGGTAGAGAATTTTTTTCTTCGATAGGTGGACCTTTTTCCCTTTAGATAAGCCTCGATTCGGTCCAATAAATCGGCATAGAACAGTCCACTGATTGTCCTTCCCTTCTCCAAACAATCGATTAAGATTATGCCTTGCAAATTGAAAAAAATCGTCGCCATAACTTCTCCGGTTGACAGAATCGTCTTCGCCTTCTCTGGTGGACATTCGATGGGAAGAACCCATTTTGACGACTGACCTTGGTTTCTGGCGTGTAATGA
Organism: Dynastes maya; assembly: GCA_029619315.2. Lineage (NCBI taxonomy): Eukaryota > Metazoa > Arthropoda > Insecta > Coleoptera > Scarabaeidae > Dynastes > Dynastes maya. The sequence continues at coordinate 38,815,955 of JAROYE020000004.1, forward strand.
TGCGTCCATGTCTCATCTACAATCACATAGCGCCGCAGAAACTCACTCATATTGCGCTTAAACATGTCCAAACATTATTTTGAAGTTATTACACGACCCCGTGCTGATCAATCGTCAGCAGACGCGGCACCCATCTCACCGAGAGCTTTCTCATACTCAATTTTTCGTGAAGGATGTTTTGCATACGTTGAATTGAGATGTTTACCATATTAGCAATCTCTGTAGTCATCAGCCGGCACGATATCATGAAATTTATTGATCGTATCGTCCATAGTCATCTCAATGAGATGACCTGACCGCTCCTGATCAAAGATAGATGTTCGGCCACGCTTAAATTGATCATGAAATTGAAATCAGTAGTATGTGATGGTAGTCATTGGAAGTGCATGGTCCTTATAATCTGCATCCAACTTCTTTTTGATTTCTGCAAATGTCTTCCCATCTAAAGAAAGAAAACGAAACTTTTTTCTATGATTCCACAAATACATAAACTGGATCACTTTGAACAGCTATCAAAACAACACTACTCGATGAATCTCTGAGAATTTTTGACAAACGTTGACTAAAGAATAGTACGCACAGTCGGTAATGCAGATTTTGACACAAAGCGCCATCTGTCTCCAAACACGAGTACTTTTCATATCATCCTCGTACATTTATAAAATTTAGGCATCAAACTAAACTATTACCAAATATGTAGTATAGTTCTGAAACACAACAGCACAGTACAGCGCCAACATAGATATGCATGTTGAGTTCTACCAGAGACCATCACAGAATCCGACGAGTCTATGAATAAGAAGTTATTTAAGGGCGAACCTGTCGTCTGCCTTATGTAAAACTCTCTATTATTAAAAAGCTGCATAATGGAATAAGTACGTATTTCCATACATCTCCTCCTGTTTGCTTATGTGCAACACCCATATGGACATTTACTTTGTAGGTGATCCGTTCCAGCCAAAAGAACAAAAAAAAAACGTTAGCACTCAACAATAAGTGCCAGGTTCAATAAACAAGTAACAATGAAAATAAAAGAATTAACAATACTTCTTAGAAATTAGTAAACACTCCATACAATCAATCATTAGTTCGAATAATTCTTCTTTTTGATAACTCTCATTTCTTAATAATTTATTGCATTGCAGCATTTAACTATGATGTCTAAGTCGTTTTCAACCACCCGGTATATTGCTTTAAATTTTGAATTTGATACTGGCACTGTAGGTACGCCTCGAAATTACTCACGCAGTTGCTAAATGTAATATATTGAATGCCACTTTCCATATGTGCTATGAATTTCTTCTTCAGTTCGCCAGATGGTATTCTTGACGTCCTTTAGCTGGGTATCCAGCAAATTCTTTCAATTTCAAATGTATTTACTATAACTAGAATTTTTATCTGCCGAAAAAAAGAACATATAAAGCAAGAAGAAACCCTGACAATGCTTGACAAGCAACGATAAATACGAAAATTAAAATATAAGAACGCCAAAAGATTCGCAATAGAAAAACCAAACAGCATAAATATAGACATCGAATAAAGCTACTAGGTCACCAAAAAGTAATGTAACATTATAGCATTCACTGGAAAGTTCACCTAAAATATTTATAGCTAATTTAACAATCAATCAGAAGTTAAAAAAAGAAGTAATTAATATTATTGCAGCCACAAGTGGTTTGCTCATTCCTGCTAGTTGTTGAATTTATAATATGCAATCAAAAGCCGCAACTTTTTTTTCCAACGCAATACTTTCCAGTGAAAATTGTCTCTCAACCATCAACGAACACTTTCAAATATCGACACGAAAGTCGCGTAAACGTACGCCCTACGATAACTTCACGCAAGCATGGAGAACATCAAAACTGTTCCGTAGTACGGCTTCCATTCAATTCCACCGGATGAAACGACATGCAGGAGTGAACAGCCCCGAGCATCAAAACATGCAGATTGGGACATCTCGTCCTGATGAGACTTTAATTTTCGCGTTGCCTCTATCAAATAGACGCTGCCGGGGATGTACATAATTAAGGTACGTCTGCGTGTTGCATAGAACATTCATACATACACGATGTACACACATCTGCACATAGATGGCCGTATGTATATGTCGTACGTGCCGGCGTGATAACATTCTTTCCCGTGAAAACAATGTGGAGAAATTACAATAGTAAAAGATACTAGTCCGGCTGACCGCATCGTAATCACGAAGTTGTATGGAATTTATGCGGATGACTAGAATGTTATTTGCAATTCTTTTCTGTTTCGAGAGCAACTTGCCGTAAAGATAAATGAGTTTTTACATCTGTATGTTTTTAGATTTCGATCAGATCTTATTAAAGCATTAGATCTCTTCTTGAGTTAAAAAAATGTATACGATTGCTTCTTATTCGGGTATACTGTAGCACCGTAGCAACGCTTCATGTAAAATTTCACTATTGGAATCTACATCTTATACAGGACTCTGCCGTAATGTGTGCGAAGGTGCACCGCATAAGCGACCACATTAAGCGGCTGCAATACAGCTTACAGTCTTCAGACAAAGACGATAGGTCCGGCAGTATTTTGTGCATTTACTTGGCACTTAAAAATTTGCCCAAAGCAAAACAAGAACATAATATTAAATCTTGCTTATGAATGTTAATTTTTTGAATGTTTTGTTATGGTATTTACTTTTAATTTATTTGAACAGTCAGTCGTACATATTTCAAAATCAATAAAGACTTTTGAACGGTTTCTTTAAAGCCTATATTAGGTATTTTCTTGATTACTGAAGTTAGCGGGGAGAATAGAGTCAAAACTTCGTCTTAACCTTGTAGTTGCGATTAGTATAACGTGCTTGGTCACCTTTATGTACAGACAGCCAATGGAGAATTTGAGAAAGAGAGTTAATGCGAGGTCGATCCCAACCAATCTGTCTGGTGATTGATTCTTGTAGGTTAATATTATCTCGTTACTTAGCGTATTGTGAGCTTGAAATTTAATGGATATGTTTACTGTTTTCCTGAACACGAAGATCAAGACACATTTCACTTTACGACAGTTGGAAAATTGAATCCACCGACCAAACACCTAAGGCCTGCATTAGGATTTGAGATCAACACCAACAATTTGTTCCTATTCCTTAATTATTTTCGTATATTTTTAACGCACAACTTGATAACAGAATTGTTATCAAGTTTTCAGTATTTTATTTATCTATGTGTGAATTCAATAAAAAAGAAATTCAATGCAAGGGAATAGCTATGGAAAAGGTCTCTACTTACGAATATTTGGGAACCGCTATCACAAATGATGGAAAAATAAACGCCAGTGATCTAACTGCAAAACTTAGTTTTCATGTGCCCCGTCAATCTTCTCACTCATTTAATACTTTTTATTTGGATTCAGCCAAGTCTAATTTGCTATTACGCTCAACTTTTTTTTGGCTCTACGTACAATGGCATTTGCCATAAGTGCAATTTAAATGTTTCCTTGCGCAACTGCTCGATTCGCATTCCTGAGAAGGCAGAATACCTCAGTTCTATATTATACATATGTAATACATAGTAATATGTACTCGCGTATGTTTATTTTTTGATCAATGGGTTCTTTAAATTGTAAAGACATAATCTTTTTTTCTTAGTTGTTTGCCTCTTAATTGTTTTTTTTTTTGTTTGTAATTGTAAGACAGTTACTACCTTTGTACCCTCTTTTGGATTTTGTGGTCTGTTGAGTATCTAATAATAATAATTATTATTATTATTAAAAATAGATGCCGAATTGGCAAATAGAGCAAAAAAAACACTCACTAAAATCAACGAGAATTTACTACACAGCTAATAACACAATCCTAGGAAAAAGAGAAATAGATAGGGAAACGAAAATTAAAATACACATCATCACAATACCAGCAATACTAAATTCCAACGAAAACTAGTAGTACAAAAGAAACATACAAGTAAACTAAACGGAATGGAAATGAAACATCAGGAAAGTAATGAGCAAAACAAAATGGGATAGGGTAAGAAACGAAAAGATTAGAGAGGACATGAAACAGGAACCAATTACTCATAAGATAGAGAAGAGACAACTGAACTAGTATAAACACATTTTGAGAATGTATCCAGATAGACTCACAAGGAAAGTATTAGAGATGGGGAAAAACGAAAAAGAGGAAAAGGGGGAGACCCAGAAGGACTTGGCTTGAACAAATAGAGGAAGTTGGTAGAGGGAAAGGTAAGACACTGGAGGAAATTAGAAGATTGGCAAGTGAAAGAGAGGAATGCGTTATGGGGGATTTGGAATCTCAATCCGACACCTGAAAGGGTAGAAGGACAAAGATGAAGAAGAAGAAGATCTAGTTTAGTTTTTTAAAAGTTACAACTATTTTTTTAAAAACGATTCAGTTGATTCTATTCGCCAAAAACCATTGTAAATCAAGTTACAATTGAATTTAAGTTAGGTTGATACTACAACGAAATCCACAAAACCACCAGAAAGTTACTAAAAAATTAAGGAACATTAGAACTGGTTTTAAATTCATCAATTTCTTGGTCAATTTGAATTCGTCAATTTATTGATCAATTTAAGTGTATTACACACGTCAAGAAATTAAAGGTCGCTAAAACTTCTCTAACATAAATGAAGTTTCTAAGTTTACTAAAAAAAATTACAAGAAGGACTGGATTTTTAGCACAATTGACATCTGCGTTATATTATAGCCATTTTGCTAACCAAAGCAGGTTACCTCATTTGTAAACATTTTTACCACCACAAACTATGTGGAAAAGCCGTGTACACATATACATACATAATAACCACCAGCAAATAATACTAAAATATTTAACATCTTTTTTCACTTTGTTAATTCTGGCACCAGAACCTTTGAAGAAGAAATACAAGCCTTTAATATATAATGTTAGCAAAACCTTAGCTTCTGCTTTAATTTGAGGTTGACCTAGATTAAACAAATCAGCGCAAAGTCTCTAAGCTACCTATTTGCAATCACAAGGCGTGGAAACCATTGACTTCGATATACTGCAATTTATACGGTCGTGAGCAAAATAAAATAAAAACCAATAAACCATCAAGCCGCTCAATATTGACCCCCTTAACTTAAACGTTGACCTACACCACGCAACCGACGATTACATTTATTATCACTTTACGACCGCAGCTAGAGACGGTGTTTTACAAGGGGTCATTATTATGGACATAGAATTTTTCACACGACGCCCCGCTTAAAATAATTAATGCAAATGACTTTATTGGTCGTTGTGAACCGCATCGATTACGGAATGTACGGTTTCCCAAACAAGGTCAGCGATGCAACAACAAAATCGACCCAATGCGACGTCTAAACAGGTCGAGATCGTGACGTACTTGTGTATTCGAATACGTCGAAATTTTTCTCAAGCTTCTTTCTTCGCTTGGCGAAATCATCGTGAAAGAACGAATACTACATCATCAGAACAAACATCGTGCAACGCGATTTAGAATCAGCAGTCATTACTCGATCCTCGGGATCAGACATTATGTAAATTATGTTAATGCGCATCGAAACAAACTTAACGTGAAACCATTCGGAGTTTTGCACTGGGTCATAACTGATGCACACGAATAAAAAATAATAGCAGCAATGAAGTGACGCTAAAATACATGACGTGAAGCGTTGAGGATCATGATACGATTAGACGAAGATTGTAGCCTGTCTAAATCCGTTATAGTTCACAGTTTGAATATATTATGTAAGGGCTGGCCTCTAGAATAATGCAGTAAAGAAATTACCAACAAAAATATACACACGCCTGGAGCAAGTTACTTACAATTACAAAATGTAGAATATCAAAAGTTTGCCAGTTCTCGTTACAAGAATAACGTAAACAATTTCTAAATTCATTGTAGAATCATTTTCTGGCAATTATTAATGAAGTAGTGCAACAACTACTCTTAATAGTTTCCGAGGTACGTACCATGTGGAAGTAGACGATTTGATCATATAATATTTATATGGGCATTTACTTTTTTATTTAACCCGTCATACCGAAAGAATAAAATAAAACAACGTTAGCACTAAATAAACCTCAGATTCAATAAACAAGTAACCACATTAATTCGAAGTAAACAACTTTATAAATGCAAAAATCAACAATGTTTTAGAAATTAGTAAAAACTCTAATTGGATCATTGATTAGTTCGAATAATCCTTTTTTGATGACTCTCACGTTTAGATCAAAAATTTTTGCGTGTAACAGTCTCGCGCTACATACAACGTGCGGATTGCTTCCAACCGGCCAGTATACAGGCTGTTTATTAAACATACGGCACAAATTCAAGGGGTTATTCCATGAACTATTCTAAGAATATTTTGTACTTTTATGATTTTTGAAAAGCCCATTTGTTTCGAAGATACAGGGCGAGAAAAATTTTCGACAAAACTAATTTTGATATTTTTAAAATCATTAATGTAATAAAAATATGGCGTACAACACTGGACTTACCGAGTATAAAAACGCGTTGTTATCTTTTAACAAAGTTCCGATTACAAAGAAGGCTGTTTTACCCACTAACAATAGGCAAGTGCATACATAGAAAAGTAAATCAGTTAAAACGTGGATTTCATTTGAAAACGTTTTGTGATTGATCATTTTGTATGTGTTAAATTTGTTGAGACTGATTGACGTGTATTTTCTGTCTTTTAATACTTAAATTTTTATTAGTGAAGTCCTCTATCATGAGTCGCTATACGAACGCCGAGATGACTGACATGCATTTCATTTATGCACTTGCTGATGGCAATTCATTAGAAGCTAGACGGTTATACATTGAATAATTTCCTGACCGCAATGTTCCTAGAAAAACCTTCCAAAGTATTCATCAACGTCTTCATGAAGCAGGCACATTGAAACGAACTGGAGGACCAGGAAGGCCAATGAGAGTAAGAACGGTAGAATTAGAAGAGAATGTGCTGGACATGATAGAGGAAGATCCAGGTACTTCTACTCGAAAAATTGCAAATACTTTGAATGTAAGTAATGAGACTGTTTGGAAAATTCTTAGGGAGTATTTGTTGTACCCATACCACATACAAAGCGTTCAGGCACTTCTTCCTGCTAATTTTCCTCCACGGATTGCATTCTGTCAGTGGCTTTTGCACACATTGGTTCAAATCCCTCAACTACTGACACTGATTCTTTTTACCGATGAAGCGAATTTCTCAAGAAATGCAATAAGGAATTTTCACAATAACCATGTGTGGGCTGAAGAAAATCCACATGAGGTACTTGAAGATCGTTTTCAACATCAGTTCTCGTTAAACGTTTGGTTAGGAATTGTGGGTGACTGGCTAATTGGTCCGGTATTTCTACCAGGAAGATTTACCGGCGAGGTGTATCAAAACTTTTTGGAACAAACGCTACCTCTGTTTCTGGAGGATGTACCATTGGCAACAAGAAATGCAATGTGGTCGAGGTGGACCTCACTTATGGCCTGCTCGATCCCCGGACTTAAACCCCCTGGATTATTTTCTATGGGGCCATCTAAACTCATTAGTTTATTCTACTCCAGTGGAAAATGTGGTAGATTTAATAAATCGGATAATTGCTGGGTGTAACTCAATAAGAAACGACCCTGGTGTTTTTTGAAAGAGTTCGGCAGTCAATGAGGAGAAGATTGGATTCTTGCATCCTAGCTGGAGGTAGTCATTTTCAACAGTTCATGTAAATTAAGAAACTTTGAATGTAATTTTTGATAATAAAATGTTGGTTTTGTCGAAAATTTTTCTCGCCCTGTATCTTCGAAACAAAGGGGCTTTCCAAAAATCATCAAAGGACAAAATATTCTTAGAATAGCTCATGGAATAACCCCTTGAATTTTTGCCGTATGTTTAATAAACAGCCTGTATAGCCCGGAACATCCAATACTTAAGGAGGTAAACCGGGCATATTGGATATTGAGAGCATACATCTCGGACATTATTGAAGACACCAGTCATATTTGCATATCGTCGCCTTAATTCGCAAAGTACGTAACTCCAGTTATAGTCGAAAATTTGATTTTTATGCGATCTCGTGTAAAATTTTTGGGCGAATCGACTAGAAGTATGCTTACTTCCCTAAAAAATTCGGTTGCGAAGATATTCCCACAAAAGAAAAGAACGTAATTCCACCGCTTAATTTGCTTTAAGAAAAATGCGTACTTCCAGTATTATTTCTGTATACGCCGCATCGCGTCGTTAAGTTGCATTCATTGCAATAGAGTTATGCTCTATTTTTATTGTTAAAAGTGTTCTCGTGTGTTATTATTAATAGTATTAAAAAGAAACAGGTAGGTTAAGCTATAATGATCATATTTCCTTAATGGTTCAACTTGTAATGTAATCCTTTACAATTAATTTTTGCAGAGGATTATGGTAATGGTATGCATATTTCTTGATAGGACAAATTTAACAGTTCGTAGAGCTAGTAGGGAAATACGTACAAAAAGAAATCTTCAGAGGTTTTTGTGAATTCTTTTAGAATAAAAAAAAACTTTAAGAAAACATGTATATGTAAGTGATATAAGAAAAAAACTGAGAAACGAACAGAAATTTATCTCGGGGAGCTTATTCTAATAAACTGCATTGGGGAAAGAATTGATTAAATATATGCAAGACAATCTTTCTTAATACAATAAAGTGCTAAAGAATGCGTGGTAAGAAACTGAGCCACAATTAATAACAAAAAACGTAAACGACTTGCAGATCCGGAGAGTCTTGTTGACACTTGAAGGTAGCAAGCGAATAGAGTTGTTAGAGGAATTTTTCGATAAATTACCAAAACTACCATCGCATTGAAGTATGTCTCCAAAATTATAATTAGAACCCATTTGGCAGTCCAAAGCTCATGTTTATGAAATGTGTAAAACATTCTGTAATGAAACAAATGGAAATCCCTTCTCAATCGCTACTTTCCACAAAGAATTCGTTAAAAAACAATTATCCCTATACCGAGCCAAAAGACTTTGGTGACGTACGTGTAGCTTGTGAAGAAAAAATATTTCTGAAACTGAACATAACTAACACATTACTCTCAAAGAAGAAGCTAGAGCAGAGAAATAAAAATATATGGATTCACATCATAAAGTTTTTTGTATGAATCCTCATGTAGTCTTGCTTTGCCCAAAGTCTACAGTGTCGTTCTTATATTTTAAGACAAAGCTAATCGAACAAAATTTCACGGCTTACGATATGAAAAGGCAACATTATTTCTTTTGGAATGAGTCTCAAGGAGGAATCAGCAGTAACGAACTTTTGCAGAATAGAAAAAACCTAGAAGATATTCCGTTAGACAGAGTATGGCTTTAACAGGATTTATGTGCTGCTGATACTGCTGCAACTGTGCAAGGATATTCGAGAAATACTTTCAACGATAGATTATTTCCTACGGGAGTCACTATTCGCTGGCTCCCATGATCACCTTCTTCGAACGGTTTTTTCATTAGGGTTACTCCAAGGCTTCAATTTATGGTTTTCAAAATAATAGAGCCGCTAGTATTGAAGAGCTACAAGCTAAGATTATTAACACAGTACCAAATATTCCACATGAAGTATTGTCAAATATAGGAAGAGGCTTTTATGATCGATTGGGATTTTGTTCATTCGAATTTTGAGGTCAATTTGAAAATCTATTCACTTAATCAAATTTTCCCTATTGCATTTATGGACAAACCAGTTTTTAAAACCTGTTAGATTTTTTCTTTGATTTTATATACCTACTTATCAGATTAAATTCAACAAAGTTTTCATTCGAGACTATTGTTTTTATTAAAAATCACACTGTTATACTTTACGGCCGCGTTTCTCAAACGTTTTTCCAGCGCAGCGTTTAAGTAGCGCTCGGTTTTTGACAACATTGGGTGATTGTAATACGTACTCGCCAGTGGCCCATATGAAAAGATTTTATTACAAATTTCTTTTGTTGTAAAGAAAGAATATCGATTGCGTAATATACAATCGGTATAATACAAAAAGTAATACGTCAAAACTCAAACGTCATCTGAACATAACTGACAATTAAGAGCCGTCGCACAATATATATTTCAGTAATGAACGAATATCCCCTCTCTTACTCCGAACGCATTCGATCAAAATACGTGCGACCATATGATCAAAATGATATCTCATATCTAAATATGCCTGTATTCTACAGCAACTAGCGCTAAAATCCTTGTTTGTCAAAAACAGATGAGCACGGCGATAGTATTTGTTAACTTTCGACCAATAATAACTTTACGAAACGATTTTTATGTAAAAGTATTTCTTGTTTTTAAAATAAAAGTACATAACTTGAACAGATTTCTTTTTACCCTACAATATACATTAGGGTTTACCGTTTGACGTCACCGCAAAGTGTCATCGATGCGTATCTACAACCTTAAAATGTACACATTCTCTAGTGAAATTGACGAAGTACAAGTAAATAGCCGTATTTAATTTAGGAAGGTATTATTTAGACCGAATAGAATTATGCTCCGTGTCTAGGGAATCAAGTCACTTCAAATTTGAAAATTAGCGAGTGGAAGAATATTCTATAGCGACAATTTACATTCTCAATTCTCCAATTTACCTAATAAAGCTCCCGGAATAGAGAGGGGGTCCCAAAGAGAGGGGTTGCATAAAACGATAAACTGTCGCATTCGACGTAAGAAAAGCGTCGCTTTGGTAGATGTCAGATGTGAAAATACGTACCATTGGTTTCACAAAAATCTCGGACAAGCGATACTATTATGACATTATCCACTTTAAATATGTCTTGTAAAATATTACAATTAAATAGTTTAATGTCAAATTATTTGTCAGTGTCAATCGTAAATCTGTTGTGCAGTATTTAATTAGTGAAGTGTAATAATAATGCCCCATCAATGTAACATGGCTTTCAATAGAAAAGTTTATATTCGAACATAAAGAGTTTTTAAAATAAACGAATATAACGTATAACTTTTAGGTTAAATACAAAATATTGTAATTTTTAAAGTCATTGTTACAACATTCAAAAAGCACCAAATGGGCTCATAAGAGTCGTCCCAAATTTGTATAAAAGCGATAGTACCTTAGTGGTACCACGTCCCAAAAGTTTAGGAAAGGTGGTTACTTTTCTTATTTGAAAGAGAAAAAAATTATTAATAAAAAAGTCTAGACGTTCAGAAAACTAGCTACAATGGGATGGTATTCACTTGCGTGTATACAAAGGCACATGGAAGTAAATATAACGACAACTCTAGGCTAATGTACTGTAACGAAAATTCTATCGCGTTTCAACCATTCGCCTAACATGGAAATGATTTTGCGAAATCAATGGCATATTGCCTTAACTGTTCAGTGATACCAGATTCAGTTGTTCGCACTCGGCACTCGCCAAGAATTTTAACTGCGCTCCAGCGCGTCTGATCGCAAGCTCGCACAATAGCACAAAACAGCGTTCCGTGTTCGAAACCATGTATCTCTAATTATACGCGCGGCTAAGGTGAAATAATTAGCAATTCAGATCACTCGCGGACAATGTGTACTGAATGGTATAACTGTAAAAGTAATGCGCCTATATCTTTCCATCTATCTTATTGTAACCGCGTAAACGCCGCTGTAAAATTACGAAGAAAATTGAATTGGACAGAGGAAGTAGCTGCTCTCATGTTATCACGTACGTACTTTACAGATGTCGGCAACTGACACCTAACCAGTTAAGAACACGTAATTCTGAAGAAGTGATACAATAGAAAATGGTACCGATTACCTACAAGAATAACTGTAAAAAAATTACCACTTGCTATTTATGACATGTGATCTAGTCCAAAGCCAAATTATGTAATTTTCTCTATTCAACAGGTCTCACAGTGGTTTAAAATGAAATAAAAACGGCCGGAATTATAAAGAGATGTATTTAATACTTTTTAACGGTGTGGTTGAAAATTAGTCGTATACAATGTGTCTCACTTTAGACGGCACCACCCCAGTATCTTTTATATATTATCGATTTAAAAAAAATCTTCTTTCTGATTATACCCCTCACTAAATTGTACTTTTAAGGTATGTTACTTTCCCTTCACAATAAAGTGCTAGTCTACTACGATCTAAAATAAACAGCAAAATTGTCGCATTAGGGATTTTTTTATCGAAAAGTCTTGTTAATAAAAGTTGTTCGGAATCATTCAAGTAAGCTAAATTCATTAAAAACAAAAAATTTTGAAAATCTTTCTCAAAAAATGTTTGTGCAGAAAATTCGGATAATAATATTTCAAGTTTGCCATACGTTTTCATTAATACGTCAGAAACAATGTATTGCTGATCTAACCTCATGTCATTTACCAAATTGTGTGCAATTAATTACAATCGTTAAAAATAAGATAATATGCCTGCAAATCTAACTTTGGCTGATAAAGTTTAGATAGCAAGATTAGTGGGTGAAATTGTTCGTTCAACATGGGAAGCTGCCCGCGAATTTAATATGAGACATCCAGGCCGTCCTCCCGTTACACATACGACCGTGCTAAGAATTAACAATTTATTTAATCGTACTGGAAATGCAACAAAATCAATTACAAGGAACTATCATCATTCTGAAGATAACGTTATTTTGAATTATATCGCTAAGAATCCAACATCCAGTCTAAGAACAATGTCCTTAGTTTTAAATTATTCAAAAGATAAGATGTGGCGGTGGCTTCGTAGATATAAGAAAATTCCTTTCAAAGCGAAATTTCTGCATACTTTGGAAGAACGAGATCTTGGAAGGCCTTTGGAATATTGTTTGTGGAGTCAAGGTAATTTTTAAAGCGATCAGTGTTTCATAAAGAAAATTTTGTTTACTGATAAGCCTACATTTACCACCAACGGAATAATTTCATTGCAAAATTGTAGATATTGGTCTGCAGAAAACCCACACTGGATAATAAACTGTAAACGTCAGTATTCTCAAAAAATTAACGTTTGGGGTGGAATTCTAAACAATAGGATTATAGGACCATTCTTTTTTAGACAAAATTTAAATGCTCCGCGCTTTTTAGAATTTTTAAATAACGATCTATGGGGTGCATTACATGGTCTTCCAGTTGCAGTACGACAAGAAATGTACTATCAATGAGACGGGGTGCCTATACGTAACGCAATTGTGGTTATGAATTGGTTAAATGAGAATTTCCAGGAAGATGGATAGATCGTAATAGTCCCCTAATCGAATGACCACCTACATCTCGCAATATCACACCATTAGATTTTTATTTTTGGGGAACTGTTAAAAATACAGTGTATACAACTAGACCAATAAATATTCAACAACTCTGTGACAGAATAACTCAAGCCTGCCAAGACATAAGTCGAGAAGAATTGAGGAAGGTCGTCGGAAACAACAGAAAACGAATTGAAAATTGCATACGTGCTACGTGTGGCTTAGTTGAAGATACTGTTATTTAAGTAATTAAGCATCGCTTTTGTTATTGTTTTGAATTAAAAGAATAAGATAAAAACTCATGGCAAACTTGTGAGATTATTATTCGAATTTTCTGGACTTAAACATTTTTTGAGAAAGATTTTCAAAATTTTTTGTTTTCGGATTTCGGATTTAGCTTACTTGAACGATTTCGAACAACTTTTATTGACAATATTTTTTTAATAAACAAATCCCTAATACGACTTCTTCAATTTTGCTATTTATTTTAAATCGTAGTGGACTAGCATTTTACCGTGAAGAGAAAGTGACATACCATAAATGTATAATTTAGTAAGGGGTACAATCAGAAAAAATATTTTTTTAAATCGATAATATGCAAATAAATACTGGGGTGGTGTCGTCTAAAGTAAGACACACTGTATATGAAGTTCGTTTTGATTTTTTGTAGCTTTCATTGTCAGCGGGTGTATTAGTAGTAATTAGTAAAAAATAGAAAATATAAACCCAAAAATATACAGGTTCCATACAAGTATTAATTAATAAAAATACTTCAGAAAATATAAAACCAAAATTATTTCCCAAAAAAGTAATTAAAACTACAGTATATAACCATGTAAATTCAAAATTTAATCTGCACAATGTTCATGTTCCATCCTGAATAGTTCCGGAGACTCTTTGTTCAACCGGATTCGCATCGGCCTGCTTGAACTTGAAGGTCTGAGATTTTACTATATTTTTTCCACTTGTGCACTTAATGGATAGACAAAAGAGATGTAACAAAAATACTTATGTCCTGAAAATGTTCCAACATAATCTGCTTATATTCACTGTACTCACGGGTACCATCAAAACCGCATTTTGTTAACATGACCAGGAGAAAGGGCAGTTCAAGTATCCTTTACAGGCAAAATTATTCGTGAAGCGGTAGGGTCTAGAATCTAGAAGAAGCTGGGTTTGTCCATCTTTGCAATGTTCGGATTAAAACACACTTAATTTCTCCATATTATACTTACTGCGAGACTTACTCTTGGTGTAATTACTTTGAGAGATAATAACTCCATGAGAACATTTTTGTTTGTACTAATACTTATATATGCGTGAACTTCAATTAATTTTCTATCCATTCCAGACAATTTAGAACACAAAAGTAATTGCTTTTTTATAATTTTTGCCGTTTTGTTTTATTTTCGACCACTGTACGTCTGAGACAACTTTACCTTCTAAACGATCAAATACCATAACAAAAAACCAAAAAGGCTTTGGAGAAATGAGTCGAATTATTAAAATTGTTAGATTTATGAAATTGATAAGGTATTATTGAATTAGAAATTTAATAGTCTTTTCTATAAAACTAATAACTTAATTTATTTGTCGTCGGATATAAAAACATTATCTTGAAATTCAATTTTTTTTTAAATGTATGTAAAGATTATATTGTTGCATAAGTGTCTAACGAGCAAGGTATGAATGAAGAGAAAATAGAGAATAATTTCTAGCTCATTGGTTGGAAATTCACATTTTCCTTCTACAATTTTTAGCAAAAAATTTAACAAAAATGATGAAATCTTAGAAGAAATAAAGGAGATTAGTGGCGCAGAAAATTGTGAATAGCAAGAAGTTAATATAAGAAAAGTAAACAATATAAAGACTAAACTATTATTCACCGAGAAAAATCTAGGGAAAATTAATTGCTATAGGCACGTAAGATTTTTTCATTGCAAGTAGTAAAATTTCTATTTGAAACATATTTCTAAAAACGTTTCGTGTCAAGTATTCTTTCGATTTGCGTTGACGACGAACTAATCAATTCTTCTATTCAATGAAACAATTTTTCGAATAGTAATAACGTTTATTGATTTTAGAGGTAACTTCACATAGGATCAGTCAATAACAACAACGAAGTCTCATCGTGACCCAAAAACCTTCGAAAAGAAAACGACCCAAATTAATGAAACTGAACATAAAATACATTAAAATAAAAATTTGAAATATTGGAACGCAAAGTGTATGTTTGTTCCATCAATGAAAGAAATATATAATTATAAATTATAAAAAATTATAAATATATAATATAAAATTTTCCATTTTATTTTGCATTATTAATAAATGGTAAAAAAATAAAGAACACACGATCACAAAAAAACAAAATCAAGCGACACCTGCTGTATTACATACTTGTTAGTAAAAGCTAAAGCACTTACCATAATGCTTTACTGGCACTGGCTACCGAAACGTGCGTCCAGTGCGAATGAAGTACCGTGGTATGGGTTTTAGCGAAGTATTTCAGTGTTCCATTGCCATAGAGTTCGAGTACTTGATTACTTGTTGCAGACTTAAAAAACTACTTCATCGACATCTTTAGAGAAAACTGTAGTATTAATATTCTTCTTCGGGAAGTCATTTAAAACAAAATATGTTAAATAGGCAAAAATCCTAATTTTCTACTGAACTAAAACACTTAAGTTTTAATAAATTAGAAATGATTATTAAAATACTACTTTAAAAATAAACAAATATAAAAATAGATAACTAAAAAAGAGAAACAAATGACTATGTAAGAAAATATTGCCTGTAATAGTTGTTCAAAATGCCCTCCTTGAAGTCGAATACAAGACACCTATGAACCGCCGTTGAGTTGTAAACACGTGCTATTGTTGCACCATCTTGGCGAATTTCGTTAAACCTAATTGTTATTTTGTCAAGTAATTGTCCGCGTGCATTTATTTCGAGACTGTAAACCAAGCAATAAAACCTCTACGACCAACCCATCGTTCACAAAAATGTGCATTCAACCATTGAATTATCTTCGTTGTAATTCGACAACGCAATCAATTTAACGTTTATTGTCTTCAAGAAATTTATCTGTGATTTAGAAGAATACGTATTTCAAGTAATTAAGCTGGTGGGATTAAATTCCATTCAAACAGCACGAAGTATCGGCACACTACTCGCCACGCAAAATATTAATCAAATTAATTCGAAACAGCTGTTACAAGAGCTTCTGGGCAACCTCATTATAAATAAATCTGAGATTTATTCGGTCATTCGGTTGATAATGAGGTTGCCCAGGAGCCCTCGAAACAGCTGTTCCGAATTAATTTAATTAATATTTTGTGAGATGAGGAGTGTGCCCATAGTTCGTGTTATTTGCCATACTACCCTTGATATCATTATTAAATGTCATTATTTATAATTTACATATACATATATCTACATAGTTTAGAATATATAAACTCATCAACGGAAAGTCACACCACGCAAAGAATTGCAGTAAGCGTATAAGGCCAGCTTGGATTAACAGAGCTTTCCATGAAATTTATCGCTTAACGTTTATCGAATGACCGGTTCCGATGTGCGTTATAGCGCACTTTTTTAATAGCTTACCATCAGCAATTTAAGAGTCTTCTTCCTCGTTTATTAACTTAATTGCAACATAGAATTATAATTATACTGCATTATAACAGACTAATGTATAAGGTGTTACCGCGCATATTCATCCTAATATATACGCATGGATGCAGGTAGTACGTGGTAGGCGGGTATGTATAAATCTCATTTGGTATGCCGATTACTGCGCGATGTCCGAAGGCACTCTTCGGGCATTTTTACACGTACTGTTCGCGGTAAATATACCAACGAAAATATCCCTTCGGTTAATACTATTAATTTTAAATAGTTGAACGTCGAAAAACTAATATTATGCGCGCAGTGATATAGAGGAGCTTAATAGTATTAACAGCTGGTATCTTTCGGTATTTGGTATTTTACGATCCGCATACACTTTTCCGTAATATATGCACATCTAATGAAAGAAATTAGTGCAAGTGAAGTGAGACAATAAACAGTGGATAAAAAACAGTTAGCTCACAAAAATGTATTTCGCAGCAATAAACCTCTTAACATTCAAATAACAGAAATACCTCTTAGAATGATGTACTGCAATAATTTTTCTTTTATCTACATTGTTATAGCAACCTTTATTTTTAATGTTCTCAATACTTTGACCAATGATGGTGGTAAACTGTTATAACCTGTGCCACCTGTGGTAACAAGCAGTGTATACAAAATCCGTTTGGTATGAATCCCATAGCTACGCAAAGCACAAATAAAAGTTATATTTTGTATTTTTATCCCTGTCTTCAATACGTGATTGTAATGAGACAATTAGTCACATACTGAATTCTAACGTCTTAAATGCAAACATAGTTTTTTTAAGAAACTTTAATTCTGTATTTTTAGTAAAGAGAAGGATACATGAGGTACAATTTGTTTTATATTTTAATAGTAAAGTCAGCATACTTAAATGTGAGTCCAACCCATTCAGCAAGTTCATTTTTTTAGCTATGTTTTGTTGGTTATGTATCAATCCCGTAGTATTTGTAATCCTTAACTTTAGATGATTTCTATTGATGTTGATATCCATATAACTATGCATCAATAGAATGTTACTTATTCTTAACAACCATAAATGTCGTTTTCACTATACTGACACTTCAAGTTACACAAAAAAAGAATAAAATATAATCAATAAACAACCGAACAACCCAAGCAACTCAGTACGCCCAATGGACGTCCATCTATGGTCAATAACAGGTCCATACGTCCATGGACCATGAACAGATATTTTATGGACCATTGGAACGGATGTCCATTGCACGTCCACCAGGGGACGTATATTGTACATCCGCTGTAAGTAGAAATACCCAACAACACAAAGAAATATATTAAGTAGTGGGTATAACTTCATATTACACATTACAAAAAGGTATCCATTCGATATTTTTACTTTTAAGGTTATTATTCAAATACCATGTCCATGAACTGCCCTTTCGAGAAATTCATTTTTAGTTAATGAAAGTTAGCAGTAACAAAACGATATAATCGACAACAAGATTATACAGTACGTAATAACAAATAATCAACATATGAATGATTCAAATTACAACAAATGAACCCTAATAAAATTATAACAAGTACTAAAACGCAATGATAGCAAAGCGAAACTACGAAAGATAACTTTATGTGGAAATTTTTCGCAGACTTGACGTTTCGCTAGGTAGTAGCTTCTGTTTGAAAATTATGGCCATCTAGTTGTATCAGATGTCCCGCATATTGAACATTATAAACGTGTTTCTCATAAAAATGTAATATCTTCGAAAATACTGGAAATAAGTATTACGTTATTGGTACCATTTTGAAGGTATATATATATATATATAAACATTATACCACCTTGAAACATATATAGTGTTGACCTGTAAATTGATAACAAAAGAGTAACTTGGGACACTGCATCCGTTTTCAGGCTAGGTCTTAAAACGTTAAAGTCTGCAACTATCAAAATTTTAACAACATTTGCAATACAGTCAAAAGTAATTATAGGAAGTGCACATAACCATATATCATTGCAAAGGTGATTAAAATTGCTATCATGTGATTAATAAAAAATATAGCAATCTATTTAAAATAAAAAAGTTGAAGGCGGTTGCGGAAATTTGGAACATGTTGTATATTTGTAAATAATTTTATAAAATTCGCTATGGTATACTATATACGTACAGAAAATCCCATTTCTCTATGTTTGGTAGTTTTCATGCTAAACTCCGCCGACAGACTAATGGCGCACCCGGTATGGTGGTATGTATATATTCATCATGCATCTTCGATCGGCAGTCGAAGTTAATATTCGCTTCGCCCAGTCGGCTATCTCTTTGTGGGTACGTACCGTCGTTGGAAAATTTTTGGGATATTCATTCATACAGAACATATTTTTCTAAATTCCTCTGTACTTGGACAATACTATGAGGGAATTGAAATTCACGAAATATTTTATTTGTTTATATATTTTAAAAGAATTTTGTTGTCCGAATTTATATTTTTAAATTTTTTTTGAACAATTTTCAGGAAAAATAATACTCCAATGAATTAAATAAAGTTGTATCTTTATTAATAAAATAATATTCAACATATAAACTTAACTTAAAGCTAAAAAAAATTAATTTTCTGTAAAGATTAATAAAACGAATAAAACATAAAAAAAAAGAAAAAAGAAAAAGAAAGTGAAACTTTCTGGAATGGTTGCAAACATATCTCTCTCGTCTCATTTCAACAGGTTTTGACAAAACAAAAACCAGTTCTTTTGCAATGATGCTTTCGTCGGGAATATTAGGAAAAGCAAGATACATGTCATACCAGTTTTTTTCTTTCTTAGAAATCGCACTAGATAATTCATGTTTTTTTTCTTCTCCATATTTTTCTAGAACTTAGGCAACAAAACACTTGAATTTGGAGCTTGTTGCAATGGCAAGTTTTACTGTAACAAATGAATTCAGTGTAGGAACCAAATTATTGTTCTTATTTTCGGAATAATCGTTGTTTTCACCTTTAGGAACATTGTCGTCAATTTCAGCGAGATTTTCTTCGGCTTCATTCCTTAAAGACTCTTCTTCATCCAAAGGCATTGCCACAGGTTTTCCAGGAACGACTTTAAGTTTACTTCTTTTTCTAGTAGGCTTTTTCACGGGCATTGTAGTTTCCTTCAAAAACTCAAGTAGTGAAGCAGTTAATGACGTGTTTGATGCTTCGTCGTCAATTTCTTTGGTGTTTGGGAGACACTTAAGGACTTGGTTAGGATCTAACGGAATTATACCCGTAGCACGAAATCCCGATTTTATATTTTAAGCTGAATTAGCTCCAATCTCTTTCTATGTTTTATCCAGCAAATGAGGAAAATCCGATTTTTGAAATGGGCCTCTTCTCTTAGACTTACATTCAGTCAAAATTTTCTGTCAAGTCTTTTTCATGGGTGCAAAATAACTTACGTCGAGTGGCTAGCATAGATGGGTAGAATTTGGGGGCAGTAGTATAAAGCAGATGTCATAAGTAGTACACGGGCATAGTAAGGTGACTAGATAGATTCTCGCCTATTATTACTTTGTTGCGAAAATAAGGCACTAATATTCTTGTAAACCAATTCTCAAACATTTTATTTTCAAATCATCCAAATGGACTAACATCATATTGGGTACCAGGTGGACCGTTTTCTTCCCATTCTTGATATCGGTGTTTTGCTTTATAAACTACAAATGGAGACAATAGCGTCCCATCCCCAGCCCCACACATCATTAATGAAATGCTGTTTTTTTATTAGATCTTCGTTTGCAAATAACTTTAGCTTTCCCGGGGTCGTCGCTGAAGTTTGTTTCGTTATAGTTGACGATACTTTCGAAAGGAATTCTGATCAATGATTTTTCGACTTCTTTGGCTGTTACTGCGTTGAGGTAGTTTTGTGCTATTTTTCGAACGTCTATTACAGTTAATGGGAAACCCCATTCTGCTGATAATTTAAGATTCTCTTCAAGTTTCAACTCTTCTTCTTTAGATAAAGCAGTGAGGGCACCGTGAGATAGGGGGTGTCTATTTCGCAACTTATCAAGCAACGTAGACTTTGGAATGTTATAAAATTCCGCCGCTTCCCTTATTGTTCGTTTACGGTTTTTTAAATCTTTTACTGCTTTATTGAGTGTTTCCGTTGAATAGTTGCAGTAGTTGCGACTACCCAACTGCTTTCTGTACGTCCGCACCATCATCCGACGTTGCCCCTACAAAGGCAGAATTTTCACTGAATACCCTGAATATTCAAAATCTCGTATGTGTTTACAACAAAACTAAGGTTATGTATAGAGCAAACCTTCAATTAACGATAGCTGACGGTCGTTTTCTTATTTTATTCACGTGGAACGTGATACAGGGATTACTTTTTCGATATATGGGAATTGTACAATTTAAATTTTTTAAAATAAACTTGATTAATTCGAAAAAACTTACCAAAACCACTTCTACCACCCACCACAATAAATTTTGTTAATTCTGGCAACACGTAATACACGCAAGCATGGAAACAAATCAGAAACTTTGGAAAGATAATTTTTTTAATAATTCTTGACCTCTTGTCCGAAGTTGCACATCCGAAGTAGCCCCCAACGAGGGTACATACTTATTACGATCCTGGCGCGCCGCCCGAACGTTGCAACCCTAATTATAACTCAAAGCAATTTTATATTTGTAAACATAACCTAATATCTGTCAAGACCCATCATCGCAAAAGTATAATACGATAACGGGTTAAAATTAAGTAAATTACGTAATTTCCTCTGTTACCATTTATGTTGTATACATAATATTGAGACAAATACTGTTTTCTATTGTATAACTCTATTTTAAGGACCACGTTAGCATATACGAAATACCAGAAAGACACACTATTGCAATGACTGTTTGTAATTATAGTGAGAATGATATAATGCATGTTCTTCAATACCATGTTGCCTAATATGTTAGTCGTTTTAGTATTACGATAGTCTTTGTTAGAAGCTGCTTCAGCAGGAAACTTTTTGTGAACAAAATCAAACGCGGCAGTACAAATTTTCCATATGAATCAAAACAACAGAGACTTTGAATAGTAAGATTGAATGGACTTCTTATTTTTTAGACGGTAAATTTTTATTTCATTTGATTGCATTTTGCTTCTTTAAATGTTATAAGTATTTGCATCCATATTAATGTGCGGGGAATGTGTCTCTCTTTATAACTAACATATAGTGATTCAACCACTGCCGGTGTATGAGATGTTGATTCACTATATGGTTCATTTAGAGAGATTAATACATCCCTTATAACTTATAACATATCAATCCATACAAATGACAAAAACTTACAAATAATACTTTCTCGAAATCTTATAGAATGAAATACAACACTACATATAGGTTGAAATAAAATTTATTTTTTTTTCAGAATCAATCAAACAAGATTCTTGGCAAATATAAACTTTCAATAAAACAAAATTGTAACATCCATCGGACGTCTAAGATGAACATTCGGTAGACGTCCAAAAGACGTACATTGGACGTCGATTGAACGATATATGGACGTTCAACGGACAAATGTCCATTCCCTGGGACTACATTAGGAGTCAAACATAAAACAGACAAAAATGATCTGCATATTGAGCTTGTAAATGTATGTGCTCCGTAAATGTCTCGCTGAAAGTAATAAAGCTACCTATTGTGATTTTTAATATTTTACTAGATGTGTTTAATATGTTCCCAGAGAGTGCGTGTAGTAAAATATTGTTTATATACATATCGTTTCAGATAACCTGACAACTAAATGGCAAAACAAATAGTTTCATATTTAAAAGTAAAATCTATTCCACACGAAAGTGAAAACGAAAATTTATGGTAATTATACACAGATAGCGCTACCGCTATTCTATTTTAGAACTTTAAACAAATGGACAACAAAAATCATTTAATGGATAAACACATAGGCATATGGAAGATATCGTAACCCTTCGAGATGATTGATTTGATACTAGAAGTGCAAATCACAATCAACAATTTTGTCTTGCTAATCTTTGGGAAAGATAGCTGTATGAAACTTCCTATTTACATATAAAATTACTTGTATAATAATTCTGTAACATGCTTCCCTCCACCAAGAAGGTTTTTAATGAGCGTATTAATAGGAAAACCAGAATATGGTTTTAATACGCACTCTACTTGGTGAAAAGCATCAGTAATGCGAAAGAGTTTAAGAAGAAATGTGTTACTAAACCAACAACTTTATTGTGCAATAAAAGTTCTTTTTACAAAACTTTAAACTATAATAAACAAATTTTTCGTGTCTGTAAATACAAAAACTTCATCCAGTACATCACATAATTAATAATACTTGTTTGCAGGTGCCCTCACGAAGTCGCAATTCCCGGTCTTCACTATTTACGCTCAAAAAAGTTGTCTCGGCGTTAAACCCTGCGAGAAATCCTGGTGCATAGACCGTGTTCAGA
Organism: Dynastes maya; assembly: GCA_029619315.2. NCBI lineage: Eukaryota > Metazoa > Arthropoda > Insecta > Coleoptera > Scarabaeidae > Dynastes > Dynastes maya. The sequence continues at coordinate 38,839,205 of JAROYE020000004.1, forward strand.
ATCACCGATTGGTCGGTTTGGCCCAGTCTCATCAAGTCGTCCATAGCAGACAGGAATGCCTAGAATTGTGTTTAGGTGAAACCGACTTCACTTGCAGGTCAGTACTACGCCAGTAATAACATTAATAAAACGTTTCGTGTTTCCCACTATAATACCGCCATGTCCAGTCGTCGTCTAGCTATTAGCCGCGAGCTGTTTTCGCAGTCGTTTTTCTGCAAAGAGTCCTCAACTCGCTCTCTCAATGGAGTGAGTGGATTGTGCTGCTGCCGTCATTAATCATACTCTAGTTAACCACTCGCAATAAGGATAAAGTCAAATGATTCTGCACCTTGAGTAATGATACCGGCTCGTATTAGGAAACTTCTTGTTCTATCATGAGCGCGTTCTGGAAATTAAGACTGATGAAAAACTTAATAGAGACGCGGTCTGTTTATAAAATAAATCACTGGAACACGATGACGGAAAAATTGCTTTGCAAGCTACCATGATTCACGTTATACAAATTAAAGGATCATTAGAGAATATGCATTAAGAAATAGACACAAGATTCACTGTTTTGTGTAATTAAAATCTAGAAATCAAGAAAAACAAACGTAAAATATTTTAAAATAGAAACATCAAAATAACAAAGATGGTGGTGCATTTCTGAAATAACAAAGTTGTTGTGATAAATTAAAAACATTCACAACGTACTATGCTAAGTATTTTTAAATTTCTTTATAACATCCTTTATTCGTAAGCGTTAACAGAGCTTTTTCTCTTCAACAATTTGACAATAAAGCACGGTAGCGACAAAGGAACCTTTAATAATTAATAATTATTTTTTAAACTGCTGACAGTATCTCCCTCCACGGAATTTTATCCATTCTTTAATTTATTTTCTGGAGTATTTTTCCAATCGACCTTGTGTTTCTATAATTACGATGTAAAATTTCTCAGAAGCGAGGCAAACACCTTTTGTAAGAACAAATTTAATGAGCTCTTCATGAAAGACCCTCGATCCGAACTTTGTTTTTAACTTTATTTTTCGAAGCAAGGGAAACAGTGCGGATAAAGAACTTTTATTTAGCAACGATAGAATCTTCAATAAAAGCGGCATTGTACAAAATAAACGAAGTTTCGATAAAATTTCTCCAAGGAAGTATCATCTTTAGACCGATAGCAACTTGGCTACGATATTTTGATTTATTTACATTCATTTAATACACTTATGTTGGACACGTAGATAAATTGGTGGTGCATTTAACTACAGGAGTACAATGCAGAAAGTGTTAAACGGAATACAAATTTTGCTGCAAATAATTTGAACAAATCGTAGAAAAGTAAACAGCAAACCTTTAAAAAATACATATCTAATATGACCTCGCATTATTGCAATTTAAAAATGGAATTCCCTATTTAGAAAGGAAAGAAAACGACATGTGCAAATAGGCTACCTATGCCCCAATTATATTCTAAAGATGAACAATAGCTCCTAAACCATACAACTAACAACGTATACATCAGTCGTTACTTAAGTAAGCTGCACCATAATTATTACTTCAAAATCATAATAATTTACGTGAGACACGACTGCTTCGTTCCAATTCGATAAACTTGTTAGCTGGACACAGGGCAGACTCCTTTTCTTGAAATAATCAGCATTATCGACAATGATTTTGTAGACATGAAAGCTCGAAGCAAAATGCGTTCAAGGGAGCATATAAACAACCTGAGCGGAAATACGTACCTAGACATAATAATATTTAAACATACAAATCCAGAAAGTGAAATTCTACACATAATCGCCAGGCAAATTAGCGAGAGACGCAAAAAGGAACACCGCGACGATCCGAATGAGATCCTATGCTGCAGCAGCTGGAGACCCGATACATAATGCAATTATCTACGGAGAAAACGTATATTTATTGGCGTTTATAAAAGCTGTTCACACCGGCGAACGCCTTATTTGGTATCCATTATGCAGCAATCTCTCATGCTGCATAGTATGCGTACGTAACACATGTGGCGAAAATAGAATATTATGTTGTTGCATTGTTGAAAGCACGAAGAAATTTTAATGAGGCAGTTATGTTTTCACCGTAGCTGATCAAATAGCTCATCCAATTCCACGCGCTTCAAAGACGAAATAAAACTAGATGAAAGGTGGCAATAAAATTAATGCAGACAAAATTACGACGTTATAATGACGTACTATCCCTATTCATGCACTGGTATAAACGTACTACTTGCTTCAGGACTGGGATGAAGTTCAAAATCATGGTGCCTTTTTAACTACTAAATTGTAACGAGAGCCAACGGACTCCACCAATTAGAAAGGCAAAAAAGTTAGAAAAGCCAAATTATTAATTTTTTTTTTATTTCTATCGACAATATGAGTTACCACTCTTCATCTATCAAACTATTGAAAAACAACTACAATTACGAGCAGAAAATCACAATAAATTTACTTACAAATGTGAAAATTCTTCTAAATATTCATAGAGTTGAAAATTTAATAAAGTGAAATGTATTAAAAGTTTAGAGCTAAAATCGAGAACGCGGCAATATATATGACTTTCCCAGACATCGAAAAAGCGTTCGAAAGCAATGTGGGAGAGTCTACAATATAGAAACTTCGACCCACAGGTAAGAGGTGCAAACAAAAGTCTCTATGAGAAAAACAAGAGTAACATACGCAGGGATAACTTGGAATCTGAGATGTTCGTAATAAATGGTGGTCTAAGACAAGGAAGGGTTTTGAGCTCTACCCTATTTAATCTGATTAACGACGACATCATGAAAGCCACAAACACAAGTATTCATAAAGTGAATGTCGGGTATTACAAACTAAGACCTGTTGGCCTGTGCCACACGTGCCTTCGCAGATGACCTCATGCTGTGCGCTGCAAACAAAATGAATCTTCAAGATAACTTAAATATGTGGAACAATTAATTGGAAACTAGAAATTTGAAAATTAGCGTTAAGAAAACGAAGGTGATGCTAATAGGGAAAAACAACAAAAACCTTAACATAGAAATAAACCAAAAATAGAAAGAACAAGTAAAAACATTCAAATATTTGTGAGTGATAACAGATAGAAAAGGCAGCATGCAGGACGAGATAACTGAGAGAATTAATACTGCCGCAAAGGTATACCAGAACCTTAGCAAGTCACTTACAGGTAAACCTGAAATTAGTAGAACAAAAATGGCAGTATATAATACAGTATTTCGACCAACAATGATCTACGGAAGTGAGAGATAGGTCCTATACAAACAGTTAAGGAGCAAGATCCAAGCCATTGATATGAAGTACTTAATACTAGTAAAAGGAATCGCAAGAAGAGGTAAAATAAGTAAAGAAGCCGTAAGAGAAGAACTGGGTACAGATTGCATAACACATGTCAAAACAACAAATAAAATGCCTCGGGCATCTGTGCAAAATGAGAAACAACAAACCGGTCAAGCAAGTTTGGCAGGCTAAAATTTAAAAAGCAAAAACCAGAAAACGGCCAAGGAAAACTTGGAATGATGAAGTAGGACAGATTCTGAAAAGAAGGAGAATATCATGGCAAGAAGCACAGATCAGGACAAGAAAAAAGTGTATTCTTCGAGAAAGCCGTCATTAAATTATTGCATTTGAACGTTGTTTACGGGGACTCTGCGTCATCATTTGCCACGGTGAAATTTCGGGCAACTAAATTCAAATGTGATCGTGCAACCGCTAGCGATAACATCGGAAAAGTTCACCAAGTAGTGCTAGACGGCCATCAGATTTAAGTTAGAGATATAGCAGAAGCTTGTGGGCACCTGGAAAGAACATGTTTGCCATATATTGACTGAAAATTTGGGTATGAAAAAGCTAACCGATCGTTGGGTGCCTTGCTCACTCAGGACCAAACACGCATTTGAATTAAAATTTCCAAAACCACAGTTTAAGCAAAATAAGTCCCAGTATTAGTAACGATTAATAACCGTATGAAACTTGGATACATAAGTATACATCTGAAGCCAAGGCACAGTCGAAACAGTGGGCTGCAAAAGGTGGATGGGCTCAGAAAAAGGCGAAGGCTGTTCCATCGGCCGGGAAAGTGATGGCGACTGCTTTTTGGGACGGAGCTGTGTTATAAACAATTATTATACGAATTAGGGTTCGAATTGCCCAAACTTATTTACTAGGTTTGGCCCCAGCGACATTTTCTGCTTCCTAGGCTGAAGATTTCGCAAGGAGGACAGAAATTTTCGTCGAGTGAGAAAACATTCGTAAACGGCTATTTTGCAGAATAAGATGCCAATTACTATTTGAACAGGCTAAACGAATGGGGGCATCGCTGAGAAAAATCTATAGACTTACAAAGAGAATATGTTGAGAAATATAGTTGAATTTGACAAAAAAACTTGTTTCCGTGTTAAGCTGGAGACTTTGCAGACCACCCTCGTACAACACTGAAAATAAGATGAAAAAGGTTTCAAATGAAAATTACTCGTTCTATTCCATAGATTATGCTGTAAGAGAAAATATTAGTTTCAACCGGAAAAAAACAGCTGACTGCGACACGAACATGAAAATCTGATAGTCAATTTATTTTTTGAAATGTTGATGATTTTTCTTTCAAAACCTTGAATACTTTAAAGTACTTCAGCAATTCATCAAGACGAAGAGTACACTATTCATGGCTTTCCAATTAAAAACATACAACATGACATGATAAACTGTTGGAATTATGTAACATTTGCACCATTGATGCGAAGAATGACATTACAAAACTGACCACTTGATATGTTTATTTAGTTTGTTTATAGCTATTTTGAGAGTCCCGATTACAAAAGCACTTTTTTTCGTGAAAACCTTCTTTTTGCCTTACTTCTAAAAACCCCACATGAACTATTTAATATCAAGGCAAAGACGATTGACAGAGCAATAGAAATGGCTTACAAACATAAAGGATGGTCAATTAAAAACATAATAACAATTGCATTACCTGTAGCAAATTTCGAAAACAGCCAACACTTGAATATCACCCTGCTTCAAAACTGGTCGTAGTAACTGCGAACACCTATCATTATTTCCTCTAATAGAAACGATAATGTTTACAAAAATATCGAAAATATACAGATGTCTCGAGTTAAGTGAGCCATCCTGTATAAGCAGCAAGCAGAACAAGCATTAGTTTCACGTAAAATTACCACACACATGCGGTAACACAATCTCGCAATGCCTATCATGTAATCAGAAAACGCGGTAAAGGGTAGTGGTAAATGAGCCATTTCGGATTTCTGTGCATGTCTTTTCCTATTACCCGTTTATTTGTTTTATCAGCGTACGTTTACGACTCTTTTTGCAACTCATTTTACAGATTGCCGTCGTATACAGGTGGTGTAAATTACAGACCTGTCAGTCCGGCCATAACTTAGCGGTTCAAAAAGCGGTCGATAATTGAAATCGCCACGCACAATTGAGCAAAGGCGCAATTAATCTGATTATAAACTATAGGAAGCTTATGTACCTATGTAAGAGACTCGTAACGTAATCTGAGCGCACTAGCGAGACTAAGATGTGTGCGGTGAGTGCGAATATGCTGCTCGAGTATCACTTACAGGGGAGAATATGGTACAGCCGTTCGATGTATTAACAAGAATTACCTATAGACTTACGTATAAAGTAAAATTATATTGGAAAATGTTGCAATACATAATCTAGAAGATATTTGTAAAACGGTGACTTAATGCATAAAGTCAAAAAGCAAAGCAAAAGATGTTGAAAGTTATTTAATTTGAAAAATTTGTCACTCAGAAGCGCACAGATACAGCTATAGAAAACAGCATGTAATAAGCAGAATATGTACATTATAATAGAGCGGCCAACTTTTGAATGTGTAGAAAATTGCAGAATATGGATGGTATATCTTCTCGCCAGTGCAGAAAAATGAAAGAATTGTAACCTATGGTAATAATAGTAAGAGCCTAATGTTTCTCAATAATAAAATTTGCCATAAAATGGCAATTGTTGGCCAAAAAACAACAAAAATAAAAGCAGGCAAAGCTACGTAATTGTTCAAACAATGCTATTCTAATTAAAAAGATAAATAGTAGACACTTCAAAAACTCCTGCTGTCCACATTGAAATGCTTAAGAACAGTGGAAGCATCTCTCAAGGGCATAAAAACTTACATTGCTTCGACAAAAATTCAGTTTCCTTTCAAAGATCATCGTAAAAACAGAAAGTTTTCAAAAATTTTCGCTGCATCAAATTCTAGTATGTTGACACATGCTAATATTGTGATTGTTAAATGTTTACATTATTCCCTGCACAACGTGCTCACAAATATATGGATTCAGTATTGAACCTGCTTTCATGTAAAGGTCACTGTTTTGCATTTGGAAACATTTGAAGGCAAGTTTCCAAATATCAGTAGCAACTGCCATCAGATTTTGCAAAGGATTTTAAGATCTGGATATAATTTGTAATTTTAAGCAAACATCTCAGGAATATCGTTAATGAAAATCATAAAGGCAAGTAGCCCAAAAACGGAACCTTGCGGTAGCACAGTGTGAGTGTAGTTCAATACATGTAATACATGAATATTTGTATCAAATTGTCGGAAATATCTCAGAGACGTCAGTATTGTACAAAATTTGATGTTCGACTTTATCAGAAGCCTTCGAAACGTCTATATACATTACATCGAGGTTGATCTCTTACTTCAGTTAGTTCATGTCCAAATGTACACAAATTAGTGGTTATTGATCTTGCATGTTATAGCCTACTAACAACGTGACAGTAAAATTACACGTCGTCCAAAGTCTTGGACCCCCAGTATTGTTTAAAATATTTATTGGTTAGCAACATGAAATATTATATTTATAAAGACATATTGTCTTCTAAATCTATTTATTAGAGGGTATATCAGACAAACTGAGATGCTTGGGAAATTAAATATTAAAGAAAGTGAGTTTTCGTTGGAAAAAATTATTATCCCAAAAATGAAACAAAAAACGTTGTAAACTGACTGAAAATCGGTATGGCATTCTTTGCTTCTGTGTAGGATATTCACAGGATGGCGCATTGAAACAAGCGGTTAATGGTTTCTTGAGGGATACTGCTCCATTCTTCTACCGCCACTGCTGCTAACTGTTCCACAGTTCGGGGTGGATCAATACAGTACGAATTGATCTGGCAACCAAATCCCACATGTGCTTAATGACATTTATATCAGAAGAGTTGGCTGGCTATATGACCTACTTCAAGTGTCTCCTGAATCCTTCTTGTGCGATAAGGTTGTCATCCATAAAAACAAAGCGTTCACCTAATTCGTTTCGTAGGGGATCATATTTTGTGGTATACAAATTAATGGGGTACGGCGATTCAACATTATTCTACCCCAAAACATAACGGTACTTCCTTAATTGTCGACCTGGTTCTCTCTATACTCTTTGTGGATTATGACCACTCACCAAATCGCCACTGTTGCAAAATCCGACCCTTATGCTCCGTTACCCATTGGAAGCGGGCAACATGGTGTCATGAAAGTAAAGCGAGAACTCGTAAATGTCTTTTAGCCCATAGATTGGCATGATGGAGTCGTCTTCGAATTGTTGGTGACGAGATAACCCGACGAAACGTACTTTGAAAGTGAAAGTTAAAACTAAAGCAGTAAGGTATCTACGGGCATATTAGACCAAATAACGATACTCCCTATCATTAGACACTCGAGGACATCCACTACATGGCCTGTTTTCCATTGTACCAAATTCTTGGTATCTGTGTATTATTTGCACAACAGATGACCCAGGAATGGGCATTCCTGGGACATCGCAGTTGTTTTGCAGCAGCTGCAATATCTGATGATTGGAAAGCCCAGCATCATGTAAAACAGTAATTCTTGCTCGAGTAAAATCTCACGTCCAGCCATTTTAATATATAAATGTATGAAAATGACGACCTATTGATAATAAAAACACGGCATGTAATGTACACCTGTTTATGATTTCTTTTGTTTCCCATATACATGCTGTTTACCAGAGTAATAAAAATAGCTCAATTTAATCGCATTATTTTATATACAGGACTTTTGACAATGTGTATATTTATTCAGCATCAGCATAGCCTAAGATACTTTTGATAAACTAGAAACTATTTATATAGGACGGTAATGTTGGATGTAAGTTCACATACCGGCTTAGAAAAAAAATGTATTTCGCAAAAATTCCCAACGAATGTAAATTGCAGGTATAAAGCGATGGTCGGCAAAAACCAAAACATCATCAGCAAATTCCTGGTATCAAAAAACTTCCAAACAAATTCAATAGGGGAAGTTCTGGTGTTGTTTACTTGCCTAGAATTTAAACTATATATTCTATGACGAACTTTTTTAAAAACACAAAACTTTTTTGTAGAACAAAACCACCATCCTTACTTAACTAATAAGGCATACTCAATTAAAACCAGCTGAAGAACAAAAAGAAAACTATTAAATCTAGTCCCACCGCGCTTGGCATTAAATAGTTTAACCCGCCAGAGAACTCTCAATCAATTCGAGAGAATTGAATAACGCAATTGAGGATTTATCTCATCGCGCTGCTTCGACCCAGATTTGTAATTTCTCGGCACCCATCATCTAAGCAAGCCGAAGCGTCCCGAAAGCGAAGGCTGTCGCGATGGAGAAATCGTGAAAGGAGGAAGAACAAAACAAAATCAATAATGACGTTAATACGTGCTGACGTGGGAGTCGAGAAAAAACGATTTCCACTGGCAGGTGTGAGGTTTAGGGAACCGTGTGCTCGCATCGAAAGCGAAGTATCACATTTGCGGCAGTTAAATCTGTTTAATTAACATGTCATTATCTGTGATGGTCTTTCGCGTTCACGAGCAATACACATAATGCACATATGTATGCAGGAGCGGCACCAAGTCTTTTAAAACTCTGTATGTACCTATCTTTTCAGTACGTATTCCTATAAAACTGAATGCTTTTTGCATCAAGTTTTTAAATGGGTGTTATTTTTATTTGATTACAAGTAAAGTAAATATAAAATTATGTATCTACAAGTAGTAAATATGTTCTGCAGAGCAACTTCTGATGGCTCATCCTAACGATTTTCAAACATACGAGGGTAGATTGAAAAGTTTCCGGAATGACAATGAAAAAATAAATCGGATTCAAGGTATACTTTATTTGTCAATATAATCCCTCCGAAGCTCAACACACTTGGTCCAGCGTTTCTCTAGCTTCTCGATTCCCTCCCGGAAGTGACTTTCTTCGAGCTTCGCAAAACAATCATTTACAGCCTTCATTCGACCCTAATCTCTTTCTACCCAGAAATGTTTTGAGTTTCGAGAACAGGTGGACGTCCGATGGAGCCAAGTCAGGCGAATACGGCGGGTGCGGAACGCTTTCGAACTTCGATTCTGTCAATTTTTGCTGAGCGATTGCACTTGAATGAGCGGGCGCATTGTCGTGGTAAAACAATACTTTTTTCTTGACCATTCCCGAGCATTTTTCCTGAATTGCTGCTTTCAGGTTGTCCGAAAGTGTTGTGTAATATTGGCCAGTAACAGTTTTTCCTTTTTCAAGATAATCAATTAACAAAATTGCTTTTGCGTCCCAAAAAAACCGATGCCATCTCCAGCCGAGTGAATGGTCTTTGCCTTCTTCGAAACCGATTCACCGCGTCCAATCCACTGATTTGATGACACTTTTGTTGCAATTGTACTTTCATTGATGCATCCAGGTCTTATCCATGGTCACGAATCGTCTCTTGAAATCCGCTGGATTCCTAGTAAACACTTCCAAACAATCGCCCGAGGTTCGAGATCGAATGAGTTTTTGTTCTAAATTGAGCAAATGCGGCACCCATCTTGCAGAAAGCTTTTTTAAACCCAATTCATTATGTAAAATATGAACTACTCATTCATAAGAGATGCCCACAGCTTCCTCAATTTCACGCTCTTTTATTCGGCGATCTGCCAAAATCGTGTCATAGATTTTATCCACAACTTCTGGCGTGGTAGCCGCTTTCGTATGTCCTGAACGTGATTCATCACTTGTATGCTTGCGGCCACGTTTGAATTCCGAAACCGAAACTCACGGTGGAAAATGAAGGTGATTAATCCCCAAGAACGGCATTTTGATTTTCGTTGCGGTTTTCCTTTCCAAATAGAAAAATTTGACGACCGCTCGAACTTCGTTTTTATCCACAATTTCAAACACAAAAAGGTACGTGACTTCAATGTTTGCCAAAACCAGACTACTTGACAAAGCGATTTGACATTTGCAGTCAATTGATATGAAAGAGTTGCCAACACAACGGCATAAAGTATTTAGAAAAAAGCAACCCCCTAGCAGCGATTCCAGAAACTTGTCAATCTACCCTCGTACATCATTATTTCGTCGTCGTTAAATATTTCAAAGGCAGTTGCATTATACCCTGGCTGTTCTCTAGTTTTCTTAAAGTCTTGATTTACACGTAAAAGAAACATTTTAAACAAAATATTATCACCCTAGAGTTACTGGTGATAAACTTATGCTTCCCTCAGAAACCTCAATAAAATAGAGCAGAATATGGAATGACCTTTAACAGCTAAACGTCAAATCAAGTACAAATAAAAGCAAAAGTGGTCATAAGACGTAGTTTATCAGGCGTCTGTTAAAAATTAACTTTAGCGAATTTAACTTTAATTTGAGGAATATGGTCAAATGAGAAGTTATTTAAACACGTAGTTACCAATACTCGAAATACAACCGGTCATTTGCTCCGACACAAATTAAAATTTAATCCATAATTAAATTAAAATGACAGGTTGAATGTAGCAGTTTTTCTAATTAATTGAATGCAATTATCATGTTCTACATGATAATTGCATGTCATTCTAACTTCAATCAGGATTATGTTTTAATTCGAGCAAATCCGGTGCAACTAACCCAATATCTATTACTAAATTTCAAAGCAAATGCATGTTGATAATAGCGCCAGGCATAATACAATGGTAGTTGTGCGTAAAGTGTAGAAAAAAAGGAATAATGTCTGGCATGTAAAAGTGTCCACTGCAGAGCTGCCATTTGTCATCAATCGAACATTTGCATCAGTGAAATCCTTCAATTCTGGAAAGCTATAATACAAAGAGAGGTTACATTACAATTTTTTGGGGTAACTATGAAGACATTGATCATCTGTTTGTGCTGCAAAAAAAGTGTATTAGTCATGTTTTCAAACTGAAAACCCGCGACTCATGTAGGGAAACTTTTATTGATAATAATATACATCCCAAAGTAATAAAATTATTTTAAAATGCAAAGACAGGTCAATTTTTGATTCGAGAGGGAACTATTGATTTTTATCATGATCTAAATTCGTAGCATATCTTGATGGAACTTAATTTAAAGTTTTATTACAATCAGTATATACACTGTCAGTTTATTATCAAAAAATATTACAAAGTGCACTTAATTATATATAATGATACTTGCATAAATATCAGAGCATCAGCAGGGAAAAATATTCTTTATTCTTTATTTGTCAATATTTCTAGAACAAATACGCGCACATAGAAATACAATCAAACAGTTTATTTTAACATTCGCCATTCAGCTGGCTTCATTTTCTACATTTAGTTATATCCTTCCATTTATTCAAAAAGCATAGACACATTTACATGAATTAGAGAAAGAAAGGAAGATATATAACAGATTAGAAACGCTGAACACTTTCTGCAATTTCAGATGAAAAGATTTAAAGCACTATATGAGAATAGAATTTTAGATACTGTACATTTCCAGTTGCTGAAATATCACAAAAGTTTAATTGAATTTCCGAAAAAATGTTCCAGCAAGCGTTAGGATTAATCTAGATGCTACAAGCTCAGCAAGGAATTACTTTATAAATTAGGACAATTTTCGACAAACGAAACTCAAGGAGCTAAATTTACTTTAATTAATACCGTGATTATATCAACACTAACTGAAAAAGCAAACATATTCATCACGTTTATAGACCCCTTAAATATCTATTCATTACGAATATACACGAAAATCCAGGGAGGTCTATAACAATTAGTGAATTATCTGTACTATGAAAATCTAATAACAAGTCATTACCTTCATGTAGTGTTTTAATTCCCTTCTTGTCTAATTACAAACTAGCATCAGTTCATGTACGATGCTCGTAACCGCCAAGGATACTATGAAACGTGTGCATTTTACCTTGTAACTAGGATGTTAAATTGTATGAAAAAATACCAAATTGATTGGTTTAAAAATACCAATAACAGCGGCATGCTAACGATGGTGTTAGGAACGGTGAAATGATAAATTTATATCTTCTCGCTGGTAAGCATGTCTAGGTAACTTCGTTAAAAGTTTCGTGAATATATAATACAAAAAAAAGGAATTCGTGTAAAAGAAGATAACAAAACTCTATTCCTACAGCAAAAGCATATTGTTGTCATATAGTCGTATTTCTATATATAGACGTTATGGTCTCATCTCGAACGTCGTTAAAATATGAGAGAAGTTAATTTAAAAATATCTGAAATACCGATGTCCAAATTTGATTCTCGATAAAATGTTAATTGAAGAAATATTTGTGACAGACGTACTGGGAATACGCTTTTTGTCTTCCTTTTCTTGTACGTCTTTTAATACTCTTCCAATGCAACTTGTCCGACGCACGCGAAAATAATTTCGATCGAGAAAGAAATACTTTCGCATGGGAGGTCCAATTTTTCGAATCCAACACGCAGCCAGAATGTTTTTATAAAGGAAAAAATATTACCGTAGAAATTCCTTATGAGAATAAGTATACATCATTAAAATTAAAAAAAAAAAACGAATCGAAATTTCATTAACTTATAAATATCTTGCTGAAGAATCCTGTCGTAAAGTTTTTGCTCCTTTTTCAAAAAGCAAAAAAAGCAGTATGAAATATAAAGAGAGAATAAGTTAATTCATAAACTATGTACTAGGTAGAGAATTCAGAAATTATTGCCTCTAGCATAATAGATTCTCACCGACAAATGTGAATGTTCCCTTGTTAAATTGCAATTTATCGCTATTACAACATCCAAACGGCCTATCTTGTTTGCTTCAAGTTATAAACTTTAATCTGCAGCGACCTCCGCGTTTAATTAAAAAATTGATAAATTTAAACGAAATCTGTTATAAAGCATCTCCACAAAAAGAAGTTTTGTGATGTGTGAATGTTGTACAAGGTGATCCTAAACCTTCGTATTTAAAAGCTGCACTCAGGATACTAAATTTGAAGTGGCATCCTAGAAAGATGCATTTGGACTAAAAACAGTCGTATTCAAAGAAAATATCGATCTGGTTCATGACATGATGCACAAAGGTCGGAGGATTAGAAGGAGATTTATAAACAAAACCACCAGCACCACGAATTTCGAGTCACTTTTCAGCAAGATCATGGCGACTATTCTTTGTAATTTGAAGAAAGTGGTCAAACCGCATCATCATAAACAAATATTGCATCATAAATTTGTAAAACAATACAACTAAAAGATTGATACAAATGATTTACAACATTTTCTATTAGAATAATGTTCTGCCTCAGTTCTTGCAGTATAAAATATTGGCTGTTGCAAATGTATGTGTATGTATGTCCTATTACGTTCTTCTAGTTTGAAGAACAATGCCGCTAGTCGTCTGCTTCAGTGTATCTTTCCTGCGAAGAGGAAGGACCAATTGCTTTGCTTAGATGTATAAAATAGTTGCTTATTTGTTCGATAGCTCAGTACCTCTCGAAATGAAAAACAGTACGTATGCATAAAGAAATTATTAAAACAGTTCCTCTTATTATTATACAAAAAATATATAAAAAAATGTGAGGTTTCCCCTCTTATAATATATATAAAAAATATGCTTATACCTCAGAATTATATACATTTTATAATGCGATTTCCTTACTAGTTTGTGTACATATTTTGTGGGCATATATGTATCTATGTACATTTGTATAAATGTGTTTCAGTATATATTAAATCGCAACGTTTGTATGTATTTCATAAATTCCCAACGTATATTTGCATATGTAATTATGAACGCACCTAATACGAGTGCGAGGCAACAATGTGTTTTCAGTATCGCGACACTTATTTGTGTATTAATTCGCAACGTTTATATACATTATGCATTATTAAGGGTCACCACCAAATCCTTGACGGAGCTCGAACGTCTCGTCGCGGTGACAGTAGCAGAATATAGCCAAAGACGACTATCCAGACGTTCTAGTTATTTAGTGTATTTGCTATACCACCTCTAGTATGCATTGCTGCAGCTACTGTCTCCCTATAGTAGCGGAGATTCCAAAGACCAAATATCGTGCGTGTCCGAGCGCTGCATTGCGCATAGGCGAAGGAGCGACGGATGGCAATCGTGACACTTCATACACTACGTTCTCCGACGAAGTTCCGGCACACAGAGATAAAGATACATATACGCTCTCTCGACGAGGATTATCTGTTTCATGCTTGACCGCGGTGGTTCTCTCTCTAGTGTGCGTCCTATCTCGAAGTTTGCAATATAATAATGTACCGAAATTGCAATTATTTGAATTAATACAATTTTACATCAATTTTCACTTTGTATGTGGGTGAAATGTATACAAATACAATATATACAAGTTTATAAGAAACAAAGCAGACGAAATGGTGAATTTACAACTAAATGAAATATTGAATTTACAAAGTAAAACAATAAATGATGGATTTACAAAGTAGAATAAATGCAGTAACGAATTTGTTAGCGTAAAAAACAACAATAAAATGTTAAGAAGCCTTAACATGTCCTGTTAGGAAAAAATGAACAAAGAAATTTACTGTAAACGTCCCAGTTCTTTCCTTCTTTGGAGGACAATATTCCATGACCTCTTTTAGAAAGTAGTTTCCATTTACAATTTATGTATATAATGCAAGAGAGAAACTAATAAGTCTTTTGTCAAGAAGGTAAAGCATTTTAGCATTACTAATATTTATACGCTAACTAAAAGTTTCAACAATATCAACAAAGTTAAGTCACTAGAAAAGCAAATTTTGCATCTATTTTACTCATTAGTGAGATGTGAATTCTAACGGATATTCTCTTTCAGATCTCAATTAAGCTGTATTTAAATGGTTCTGATAACTTTGGCAAATATGCTGCAGTTATCGGAGTCGACTACTATTTATAATGCAAGAAACGAGGTTAAAATGTAATTCTTTATTTTTTTTATATAAACTGCAACCGCTTAGCTAATGAATATTATGACATAAAATGTTTAGTCCAGTTAATACTCTTGTAGCATATATAACTGTCAGTTTGAATAATGTTTATTGGTTTTCGAGGAGTATTTATATAACAGCATTCCGTTCTGTGCATATTTTACAGTGAAATCTTCTATACGCGATGTTGACTTTTACCTGCACGACTGATTGTTTCCTGAAATCGTTGTTACAAGCACGGAAAAATGTTCTCCTTTTCTACACGCCACTGTACGTACACCATTATACATACATTATACGTGCTGTCGTGCAAATGCTGTTAACCAGCTGACACTCATTATGCTGTTGCGGTTTTCAATTTAACATACACCGGTAATTGTTTATTTTTCAATTTCACAGCGAACGTACAAAAGGTGATGCACGTCCGCCACTAAACAAAATACATACATATAAAACGTAATATATGCATGCAAACCTATATGCACGTAGTTCGAAAATCCTAGGCCGTATGATACATCATATTTAATATACACGGAAGGCATAAATGAGCAAATAACCGGACAATGTGTTCAATCGCAATTCTTAAGCCGAAATGCCCGTCAATAGCATAAATAGTTTGATATTCTATGCAGACGTTCCTCGGCAAAGTTGCATAGTTTTATTTGAAAAATTTTGTACAGGAAATACTCGGCTGTCTATCGAGTTTTATGGTACATACCATCCATCCATCCACAGCGAAATTATACATCTTCTACGAAGCCTCGGCTAACGCACAAACTCAAATACTTAATGATGGTCATGATGAATTATGTACACCGATGATTAATATGTAAGGAATGCGTTTCGCCTGTGGAGGAACTGGCGCTAAGTACATCGCAGAGGCATCATGGTAGTACAGATAATTAAGCAGCAACTAGTGACAATTGAGACTTGATCAAACTCATATAAGCTCCTGGACAAAATGAACGTACCACTTTATTAAACACCAATAATTTCATTAATGAAAATAAAATTAAACTAAATTACAGTGAAAACGTACAAATTGGGTGTATACAATCAGTTGAGAAAGAAATCTGCGAAACATTACCTTATTTTAAATCATTAAACACATCTTTTGTTGAAAATGAGGGAGATATGAAAACTAAAATCAAAATGGAAAATATTTTAACAAACGAAAGCAATCGAATTAATTAATCCAGTGTGACGTTATTATCTTGTGAGTGTGCTAGCGATTAAATTTTCAATGGTATTCTGAGCAATATTCTCCTATTCTACAATTACTGCATCTACCAGTTGATTGTGGTTGGCAGATAGGAGTCTACGATCTCGGACCCTTTTTTTAAGATTGTCCCATAAATGCTGGATGAGGTTGAGGTCGGGACTGCTAAGTAGCCATTCCATTAACGGAATATCAACAGCATGCAGGTAGTCAATAACCTGTCCAACCACGTGAAGACGCGCATCGTCTTGTATGAATAAAAAATTAAAACCCACAAAAGGAGCAAATGGCATTACGTGTTCAAGTACGATGTTTTCCATTCATAGACCTCACACGTATAGGGAGAAACTCTGTATAAGCGCCGAAGCAGATGCCCCCCCCCCCCCAAACATTACAGAGCCACCACCACACGGAACTCTTGGATAAATGTTGTAACTTGCAAATCTCTCTCCTTCCCTTCGCCAGACACGCTAGCGTCCATCAGGAGATTTTAAGCTAACCTTCGTTTCGTCAGAGAATAAAACCTTTTTCCGATAATTAACAAACTAATGTTGACGATTTCTAGCAAAACGCCATCTTTGAACTTTGTGCTCTCTAATTAAAGGTTTCTTTGCGAATCTCCTGCTCCTTAGTTCAGCTTCATTTAAACGTCTTCTGATTGCTCGAGGCAATATTACAACATTGCGAACCGCTGATAACTCATTTTTTAACATATTACTAGTGATTCTCCAGCTTCTAAAAGCGGGTTGTCTAAGAAAACAGTCATCTCTTTGATTTGTACATTGTTTTCGCCCTTGCCCTGGCCTTCGAAAGCGAGATCTCATTTCGTTAAATCGTCTAACCGTGCGACATGCTGGAATGATTTATTCCTAACACGATAGCAACATAACGCCTCGAGTATCCCTCATCCAGCAGAGTTAATGTCCGTACTGCCTCCTCCATCTATAAATTTCTTTGACGATTCCTTTTTCTACTTTGAAACACTCGTAGATAAACTTTAAAACACGCATGTGATGCAACCGATTACAAAAATTAGCTTAATAACTTCTCTTAATTAGCAGTTTCTGAACAGATTTTAAATCAATTGTGTCAAACGTGATTGACATTTACAATTGTAAAATAAAACGGCATGTGCTTGAAACGTCAGAGGAGGTCCAAAGCCTATTTGTAAGACAGTTAGTAGAATAAAAGTTATCATTGTCTCTGAATGTTTTAAAAAAATGTTTGTGGTGCGTTAATTTTGTCCAGGAGTTTATATTATACGACAATGACAGTTAAATCTTAAAGGAAATGATTCACTGGATATTATACAATTAAAACGAAATATATCTACTTTAGCTAACGAATTGGAGAAATCCCTCCTCCTATAATCATTTTATATACGGCGCTAATTCTTCAAACCTTTTTTTGCATTTGGTTCGTATCTGACAAAATAAATTGAACACGTTATTAATTCAGTTTTAGATTTACTATATACAGGTTCCCAAAATAGTTATTTAGTAAGAAATCGCTTTAGCTTAGGTGAACACATATCAAATTTAGATGTTATAGATTTTGATAAACATAAAACGAAAGGGTTCTGCGAAGCAGGTTTTTCTACAATGGATAATGTCAAACACAATTATCGGTCAGAGATTGAAGACTTACCACTTACAATTAGAAGAATTCTTAAAACTATATCTGTTATTGAGATTTTACATTAGTATCTTCGTAAAATTTTACATTTGTCATTGTTGAAGCAATGACAGCACAGAGATTGGTCAAGTAGTTTGTTTATAGTGAGCGTTTAAAAAAGTAATTTTGTGAACAAATAAAAATTTAATGTTTTTTCGTCCTATGATTTTTTACGATTTTAATAAAGACCTAACACAGCAACAATACCTCGCTCCGTTCAACTCTTGGTAACGAAGCACCATCAGAAAAGACCGTTTACAACTTGTTTGCAGAATTTCGTCGTAGTCAGTGATGAATTTCATGAAGGTCGCTCAAAATCGATTGTTGTTCCAAAAAACATCGAAGCTGCGCGCAACATAATTGAAAAGAATCGGTATTTGACTTACCGTGAACTAGAGGTATCCTTAGGCATATCAAAGACTATAGTACATTCAATTCAGTATGAACATTTAGGTGTGAAAAACATCTGTTCCCGATTGATTCCGCACAATTTGATCTAAAAAAGGCTCGTGTCAATTGATGTACGGAAATGCTCAAAAATAAGGAACTTCAAATCTGTATACAACATCGCAACAGATGATCGAACTTGAAGACATTCGTACAAACCGGAAACTAAGCAACAATCAACTATTTCGGTGTTCCCACATGAACTGGATCGAGCAAAGAAGAAAATGATTACTTGTTTCTTTCGTTATACTAAGCATTGCTTTGGGGGCTCGAAGAACAGTTAATGCTGTATACAACAATGTGTTTGCCAGAAGTCATCGATTAAATCAGGAAAAACCGCCGACAAGCATGTCAAACAATTAATTATTTGAAGTAGCAAAAAAATCGAATTAATGTCTCATTGGTCGTATTCACCTGATTTATCACCTAACGACTTCTTTCTATTCCCTCATGTCAAACAAAAAATGCGCGAACAGCGATTTTTATGCAAAAGTCTATAAATCTTAACGGCAAATATCTTGAAAAACAACAAAACGATTTGTACCACTTTTTTTCTTTCATTGTTTTTGAAAAAACTTTAAAGGTATTCCTATATATATAGCCCTGTTTCACTCATTTTTATCGATTAGTACAAGCTTCCTTGCGACTAGGAGCGCTACCGAGTTATTTAGCGGAATCTTGGTAGAACATATTCCTGAGGTAATGCAACTGTTTTGTCCTTGTTAAATTCGTTCCATTATTGGTCATGTTATTTCCTTTAGTTTTTATGTTCGCTCTTTCCGTCTATATCCAGTTTCAAGTGAACCAGTTTTATTAATTCTTTTTTTAAACTGACGAGTAAGAATTAATTTGTCAACTATGTATAACCTATAAGGATATATTATACTAAAAATGTATACAAAACCATCTCGTCATACTTATTAATAATCTATTCAAGAGGCTTTCTGCTTCTAAAACAGGCTGATACTTAATAATGATAAAATTTGCCATAGCCCCTCCATTAGAAATCTTCGTAAGAGTATGGATGACACAACTTAGGGGGATATTACTTATTGGCTACACCATGTACGCAGTATCTAAGTGGTGGTGGATTTTGTTTATATTATTAGCTAAATCAAGAAATATGAGTCTGTACCTTTTTTGGTCATCATAATCCAAGTATACAGTGGTAAATAAACAAATTTCAAGTTTGCCGCATTTATTGACATAATCGTACCGATACCAATAGCGGTATCTGCTTGCAAAACTCTTGCAAGTTTAGATCCGATTCCTACAAGTAAAGCAACGTTTCCGCTTATACGAACATTTCGATTTCTTAATCACAAGCTATTGATTTCTAAGATACTTTTTAGCCATTAAAACCACATAGTTGCACCTGTAGGAAGCACGTCACTGCGGCTCGTGCTGTAATAAAGTTTGTGGTGTAATCCAATATCGACGGCTCCACGTTGCCCGATGTAAATGTAAATTGCTAATAATGAAAATGACAAGTTATAACGTATGGCCTCTATCGTTTCGATCACGGTGAGCAGTTACACTTATTAATTCGAAAAGATACCGTTCAGACTTTGCACTCAGAAGTACCAATACAATAACGCGAGCACACGTGTATAACAAATATCATAGATGATGTTGATAATGGTAAAGCATGTACGTGCGCTAGTTCTTTATTTATTAATCAAAAGGGTAATTTGTGGTATCGCGTCAAGCGCGCTTCTCCTATAATTCTTCTCCTTTTCCTTTATCTTGGTTTTCTTTCAAAGGTAATGTTCGGATTTGATTCCTCGATTCTCTCTTGGCTTTAATTAGAATCGGCCATTGTAACCGAGCTAGGCACCGTGTGTATCCAATTTGCCCGCGAATTATGATCTTTAAAGGAATGAGAGCACCTACAATTTAAAAGGGGATGTATATCCTTGAAACGCTGTCTCGATATCTGTATACGTTTGTTTTAATGGTTGTCTCTCGAATAGCTAGCAATTACTTTTGATATGCAAGAAACGTGTGTAACCTGCAAATTGCAATGTTGCTTCGAGCGATCGCTTGCTTGTATTATAATTAGACACGTTCATTATTACCTTGAAGTTTTTGATATGCGATACCATCTTATCGCCCCAACATCGCTTCATCTGGCGCAACATATGTACGGGAAATACCGAGCTAATTCGATAAGAATCTGCAATTTTCGCGATTGTAAGATTGGTGCGCTATATTTGTTTTTCTTACTTTTTGAGAAGAAAGAATAATTATTCTGATTGTGCAGTTTCTCGGATGCAATCCAATCTTGGAAGCCAAGCTAATTTCAAAATATCTTAATCATTCCCATAATCCATTCTGCATGCTGGTATGATGTACCTCTACAGGTACATATACGACACAAACTCCAAATGTTACGCACCTGAATCGACTGAATTTTAAAATTCACATATCTTAAAAAGGTGTAACATGTGTTAAAGTTGTTGATGTAAGTTCTAGATCTTTGAAGTAGTTGAACTAACTACTTCAATGACGTATCATTCGGCACCTCCACCATTTTTTGTAATACACGTAAGTGTAAATATACATACAGAAACTACCGATTTATACTACAGGTAGGTAACAAAAAAAAGACTTTTTGCTGCTCTATGTCCATAAAAATATTATAGAAGCAATTATTCAATACATAATCGATGTTACAATAACATTTAATCTCTCAGTCTTTAAGAAATGCAAAATTATAAAAGAAATTCATTTTTTTCTCTAAAATTTCAGAAATTTATAGTATAAACTGCAAGCTTACTTACACATAAGAATAAGGAATCCATAAAGTTGCAACCCCATAGTGTCAAAATCTGAACTAATGAGGATGTGTTCGATATTTTGATTCATATGCAATTGCATATAATAATCAGGTATCGCTATTTTTAATGATGTTTGCTGCAATAAATTATTGGCTGTAAAATTTAGTTTCCCTGCAAATAAATAAAAAGACAAAGCTAAATAACACTAAAAGTGTGCATATTTGCCACCAGGTAGCGTATTGCCCTGGAAAAATCACCTGCATAGTGCTACCGCAACCCATCACCACATCGCATTGTACATTAATAGGGTGTTATGTTTTTATAATTTCAACAGACAACAGAAAATAAAACGAACTATTCCTTAGAATCCAATGTTAAAATCTTCAGTCTCGCCGAGGGAAGCCAATATATTAATTAATCTCTCGCTAAGAGTACATTGAAGTAATTATTTACAAAACTGTTATTCTACTTATAAACAACAATATTTGTTAAATGTAGAAACCTACCACAGTTACCTTTCCACACAATAAATCGACAAGCAATGAAGAGACACACATGAATGCAACTGTTTGAGTTTCCGTTAATGCCTCGTTCTCAAACACACTATGACCCCGAAAAATAAAAACAATGGCTAAGAAAACATCTGCATCTATCCTCTGATATAATCTGTTACACATAGAAAGTATTTTCTTGGTTTCTAGATTTATAGACCAAAGTTGTCTGTATTTACAATATAATCTTCACATAGCAGCAGTTTCAAGCGTCGCGACTTAGACGATCGCTATATTCAATTTTCTAAAGACAAAAATCAAAGAGTTTTTTTAAAGATGAAAATTAACTTAGTATCTTAGCATATCTACTTCTACCCTTTAAAATAAAATAACATCTAAAATAACATCATTCCATATCGCTTAAAATATATGTAAGTTTTACTCTTGAATAGTTTGTGAAACTGTGCAAACATGGAATAAATTAGTTATACATATTTATAGTAAAACTAAATTTAAAATTCAAACCATAAGCCACGTTCACAATCTATTCAAGAGATCACATGAAGGTAAAATTTGGTTAAACAAATAACCCTTTTATACTTAAAATTTCCAAAGTAAAATACATGTGTCCATGGATGGAGTTACAAAGAGGAAAAACTTTTTTAATGTGCGTTTACTGAAAAAAGTTATTCTTTATAAAAAATTCTGCTTTCCTCAAAATGTCCAAAAACATATTTATATTTGACTACAGACACGCACTTACTTGTAAATTCAATTATCGCAGCTGATACATTTATTTTTCAATTAAACAGCAACTACTCTTTGAAATATACAAGTAAGTAAGTATCAATTAACTTAAAACAGATCTAAAAATCACTATTCAATATAGCTGCCTTCCGCTTGTACACATTTATCAACTCCTATAATAAATTTATTGCAAACTTGGTGTATCGTAGCAGGCGAATTAATCTCACCCACCGCATCCTATTACTTGTTTTAATTTATCTGAATCATGTTCTATACCACGAGCACACACTTTTTATTTTAACACTCCCCATGAAAAGAAACCTGTTGGTGTAATATCAGCTGGCCCAACAGGACATTCAACTGCGTCATTTCTGCCAATCCATTTCCCAGGAAATTAACGATTTAACAATGTTTTTATCAATACAACTAAATGAGCCGGTCGTCCATCTTGTTGCCAATATATGTTTCTTCGTATGTCAAGGTTAATGTTGTATAAATGAGGTTTTTCTATCAAATCCAAATAAACGTGTTGAGTTAAATTTTGTTCTAGAAAATGTGGACCAATAATATCACCATAGAAAATATCACACTATACGTTCACTTTTTTATAACATTGACCTCTTGATCGAATTTTAAATTATGGATTCATGGCAGCCCAATGTCTTGTGTTCTGAGAAGAAACGTGACCGTTAGTTGAAAATGTTGCCTCGTCAATAAAGACAATTTTTTACGAAAGGTTCTATCTTCAACGAACTTCTCCCCAACCCATAATCAAAGATCTAACCTTTTTGGATCAACTCCATCTCCATGTGAACAGGTTATTGTAGGTTTATAAGGCAAGATCTTAGAAACTTTTAGAAACGTTTAACTCTCGCAAGCGTTTCCCCAAGGACAACCTCAGACCCCTCCACCGAATTCATTGCTAATAACGTCGCAACGTCATTTTCGTCATACTTTTTACGTTCTTTTTTTTAAATTCACTACTGATCCAGTTTCGGCAAGCTTATTTAAAAGTTTCCGTAGAGCTACGTGTGATACAAATGTATAAGGGAAACTTTTGATTAAAGAAATGAATGACACATTTGTATGAGACTTGTTCAATACCATAACATCTAACCAGATAGATACGTTCTTCTTAAGTGAACATTTTGGAAGTTAAATTTTAAGTATTTGACACAGTCTAAAACTAATTTAATGATAGTACGTACTTCATTTGAGTAAGATAAATTGTTAGAATCTCTAGACACTTAAACCGAGTACGCACTTGTGTACCTGATTGCGTTTCGATATTTAAAACCAATGAACCAAGAGTTATTATAAACATAAACGTAAAATAGCCGAAAGTACTTATATACTTGTTTATTTCAAAGAGTGATTGTTGTTTAATCGAAAAATAAAAGTATCAGCTACAATAATATTGAATTTATAACTAAGTGTATGTCTGTAGTCAAATCCAAATTATATTTTTGGACGTTTCGAGGAAAGCAGAATTTTTTATAAAGAATAAATTTTCCCTGTAAAATGAATATTGAAAAAGTTATTCCTCTTTGTAACCCAATCCATGGACACCTTGTATAGATATATGAATAATTTAATAGCTATATATCTGCTCAATTAAACCTTGAATAAAAAGAGTAAAACAAAGTAATAACAACAGTGAGGTATTAAAGACTCGCCAACGATACTACGATGCCAATTCCTTCCAGCACCTCCACCATTTTTGCATTAAAGGTATGGTAAATATGTAAATATTAAGAAACAAAATCTGCCACAATTTTAGGTATCCGGAAAAATTAATATCAATATCACATTTTGCGTAATTATTCCCACAAATTACGCAAAATGTGAGAAACTACTATTGTTTTTATAATATAAGAAAACGAATAATATGAACCAAATTACTTGCATATATGGTGTATGTACATAATAAAGTTGTAGAGTGCACTGGGAATAGAACGACAACCTTGCAGAAGTGAATAAACGACCCCACCCAGGTTATCGTTCAATGTTGTCTGGGGCGATATCGAACAAAGGACCATTATTGATACAATTGGGGCAGTACATAGGTGCTTTGCTTGCCATTACTTTATCGGTTAATTGCAATTAGTTTCTGCAGAGATGACAGCGTTGGTGGAGGCACCGGTGGACTATCGCCAACCAGTTACCGATGCCCATCGTTCCGTAGCGTTCCCCTCCCCGTTGCCATCCGCCAAAGCTCGGCCAACTACACTATTAAATTACATCGATGAAAGGTCGCCTCACATAACCTCGGAAGACAAGCCACCGTGATAATTACCAAAGTTTGGTTGGTCCGGTTTTAGTCCAGTTGGTAATACTGCACAAACGGCACGAACGACCAATGTTATGAGGGTGGCGGCACCGGCGGTGGCTTTTCAAGCGATGCGATATTCCATCCGGAGTAACCTTCCGGAACTTACGACCGAGATATTAAGGGAACGTATTGATTTGATCAAATATAGGTAGATTAAGAAATACGTATGTAGTGGTTTTTGGATCGTTCATACTAGCGAAATACAGAATGTCTTAGACAATAATGTGAAATAACTTAAATACAAAAAAGAAAGTAAACTAAATAAATAAAAGCTAGAAAGCTATTCTATTAAACAATCTTGTAACTGCCAATACTTTTTGACGCTATCTAGAATATGTCTGTCCCTTAACAACAACCAGGGAATTTCATTATGTAAAGATTTCCCTAGCAGGTTTCCCTACTCAACAAATCCTGGTTTAGCAAATTTTACAAAAATTAGTGGATAAATTATGGCACATTCAAACAATGCGCAAGTAGTTATTGCAAGTAATCATCATGAACCACATTTCCCAATATAACACTTTAGACTAGGGTACTATCGACCGGTATGAAGTTGATCAGTAGGGGGAAGTCGATCAAATCGGGCTTTTGCACTTTTTTTATTGCGTATGGCAACAACGCATAAACAAGGAGCCGTTTTCGGTTTACAACAGTAGAGTCGACAACAAGTCGAGCAAGTGTGATCCCAAAAGCGCGAGTTAAATGTGAACAGTAAGTTTTCCATAAATTGTTAATGATTAAAATATAAACTTTTTAATTTATACAATATCTGAAATCAATTTGCATAGCTGAATCTATTAAAACTAGGCCGTCCTAACCACTCTCGGTGATAAGGAATATATCCAATAAAGGCTGTCACAAATTCGGAAATTCCTTTTTGTCGTTTCAATTTTTGTAAAAAAAAAAAACACCAAATTACGGGGTAAAATCGATCAAATGGTTCTCACCGAATTTTGTTCGGGCTTAAAGTGAAGATTAATGCAATTGATTTTATATATGATTTTCTAAAGTGGTTTTTGTTTGCTATGGTGTGAGATGTACTGGGAAGAAAGTGAATCATGTTTTCCCATACAACGCCTTGAATGAACGTTAAAACTGGTAGATATTTTAATTTTAATGCATTTTATAAACAAATGCGTTAGGATTTCTTGTGTATAAAAATAGCAAAGATGTTTTTATACACAAGAAATAGTTAGAGCGGGTACGATAGTACCCACTCTAACTAAAAAAGAAGAATAGGAAACGCTCCAGCAAGAATTTGTTCATGCGTTCGTTTCATTTGTTCTGGTTAAATTATTTGCTAAGGATTTTCCTCTGTTCTATTTGTTTATGCTTATAAGGTCTTTATGATAAAGAAATCAATGACCGTCTAAAGGGCGCTCAAAGAATAATTGGTTTGTATTTCTGATTGATTGACTCACCCTGAACCGTTCTAAAGTGAGAATAATGTATTTTAATATGGATGGTCGACTTCACTTTGGATCTCGGGGTAAAATTGATCATTTTGTTGATCATATTGTTGATTACGTATATATTTTCGTAGAAAGGTAAGAAAAATGTAGTTGACTACAACTGATTCTTGAATAATTTTAGCCAGTATTTAGTTATTATGCTGCCAGCTAAGTGATATATGTTTTTTGCATTATTTTCAACGGTAGCGGGCTTTGAGCCAATCTGAAAGCAGAACTGCGAGAAATTTATCTAAAATATACACTAATACGTCATGTAAAAACCCCAAATGTCTTAATTTTACTTTTAATGTTGTTGGTAGCTGTTGACCTTTTTACACGGATGACCAACAAATATATGAAGAAATCTGTCAAGTGTGTAGGATATGACAAAAACTCTCGCCAATCAAAAGTAAAGGTATAGATAATTGGCCAGTTTTGCCTGTAATGTCATTTAAATATATTGAAATCGCGATGTTATTATTCAAGTTACATTTTAAAGGTCCATTTACACAGTCCCGTACATATGGCGGTTCAGTTCAACACTATTAGTGAAAAATAATATCGTTATTTTGTTTTCCGTAGATATGGTCACACAAGTACGATACAATTCTGTAGTTTTGTCGTCAGTATCCGTTCCGTGATGGCGTATTCACATGCCACGATATTTTTGTATTTTCACAGACGTCTTTTCAGTGCGTACTTTGTATTTACAGAAACGAATAACGACAAGCTTATTGAATTAATGGGCTGACCCACGATATACACAGAAGTTTATTTTGTTGGCGCAAATTGCGAAAATAAAGAATTGCAACCTGTATTTTCTTTAATAACTTGCTTAAAAAGATCAGCTACGGCATTACCAACATAAAAGATTCATCACAACAATTAAAATCCAAAACTAAATGGAATTTATTTCATATAATTTAGCATACAACACGTAGGTATTGTGTTATTTTTTATCATAATGCAAACAGCTTTTTACGTTAAAGGAAGGGAAAGTACGTGTTAGCGTAGAATTCAATTTTAGGAAATATCGAAAGGCCATTGTCGTCAAAACGTATAGAATTTTTTAAATAGAGTAATTCTTATGTTCAAATTCGGATAAGACCCCAAAACTTGCTATTTCACATGAAAGTTAAATATTCGCGCCTCTTTGGTTTCTCATCTTGTGCTTGTTTGAAAACCTTTCTAGCAGATATACCAAGTGATGTTTAGTTGTAAAAAAAAAAACGGTTTTTCTTAATTGAGTCATTTTTTTCCGAAAATTATAAATGTACTTAAAAGAGAAGCACTTGAAATGTACATGCGTATAAATTTGTAAAATATGATCGTTTTCATTTATTACTTGGACTTTAATGTTAGATTTAGAAAGGACTAATATCTAATATTGATAGAAATTATATAACTTTTCCAAATTTATTTCATCAAATGTTCGAAATGCTATCTACCGTTCACAAACTTTACTACTAACAAAATGCCCAACAAAGATATAAGATGTGAAGAAGGTATCAATGAAAAATACAGAATAACGGTTTTACATACTGTCATAAGCTAAATACTCCCTATTCTTAATAATTTTATTGCATATTTTCTGGCCTATAGGAGCATCAATCATTTTTAAAGTAATAAATTGATTGGCTTCATTTTAAATTTCGAGTTTGTAGATACGTAATAGTTTTTGGTATTTCTACAAAATGTCTGGTATCGGTTAAATCTTCTCTGAAAATTAATTCTTTACATTGCTTGATATCTACTGCATTATCTTTCTATGTAAAGTTAATGAAAAGAAAATACTGCAACGCCTTGAATACTTTCTTAAACCTATAAATATTAATGAACGAAAGTGAAGACGATATATTTAATCAATTAATATTGCCGTTGGATTGCAAGCTGTATTTCGTATGCATGCCATCTCATTCTCCCTATGCAGGACTATCCCACTCTCTTACTAATCGATAATCAAAAGTTGTTTATTTGTCTATGTCTACTCTCCGATAAGGTATCATAAGTCAAACGTTTCGCCTCGACAACGGCCATGCGTTCCGCATTTTTCTTTTCCTACAGCAATAAATTTTGAAAGTACAGAGGCCCGGTTAATATACTTTCGGGCGGCTGTTTTGAACGAAATTACGCCTATTTTATAGGAAAAATAGCCCTCTTTCGATATAGCTGGATGGGAAGCCTTCAGATGGTTCGCTCTTTTTCGCAAGTCCCGTACAATTTGCTCCCTTTTGACCCTCCTTTCCGTCTCTCTCGCGCCTACGGACGACCGATCTACAACCGAGGACGCACGAAAGGTTACCTGTTTTTCACAATCACCTCTTATTATATATTAATACGCCAATTCCTTATATCTACGCGCGGTGGTATTTTTGTAGCGCAGCATTACAAATATTGAAGCTAATCTTTGATAATTGACATCACGATCCATATAGACATACAGTGTAAATATGCTCTTTTTTAAGTGTACGTAAATGAGTTGATCTGTTAACAGGCTTCGCAGTGTTATGGCGTTCTTATTGTTTCCGGCATTGAGTATCGCCAATAATCATTACATTTAATGACAACCCTTTCCTACGGGCTTCTTTGCGCTCTTTTTATGTTAATTTGAAATATTATTCCAAAATCGGCAAGTTTTCAGCGACTAGATATTAGATTTAATTAACCTCCATTCGCAAAAGTATTGGAGGGAATTCTTAGAAAACCACGTCGCAGAAGAAAGTCCGTTTCAGTGCCTTTAAGTCTCATTCAACTTCTACATAGCATTTATTGATAAATAGCAAGACTGATTTCTGGGAAATCTTTTATAAATATATTCTAAGAATGTCTTTCAGTCGACATAAGAGAGACCAATCTGTATCGTTTCCGCTTGATTTACTATCGAAATTTTTTTATGGCTTCAAATGACGATGAAATTGCTAAAATAGGTAAGTACCCTCTATGCAATTAAATCTTCGATAAAAGAGAAATGCCCTTATAGGATGGATAATTAAATGTAATGCAATTTCAAAATCGTAGTACTCTATAATAAACACATGTTAAATTCATCCAGGAATTGAATGCATGCAGCTGAATGGGAAAACAAAAAACATGCACGTGATATCTGTGACTGTAATTACAGTTGACCATTCCCTATTTGTTATGAAATAACCAGAGAGTATTGTGTAATTAGACCTGGACACTAAAGTAAACCACAATGTATGAATATCAGGTTAATTACGAGAACTCGACGTCGTGCAACATGAAGCGAAACACTAACTTTTTATGAGTACCTACTACAATATTGCATAGTATTTTAGCTCTAGGTTTGATACAATTTCTAACAGTTGCAATACCTGTGCACCATTCCCTCCTAGATTCAAAAATTTACCAATTTTCTCCACCATATTGATGTTTTATTTTTATATGTAATAGGGACTCTTAAGAAGTGAACACTTAGAGGTTCTTCGCATATCAAAGAAATTTCGTCAATGATGATTTTTCACAACCATGAATTGTAAAATTTTTAGACACATTTTCCATTAAGTGTTTCTTTTTGTAACACTAGCATCTTGAAAAGTTTTTACTGCGTTGTGCAAGCATTTTACCTCAATATACAGGTTCATTCAGAACGGCCACCTAATATCTGAAAGTAAGAACATACATGTATGTACATCTAAATCTATACGTTAATGTTGCTGCTGAAAGTATTTATCCATTGAATAGAAGCACTTCGATTACAGCCACATCTTGACCTTATTTTTAAATTTGGATGAGCTTAGCTCTTTAAAATTTTCTGGAAGATGATTGTAAATCTTAACACTTACATTATTCACGCAATCTGCACTCAATCTCAATGAGTGCTTTCCGAGATGTATGGTTATACTTCTTATGTTGCAATTATGTTGTGTATTGTTTTGTAGTATTATTTGATTTTTGTTGTTATGTATGTAACAACTAGCTTCCAAGATATATAACACATACAACGTCAAAATTTTTAAAGATTGAAAATATGATCTACACGAAGTCAGCTGGCTAACGCCAGAGAAATACTTCTTTACCTGCAGGACTCGATCCCCAAATTAGTATCCCGTAAAAAACTATTGACTGAAATTCCGCAAAGTACACAGTTTTCAGAGTGTTTACGCTTAGTGACGGCCTAAGTTTAAAAATCACAGTATTTAATTTTGATATTAACAGTAGGCAGTGCTTGTCCCACATTAAGATCGATGAAAATGTAACTCCTAAAAGTTTTGCATCCTTAGTAAAGTCGATCATGTTGTTATTTATTACAAGATTGGGAAGTAAACTAAACTAAAATAGTAATGGACTGAGTACAGCTCCCTGAATAACACCCAGGTTACTTCGTAGTGAGGATGATCGTAACTTACATCTGTTTTTTTGTATTTCTTATCTCCATCTCGACAAATTGAACTCTGTTAGAAAGGTAGAATACTATCCAGTCGCCCACCTTGCCCCCGAAGCCCAACCTGTCAAAGAGAAGACTGTGTTTGACACAGTCAAATGCCTTCGACAGGTCGCAAATAATTCCTACGGGATAGCGTTCACTTTCCAGGTCTTCTAGTATACTATTATGAATAGCAAATAACGCAGTGGTAGTCGGTTTACCGACACGGAATCCATGTTGCGAAGAAGATAAAAGATTGTGTTTGTTTATAAAGCTATTTAGGCGATTCAGAGCAGCATATTCAAAGAGTTTAGAGAGCGATGAGGATATCGAAATAGGCCTATAATTTGCTATATCCTTCATGTTGCCTTTTTTTAATATAGGTTTTACCGACGTGGTCTTAAGAAGTTCTGGAAAGATATCGTCTTGGAATGATAAATTTATAAGATAAGTCAGTGGTTTTACCAACTCAAAACTAAATTCTTTAAGTATAAATGAAGGAATACCACCTGGACCGGTAGTGGATTTATTTTTAATATCATTAAAGATTAAAAGCATTTCGGTTTTACAATAAGGGTGTAAGTACATAGCATGGGGACTATACTTAGAACCACTGGAGGATATAGACATGTTGGGAATCGAATTTGAAACATTAACTGGTGCTTCGTTAGAGTGTGGATTGAAAGCATCAGTAACATTTTTTAGATTTGTAATAGTTGAGTTATTCACTGTGATTGCCAGACTGGTGTTTCCAGGGTGTCTAGGAGGTACCAACATCCGAATATTAATTTTTGTCCGAAAATTTGATGGATACAAACTTTAATTTAAACATGAATATCTCTTCTGTGCCATTGAAAAGAAATAATTTCTCAAAGTTGGTATGTACATCCTAAACCCGTGATATGCTACTATATCAGTCAAGAAGGCTACGCACTACATGAGATGTATTTAAAATAGGAAAATTGATATCTCTTTCCGATCTAATCGAGAACACCATGAAATAGGAAATATTTTTGGTGTGACCTTTATCCATAATTTTGTCGATCAAAATTTCAAAGAAGTATGTTCGATACTTTCAGAGATACAGCTAATAAGCCATCGTCGTGAGTGTTCCTGTATAATAGGGTGAGTCATCTTCCCAGGCTCGGAAGATTCTGCCTTCGTCAATGCATATCTTTCAAATCCGATTCTTCCTTGTTGTGAGGTCTCTATGTAGGCATAGTTCATGGCTACCCAAAGTTGTATTTTTTAAATTCGAACATGCTATATACTACTGCATTTTTCAAAGTCTCGTTAAATTCTGAGGCAAATACTATTGTCCTAAAACCAAGGGTTTCTGAGTCATTAGGGTACTCTTGAAAAAATCGACATTTACAGAAATCGTTATTTCTGCGGAAGTGCGCATTAGACAGATGCGATTTTTTGGTACCTAGATTAGAGATAAGAGGAAATTACTAACATGTTAGTGGTATAAAATAAATTTTTTCATTACAACTATTTTCGAAACTGAACTACTGTTAAGATGTACTTTATCAGTGTGCCATGACAAAAACAAGCAAGTCATTGGAACAACTATTGAATTCGATAACACTTTATGATGTAAAATTATTGTATTACAGCGAAATTAATTTGTATATCCGAAGTTAATGATAACACTATAAACTAATTTATTATTGGCTTAAAATTAAGAATTAAGTATTAAATTAGGGACAAAAATTTCTGTCCTTTTTATAGGCACCTTGATTTAAACTGAACTTTATTTTATAATACTTTGCGCAACAAAAACTTGATTCATATAGCAAAACCAAACTTTGTAAACTAACCAGTAAATACTAAGAAACCATGGGTATAAATACATCAATTGCGATAAATGTAAGGAGAAATAAGAAGTAAAGTGCTAAGTAAAAAAAAAATTTTAAGAGATAGCGTGGCATATTCATCAAATAAATATTGACAGTAGTTCTGTTTCACGAATCACTATAACAAGAAAATTACTGATTTACACTACTAACATGTTAGTAATTTTTTGTCTAGACTTTTGTACAAAATTTAAAGCTTAAATAATAATATACAGGGTATCCCATAAAAAATTACTTTAACTAAAATATGTCATACCAACTTAACGTAACATTGCGCTCACCTCATTAGCAATTAGCACCACATAAGCGCGTATGCACTACATCATTTTATGCTTAATCTAGGTACCAAAAACCGCATTTGCCTAATGAGCACTTCCGAGGAAATAACAGTTTCTGGAATTGTGGACTTTTTCCAAACGACCCCAATAGCTCTAAAACCCTTAGTTTTAGGACAATAGTACATTATTACACTTTAGACTTTGACGAGGATTCCAACACTGCGATAATATACACACATACGAGATAGGCGCCATAAATTCTCGGCCCGATAT
Source organism: Dynastes maya (assembly GCA_029619315.2). Classification (NCBI taxonomy): domain Eukaryota; kingdom Metazoa; phylum Arthropoda; class Insecta; order Coleoptera; family Scarabaeidae; genus Dynastes; species Dynastes maya. Next base: position 38,872,336 of record JAROYE020000004.1, read on the forward strand.
AGAAAAAATAAACTTGGGTAAATATAGCAATTTTTATTTTTCAATATAACCTCCCCTAACTTCAATACATTTATTACAACGATAATAATTCTATACCTTTGTAGAAATAATTTAAAGTTTTTCTCTCACAATGCCCTTTTGACGACCACTCTTCGAGCCGTAATATATATAATGTAGGCCTCGCACATGTACAACTATGACGCAACGGAGTTTGGACACGCCGAAACCTGTATAAGCCTGTCAAGCCGATAAATTATTGCGCCTACCTACTCGTATAACATGTTCCATTTAATGAAATACAACTCTGAGTAGTTACAAAGTTATGAGACACTCTGTAGATTTCAGTATAACTTTTAACCATGCTCACAATCGGACCTGATTACATGAAAAAATCGTTTCGAAAAACATCCATTCGCAAAGGCACAATCTTCCGAGTACATGGAGATGATTTACCCTGTATACAATGATAGAGTAAGAAACTGTAAAATGCCTAGATATCAGTACCACAAACGTTCAAGTTTACTTACCAAAACTAGGATATTTCTTCATTATAAGGTAGTAGTAGACAGTAATAGAACTTACCTGAAACAAGAAGAAAACATATGTAAAGCTAAAAGAAGAGCAGTAACAAGGCGATCATAATTGGGGCTGTCAATTATAAAGCAGTACCATTATCATCAGCCTCGCTAATCAATTAGTGCGAATTATCTATATCAATGTGTCATAAATTATCTCGAAGGGATCTCTGGCGATCCTACAACGTCTAAGTGGTAATCTATAAATGGAACTCAGTATGTGCACATTGCGCTAATCCAATCAGGAAGCCAAATCGATTAGCGCCCCTTAGCGCTATTAGACACGATTTCTGCTTGCCCGGTACGATTGCACCAGTTGACTTGATCTTATTTTTTGTTTAATCGCACTGAATTGATTATGGAAAATTATTCTAGTTTATTAATACGAAATAATTAACAAATCGTAATCCCCCTTTGGAGTAAAAAAGACGTAGTACGTGTCTATGGTGAATGTAGATTTCTTTAATTGTTTTTTTCTTGTTACGAGGTCTGGTTGCGAGCATGGTTTAAAACTATATTGAAACCTACAGTGTCTCGTAAAGTTCGTAGCTACCCAATTTTTTTTTTGTCAACCTTAAAAAAACGTGATAACTATGAAATCCTTAGTTTTAGGACAATAGTACCCGTTTACATTTTGCTTTGACAAAGATTCCAAAAATGCAATAATAAGCAGCAAGTTTCGTAATAAAAAATTTGGGTAACTACGAACTTACGACACACCCTGCAAGTTTCAATATGGTTTTAAAACATGGTCACAATAGTACCTCATAACAAAAAAAATATTCACTTCTCTCCATTTACAAAATCTTCTGAACCCGCGGAGATTACTTGCCCTGTATACTCCAAAGGCTATAACAACAATAGTAGAAACACTGCATACCAATATGTAGTGACTCTCAAAAGCTGAGTTGCCGTTTACGGAATTAGAAACTAATTAGCAAAGCTAGCGTTGAAAGCAACAATTACTCATATCATCCAGCGACTGCGTTTAACTTGCTTGTTCGGCGCTACAAAGGCTCGCCCGTTGCGAAAATAAGGACCAGGCAGTCGTAAAACTTTTAAAATGTTTTAGGCATTTTTCTTTTAACGAACCCGACCGATTTTTGCATATCTATTAGGAGGTACAACAGGTTTGGAGTTAAAGGCGCACGTAGAGTTAGAGAACAAACCAGTTAAAGTCTTTAATAAAATTGAACAACAGTCTGTTTGAGTGTATCATTAAACATTTTCTGTGATTATCCGGTACTTAAAAGACACTAAAATACAAGCCGAAAGTAACTATTATTTAAAAAATGCAATAATAAACGAGTTAATTCACCTTAACACAAAAAAGTTCGAGGCATTGCCTCCATTAACATCTATTGAATACCATGAACTACAAAAACAATTAAATCTCAAACATGTTACTAAACTCCTATACTGGCCCACTGCCCACTGGCATTTAATATTTAATGTAAAATACTGTGTCAATATCCTAACTTTTAGTGCCTATCTCGTGTAATACCGATTATTGAAAGAAACACGCTAATCTAGGTCGATTGTTTGTAAATGGCGATTCTAATAAATTTAAGATTTTGAAAATGAAAACATTACCAAATTGGATTGTAAACGTTTTCTGTGCTAAGCATCACCAACTTCATTCTTTATTTTATTTAATTTCTTAAAATATTGAATTTGGAAATTGATTTTGTATACGCTCCTTGACATATTATCTGTGAGTTATGTGAAAACAAAGATGATATATACTGTAATCCAAATAACTGCTATTTCCTTAAATTCATGTGCATTTGCCATTCAATCCTATTCTCAATACTTTTTCTCAACCTAATGCCAAATACTGGTTGCCAATGGAACTTACACTAGTGTTGGAAAGGATTCATTTATAAGCGCTGGTCCTATACGTATAGCGAATAACGTTGCCGTCTATGTGCCCTCCTCACTCTTCAGTTTCCCCACACACATGCCAGATGCTAAGTCAGTGAGTCAGTCGCCTGCCGTACGTGTTTGAGTTATGAACTCGGTTTCGCAGCTGATTTCAGGAAATTTAATCGTTGATTATTTCCAAATAAATACTTTAATGTAATATTGCCGTATATGAAGCAAAGAAATCGTTTCCAATACAAAAAAAGATAAATTTCAAAAACAAGTAGAAGCCCTCATTATAAAATAACAAGATTATATTTTTTTTCATTTCCAAATATCCAATATATTAAAGGTTCAAATAATAGAAAGTGCATAACGAAAACATACATTTTTTAGAGTAAATTGAATTCCAATACGAAAACATGTTTTCTAAATCTAATAAATGGAACTCATCAAAATGAATCGTATTTGTAGGTGTAAAAATTCAATTGAACCTATTATGACGATAGATAATGAATAGATATTTAAATAAGCAGTCATTTGTAGTACTCGTAGTAGTGTAGTACCATTTAACGACGAACACTATTCCACAGTGTAACTACGGGATACAAACAAGGCAAATCAAAAATAACAAAGGAGCAAATGATCGAGAAAGGCAACGATAATCAGTTAAAGAAATAGACTAGGAGTATAACGCATTGCTTGACTAGAATCTACTGCGATCCTTTCATGGTAGCAGTTAGATTATTACTGATACTGTTCATTCCCGTCGCGCAACTCCCTCCCTTACACTTTTATAGCGAGCAAATTTTGCAACAAGGCCCATGTATTTTAGTGGCTCACTTTATTACGGAACTTTCTAAGACGGTATATGCATATTGTAGTAGAACTCGGCTATAGCATCAGCAGCTATAACGTTATCTCCGATATAACGTAATTCTTTTGATGATCTCGTGAAATTACATTACATTTTTGTGTTAAAGGATACCTGTTTATCGTCATATAAACTCAGTTATAACGTCATCTTTTCAAAAATGCATCTTTTATTGCAAGAGAATACGCTTGTATATGGGCATCTGACTGCAATGACACAATTTCTTCTTGAATGATTTTTCAATTTTATTTAGTTCATCGTCGGAAGCGTTTGCAAGTTATTTTCTGTACACAAGCTCGATTTTAAAATCGAATCCTAAATGTTCTTATTTTGGACAATAAAGCTGCAGCTGCAAGTCGCACGAAGAAGGTAAATATAAATATAAGATAGCGATGCACGCACACCTTCCAAACACATACAGAAATGTGTAATAAAGCATTACCTCTTCCCAAAATAATACTTGTTTCTAATTCCTCCAGATGCGCTTTTAATCCGCGAATTTTCGAAACATATGTCTCGAATTTATTAAACGTTTTGTGTGGTGTGGAGTTTACCGATACCTTTGGTGTTTACCGTACTACCCACAAGTACCTGCTATTACACGAACCAAAAAGCACCTGTCAAAATTTCATAACCTTCAAAAATATTTAAAGTTAGGAATTAACGAAAACCAAAATTAAACAAGAAACTGTGCAAAAGGTAATGGAAGTATCAAAATCTAGACACAAAACGATAAATACAATAGAACTGTACGTATACTTTATTTCAAATTATAAGAATATAACTGTAGACTTACAAGGCCTTTAATACTTTTACTGCACCTTCTGTGAGGATAATAACCTGGCAATGATATAAGAATAAGATAATTATATGTTTATGTATATATATTTTACAAACAGTATAAATTTACATAGTAAGCAATTCGATGTTACAAGTAATGAAAGAATTTACATATTAAATGAGATTTAAATGTACAAACAGGTAGTTACGCATATCGCAAATCATAATTCCATTTCTATTCAATTCACTTAAATTTTGTCATTACGGTCCTCAGCAGTTTGTTTGCGTGTCCAGGTAGTTATTACCGCAGGTGGTGCAATAACAGCATTTAAGCCGTTCAAAGTTATATTCTTGTAATTTGAAATAAACTATACATTTAGATGCAATGCGAATTTCTAAATAATACAGCCTTACAATCATGTTACTTCAAAAAGAATATTAGAAATATCACCATTTTACAGTTTAATGTAACTCAAATCGAAAACGGTGTTAATGACTTTAACGTATTTACATTTAAGAAATAATAAGATATCGAGAAAAAGAGAAAGAAATATTGAAATTCCCATGCACATTAGTATTAAGATATCCCACTTTACCGCTATCTAGCAGTACCCGTCATTAAAGCTTATCGTTCATACTACATATTTTTGTAGGAGGAAATGAAAAACCTACTCCGCCCACTAGATGTTTAATATCTGTAATGTATTTGATAAGTAAAGCTGGCCACGAGCGGTACCGCGCAGTAGCGTAGAGTCGACCAGGCCTCGCGTTCCACTAGAGTTATTCTGCTAATAGAGATGTTTGCTGCCGCAAATAATTTCGCTCATCTTTTAAATAAAAATTAAATAACACGCGCTCAAACACTTACCATTTTAAGAGTCCTCCGTGAAATCACAAAGTGAATAATATCTGTTAAATATCTGCAACATTAGATATGTTTCAACTGTTGTTTCGGCAAAACTAGTACGGCATGAGGAAAAAATGCGTTTATATGCAGAGAACGAACGTTCTACATCTAGTGACGTAATATTTGCGTAAAAAAAAATAATCTTTCAAATAACTTAACGATTCTGTTGACGCACCTTCACAAATGTGTCTTAATGTGCCAAAATCAGAATTTTTCTCAAAAACACTTTCAAATTTTTCTAGAACAGAAACATTTTTTGCGTCTTCAATCGCGCATAGCTGTGCGTGAACATGTTGCACTATTTGTAGAGATTCTTCTAACGGCACCGTAGGATTTTGTAATTTTTCTATTGCATCTGCTAGCCCGAAGTAATTGTCGTGAATGATTTTTAAATCCATTTTAACCTGACTATCTTGAAATTTCGACTGGCTTTTCTGGATAGCGGCAGCTTCCTTTGTATCGAATTGTAAAACCACGTTCTTAATATTGTCAAAATATTTATGATAATAAAACGCGGCCTGCAACCATGTTCCCCAACGAGTTAGAATAGGTACTGGTGGTTCTGGTATACGGGGGCACAGTCTGTGAAATTCGCGAATACGTTTCGGTGATTTGACAAATACTGCTTTGGTATGCGCTATTAAAGCGTCTACCTCAGCATAACATTTTCTGATACTATCCGCCACAAGATTGAGAGCATGAATTTTACACGTAATGTGTAACAAATTAGCAGAATGCTTTTTAAGAGACCGGCCTACAGAAAGCATGTTTGCAGCACCATCACTCACTAACATCAAGAGTTCGTTTGTTGAAAGTTCAAACTTGTCCAATGTATTTAACACTAACTTTGAAATTACTTCGGCAGTACACTGTTGTATTCGTTTGGAGACTAATAGAATTGAAGGTGCCGATTGATGAGGTTCCAATTTGCGTGCCATTACATTAAAAACAGAATGTTTCTTCCGATCTGTTGTTTCGTCGACACATAACCACAATTTTTGATCTTTCAACTCCGATTTTATTTTTTGTTCAATATGTTCGCGCGCAGATGGCACAATTCTTCGTAACAATATTCGACTTGGTAATTTGCACTCCGAATAGTTATTCCAAAAGCAGATAAATGGTTCCTTGTCTAGTAAATTAAACGGTATATTACATGCGATAAACGTAACGCATAAATTAAATATAAATTTTTCATTGTCTCGTGCGCAATTTCTTTTTGAGACATGCTTTTCACTATTTACGTGTCGTAGACAATGTTGTCTGGACCAACACATTAACGGGATTTTACAGATTACACATTTAATTTTACCACCTTCATATATTAAATCTGGAATTTCTGCAATAAATTTTAGAACTTTGTCCGACCGCGGTCGTTTTGCTGACGAAATCATAATTTTTCTAGGACAGATAAACAATTGTGCAAATGACCGGCAGCGAAAATGTCCGTACTGCTCCGCAGACAAAGTAATACTACCGTTCCTCTCGGTCCGAACTAATTCTACGCCGATGCGCGGTACCGCTCGTGGTCAGCGTTATTGATAAGTTAATAAAACCTATCCGCATAAAATTGCAAGTATTCATCGATAATGAAAACAGATTTGTAGTTTCAATTGCTGTATCCTTAGGAAGAAGAATCGGATCATATCATAGATGCAAACTAGGTTACTGTAGGAAAACTCATTAAATGATTAATTTATTGCTTGGCATGCATACTGGTGTATACAAGCGGTGGGGTATCAGCTGTAGGAAGACTCTCAGAAGTATGTAAAATGATTTGAGATTTGTTTAGGATATTTGATCTAGATGCATGTATGTAATGCGAATTACGTAACAATAATAGCCACACCTACTTTTTTTTTGAAAATTAAACCCTATTTGATCACCTAAACCACAGTTGCTTAAAGTGAATTAAGAAAATTCAAATCGTATATTTGTATATTACGTCCAGAAATTACACCACTTGCTCCCACTATTACAAGGGAATAATCAACTCGCGACAAATTACTATTGACTACACAACTTCCAAGAAGAGGCGCGCAATTGGAAATCACGTACGCTAAATTGCACAACAATGTTATTATATCGATTTTTCGACGCTGCTCGCCGGCGTAATGATGCAGGAAAACCAGACTTAAAAGAAACTGCCGTGTTAAATTTAGCACCTATGCATGTTAAAATTATACCTTCCCGACTAGTTATGCAATTATTCACCGGCGTTACCAATGCTACATAATATGCACCGTTATTATAGTTATTAGATTGATTTCAATTGGATAGGTATACTTCGCGTAACACAAATATCTTTAAATTGTTCTCTGAACGCGTAAAACGACTCTGTGACACTGCCAAAAATTGAATGAACAAAGCAGTTCTTCTGATTGCTCAATTACTTACCGTCGTGACAGCTTCATGTATGTATGTTGCTCAGAGGTCTAATGGTACTAGTGCTTGTAGACTCCCTAAGACGGTCTATAGCAGCACTGGCACTACTGGGCTTTCTTACCGATTAGAAATAACTTGGCCTGGCTTTTTCTTTGTCTATTTTTCAGTATTGGCTATTCTGTTATTACCCGCTATTTAATGATCTCTTTCTTTAAGCTACTCTACTCTAGACCACAATAACATTTAGCGTCTGGATCAATTTCAAACCATTGAAATACTGGCAGTCACCATATAGTAAATTGGATTCTAAATATCAGATGTTTTAAGTTTTCTTTGGATAGAAAATCATACTCATACGTACACTACCGCTCATGGAAGTTCGGGCAAGCAAAAAAATATACGGAAGTCAAAGAAAATAAGAGAAATATTAAATGCCCATGTATTTAATAGTTACATGATTTTTCATATTTTCAAACACAAATTTATTAAAAAGAAAAAGTTAATTTAATACAAATCATTTAAAACCGATTTTCATCGAAAAATCTACCTTTTGCCTTTAGGACTGCTGCCACTATTCTCGGCATCCGATTCACTAATTTTGCTAATGTTTCATTGGGCAAGCTTATCCATACCTCCTGGAGAATGGTCCACAAATGTTCCTTCGATTTTGGACACTTTTTCCTAACACATCGGTCTAATTCTTCCCATAACAACTCTATCGGGTTCAGATCGGGGGACTGTTGCGACCATTCCATAACTTTTAGGGTTCCTTCATTTTCTTCTTGCTGCAGGTAGTCTGTGCACAATTTAGATTTATGTTTGGAGTCATTGTCCTGCATAAATTCAAATCCACGACCAATTAATCGGACTCCTGATGGTACGGCATTTTCCTCCAGGATTTTCCGATATTCTTCTTTTTTCATTATGCCCTCAATTTTGAGCAAGTCCCCTGTTCCGATTAAGGAAAAAGAACCCCAAACCATTATAGATCCGCCTCCATGCTTCACCATAGGAACTATACACTCCCGTAACATTCTTTCCCCTCTTGATCTGCGTACGAAAACTCTTCGTATATATCCAAAAACCTCAAACTTGGACTCGTCAGTCCACAAAACGTTTTTAAAATCGTCCACTGTCCAATCTGTATGAGCTTGTGCCCATTTCAGTCGTTTCAGCCTTTCCTCTTCGGAGTAACGGTTTTCGACAAGCCACTCGCCCATGCAACCCAGCCTCTTTCAGCCGACGTTTCACAGTACTCACAGAAACTTTGGAATCTCGCTCATTATTGAATTCTGCAGCAATTTCTGATGCTGTTAGTCTTCTATTACGAGGAGTCGTTTTTCTTGACGGTCCTGGCCGACTACGATCTTGCACGTCATCGGTTGTCTTAAATCGAACTATAGTATCATGTACTGTAGATTTTTTTATTTTTAATTTATCCGCAATCCGTCTTTCTGCGTACCCTTCCTGATGCAAGGTAATAATAGCAGATCGTTTTAAAACAGCTAGAGGCTTTCCACGGGGCATTTTATGCAGTCAAACCGAAATTATTTTATTTTTCACTTGCACAACCACAGATACTTTCACAATAACAATCTCTTCAGAACTACTGCATTTACAAATGTTATAATACCTTATAAAGGGTATACGAATATTTCCAGGTAACACGAGTGAATCAGCTAACCCTCCTAGGGATTATTATAAAGCTTTATTGTCACTGTAATTACTGGGGATTTCCAACATAATTATATACTTTATGATAACGGTCTTATAATAGACAAATACTACCTGCAAATTGGTAAAAGGCTTCCAGAAAATAATTCCTCACAGAAATGTATATTATATAATTTAAACATTTTTTCCTAAACAGTTAATACAATTTGTCAGCTTGCCCGAACTTCCACGAACGGTACCGTATGTCTTAAAATAACCACCATGCTAAATAACTAATCTCTAAATAATAAACAGAATCACGAGGAACAACTATCCTAAGAAACTAACGAACAAAGAGCGCTAACCGTAATTATTGAAAATACATAAAAGTCAATAAACCAGACTAAACAGCGTTTTAAACCAAATGACTTCTTGTTTTCGGTGTAGATATTACCGTTAAAGTGTGAAATCCGATATTCCAGGAAATAAAAATAGTTATTTCATAAAATACCGATTACCATAGTTAAATTATGGAACAATTTGTTATTTGACACTTTCATTAGTTATTTTACAGAAAATTGATTGCACATTATGAATAATGTGTAAAGAACTGCCATACTTCATCTTAAAAATCACATCAACTAAAAAACTAAACATGGAAAAAAGTGAAGAAAATCTCAAGAACGAAAATAAAGCTAATGGCAGAAAGTGGAAACAAAAAATATCTAAGTTGTTTAGAAACCCGCTCAGATGGTTATTCACTTTGGACGGACTGCTTAAAATCAATTCATTTTAGATGTTCAATAGAAATATTTAATGAAGAGACCGATAGAAAAAATTAAAATCCATATATGCCACAGAAACACGTTTATTTGTTTTATACTTTTTCTAACTACGTTAATATACAAAATAACTAGGTGTTCTATATAGTAATAACTAGTTAAAGTATCAAATAACAAAACTATTATGTAATTTAACTATCGCATCTCGGTATTTTATCAAATAAGTAGTTATTTCATGGAATAACGGAATTATACGCTTTAACGGTATCATAGATATGGAAAAATTTTATCAGCAAATCAATTGCGTCAAAAATCGGTTATTAAGTAATTGATCCAACTTCTCGTTTATTTTTAGAAATTATAAGTTAGGAATTGAACTACATTGAATTTTTTTCGTTCACAAATTGTTAAATACCTGTTATTTTTTACATTTAATTTGCATCTGTCCAATATTGTATGCCGTGAGGTAAAATTTCTGTTTAGTAGTGCAATAAAAAAAGTTCACCAGCAGTAATCAAAGTGGCTTAACGTATTATTATAAGAGACGCGATATTCGCTAACATGAAATATGATGCACTTCCTTGTTTGAAGTTATAATATAGAAACTAAAAATAAGTTCTATACATCACTTAAGACTACAATTAATATCAACCCATGTATGAAATCGGTACGTTTTTCAAAGGCGCATGCCACTCGTATACTACTTTTTCTGAGAACGACTTACCGCACTACTTTTTCCCAAGGACGCATTCATTCTTCCCTGAAAAATGAAAAAGTAATAAAATGCTTAGGTAAGTTTACCGCGGCGTTAATATGGTGCTGTATTTAGTACATTTAGTATCTGGCGTCAAAGAATTACGAGACATACTTATCGCTTTTAGAGTCTTACGCATTCTAGTCGTACGCTACTTTTTAGCTATAGTGGCAGCAACAAAACGATTTGCACTACGTGGAAAACAGTAAAACCGCAACAGCCTTACGGACGACATTAGTACATAAAACACAAAACCGTCCAAAGAAGATTTTACCTCATCGGTCGTTGTGGCTCAGCTTATAATGAACGTTTTTCTTTAAATTTCCTTGTCTTAATAAGCAAGTGAAAATTACTTCAGTGTTTTTCAGCGATCCTTGTACATTCGAATGTTTTCGCAGCGAATATGCACCTGTTTGGAATAATAACCATCTAAGAAAAAAGAAGTAGCAACGCGCGGTGTCTAAGAAATGCTGTGTGCAATCGGCCGCAACGAGCAGATTGGTCAATTGAACAACTAGCGAAGGCGGTTGGCATTATTCGAGATGCAATACGTCTATGCTTAACGTCAACTTAGAAAGATGACAGGCCACATGCATACTCGTACGCTGAAGGCGCAGCTTATAGAGACTTGTCATGTTGAATTGTACAAGCATGTAGCATAAACGAAAATAGTTACGAGGAACGATTATAACGCTCTACACCTAATAAACTGACGTGATATAATCTGTATGCCGCGAACTTAAGGCTGTACAAGCTTTAGATTAATTACAATCAACTTGTTATGGAAACCATAGTAGCCTAAAAATAAATTGTTACTTCTGTCAAATAATGAGGTGTTTGGTTATCACGGCCCGATGACGTCACAAACAGATTAACCAGAAGCGCGCTCGTTTCACCTATGTTTGAAATGACAAATCTGTTTGTGAATCTTTGTGATGGAAGTTGAATGTTAATATCATATACCTAAATTCTTCATTTTTAATGTACTTTCTTATTCTCATGAAATTAAAAAAAGTTCTCTATTGAGAAGTTGAAAAATTCTGGTTGTATTAATACCATACGTAATAAGAAAAGGTTTACAAGGCAAAGAGTGGTGACAGAAGACTTGGAATTAAGTGTTTCGGAAATGGGCCGAATCCCAAGGACCGTTTTAAGCATTGTTAAGAAGCGCAAGTACATATAAGTCAAGTTCGGAAAGCATCAGGAATTAAGACCACGTGATAACCAAGATGAGATCCGATTTTACGAAAATTTATCTGAAAGAATAAATACTGACAATAATTTTCACAAAAATATCATTTTTACTGACGAGGCGACACTTATTACACATGAAGAACCTAACCATCAAAACTGTAAGTACTGGTCAGAAGAAAATTTACATTTGTACAACGTAACTAGAACTCAGTACCGTGAAAAAGTAAATGTTTGGACAGGGATTATTAATAATCGCATTATAGGGTCACTTGTCATCGAATGCAGACAATATTTGTAATTACTACCGTACAGAATTGTCCCAGCTGTAAATGCTTTAAGCTTAGACCCAATCTGTTACCAATGTGATGGTGCATCACCACACTATTCGAGAAATTTTATGCAAATTTTAAACGAAGATTTTCCTGATACATGCAGAGCAATGATTTCTTGCATGAGGAAAATAGATTTTCTTACAAAAACCAGTTTCTATTCAAGAAAATATTTTTATTTCAAGACTATAAAAATGTATAATATAAAAAAATAGTTTTCTTGAAATTTTATTCGGATTAAAGAAGTATTTTCTTAGGGTTAGAAGATCAAGAAAATCAAAGACAGAAAAGTGTTTCTTCCAAGTAAGTCATCTAATTTTAAGTTGACAAAATATTCATATTAAGGGTAGGAATGAAAAATTGGTCCAGATCTTAAAAAATTCTATTGAGAAATTAGGCGACCGGTTTCGTGGTCAAAAAACACATCATTGGGCCAGCTACAATGATATCCAATAAAAGAAAAATTGCAATAATGGAGAAAAGAACTAGAGTTAATAATTAAAATTAGAAGCAAGTGAATGAATTAATTAAAAAGTTTTTTTTTATATTACAGTATAGTTAAATTATGTCATTAATACTGTAATGAAATAGAGATTGCTTTTATGTCGTGTAATAATTAATGAGTTAATACTTAAGTATAGTTATCCATTTGTTTCTTATTATTTATTATATATTTTTAAAAACTATAGTTAAAATAGTGCACGTGGTAATAATAAAAAAAGAAAAAATATATTAACCGGTATCTTTTGAAAATGACTATATCTCTTGAAAGTAGGTGGCGCCAAGAAATATTTCAGTGCTGTTTTTGAAGATTAGCGGCATAAATTGAGAGATGAAGTGTAATGTGGGCAGGAACAAAAAGCGTTAGCACATTGTTTTTGCCGGTAGTGATTCCATCAATACCATGAGATATTTATTAGCCTTATCTTCGTTATTGTTTCTATGCACTTTTTTCATGTGTACTCGTACATTTATTTCACTTTTGTTTGGACATTATTCTGTAGGTAACCTTAGCCTTTTTAAAATCACCAGCAATGAGAATAATTTACTGCATTATGTACGGATATGTCGTACTGTTTTAAACATGGTAAGCGCAATTAATAATGTACATATAAATAATACGCATTTCAAGAATTCTAAGTAACAAATGCTTTATTTTAAGAAAATGAACCTATTGATTTATGAGTAATATCTAAACGCTTTCTGGAATTAAGAAAACTATTTACTATCATTAAAAAATATATTGTATTGTGTTATAATGGCCATTTACTTGCAAAGACCATACTTACCCATATAATGATATAACCTTTAACGTACCACGTTTCATAAACATTTTCAAGATACCGGTTAATGTAATGTTCTTTTTCTTTTTATTATTGTTTACCACGTGTACTAATTTAACTATAGTTTTTTAAAATATATAATAAATAACAATAAAAAGGGGATAAATACACTTAAATATTAACTCATTAATTACTAAACTACACAAAAATAGTCGCTATTTAATTACATTATTAAAGAAATAATTTAATTATACTGTAACCTATAAAAAAAACTTTTTCATTAGCTCATTCACTTGCTCCTAATTTTAATTATTGATTTAAGGTTTTTTTCCATTATTGTAATTATTCTTTTATTGGATATTCTTGTAGGTGGCCTAGTTTCTTAATAGAACTTTGTGAGATCTGGACCATTTGTTCATTCCTACCTTGAACATTAATATTTTCTTAACTTAAAACTAAATGATTTACTTGGAAGAAACATTTTTCTGTATTGGATTTTCTTGATCTTCTAACCCTAAGAAAATATTTATTTAATCCAAATAAAATTTCAAGAAAATTATTTTCTTATATTATACATTTTTATGGTACTGAAATAAAAAAAATTTCTTGAACAGATACTGATTTTTTCAAGAAATGAAAATCTATCTTCTTGCTGCAGGAAACCATTTCTCTGCGTGTACCTTCATATCAAAGGAAATTACTGCAATTCCTTTTACATTTACGTAATTGATATGGCAACGTAAAGTTGACAGCGATAACAAGAGGCGTCCTTAACTGAAATTGACGTTAGGAAGAGATATACATATTTTAGTTTACGTAACCACAACGTATCTAATTAACACAGTAAATGATTACAATTTGAACTTGTTCAGTATCTTAGCAATTGCACCGAAACTAAATATTTGTAAATGGAACGTTATTCAGCTCATGACAGTGTCAAAGTGATTGCATAGTAATTCTGAATCAATACATATTCAGCTAATAGGATAAAACGAGGATGCCATCGATGTCTATGAACCTGATCGACCAATTTGCATAAATGACAGCTAGAAGAATATAACCTACACATATGCCGAGGTAGCCTATGAAGCAGACGTACTAAAAAAGTATTTATGCATATTATTAACCATCCTTTCCTTCAGCCTATCATTGCTTAGTATTGTACTATTGTATAATAACAATACCTATTGAAACATGTATACTTTTCATTAATGTGTCTTCTTACACACAAGGAAAGCGATTAGTTGGCTCTTAGGGACTATCTCGCTTTGAAATTCTAGAAAGATAGTCGTTCTTTTCGCCTGTATATGGCATGCATATAAGTACATTTTTAGACACCCTTACATTACTACAATTACAGTTGGCTCGAAGCCAATGTCTTATTCGGTAGCTTTTATCCTTTTGACAGTTTCAAACGATCATTGATTATTTCAGTTTTCTTTTAAATAAAGCACCCACTTGGGATGTTTACTAGTCAAGTATGATCAACCATTAATTTATCTCTAACCTAAATTATTAAGCGGTAATTAATCTAAGGAGTGTTAAGTTAAATTACACTCGGTGTTGTGTTTACTATCCCGCAATTTCCAAATAAAGCACGGAATATTTTACGTAAATATAATACTTTCCTGCAAGATTTTAAAAAATCTACTTCTTGTCAGTTTAACGGGAAAAATAAGCTAGTATCGTGCCATAAAAAACAGTTAATCAGATGAATCCCAAAAGGTCATTTCAAATTAAATAAAATTACAGTGTTTTTATGTTGATGTCCGGGAATAATGTTAAATTTAAATTTAAGTACTACTTCGTAATAGTGAAAATAGACGCGACTAGTTGCGGGATTAACCCTCTACTTCAGGCGAAAATATGGTAGTCAACTCTGAAACTCAAACTCTGGAACCGGTCGCAAAATATAATACATTCTCATTATGAAGAAGTACAATTTAAATTTGTAATTAAAATTCTTCTTATACTCCTCCTTCACCCTGTTTGTCTGAAAGTTGATACCATTCACCTCATTTTGCCCTTGGCAACCTCTACAAATATTTACCTTTAAAACACTTTAATACAGTAATTTCATTTGTAAGCATCCTATCTCGGCCTATTCTTATCCTTTTCTGATCATTTGGTTAGCTTTCATATAGGGCTTGTGATCGAAATTCCCATAGAGAATATTATAATTGTATTTACTCCGATATACGAGGCATATTCCTAAAGTAAGGGCCATCGGCTTATATTTAAATATTGGTAGGTCTGAACACAGTTTCACGCATGCAGCGCCGTCTATTGACTATTTACAAAGTCACTGCAGTTGTTGTTTTGATTCAGTAGTCGTTTCCAGCCGGTGAATGCAGATCGCAATATCCGCGACAATCGTTTCTCCCGCCAGTTGTGAAGTGCGCGCTGTGATTCGATTTTTGCGTGCAAAAAGATCTTCAGCTGCTGAAATCCATCGGGAGTTGTGGCTAGTGTATGGACCTACAGTAATGAGTGAAGGAAAGGTTAGAAAATGGTGTCCAGACTTTAAAAATGGCTGCACAAATGTGCATGATGAGCGGAATGGTAAGCTCAGTATTCAGACAAGTGAACCGAAAACTGCGAGGTGATCGGCGATTGACGATTAGTGCTCTGGCTGATGAATTGCCGCATGTTGCACAGACCTCTATCTACAGGATTGTCACAGAAAAGCTTAGATATCACAAATTGTGCGCAAGGTGGGTATCGAAAATGCTCACCGGCCAACACAAAAAGCAAAGAATGTGCAGTGGACGAGCGTTTTTGGATCGCTATCGACAAGATGGAGATGATTTGTTTTCCCACATTGTTACGGGCGACGAGACGTGGATATCGTACACCAACGCAGAATCGAAACAACAGTTAATGCAGTGGCGCCATTCAAGTTCACCTAAACCGAAAAAGTTTAAGTAATCTCCGAACTCGAGTCGAAAAATGATGGCTACCGTTTTTTGTGGCGAAAAGGACGTCATTTTAGTCGATTTCATGGAACATGGTTCAACAATTACAGCTGGCATGTACTGCGAAACGCTTACCAAATTGAGACGTGCAATCCAAAATCGACGACGCAGAAAACTGTCGTCCGGCGTAATCCACCTTTACGACAACGCGCGTCCTCACACCGCTGCCTTAACGAAGAAGAAGATTCAAGATTTTCGTTGGGAACTTTTTGACCACCCTCCATACAGTCCCGGCCTTGCACCTAGCGACTAGTTCCTCTTCTTGCATTTGAAAAAGTGGCTTGGTGGACAACGGTTCGAAAACGACGAGGAACTCAAGACTGCCGTTGTCAAGTACTTTAATTCCCAGGCGGCGAACTTCTATGCAGAGGGTTTAAAGAAGCTGGTGCAGCGTTACGAAAAGTGTTTAGAACTGAATGGTGATTATGTGGAGAAGTAAGGTGGAAATGCAGTAAACTAATACTGTCAATAAAAACCTTTTCTCACGAGCTTATTTTTTTAAATAACCAAACGGCCCTTACTTTAGGAATATTCCTGGTACAAAGTTTTGATCAGTAATTACTAAGGACCGAGATTATATACATTACTTACATACTTTGTAGTAATTTCGCATACTTTTTTTATTTATTTACAAGGGACAATTCTATTGCTGTTGACAGGCGTCGCGCTATACATGGTGAAGTCAGCTCACAATACCCCAATTTAATTCACACAACTTGCTTGGCGCATCATTTTCCTTTAATAGGCACTCATTTTTTTAACACTACTTATTAGTAGTGTTAAAAAAATGTTTTGAAGGCTTCATTGCGTGGTTAGAAGTTGCTATTTTTCATGCAAATCATTACAAAAATATAGACCCAATGAGTATGGATCGTAATAGCGGTAAACGGTTTGACAGACGCCCAAAATGTATATTCGAATAAAAAGGTACCTCGGCTATTGGCGTTTATTAAAGTCAATTACAGTTTCATTTCGAATTCTATATTGCAGCTGGGAAAACAGTTTATGCCGCGAATCGGAAGGTTGAGATAATAAACGAATTTGAAAAGTTATGTTCAGAACTTAAAGGAAGTGTGATAATCGCCGTATATAGAAAATTTATGAGTGTAATCGGAAAGAATATTAAAATAAAACATAAAAATCCTCTTTCCTGCTTACAAAATTTTTGTTTACACTGGAAGTAATTTCGGCACTATGTTATCATCAGCCAGAATCTAAAGTAGTCTGGCTAGCGATGGCATATTGCTGAAACTAGTTCCAGTGTAAATAAATATTTTGTAAAGAGTACGATTTTCGCAATTTATTTTAACATCACCGAACTTTACAACATAGAACATCTGCAACTAAGAGATATTGCCAGAATCTTATGTTGTGATTTACTAAAGAGTAGTGACTTGGCAGTATATGACATTATTCATTTCAAAAATGCTCCTATAACAAGCGTCCACACAGAAAGAACATTTGCACTGTACAAATAAGATGTTTTCAGAAAAACGCCACAAATTCTCAATAAAAAACTTTGAATATTTAGTTGTAAAATCTTTTTGTAGTTAATTATGTTGTAAATAGACTTATAATAAACACAAAAGAATATTTCTTTCTATGGTATTGCATCTCTTTCCGCCCCCAAGTATTTTTTATTTACATATTTTCTTAAGAATGTGCATATCTAGGCCAGAAAATCTACATATTTATGCGCATAGTTTTCAGTTTTTTGCATACATTCCGGGTTTTCATAATTATGTAGAATTAATTAAGACCAACAGGTCTAAAACTTCACATATTTGCAACTAAATAGTTTGCCGAGAATGCCAAATTTAGCGAAGTTAATTCCATCTGATATTATTCCGAGATTACCTATAAATTAGTGATTACTACTTGAATACGATTGTATGAGCTGCGCTTCACGTAAGTTGCTGTGTGTTACACAGTAATTTAATAGACCTGCCAGTTCTTAGAAATTCTAGGTCGTTTCTTTAATTCCATTGCATTGGTTCACTTTTTCTGTTCACTTCCAAGATTTACACTCGCTTTTAATGCTTTCCATTAAAAAAAACTAACAAAGTAACAGCCAGACAATAGAAGGAATAAATAGCATTATAAAGGATATTCGTTAATTATCCGCTTAATTATTCCACTTACTGAACTATCATTTAATTGATACCCGAACGTTGACAAAGATATAGATGAGTATCGTATTGAGATCGGGCAATTAGACGCATCTCTCCAGTTGAACGGTAGCGGATCTGGGCGGCGTTATAGCAGCACTCGTTTAACGTTAGCACGCGTATTAAATTTACGCTGGAAAAGCTGCAACGTCAAGCGTCATTGTTTGGGTCTATTTGAAGCCGTCGCCTGTTAGATCTTACCATCTTGGGCACAAAGTGAGCGACGAATAACGTATTTACTTTCCCGGCGAGAAAAATAACTACTCTGTCGGCTGGCACTGCCCATTTTTCCTTCCTTATCAACGGAGGCCATACCGGGTAGACGTATTTTTGCACATTTACAAAGTGTTTACATGCTCTAGATGGTGTGCGAACGAGCGAGATTCAAAGCATAATACAAAATACGCTATCAATTACGTGCCGGCAGGAGATACACGAGCCGCTGAAAGCTCAAACTGCGTAAATGTAAAGCAAGTAGTTAAATATATGGTGTGTACGCAAGTGTATCTTTATTCATGTTTATTATTTCGTTTGTTGCATTGTTTTATTGAATTTCCTGTTCGAACGAATTCTTTCCACACAGACTATTCAGACTATTTCTACAGTATTATAAGAGGGATGCTCATTAAAAGGCGATTGTTTGAGTACATAAACGATAATCATATAATATCTCCTAATCAACCCTACTTTATTGGCGAGAGATCTGCATGCACTGCTTTGAAAATGTAAGTGTACAAAAGTTAGTTGCATGCATTAATTGATGAAGTGAGACTTCCAAGACTTTTAATTTAGTAAGTCAGGACACCTAATTGAATAAATTACCACGTTATAATAATAATATAGGCTTTATTGATATAAGAAAAAAGCAAATGGTGTATACATTGTAAAAAGTAAAGGGAATTCAATGTATGTACATCAATAGACGAAGTTCAGCAAACGCTATGATAACTTCACCAGAAAGAAAGAAGAGAGTCTTAACCCAAAAAAAAAAACATAAATAAAGAGATTACATATGAAGTGCATATGAAGTGAAATGAAACGATTAAGGCATCTGCAATAAGTGCTTGCGTAGAGAAAATTTAAGTGCTTAGGAGGATACAGGCTTTAAACTAAGAAGGACAGAACAGGTTTTAGTGATCGTATAAAAAAATGATCCCTTAGAAGGTGTTAACTTGTGAATAGACGGCGTTAGCATACCTCTGGACCTCAAATTAAGATGCTGAACATCAGTACGAAAAACAATTCTATTATAAAGATAAATTGCAGTTTTGTATTTATTTATTTTATGGTATAAACAATCACTAAAAATCTACGACGCTCCCTTAAGCTAATTAATACCGTTCCGCAAATTAGTCGACGACAAGGGTTTTGCAATCTTTGAATTCGATTCTTGTTACAACATTAATGCGCGAGCCGTACACGATATTAGAAAAATTAAGCTATGATAAAACAACAGAATCACGGAGATGTGTTTTGATTCTAGGTTTAAGACCATATCGGTGGTTATAAATCATTTTTAAATCAGTGTCGGCACGCTACTACACGTTTTAGAAATATGGTCCTTAAAGCGAAAAGAGTTATCCATATATTTCATAAGACCACTTCTAATGTTGGACAGTTCGACAAAACTACATTAGTATTCTAACAACATATTTATTAGAGATGCGTGGTAAAGGTTACAATGCGAATCAATAATGAATGACATGTTGGAATCATATTACTACTCCCTCATTCTGCTGCATCAGCTATGAAGTTGCACGAGTGTGATATGCAGGATTCCCCTAACAATCATCGGGGGCGATAACATACATTACATACGTTATTGTGTGTAATTTTTATTAACGATCTACCACTCAATATACCGGGATTTATCTGTCACTTTATACATCGATGACATTATTGTGGTAATTGGCAATTGCTATCCTAATATCACAATTGTAGGAATGCTCTTCACAAGCCAATTTACTACCTTAACGGCATCAAGCTTGCTTCAAGTACTGATAAAACTAACCTAGATCTTAAGCCAGATGAGTCGTTATTGCATATAAGTATAATACATAAATATAATTACTTTTGACAACATAGTAAAGGCGGAACATTTTCAATTTAGTTCAGTATCTAATCTGTCCAATAAATCTGCACAGTATTATCCCGTGATTGTCCTTCCCTTCTCCAAATAATCAGTTAATATTACGTGTAAATCCCAAAAAATCGTCGCCATAACTTTTCGGGCTTATGGAGGTGTCTTCGCCTTCTTTGGTGCACGTTCGCGGAAAACTCATTTTGCCGAGCGACCTTTGGTTTCTGGCACATAGAAAACTCACTCCTATTGCGTTTAAATATGTCCAAAGATTGCTTTGAAGTATGCCACGAAAAAAGAGGATGATAAGCCGTTCGGAAAAATGAAGATGGTGGGTACTTTTATGTATTCAAAACGATGGTGAATATGGGGTACGGTTCCCTTTGCCCTAACCCAGCCAAAAATGGCGTGGGAGTTGATAAACATCACCCTATTTATATATAGGGAAATTCGTCACAGGATAACAAATAATAAAAATTAGGTTAGTTTGAATACGAAAATAACAGATTACTTGAACGGCCACTCAAAATATTGTTACAAATATAATTTGACATTAATTTTCGGACACCTTGTATATCAAAATACTACTGCTAAATAATATGTACAAGAGAAATACACAACAACGGTTAACAAAATTAAATATATTGAAATTAAAACAGATATTGACATATATTTAGATCAGTCGTGTAAGCGGGTCTGAAATATATTTAAACAAATAACTATGCAAGTCGTAGTGACTGTAGTTGGGAAACAAAAATGAATAGACAAGTACGTATATTTAAAATACGAAAATGACCAGTAAATAAGCAAAACAAAGGGATGATGTAATAGCATATTTTCCAGAAATACGCGGGAATAAGGGTTATGCAAAATTGAACGTTATACAAAATTGAGCCTTGCTATGTCCCTAAGGATCCGTTCTGTAGCGATATGCCGAAATAAACTAAAGCGAATAAACTATTGCAAGAACAGATAAACAAAATTTAGAAGCGCTACAGGATAGATTATATTCCTACATGAAAAAGTTACAGACTAAAAATACCTTACAGTATACAACTTTTAAATATAACCACCAGCTGGTTCTCGGAAACTTTTCAGCGTCGTTCACGAGCCGTTCAGTGGAGGAACTTTGGGTTGCTCACACGGTTTCTTGGGGCCTCGAAAGGAGGCAAAAAAATTAAAAAACGGAATTCGAACGAGAAAACTTACGTGCAGGCGGTGTGACGTCAGCATTTAGCTCGGTACTATGAATTACCCATCGAGTGAATGTTACGACAGGAAACGATGCGATTCTTGATTAGATAGGTAACCATAGATTCCAGAAACGGTATTCTAACGAAGTGGCAACAAACACACACGTCCTTCCAATCACGCAGCTCAAGCGAGACTCTCCAAAACTAACGCTAATATCACGTGATTGCAACAGGTTGAAATGGGGATAAGAAAATGATTGTCTTGATGCTTTACTTAGGGATTAAAACTAAGAATGCTTAATAAATGTAGCTTATAACCATAGCAAAATGTACTTCTATAATAGGGTTTGGAATAATAAACATAAACATTCGTTCCAACAGGTGGCGTCATCTATCGGGATAAACATTAAATAGAAGGATATTCAAAGGGCTAACTTGTACAGCTAGGCGCAGGAATTTTGCACCGTAAAAAGTTATCAGGCGGTTCCGTTTTTGATCAATCGTTACCAGACGCGACACCCATCTCGCAGATAGCTTTCTCATACTTAATTTTTCGTGAAGGATGTTTTGCACATATTCAATTGAGATGTTTACCAGTTTAGCAATCTCTCTAATCGTCACCCGGCTGTCTGATAGCACGATTCCTTGAACTTTATTGACCATGTCGTCCGCAGTCACCTCAGTGGGACGACCTGGTCGCTCCTCATCAAATAAGAATCTTCTGCTACGCTTAAATTCATTAAACCAGTATCAGATTGTAGTCATCGCAGATGCATGGTCCTTATAAACTGCATCCACGTTCTCTTTGATTTATGCACACGTTTTCCCATGCAAAAAAAGAAATCGAATCACTAACTGGTATTACTCTTTTTTCGTGATTCCACAAATACATAAACTTGCTCACTTTCAACAGCTCTCAAAACAACACTACTCGATGAATTTCTCTGAAATTTTGACAGACGTCTCCAAACACGAGTACTTCTCATACCATCCTAGTACATAAATTACATTCATGCCTATAACTACTATAACGATAAACTGGATACATTTACCGCGCGGAGATTATCGAACCTACAGCAATGACTGATAAATAACCTCATTGCTGAGTTCGTCTAGAAGGTCGTATAAAATTGAAATAATTGTAGGAGAACCAAAATGTGTGCCGAATTCCTCATTTACCAATTTTCATGCGGATTTTTAACCTCGAAGAATACATCGGAATTCACCTCAACCTTTATATTCCGTTCGTACTTTATCTATCACCGTTAGACCTGTAAGCTGTTGTATCCTCTAAAATAGAACATAATACGCGGATATTCAAGTGGATTTATTAGGTTAGAGATAAATGCATACATGCATACCTGAAAAGAGAACCATCTTACCACCATAGGGCATAGTTAGGTGATCGTGCTTCGGTCACGGGAATAATCTCGATCGGTAAATCTTAATATTGTCAGCTCGACCCGCTAGAATATACTGTGCATTGTGGAGTTTAATATAAGCGATCGCTTTGAAATGCCATTCTAAATTGGATTGATTGTGCGATATGACGACGGCGAGTAGTGCTGTAGCCTTTAGCTGCTCCGCGGCCGCGTAGGTTTAATGGCGAACGCCACAAAACGTATCTGGCTCGGAGATTAACCCTCTAAATAGTACTTACCTTCTTCTTTAGCTTTGTCTATTGTAAATTAACTATTTCACGAACTATTTGTTTCGGTGCTATTTCGGTTTTATGGGCTACAATGAATTGTACACGGTGAGAATTTTAGTACTGCGTCGTTCAGAATCCAATCTGACTTAATACGAAAATAAAATTCTCCAAAGAATGCGGAAATATTTGACTATTTAATTATGGCAAGTAATTCAACACCAATAATAACAAAACCATTAATTCAAAGAATGAAAATTTATGCCCTGCGTACGTAGTATCAATAATTCTCAACAAAATGGGTAATTACTTCGATATGTACAGCAACATCCAAGTCTGATGTCGAAGGCACTACGTCGGAGGCATCTTACTCCCTCAAAAAGTATTTACATATGTTAGACGATTGTAGTGGAATATAAGCAATAAAGCGAAAGTAAAGAAATACATAGTGTAATAATTATTATTCACATTATACGCATATTTATTGCAACTACAGTGAGGGCTCGCTAATCCGAAATACGGTGATGCGAATTTCACAGTAATCCGAATCAACAAATGTATACATATAAAGGTGCTATAATCCGAATTCAACTGTGTTCCATAATCCGAACCGTTCATAATTTTTAGCTACGTTAATAGCTGCCTTTCGGGTCCAGGAGAAAGAAAAGCTTTAAGAAAACCGAATTTTCCTGTAATGGAGAAACAACTTTATTCTTGGTTCTTGATGCAGCACAATAAATATATTCCGGTGTCATCTGATATTTTAACAACTAAAGCCTTACAATTTTACAAGAAATCTTACAACGATGACAAATTTATAGCAAGCAAAGGTTGGATGCGAAAATTTAAAAAAGGGAATGGTTTAAGAGGCTTGAAAATTTGCGGAGAAAAGCTTTATGCCAATACAGAAGTAGTTGATTCATTTGTGCAAAAATTGCGTCAAAAAATTAGTGAATTAAATTTAGTGCCACGACCAATTTATAATACTGACAAGTCAGAATTATACTGGAAACTTCTCTCTGATAAAACACTTGTTCATTCGAAAAAAAATTAATGCACCCGGAAGAACAACCAGCAAAGACTTAGATTTCTAGCATGCTATAATGCTGAAAGCTCACACAAGTTAAACTTACTTGTGATTGGCAAATCTAAAATCCCTCGAGTCTTTAAAAATTGAGGTCTCCCAGTTGAGTATAAGTTCACGCAAAATGCTTGGACGACATCACAAATTTTTAAAGAATGATTTTATGTTTCATTTGTGAAACAAGTTAGAATTTACCTGAATGTGCCGTCCTGCTTATTGATAATGCAGCAAGACACGCTACCGAACGTTGACTTATCAGCGATGATAACAATTTCTTTATAATTTTTCTTCCTTCAAACGCTATGTCTTTGATACAGCCGCTTAATCAAAATGCCATTCGTTTAGCTAAATTATTTTACAAGAAAAGTCTTTTAACACATATTGTAACTCTTAACGAAGATTATCTGCTTGTTTAAAACGCATCGATTTTAAAATCGCTGTTTTCATGTTACACAATGTTTGGGAAAAGGTATCTTCCCAAGTTATTATAAAGTGCTGGAATAAGATATTATTGGGTGATCTTGAGAAAGAGCAAAAACTTGATGAATTCAGCGCATTACCGGAAAAAATGCGTGCAGAAAAAAATATATTACTCAGATTAATTCGTTGCTGCAAAAAATAACAGATGTACAATTAGATGAAAATGAAATCAATGATTGGATAAATGATGATTCCCAGTACGCTCCGATATATGGTATGGAAAGGAACGATAACGAAGAAGAGGAAATCTTAGTTAGAAAGATGTCAATCAAAGACGAAAATGCTTTTAAAGAACGTAAAAATATCTTGTGAATGGGCAGAAGAAAATAGTGCTGATATTGCTATGTTAGTTTTAAATAGACTCCAAGAGTTAATTTTTCAAAAAATGCAAAATCATTTAAAACAAAAAAAATTCATTGACATTTTTATTCAATTTTCTGTTTATGCAGTTTACATAATATGTTCATAGATTCATAAATATACATGTTTTATATACGTTTATGTTTCGTATATTGGCAATACATCTTACAATTGTAAGACAGTTTATTAATTGAAATAAAAAGTTTTTTGCACGGTCGAATAATCCGAATATTCCGGTAATCAGAATCGGTCTTATTTTAATTGATACGGATTAGTGACTCCTCACTGTATAAGAAGAACTAAGTTCTTTTGTTGCCACTTTACATGAAATGTCGCTCGATTATCGCAGGTTTTTATCATTTAACCTAAAATTAATGAAAATACTTAGAGAAGAAGAAAATTTATTGAAAACGTTTCATTTGTATGTCATTGTATAAAAAATGTATAAAAAATTGCAATTAGGATTTTTATGGAAAGGTAAAATAAAGCACTATTGTGAAAGTGTACCCAAAACATATTTTACATAACGACAATGAACATTAAGTACACAGTGCGACAAGTTTCGAGACTGGCCGTGGAAAACATTGAAACAAGGTATCTGCATATTTTTCGATTTTTTTATTCAAAATATTCTCCTCTAGTTTCAATACACTTGTTACAGCGATTCAACAGTGATTCAAATGCGTGTTCTAGCTCATTTTGTGGAATTGCATTTAGTGCTCGTGTTGTAGCTGTTTTCATGGTCGAAATGTGATTAAAAGAACATCCTTTCAACTTCAATTTCAATTTTGGGAATAGAGAGAAGTGTCACGGGGCCAAATCAAGTGAATACGGTGGATGATTCAACACACAGACTTGATTTTGAGCCAAAAATTGACGAATAATGAGTGAGGTGTGACTCGGTGCATTATCGCGCAACAGAGACCAGGTCTCTGGATCACGATATTCGGGTCGGGTTGCCCAAATCCTCGTGAAGAATGGTTCGGATCATTTCTCTACTAATGTCTAAAGCCTCTTCTATCATTTTCAGCGAAGCATTGCGATCATTTGCAATAAAATCACGTGCTTTTTCGATCATTTCGGGTGTCCGAGCTGAAATTGGGCTTCCTTCACGTTTATCATCTTCTAACGTCTCTCTGCCTTCCAAAAAGCGTCTATGCCACAGAAAAACAGCTGCTCTACTCAAACAATCATCGCCGTACACTTGCTGCATCAACCGGAATGTTTCTGATGTATTTTTGCAAAATTTTGCGTGAAATTTGATAATTGCTCTTTGTTCTATGTTAGTATTTCAACATCGACAACAAAGTTATTTTGGGATAACTGTCATAACTTTGCTATTTCTCAACTGATTGAAGCGAAATTGGTATTACTTGAAAGAGGAATATCACAGCTTTCAAACGCCGATCAGAACGCATAGATGACGCTACTAGTTACTCAGATATGGTTCTAGTCTCGGAACTTATTTGTCGGACTGTGTACTAGCAATAAGTTGTAAAATTTGCTAAAATTCAAATATCGTGACGAACCACCGAAGTCCGATTTAAAAACTGTTTAATCTGGAAAAGGGCATAAAATTATAATTTTACCTTTTGTAATCAGTCGTTAAACCATGTACCAGCTTTGTAAGTTTTTATTTTATGAATTAATTTTTCAAATACCCGAACTGATTATTTTGAGCAAGAGAGTATCTTCTATATTTTGCTGTTTTATGTTGAGCTTGCAACGATGTACTTTTTTTAAATTGTTTTGTTTGTACGCGTCACGTACAAGATGCGATGCGCCATTAACATAAAATGCTACGTCACCCCAGATGCGGGTATATAAACCATGCAAAATTTCATAGGTTGGTCTTTACTGCAGGGGCGTCCAGCTGGGCAGAAAGAACCCCTCTGAACGGCGCAATTAGGCGGCATTCTAAAGCCGGCTTGTGCAACAATTGACGGAGATTAATCCATACTACGCAATCGGACGGCGCTTAAGAGCCGACTTTTGTAAAGTTGGATGAGAGAATCGTCAATGTTCCGCAATTGGACGGTCTTCGGCTGACCTTTGTGAAACACTGATATCCGACCGATGTATAAGTCTGTTACCGATAACCGAAAACGTTGAAATCCGTAATGCGTAACTTACCGTCTCTTTGATAATATTCAATAAATTAGAAATCCGTTAAATCCTTGCACATCTTGCAGATCTGATGTTAGAATAATTTTCCGAAATTGTAATGTTAGCAAACAACTACGAGTTTATGTCAGTTTTTTTTCTTTTTTAATGCAAACACCGAAACCAGTCTCAGTTTGTTTTCTTTCTAAACCAAAATACTTGCAAAAATTTGACAATTTTGACAATTTATATGCAAACACAGAAGGATTTTGTTTTACTGCTTAAAGAATTTTATTTTGGTTAAATATTTATAAATAAAATTGGTTATTACTTGCTTTTTTTCTCTTTTGTTGAACCTCTGGACAGAGGAACTACCACAGGTAGAATCGCCAGTGTACGCCGTATTTAATTAAAATCAAAAGTCGCTCACTTTTCCTTAGCCACTGAATCCACAAACATCTTTTGTTTTCATTACCAAGCATGTAGTAATTTGTTTCACGACAGCTGTGTTTATTAAGGCTCAACTATACCATAAAACCAATAATAGGATTCCTGTCATCGACAAGCGTGAGAAAATTTCATTTAAAACAAGGAAAGCTTATGGCAAGTAGTTTATTTACATTTTGGTTGCAAATTCAGAATAAGTTGGTTTAAAAATTGTCCGAAAGTTGCTGCTTCACATTCAATGTGTTGAGGTTTCCAAGTTTTGTCCAGAGAAAGCACGATGCGGTCAAATATTCCAAATATTCCGCGAATTTAAATGCGAGGAAAGAAGCTTAAGAAGTAAAACTGCACAATTATTTATAAAACAATAAATTACTTTAAAAACAAGGAGTTGTGATAGATGCAAAGTCTCACAATAGAGAGACCAGTCAACATGAAACAACGAGATTGCAATGATTCAATAAAAAATTACTCCGTTATGAAGGTTAATTTGAAGACACGGTATACTTAAACAGTGGGAAAGCACCGTTTCCTCTATTGTACAGACTCCAAACTATTCAGTAGTTGTTGCTCCATGTATTCCATGCAAAAGATTATTTTTGAAAGCACATGTTACCGACAACCGACATCGAGGATAGATACAGGGTGACAAGTCATCTTTGAGAAGAATTAGTATTTGCACATGGCTAATGGTGAAAAACCGAGGCCAATAATAATAACAATAATAGTATTTGCAGTTTCTTTACTTCGAATATTTATACCACTGATTTAATAGTGGCATCGATGCTTAGATAGACACTGCTTCAAGACACGGTGTACAAATGCACTGCGAACGAGCAATGTTTGCGTGATTACTGACTTCAGACTCGAACACCACTGCACACAATTGAAATACTATAGATCATTCCACTTTCAGTAAAAAGTATTGCACCTATGGACTATTGCCATCTTTCTTTATTTGATACATGTTTGTATGTTGCTACTCTTTTCTGCTACAAGGATTGATGCCAGATTGTTTAATGTTTACTTTACTCCTCCTGTCCTTTTTCCAATTTTGATTCATCCTTATATGTCATTCTATTTGGCTTTCTCCCAGTTTCTATTTTCTCAAATTAGGTATTTTACATCTAATCAGTTCTTTTTTAACTATCATACCATCGAGCGCGTTGTCGATTGTAAGTATAATGAGAAAAATTAATTACATATAGTATGATCCATACAAGTTTATCATTAAAATGACATCATCACCTTGGTCTTCCGAAGCCACAAATTAAAGCAGATCTTGTGCTTTTGTATATTGTAATAAGTAAGGAATTAGATATTAATTTGTTGTAAATCTGTTGAAATACTCGTAAATTGTAACGTTTAAGAACATACATACATATATGTATACCTTTTTCCCAATAAAATATGTGTGTTCGACGTATCAGTAAAAAAAAAAAGATAAGTCATAGTATTATTCCTGTATTTCTGTATAGTACATAACCTATAAATAGAAATCTTAACGCGATAAACTGACACTTACATGTACCACGTTAAACTTACCATGTTCAGCGCGACAATATACAAAAAAATAAGTACCCATATCACTCTGGTAACGTTGCATACGAGCTCCGTAAGAGCAATACTTCCTTCTGAGATTGGAATTGTCTATAGCATATTTAATTAGAGCAGAATCAAAAGTAGACGCGTATCCTATATTCTCCTCGCCTGAACATCATATAGGGTTAGGATTTTACGCAAGGAAAACGGCTGAAATATGCACATATATATGCAGATGTTTTTACGAAAATATGCAGAAAAATATGCAAGATGTTCAGAAAAATATGCACTATTTTGTAAAAGATATCAGATTAACTTATACAATTATAATATAAAAAACTGAATTTTGCTGTACTTAAACCTATTTACATATCAATTTTTCATAAAGTTGCCTGCATTACTCTGTATCAGGAAAAAGCAGTGGATAATCTGTCAGTGGATTCCATTATAACTAAATAAATAAATACCAAGGAACCTAATGTGACGGTTCCAAAGTACCTGACATTAATGCCGTTCGTTACAATAAATATCTTACGATGTGAAAGTGAATGTAAATTTTTAAAAAATTGAATTATTTTGCGAAAAAATTAAATTTTATGAATAAATATGCAATTTCTAACAAAATAGGAAACAAGTATGAGAAATATGCAGCTTATACAAAAAAAAAGATTGTTTTTTACCCATACTTTAATTGCAAATATTTTGAAATGAAAAAGGGTCGGCATATATGCAAAAAATACAAGATATGCATTTTTCATAAAATCAGAAGCCTAAACATCAAGCACATCTGTATTACCTACGTATTAGTCATCATTTACCACCTAATGTAAAGCTTTTTATTAGCATCTAATGCAATCCTAGAAATGTTTAATAATCTATTAAGAAAAGTAATAATGCCAGCTGGCATCGCGAACAGTGTGAAGAACCCAGAACTGTCATACAGCTGCACGCAGACAACCATAGCCTGAGTCTACAAGAGCAATAGGCGAACGACGTGTCTTGCCTATTTTCCATTCGAATTGTTCCACAGGAGACCGCTGACACGGTCTGCTAAGCGACACAGCGATTGGTATTTTATCTTTGAGAAGACGTCCAACAAATGTGAAATCTAGATTTGATTGAAATTGCAGATACACGGTGTGGTAGGCATTCTAGGAAATTGTCGAGAAATTGACGGCACGATTTTGCGAGAATGTCGATAGTAGTTACAAGTGTAGTTAAAATGGGTGCGATATACATACATGTAGTCATTTCGTTATGTTTTTCCTGTTCATTGCACGATTAAAACGACTGATATAATCCCAGTAAAGGACATGAGAACATAATCCTTTTTATTTTATAAGTAAAGAAAATATATATATATATATAACCTTCCATATTTTGTTACAGATCTGCCAACTACAACAATGCAACCGGTGATTGCGAACTATCCAACATGGACAGGATAACTGTCGCAGGAAGCAACGCTTTCCAAGGCGCTTCCGGTTACGATTACATGGAAAATAATTGCATAGACGAACCTACTAAATTATGCGAATTTAAGAAATTAGATGGACGCATCCTAAAAACTGTCGATTCTGTATATCAGGATGTAGCTTCTATCGAAGAATGCCGTGATTTATGTTTGAACGCCCCCTACCGTTGCCATTCTTATGACTATGGCGATACCGGTGAAATGGTCTGCCGTCTCAGCCACCATTTGAGGACTACATTATCTGATATACAAGTAAGTACCTGTAAAAGTTTATGAACGTGTTTATGGCGGTTGTAAAGTTAACGAAATATGAAATACACATTTATAATATTTGATAAATTCTTTAAAAAACTGTTAGTCGATAACTGAAGCTGTCGTAATTACACACTGAATGCAAAATAACTGTATCTAAGCAATATGTCTTAAGTACCAACTATACTACAAAACATAATAAATTCAAATGGTTGTAATAAATAGAAAAAAAATTATAATTATGTCTTCTAGTATGGCGCATCCCTTGTCACATAGGCTATTTTAAGCAGTATAATAGCTCAGTAGGCGCATTCCAGTCACATAGGTAGGATCGATATCCGGATCTCAATTTTATCGGATACAAACAGCATTAGTCATCAGCGGATGTGCCCTCTATGAATTATCCATACTACAGCTTTGGTATTCGGTATACGAGCTCGCCTAAATTCGTAATGCACTGTAGACTTGCTTACTATAAGAGATAGATTATAAATTTAAATTGGGCAAAATTGCTAACTTCTGCTCTGTCAAACAAGCAAATAAAGGATAATAATGAAATCAGCTACCAACAACCAACAGTACGGACGCGCGTTTCGCCGTTTTACGGCTCATCAGCGTACCTCTGTGGAAGTTGGTACATGTATTTGAAATTGTCGTATATATACGAAGATAATGAATACTTGTATGGATGAGAGTATCTAATTAAAGATAATCTAATCACTGAAAATGTCGAAATTAATAGCTATATCAACCTTTACACAAGTGAGCAACCCGTAATGCTCCACGTTTTCCATACTAGTATTCACTATCTTCGTATATATACGACAATTTCAAATATATCTACCAACTTCCACGGAGGTACATTGACGAGCCGTACAACGGCGAAACGCGCGTCCGTACATGGTGGTTGTTGGTAGTTGGTTTCATTATTATTTAATTACCTTTAGCGGGTTAAGCCACTAGTCGAGCTGCTACCCTCATAGAAAACGTGGAGCATTACGAGTTGCTCACTTCTGTAGAGGTCGATATTGCTATTAATTTCGAAATTTTCAGTAATTAGAGTATCTTTAAATAGATACTCTCATCCATACTAGTGTAACCAAATAAAGGATATTAATTATCTTCAAATCAGAAGTAATTATATTAGCAAAGCGAATATTACAGAATAACTTTTTTTATAATATGCTGGATTTATTCGAACAGTTTTGAAAGTGCTAGAGCGTCGTGTTATTTTTTTTACAAACGCCCACTTCTATTCATCTTTCATTAAATAGCTTATTTTTTCTGATTACAACGATACAAATACGTATTAAATGAATTAATTAGGGAGATATTTAGAAAAAAAAGTAGACCCCGGAATATAAGATATCAAGTAGACTTTGGAGCTTATGGATGTATAAGTCGCCTTTTAACAATTCTCGTTAAACATTATATTTTGAGCGGATACCTCTTTCATTATTTTAAATATATCAAAATGCTAAAGAAATCAATTCCATGAAAATATTCCACAAGCGATTATTTATATATTAATTAAAATGGCTCGATATTTAAATAAATCCTGCTATATTCCGGAATCGCTACAAATATAAAATTGAAAATACGCGTTTCAATAAATTTCCATGCCAATTACTCTGATAAATTGTCAATCAGTAACCCATATTCTAGTGATTTAACATTATAATGTTACTTATATAAAACAGATATAAAAATTCAATTTACGTTATGTAATCTAAATAAAACCAGAATATAAACTGGAACGAAGAACGGTGTATAATTCAGTGAGTACTGCGTAACTGTTTACGGTACTCTGATATACTGTACCAAATTCTAAGTCACGTAAATAAACGTCATCGATTAATATCAATAACTGTAGCATTCCTTGCTTCTGGTTTCTTAGCCACCGGCGCTGTTCACACTTTAAAATTTACAAACCGTTCTAAAGGAAGAAATTACTTGAAAAAGTTGATCACTGAAAACCAGCTGTTATTCTTTAAATTAACCTCCTATTTTTATTTTGACCTTTGTTTCCTTTGGGAGATATTTATCAGGTACACGTGTTGTTGACAGTAGTTTCGTCGCAATGATTATATAGTGTTATGTTATGTTCAACGTTGTATCTACGACAACAACAACTTCTCTCAGTTGTCACTTCGGTACTGACTAAATGTCAGTCTGGCCACTCGTTGGTAACTAAATATCCCTCTTGCGGGGAAAATTGGAAATTTCTTCGTTACCAAGGTTTCTGTAAATTAACAGTGGATTTTCTCGTTTAAAGCTTGTTGGTGACAGTTCGGACCACAGAATCATCAACACTCAACCTCCTGGTTAAGTCACTGCATTCCTTCTCGTATGCTAATATCATTTTATCGAAAGTCATCGAAAAGTTTCTATTTGGGTTAAGTTATCAAAATTGGCTGTGAAATGAAACAATCGCCGGTCTCTCGCGATTTAAAATAAAAGAAAGATGAACAACGCCATACGTTTTCATCAATCTTTATTCGGCTTTGGTTGAATCAAAGTTTGTCTTAAATCCAATCCCAAGATAAGTGTTCGTTTGTGTATTTAAAGTCTTTATTAGAAAAGAGAAAAGGGTTGAATATCAAGAGCAGGCAATTCCTGTAGTGGGTATATAAACAGAGGGTTTATATACATTGGTATCGTTCGAAAGTTTAAAGGTTAGTTAATTTTCAAATCTTAAAATTCGTTAATTTCATTTTACTGGGTTGGAAATTCATTCAAAAATTGCCGTAAAGGTATCTAGGGACACCCCTGAACCTACAAGAATCATTTATTCGAATTAAATTAGAAAATTTAACAAAATTTGAGAAAAACCCCCGAGAAGGATATTTCAATAGACAACAGACCTCCACCATAAACGTGTTCAAAAATAAAATGTATTTTTCAATTCTTATGCTACACTTATAAACTTCCAGGATGCAATACTAAAATAAATAATTAATTGCAGGAACCTTACTTAGATGTACCTGAGGCCGCTACCTACGAATTGAGTTCCTGTTACAACGTAAGCATCGATTGCAGATCTGGAGACATGATCGCGCGTATCCAAACTAGTAAACTTTTTGACGGCAAAATTTACGCAAAAGGAAGTCCTAACTCTTGCGTTAGAGACATCAAGAATAGTCTCGAATTCGAGCTTGAAATGGCATACGACGATGTTGAATGCAACGTGCGTAAGAACGGTTTGGGCAGATATGTTAACGATGTTGTAATCCAACACCATGACAAAATCGTCACCAGCTCTGATTTAGGCTTGGCCGTCACTTGTCAATACGATTTGACAAACAAAAGTGTAACCAACGAAGTTGATTTAGGCGTCCATGGCGAAATTGAACCAGCTCTATCCGAAGAAGTAACTGTTGATTCTCCAAACGTGGCTATGAAGATTACAGACCGAAGTGGCGGAGATGTTATGCCTGCTGCTGAAGTTGGAGATCCTTTGGCTTTGAGATTCGAAATTCTGGATAAGAACAGCCCATATGAGATCTTTGTTAGAGAATTAGTTGCAATGGACGGAGTTGATTCTAGCGAGATTGTGCTGATCGATGAAAATGGATGTCCAACTGATCACTTCATCATGGGACCAATTTATAAGTCAGCCGAAACTGGAAAGGTATGACAAAATTTCATATATTAATCCGCTTACCTAACACACTTCATTCTCCTTTTTCAGATCTTGTTATCGCACTTCGACGCCTTCAAGTTCCCTTCATCCGAAGTTGTTCAATTCCGTGCACTAGTTACACCATGCATGCCAACTTGTGAACCAGTCCAATGTAATCAAGAAGAATCAACTGGCGATTTAAGATCGGTTATCTCTTACGGAAAGCGCAGGAGGCGTCGTTCCACAAATCCCCATGACGACTTGCTCCTAGTCCAAACCATCCAAATCAAAGACAAATTTGGTTTTGGCAATGAAAATAAGACATCATCGGTTGCTAACGAAGCGATCTATCTCCCAACCAACGAGAACGGTTTCTGTATAAATATGGCTGGATTAATCGTGGCTGGAACTATCTTCTTAGCATCTCAACTGGCCATCATAGCAGCCTGGACCTTTATATCGCAAAGAAGGCGTCTAGAAAACAAATTAAACGACGGCATGTCGGTCAGTGTCAGCTTGCCATCGGTTTTGAGTGCATCGCGTACTGAAAGCTTATCTAAACTGTACGACGCGGGCTACAATCATTCTCGTCGGTTTTGAAGCGCCATCTACACACGACGAGGATTGTGATACGCTACTTGTATTTTTCGTTAATTAGATCACAGTCAAATCCCGCTGTTGGTTAAAATGAGCCATTTTGTTCAAAAATAATCCGTCCACTTTATGATTATCGAAAAAAGAATAAAACGCGCGTGATGTAAACACCTGCATGATGTCTATACGTCTTATACTGAAAGCGAATATTTTAGCCATTACGTAGGTATTTGTGTATCCGTAAATCATTGGATTGAACTGTCAATATACGCGCTCCATATAAATATTACTACATAACATAAAGAGACTTTTAACGTGACGAAAGTGAAATAAAAGACGATAGATGTTTTACTTTTTATATTGTATTTTAGAACATTCCGCAGTATTTTCTCTAGCTTTATGGTACAGGTTAATATAATCAACTACTATCTTTTTATTATGAGAATGAAATGGTATCTTTAAAACTAATACAACTATATCACATATCACAAAGAGAGAGAGTAAGTTAAATATTTTTGTGAGAGGATTCAAGGATGATCCAGCGAGATTGCCTCTACGCGTGTGTCCTATATACTAACATAATAGATAGTTCTAACTTAGCTGTTTTTAGGCGTCAAGTATGAATGTTTCCTATTTAAAATGGCTTATCCTTGTCTCCTCACCGTGACGATAATCTCTAGGCAGATAATAGATAGCGATATCGTCGTAATTCAAACGTAATATTTAAGAACTACCATACTAATTAATATTTAGGCAATTACTATTTTATATTTAATAATTTTAAGTTACTAGCGTTATAAGAACAACATTATGAATATTATTCCAATAACTCTAAATGTGGAAAATATATAGAGAATTGAAATTGTCTATTGGCGTATACATTTCTTTGATTACCTTGTCTCCTCTTTCCTACATAAAACCAATAAGAGAGAACACAACATTTTTTATACTTGGCTACATATCGTTATTGGAAATGAAGGAACCATTTATACTTCTCCAATTCATTTATAAAATAAGATGGCACATGAAAAATACAGCGAGTAAGAGGTGGAAGGCTAAGTATGAAATACCCATTAAATTACTTTTCTTGCATGAATTTTGCACGAACAAGTAAGCGGATGAAAACAATAGGTGAAATAAGCAAAATACAATCCCTGGCCATATTACTTGAAACATGTCATAAATCAACCCTTTTACCTGGAAATTCCCATCCCACTATAGTGATATTCTTTTGCTTTGAATCCGATCGTTTATAGGGGGACTAGATTATTGTATCAATAAATAAAAATACCAGAGAGATGATATTTAGAAGAGTAAAGTACGTATATATAAATATTTCAGTTATCAACTTACATTTAGCGAGTTCACAGTTTAGAGAATGCATCATTTTTTAAAATATTTCGTCATAACCATATAGAAGCTAAGTTGTGGAGTATCGTTAAGTGTTTCGTGTTGATATATCGTTATTGCAAAGGTAAAATTGTTATTCTATCTCTCTCTTAATAATTAATTATTTGGAATTTGAAAAAAATTGAAATATTTGGGGTTTTTTGTAGAAAATGCCCGGGAAAGATTTAACAAGTGAACAAAAAGCCGCTATACAACCTCTTCTACAATCAAACAAACATTCACAACGAGAAATTGCAAAATTACAGAAAGTATCTCCTGCTTCTGTATCGCGTTTAGCTAGAAACTTAGAACTACATCGACACAAAGACGCGCAAAGTGCGGTCGGAAAAGAAAAACTCTGAAGAGATCTGACCGTGAAGTTATTCATCAGGCTTTGAGCAATAGATTTGCTACAATTAAAATGATTCAAAAAAATTTACAAGACAGAGGAATAGAGATTTCGAGCAGAACTGTCAGACGCCGATTGCGCAAAAATCGCCTAATGGGCCGAAGACCTTTAAAAAAGTCGCGTTTAACAGAAAAAATGAAATCTGCTCGTCTCAACTTTGCAAGAGAATATCGACATTTCACAGACGAGAATTGGAAAAAGGTGAATAACTTAACAACATGATTTTTACTGAATTAATGTTTGTATTATTTAATAGGTTTTATTTAGTGACGAGTGCTCGCTCAGTGTGTTAGTGCAGCAAGCACAATTTGTTCGTAGACGACCTGGCGAACGTCTCACAGAGTCTACGGTTCTTCGAACTGTAAAACACCCTCCGCAGGTAATGATTTGGGGAGTGATTAGTGGAGACGGACCCGGCCCTTTGTATTTTGTAGAAGTTACAATGCGTCAAGAGCAGTACATAAATGTGTTAAAAAACACGTTATTACCGTATTTTAAGCCAGAACGGCGCATGCTGACAGGGCGTATATTTATGTAAGATAATGCTCCTTGCCATGTGGCAGAAAAGGTTAAGAAATTCTTTGAAGACAATCACATACCTCTTTTACGTTGGCCCGGAAATTCATCGGACCTCAATCCCATTGAGAACGTATGGAATCGACTAAAACGTAAGGTATATGAAGGAGAAAACCCTACAAAGGAAATATTAATGAAGAATATAAACGATGTATGGGAGAACGATGAAGATATAAAAGAGACAATCATATCTTGCATTGAAAGTATGCCCCGAAGGATTAAGGGTGTTATTAAAAATCATGGGTTATGGACTAAATATTAATTACTTATTTAATATTTACATGTTACATATTTTTACAATACATTTTATAAATAAAAAATATAATATATGTATAGTTTATATTTTATTATGAAGAAACTACAAAATATTGAGTGTTTCAAGTAATTTGGCCAGGGACTGTATACCAGAAACAAATGGTAAAAATCGATTTAAAATATTTTCCTTCAGGAAAACTGCCTATAGCTCCGGTTTTCCTAAACTATTAGAAAATAACATCCAGAGTAACACTTGCAATTACATAAAGTGAAAGAACTACAGTAATCAAACACTTATTTCTTGTTAAAGTCACACCCAATTCCTTTAGTGTCAGTAGAGTACCACACATAAGTATGATTTTAATTGGAAAATTAAAACTTTATTTACGATCCAATAGATAGAAAGCATTACACTTCAGCATTTAACGATACCTTGAGTACACATCAATCTGCTACACTGAACTCTATAATTCTGCTAAGCATCCAGTTGGCTTACAGTATTGAGAATACGCACATGTATGTGTATAATTAATGGTGTACCTACAGTATGATGGTTTTTACTGACTTGAAGATACATATCGTCCTTAGAGCAACTGGTAACCACTTGCAACTCAATAAATACGGCGAAGCAAAGTAAAAAGAAGACATTTTCAATGAGGCATGTCACAAGTATAGAAAATTATTAGATGGAGGTACGTATAATGGTATATTTTTTATTGAGGTACCTACTTACCAACTGGCAGATATAACATGCTAGGCAAAACATAAATACGAACACACATATTTTAAAATTAAGATCGACAACTAAGAATACTGCAAATAAGCGCACAAAATACCAAAGTGACAAACATCGCTTGCATTAAATTGTAATATACTAAAAATAATAGGTCCCAGTATTCCAAATATAAGAAATCAATTAATAATTTTAGAAAATCCCACATAAAATCTGAACAAAAACTTATTCCTCTCCTAGACGCTAACAAAATCAAAATAAGTAACACTTAAATTCAATATTTCCAGTCAGGTAGGTATGAATCCATATTTCTGAAGGTAAAAATTTGATTACGACGACGCAAATGCCTATATCCTACACAAGAGGGTACACAGGTTCCGATGCCTATACAACAAAAGCGAAATATTACCTCGCAGGGGATCTGACTCGGTGTGGTAAACTTTTTCCGAACGATTGCTGGCGCTCAGTTGTAGCATATTTCCCACTTTTGTAGTTGAATGGGTCCAATTCACTGGAAAATTTCCACCTACTTCCAGTTTAGAAATGAGAATTCTTACACCGAACACTTCCCGCAGATAAATTTTTATCCGAATATAAACCCCGTTCGATTTCATATCGTGAATAGATGATATCGGATTTTAAATGTATGTAATTACACTCCAATGAAGGGGAATGCACTCCTATAGAGTACGTAATTCAAAAGATTCTATGCATATATGAGCCAGATTATAAGCTTTACAAGAGAGATTTTCGTGTTTCATTTTGCGAATACGAAAATTCGCATTTAGTATGTTTTTTATTCTCTTTTGAGCTGTGATATTAATTTGTTATACAGTGATCGGCAAATTTGTAGAACCAATCTTTATCGTCGTTGAACTTCTGGTTTGACCGGTAGTAATACCTACTTGAACGTTTGTAATGAAACATCCTGTATATTATTGTAGTTATGAACTAGAACATTTTATTACGAATACAAAAACATGGGGTTCGATATCTTCTATTTCGCAGAGAAAAATTTTGGGTACAGCAACCATTGTATTTTTAAAATAAGAACACCTTATACTAAGAACTATAACACGTTCATTTAATATAACAAATATGTACCTGCCCTAACAACAATTATAGTTGAATTTAAGATATATCTTAAATCAACATAGATATGACAGCAGCACTATAGTGCCGTTTTCACATATTTTACTGTAAAATACGTAAAATATTAAATCCAACTAGACTAAATAAACGTGGTGTAATTCTTAGTATAAATTGTTCTTATTTTAAAAACGTAAGAGTTGCTGTTGCAAAATTTTTCTCTGTGATGCAGAAACCAAATGTTATTTGGCAGGTACCCATTTTTCTCCAGCGCCAGAATTACTTGTATATCTGAAAGCTGTAAATGCCTGTCTCGGTTCAAAGTTTCTTCTAAAACTACCCAATAATTCTGTTGTTGTAAATACCGGCCCAGTCGTTCAATTTTTGAGGTTGTTACGTACGAGTCTCTTGCACCAAATATTCTGCAACCATTAGCAGCAATTCTGTTGATTAACTATACCGTCCAAACAAAACGTTGCCTCGTCAGAACACATTTCTTCCTAATTGTTATCATGGTTACAAATATCCATTATTGTTTCACAAAATTTTAACCGTTCGTCGAAATCTACCTACCAAATTTAATTTCGATATCTCTAAAAATTCCAGAGATATTTATTTGGTTCGACACATTTGCCCATCACTGCAATATTTTATTAGTATGTACATAATATAGATAATGGGTGTTTCTCAAGCCCGATAGAACTTAAGATTATAAAAAATAATAAGAAAAATTAAATTCTAATCAAATTTTTGGTATCATTCGAAAGATTTATTCATGGCATTAGCGTCTGAAAATAATTTCGGGTATATGGCCACCACGGCTATTCTTGACGAAGCACATTCTGGACGTCCAATTTTGAGTCACTTTTTCGAGCACTGCTGGCCGTATGTCACGAATAACACGAACGATGTTGGCTTCCAAGGCGTCAATTGTTGCTGGTTCATTGACATAAGTCAGTAATGTCACGTAGCCCTTCATAAAATAATCGAGAGGTGTCAAATCACAGGACCTTGGAGGCCAATTGATAGGTCGATTCCTCGAAATTACCTTATCGTCAAATTTTAATATCAACAAGTCTATGGTTGCCGCCGCTGTATGGCACGTGGCGCCATCTTGTTGAAACCACATCTCGTCCGGATCAACGTCTTCAACATCTTCAAACAAAAGATTATTAATAATTATGCGGTAGCGATCTCCATTGACGGTAACGCGAGCTCCGACCTAATTTTCGAATAAGGGCGAATAATGCCACCGGCGTGTAAATCGCACCAAACAGAGCATTTTTCTGGTTGTAATGGAGTTTGTGGGGTCTCTTGTGGATTGGTCCCGCTCCATATGCGGCAATTTTATCTATTCACAAACCCCTTAAGTCAAAAATGAGCCGCATCGCTGAACACAATTTTGCGAAAAAACAACGGGTCAGTTTCCAACTGCTTTTGAGTCCAATCGGCGAAAGAACGACGCAAATGATGGTTTCGTGGCTTTAATCCCCGCACCAGCTGGATCTTATACGGGTGTAGGCCAAGATGTTTGCGTAAAATTTTCCACGTAGTGGACGAACAGAGTTCCAATAACTGTGACCGACGACGAATGGATAAATTGGGATCTTCTTTTACACTTTTGTTTACAGCAACGATATTCTCTTCAGTACGCACATTCCTTGGATGTGTTGGTATTATTGCATCATGTGGAAAGTGTGGTATGTAATCTGCCCACAGTTCGACGGATGGCTTGCTCAGAATGACGATTATGTGAGCCATAAAGATCACGAAGTAGTCTGTAAGTTGCGTGAATTAATGATTGATTTTCAAAATACATTTGGATAATTTGATAGCGTTGACTTGCCAGAGTATAGTGATCATAAATGTCGAAAAAGTGAACGTAATATGACATCTCCTTTGACAGTTAACTTTTTCGTAAGTTCTACCTAAGCAAAAAAAAAAAACACCTTTCATTTATTTAAGAGGCGTGGTCTCATTGAATCGTTTCTTATTCTTCAAATGTTTACATTTCCATGAAGAGCAAAAAAAAAACAACAAAGACGCCCCTGAACTTTTAATTTGCTGGAATCATCAAAGAAAAATCTAATATTTCTTACTTCCAAGATATGCAACATACTACTTGATATCCTGCGTGAAATCTAAAAATTATTTCATCGGATATGAGGTATGACCTAATTTGACTGCTGGTGGTGAGGGTGTGATGAGGGCCCAACTAGGTATATAAGCTTTACAGCTCGTCATAACCTCAGGAGCCTTTAATATATAAACTGTGTGTGTAAAGTGTTCCATGGCTTTGCAAGTGTCACCCTTCGTCGTAAAGGGTGAAACGCAGTTAATTATTTCCCAACATGCAAATTTTTGACTCGTAATTGTACCGGACCCGCTAGGAAGATCTAAGCCTAGCAGGAATCCAACGCACAGCACCTAACTATGTCCAGTCCGGCGCCACTAGGCCACCGAGACGTTAACAAGACTAAAACAATAAATACAAATACATCAAGAAGAAGACTCTCTAAATTACTCTATATTGATGGAGTTATTAAGGTCATACATACACATGGTTTATGTTTTGTGTTATAGGTCAGCATTCTTCCTTTAGTTCCAAGTACTTCGAATGTCTTAGCTCAGGTAAACCTCACTTGGTCGTACGATTGAAAAGGGAAATCCGTGAATTTTCAAAACATATGTCCCAAATTTACTAAACAATTTGAGTAGCACAGGGAATACCGATAAGTTTAGCGTTTGCAGATCTTTCGATTGAAATTTCTTTACTTTGCCATTAGTCGATCCCTACATCAAGGAAGTTAATTACATCATTTCTTAGATTTTCTGTTCAATCTTTCTATATTCTTTCCTTGAAACTAAATTTAACACGGAAATTGCTTCCAGTTATTTCCGATGGCTCTGTAAAATGTACATACATAAGTGCATGCCTAATGCCATTTCACAAGCTAAATTAAGAGTTTATGTCAGGTCCTGATAGCTTTTCCTAGAACCGTACCTTCATAGCCAAATCTTCCTGGGCAAGAAAAAGTTTACATAGACAGAATATAGAAGTCTGTACGTAAAATATGCAATATTATTTTATTCCATTCCTGGAACTGAATTAATAGCGCAATTGCTAGGAAGCGTTACAATGTAAACGGCGTTTAATATATCAAACATGTTGAGCAAGTACCCATATGTAGCAAGGTAACATCTAGAGGCAATCAAAAATAAAATTTATATTTTTATAGTAGAAATCTTGATTGTTCTTAATTTTAGGTTTATCTAATCAGTACACCGAGTGACACACGAACACTACTTCATCTAAACTTATAATCGATTGACAACCCTATTTTGCAAGATTGGTAAGAATGACCCCATAACCAACAATTGTCACCACCGTACCGTAAATATCCTACACCAGGGGTTCCCTAAGTGTGCGCCCCGGGCATGTAGAGAGTAATCAACGGGCTGATAGAGTTTGGGAACCTCTGCCCTACACTGATGCGGCAAGCGTGCTTGACAGATTACCAATGGGCACCGATCACCGCACACATCCCTATTGTTCCTGAACTTGCCACCTCGTTCGCTGGAATTGTTTTCAGCCGGACATAGAAATATTGCCAGCATTAAACGGACTGAATGTTTTAGAAACTGCATCGCATGCATTTTCCCACTGCCATTTTCATGCATCACAATGAAACAAATGCAATAATTAATATTCACATTCCTTGGCGGAGCAACTAAATCCCAACCAGATGTACAGCGCTCCAATGCTGAATGTATTATTGATTGGTTTCAATAGACTAACAACGTTTGCGAAAAATTCTATGAACGATAACGGTAAACCTAAGTACGTAGTATAAAGTATCATTTGCGATATTATTAAAGAAAATCACATTCAATGAGCGTGGTTCTATCAAAGGAAGCGAAGACGCACAGAAGCCGGATCTATTTATCTATATCAGCACATTAAAAAGATGCTAAAACAGTTCACAATCACCTTTACCACAATACTATTAAATCCCTTCCATATAATCCAATCACTAAAAAAATACATAAATCAATGAATACATGAATATATTTTAAAAGCTCAAAGTTTTGTTCCCAAACCTTAATATCCAAGTGTTCC
Source organism: Dynastes maya (assembly GCA_029619315.2). NCBI lineage: Eukaryota > Metazoa > Arthropoda > Insecta > Coleoptera > Scarabaeidae > Dynastes > Dynastes maya. The sequence continues at coordinate 38,916,305 of JAROYE020000004.1, forward strand.
GGTTAGTGAAAGATTTAATCATGGATTTAAACAACAAAGAAACTGTTGGTAGAAGAATACTTAGTCTCTGCTATCAATTTATTATTCAGCAAGTACCAGATAGCGATAAAAAATAGCTACTGTCTTTCGTACTTATAATATTGTGTCTTTACCTTTAAACAATTGACGGATGACACATCGTACAGCAAGCGTGGATAATACATTGGTGGCCGAGAGTGAGTCGAGTACGATCCCAGAGTTTATCGTATCGACCTTGAAGTTCAAAGGCCCGATACATATGGTGTTTACCTGACTATTTGGATAAAAAAACTGCTCTGAATCTGAATTAAATACCAAGAGACCATAAACCCAATTCAAAGGTGCCTCTGGAAATTGTACACCGCATATTACTTCTTTTGGTTACTTATCAAAACGAATTTAGAGAATGAAGCTGTTATTGTAACAACCTTGAAGAAAGAATTTTGTTGGCTTACGTACGTAGACGATATTTTCGAGGTTTTTGACACAGAGAAATTTACCGCAGAACAACCATGGAAGGTGGAAAACAGTACTGGGGATTGTAGTCGATTACAAAATAAAATACTCCCTTTCATGAATTTCTAAGCTTTCTCATATTGTGTATGCTTCATCCGAGAAGAATAACTGAAATAGTAAAGCCACCTAGACATAAAGTAAAAGTAGCTTTACAAGTTACTTAAAAAAAAAAAAAGAAAAACAGTAGTTAACATGGAGACGTTTTATAAAAACATATTCAAATGTATTCAAATGATTTACATTAAAATGTATGTTGCAAACAATGTTATAAAGGCAAAACGGCGGTACAGATTTTTGACAGAAAAGTTCTACCAAACAAATTAAACTACTACAGGGTTACCAACTCATAACTGTCAATACTACAACCAACTAAACAGAAGTTGTAAGCTTAGATTGGGAATTGGTTTTCCCAACATTAATAAAAAATTACTTTTTGATATCGTTACTAATAATGGTTACCCACACAGCCTTAGTACATTTACTTATCTTTAGATCACCTATATACGTACATCATATCCGAGTAGGACCCTTCAGGCTGTCCCGGTAAGAGGAGAGATGGTTAAATATCTTAAATTTCCTTACGTACCTCTCATGGCTTTCTCTACCCACCATAATGAATCCAACCATAACTTTGATTTTGGCAATGTTACAATATTAAGTCACCAACAAAACCATCACAAACGTCTGCCCCTAGAAATGTTCCACACTAAAACAACTCTTGACACGGTAAATTTCAGAACCGACATCAGTAACTTATGTGACATTCGTAGTTTCCTATTCAACATATTTATTGCTTTTAAATATAAAGATAGATTAACCTTCTCTTGAGTTGTAGATTATTGCTTCAACTTATACAACCACTTATGCCTTCTGTTTAGTTGGTTATAGCATTGACAGTTGTGAGTTGGTAACCCTGTAACCGTTTAGATTGTTTTTTCTGTCAACAATCTGTACTACTGTTTTGCGTTTATAACTTCACCTTCACCTCGTGTGTTGTATGCACCACACAACCTTTATTTTAATATCAATAATTTTAATAAATGTTGATGTTTTTTTTTTAAATTGTAACCATGTTACCTACTATGCTTCTTATTTGTGATTTTATTTTGTAATCAGCTGCAATCTGAAAAACAAACCGGATACAAAAAAGAAAGGTCGACAATAAAATTGCATGTCAAGACTGATAAATAACGCTGATCATGAGCGGTACCGCGCATCGGCGTAGAATCAGTTCGGACCGAGAGGAACGGTAGTATTACTTCGTCTGCGGAGGAGTACGGACATTTTCGCTGCCGGTCATTTGCGCAATTGTTTATCTGTCCTAGAAAAATTATGATTTCGTCAGCAAAACGACCGCGGTCGGACAAACTTTGAAAATTTATTGCAGAAATTCCAGACTTAATATATGAAGGTGCTAAAATTAAATGTGTAATCTGTAAAATCCCGTTAATGTGTTGGTCCAGACAACATTGTCTACGACACGTAAATAGTGAAAAGCATGTCTCAAAAAGAAATTGCGCACGAGATAATGAAAAATGTATATTTAATTTATGCGTTACGTTTATCGCATGTAATATACCGTTTTATTTACTAGACAAGGAACCATTTATCTGCTTTTGGAATAACTATTCGGAGTGCAAATTACCAAGTCGAACATCGTTACGAAGAATTGTGCCATCTGCGCGCGAACATATTGAACAAAAATAAAATCGGAGTTGAAAGATCAAAATTGTGGTTATGTGTTGACGAAACAACAGATCGGAAGAAACATTCTGTTCTTAATGTAATGGCACGCAAATTGGAACCTCATCAATCGGCACCTTCAATTCTATTAGTCTCCAAACGAATACAACAGTGTACTGCCGAAGTAATTTCAAAGTTAGTGTTAAATACATTGGACAAGTTTGAACTTTCAACAAACCAACTCTTGATGCTAGTGAGTGATGGTGCTGCAAACATGCTTTCTGTAGGCCGGTCTCTTAAAAAGCATTCTGCTAATTTGTTACACATTACGTGTAAAATTCATGCTCTCTTCTCTTAATAGCGCATACCAAAGCACTATTTGTCAAATCACCGAAACGTATTCGCGAATTTCACAAACTGTGCCCCCGTATACCAGAGCCACCAGAACCTATTCTAACTCGTTGGGGAACATGGTTGCAAGCCGCGTTTTATTATCATAAATATTTTGACAATATTAAGAACATGGTTTTACAATTCGATACAAAGGAAGCTGCCGCTATCCAGAAAAGCCAGTCGAAATTTCAAGATAGTCAGGTTAAAATGGATTTAAAAATCATTCACGACAATTACTTCGGGCTAGCAGATGCAATAGAAAAATTACAAAATCCTGCGGTGCCGTTAGAAGAATTTCTACAAATAGTGCAACATGTTCACGCACAGCTATGCGCGATTGAAGACGCAAAAAATGTTCCTGTTCTAGAAAAATTTGAAAGTGTTTTTGAGAAAAATTCTGATTTTGGCACATTAAGACGCATTTGTGAAGGTGCGTCAACAGAATCGTTAAGTTATTTGAAAGATTATTTTACTTACGCAAATATTACGTCACTAGATGTAGAACGTTCGTTCTCTGCATATAAACGCATTTTTTCCTCATGCCGTACTAGTTTTGCCGAAACAACAGTTGAAACATATCTAATGTTGCCGTTTTTTTACCAGACATTATTCACTTTGTGATTTCACGGAGGACTCTTAAAATGGTAAGTGTTTGAGCACGTGTTATTTAATTTTTATTTAAAAGATGAGCGAAATTATTTGCGGCAGCAAACATCTCTATTGACAGAATAACTCTAGTGGAACGCGAGGCCTGGTCGACTCTACGCTACTGCGCGGTACCGCTCGTGGCCAGCTTTACTGATAAAGCCTATATTGGATAAACGAGGCGAGCGATAGGCGATAAGTTCAAAAAATACATACCACATTACCGCATTACCATTATGGTAGAATTGAATCGTAAAGTGGTAGCATATAATATTAAATTAGAAAACCTCACATTAATTAAGAACGCGAAAATAAAACGATTATGAAACCATTTATATGAAAAAGAATAAAAATCTATTCATCCGAAAAAAAGACCCACTTACCCACTCTGTATTGACGGATTTATTACGGTAAGACGTACACATGGTATGTTTCGCGTTAAATGCAACTTTTCCTTTATACATTTTAGAGAAGCGATAGAACAAAACCATGTTAGGATTAATCGTTTTCCTCGCATCATTCCGACGTGCGATTGACAATGGAAATTCGCAAATTTCCGAACATATGTTCAGAATTTAGTAAATATTTTTTGTGTGGCGCGTAGTGTTACCTTTTGTGTTGGGACAAATTGAAAGATGTAAACGTGTACTCATGCTATAAATAGAAAACAATTCGGTTCGCTGGGACATTTTCATGTTATCCTCGACATATCTAGGAAGTGATGTGGGTATGTGAGTGCAGTCTAAAAATTTTCCAAACTAACACAGAAACAAGTACTGTTTTGTAAAATTCAGTTTTATTTATCAATATAGTCTCTTTAGCCCGTCGCAGTTGGCATCTTGTTCCGTAAAATATGCGTTTACGAATGTGATGGTCTCGTCATTCGATGAAAATCTCCAGAAAAAAGTAACTGGGGGCCAGATCGGGTGAATAGGGTAGGTAGTCTATCTATTCGAGCCCCAATTCGTATGGCGACCACTGAAGTGTGAGACGGTGCGTTGCCTTGATGGAACAAAATGTTCTTTTCCCTCAAATGGGACCGTTTTTCCGCAACTTCTACCTTCAGCTTGTCAAGCAATGATGCGTAGTATGCCCCGTTTTTGTTTTTTCCTTTTTAAGATAATTGATTGACACAACTCTATGACTATCCATAAAAACAGTCACCATCACTTTCGCGGCCAATGGAACAGTCGTCGCCTTTTTTGAACTCGATTCACCCTTCGCACCCACTGTTTTCACTCTGCCTTGACTTGAGGGGTGTACTAGTGTATTCAAGTTTCATCCACAGTTATTAATCGACGCTAAAACTCCGATTTATTTTGCTCAAACTGCTACAACAGATCTTTGGAAGCGTTCGTTCAAATGCATCTATGTTGAGTGAGCAAGCGCGGCACCCAACGCGCGGTTAGCTTTTTCATGAATTTCATGCCCAAATCTCCAATCAATATATGACAAACACTTTCTCTTGAGATGCCCACAGCCTCTGCTGTCCCTCTAATCTTAATTCGGCGGCTATCTAGCAGCATTTGGTGAGTTTTTCCGATGTAATTGGTAGTGGTTGCAGTTTTTAGCCGTCCCGAACGTTCACCGTCAACCAAGCTGGTACGACCACGTTTAAATTTAGCTGTCCAAAATTTTTCTGTGGCAAATGATGACGCAGAGTCCCCGTAAACAGCGTCCATCTTGGCTTTAATTTGCGCAAGCATGCTGTCTTTCAAATGCACGAATTTAATGAAGGCTCGATATTCGGTTTTTTCCATTTTTAGAGAAACAGTAACACCAACTAACACAAACGACTGTTAACCAACATGGCTGGAATTTTCAAAAGTATCTTTCAATGCGCAATTATATTACCAGAATATTTTTAGCGAGTAACGCCATCTTCATGTTGAGGCTTGAAACTTTTCAGACTACTGTTCTTCTAACTTATTGGCATTTAAAATGTAATTTTTTAATATTTATTACACGGACTAGAACCATCTTTTATATGTCTTCCACAGTATTGATCTTTCTCAATACGTCCCTAAAAATGCAAAAATTGACAGTATACTGCTGACCACCTGCATAAGGATGTATAGGAAAAAATATAAGCTTACGGACTATTATTGCTCCGTAATAGTACTTCGTTCTGCAACGATAAGTTATAGTTTTAAAATTATAGGGTAATAACCTTGATTATGCACCGGATTTACGACAAACTACTCAAATAATATCTTCTCTAACACCATTTCGTGCACTTAATCTCCCCAACAAAGCAATTATGAAACACTTTCATTGATGTCGTGACTTTCCTCGGCACCGCTGCCCGGCAGTTATGACCAACAAGATGAAGGGAATTCAGAGGCGTACGACGTCGAAAGAATTTAGACAAAGTGTTACCTTTAATCGTTAAAAGGCGGTAGTTGCAACGAGTTATACGGAACCGAAAACGTTCCCTCTATGGAATTATTTCCATGCGTAATCTGAATAAATTGCTGAAATCTGCGAAATCGTTTCAGACCCAAACGGTTCGTTGAGCTCTAAATCCCGGTATTTATGGTAATGAGGAAACACTTGTAGGCGCGTAGGAGTTTTATAAAAGTTGTAGTACTGACATATTAACTCCATTTTACGTACACGCTTGCACTTTCATCCAGTGCTCACTAAATGTGCGTTATGCTCGTAGTTACATTTGATAACATAAAATATAACTATAACTACTCCAGGAAGCAATAAACAGATAGGAATAGTTACAGTTAATTTTTCTGTCAATGACTGCCGCTCTACACGTTGACTGCCTGGCACGAGATAACTCGTGAGTAGGCATTTGTTGTTAGATGCCCACCAGGAGTTATCTCATTTTTGAAGGGTGCATATGCAGTGCCCAGAATGGGTTGATTCGTGGGGTAAGCATAGGAATTATAGGCGCGGCTATAAAAGATTGATAAAATATACAACGGCATCCGAAAAAGGAATTATTTATTTTTTTGATTATAATAGCGAAATGAATATTGAAAATTTAGAAATGACAAAAAAACTAATAAAGTCCATAAAAAATTCGCCAAATACTAATACTAATGTCAAAAGGCGCGCGCTCGAGCATGTACAGGAAGACACTACTGCTTTAAATGAATTTTGTTGGAAACGTCAAAGTAAGAATGTTATTTGCAAAAAAAGTGAGAAGGGGATAAGATGTAGAAAGCTTTGTTTCCGAACCTATTTCGATTCAATATTTTCATCTTCATATTGTGGCGTTCCGCACATATTGGTTATGTAACCTTATTGACGCACGAGAATTGTCAATAAGTGAAAGGTCCCATGCAAAATGTACCCAAGTCACATTTTTGCAAATTCGGGATTCTTCAGCCACCTACTTTTCATAAGCTATCAGCTGATATTTTAAAATTGAGTGTATGTCATGCCTAAGTCCATCATTTTCAGTATTGTGATTTCACTATCTCCCCTATCTTCAATGCAAGATGTACCTTAGTCCAATTGCTGACAGTTGCAATGGAAAATGTGCCTAACTCACTTGATTAGCTTTGTTAACAGTCTGTGCAGCATGTGCCTTAATGTTCCAGTGATTTTCTAAATATGTTGCTGCTCTTTCTACCACAATGAGTGATACAGGTAAGATCATTAACAACTTTTTACAGGGGAAATATTACTGTAAACTTATTTATGTAAAAATATGCCTTAGTAACCAAACATAACCTTTAAAAATTCTCTAATGCTCTAATGCAACATACAGGGTCCTTTTCTAACTCACAAATACTCATGCCAAATGATATAATGCCTTTTTTATGAATAGCTATAAAAATCGATATTTTACGATATTTTTTTTAGAACTGGATCCGTGTGCAAACTTTTCACCATCATGCAGCGAATATGAGCCCGATTCTGATAGTGAAATCTCTTCAAACGAAGAAATTGATTTGCAGAAACGACGAGCTACTGACATGTTCAGCAAGAGACAAAACACAGTTGGGGTCCAATTCTAAAATGACGAAGCAGCGGTCATTGTCATAGAAGAAAATAAGAGTGCAGTAGCTTGACGTAGTGCTTGACGTGGCACTAAAAGAACAGAAGACAAGAAGGGGAACAAAAGCAAAGTAAATAAAGAAAATGGAAAAGAGTTATAAGAAGCAAAGAGTCTTTAACGAAGTCCATTAAAGGAAGGGACATCCCAAACTGTCGGTGCACATCTTGTTCGATGGTCATCACAAAGAAAATACTAAAACATGCTCGCCAAATACCTTTATTTGCATGTACGTATATTCAGTAAAACAGTTGATACTGTGAACGAATAGATGAAAACGTCAAATCAATATTTTCAATAACATTGCTAACATTTTACTACTGACAAATACATTCTAAAACGCATCTATTGAAACAAAATTTTTACAACGAAAACACAATAACATCGCATAGACAGAAACACTAGTTCGATTCCTTTATTTTCCGTTTTCACGGCCCCTCCAATTTATTTTATGCGCAATAAGTAAAAAATTCAAGTGCGCATTTATGTATTTGTCAATGTTGCGATCATTATTTTACAAAAGGTCACCTGGAATTGTAACCTAAACAGCATTTAACACATTTTTGCATACTCTATAAGCCATATAAATTTCTGCGCACGAGTACGAAAATATTCTCTGGTTCTCTAAAATCAATATTATGCATTTATACGCCATATGTGTGTCTACAATAATTTATTATTGCTTATATTTCAAATATTTGAGGCTAACAATACAAAAATGGAAGAAGCATTATAATTCTTAACTAAAATATATAAGTAATACACTATTACCTAGCAAACTTGCGCCAACAACAAAGTTGAACCAACAATTTAATTTCAACCAACTAAATATTTTCTTCCATATGGATTACACGGACCTGCGACAAAGGATTTGATTAAATAACGTACCATTTTCACACTAGCAAGCAGTGTACGTCCTTGATGGAACTTTTGGAATAAATAATACATAATGAATCATGATAAAAGAGTTATTTTCATAAGTTTCATAACACACTACGCCGAAAGCGTTTTTTGGTAGATACAAATCGTAAATTGTATGTTGTGTTGCAAATTTTCAAGCAGGGCGTGATAATGACGGACTCCTTTAAATGCTGTACAGCGAGCATCTACAGTTTTGCAGCATTGGTCATTGCTGCTCTCACAGGATTTCTTCTGAAGTTTGGGAGGGAAAACAATTTAGCGTGTTCAAGCGAAAGCAGAGCAATCACAAATTGGTCAGACTAATAGAAAGAAATCCACAGTTGAAATCCAACTGATATTGCACTACTTGATTGGCCCTAAGCGCTCTGATCAGTCTGAGATTTACTCTGCCGCAATATAATGTTGACAGTTTCACCGGCTGCGATATCAGAAATGCTGTGTGTGACATGCACAAAAACAGTAAACAGTTTAAATATATTAATTACATTATGTTATTTAATGAATATGGATTTTCTATAATTGCAGAGCAGCATATTACTCTGAAATTTTTGGGCAGGATGTCTTTTTGGGGGTTCAAATACCCCGTATGGTGCAGTGTTCTTAAAAAATCACTTATTTTTAGTTAAAAAGTCAAACGCTTTTTTAGATTGTTCTTATCATTGCTCATAATTTTGCAGAAATAATAAATGTGCACCGGTGTATGAAATAGACAAACCTGCAGAGAAATATGGTCATAAATTCCTGCGCCTCCAGCCATGTCATTGTATTTTCAATCTGGTAGAACATATCTGGGGAATATTGAAAGGTCATTATATTCGACAGATTAGAGAATGTGATTGTACAATTAAACACGCAAAATCAATTTGGGTAGATGCCTTCAAAACAATAACTGCAAACACCTGAAAAAGATGGTAGAGCATACAGAGAAGGAAATACAGAAATGGTGGGATAGAGTAGTGGGAGTTGATAAGGAAGAACTTGTAGAATTTATTAATCATATGGGTACAGAGAGTGAAAGTGAAGTAATATTGGACTCATCAGATTAAATTGCAACGTAACTCGCAGTACTTTGTCAAATAATGAAATAAATATGTCTTGTTTGTCTATTATTAAATTCTAATGTTGATTATTTTACAATAATTATAACCTAGCTTATGCTTTATTGCAAAATTCTAATATTCAATAATTCAAATATAAAAAATGTTTTAAAGAATTCTTGTTTTACGCTCTCTTTTTTGCTACACAATATCGTAAAATTTATACCTAAGTACAGTAATCCCTCGATATCCACGGTCTCGGTATCTACGGCTTCGCGAATCCGCGATATATTTATTATATACCAATTCGTTATACGCGATCAGAAAACTCGCGTATCCGCGGTTTATCCATCCAAAACGATTTGCTAGCGTTTGTCAAGATTTAAAATACATTTCTAATTGCTAGTTATGTTCTACCTGGTAAATAGACAGCTCTACTCTACATATGTACAGTCGGTGATGCCAGTCAATAGTGGTAGGACAAATTCCCGGCACCCTGGGAATTCGCCGGTTGAAGTGCGTTTATTTTACTCATAGTAGAATTATATAAGGTATATCGCAAAGGAAGAAAAGCGTGCACCAGGTTTCAAAGTCTCAAAAGAAAGACTTACATTGTTGATGTGCGCTATTGCTTCTAGAGATTGAAAATCCACGTGCTTTAAGAAGTAAAGACAGAGCGTTTTTTCCTGTATACTGGCGTGCAAACAGGGAGGCGTGGGTAACCAGTGCCATCTTCATGGATTGGTTTAAATATTGTTTCGTTCCTGATGTAGTACACTACTTGAAGATGAAAAATTTGGATTTGAAAGCTTTGCTGATTGCTGATAACGCTCCTGGTCCCCCAGCAATTGAATTGATGCGTGCTCATGAAAACATTAAGGTAATATTTTTACCGCCTAATACAACATCGCTCATTCAACCTCTCGATCAGGGCGTGATGAAAACATTCAAAATGCACTACATGCGTCGTACTCTTGATCATATTGTCCATACCATCGATAATAAGTCCGATATAAGTGTGAAAAATGCATGGAAAATCATTTCTATTGCAGATGCCCTGACATTTATAAAGGCATCTCTGAAAGATATGAAGCAAAGCACGCTTAACTTTGCATGGAAAAATTTATGGAAAGAGTTGTTTCCGATAATCCAAGTTCGATTGAAAAAGCTGTGAATTCTGTACTTCACACTGCCCAACAGATCCCAGGAAAAGGGTTTAAAGATATGACCAAGAAAGATATTGAGGATCTGGTTGAATTGCGGTCTGAGGAAATAGGAGTTGAAAATCTGGATCGAATTATTGAAGAAACAGAAAATGTATTTTCCTTAGCCAATTTGAACAGCATCATATATTCCGCAAATGAATTGATCGATAAGGTTGTGGAAACAGACCCATTAACGGAACGAAGCTTACACTTCAAAAATGGGTTGCAATCATTTCTTATGCATTATAAGGAGTTGCATAAAGAATTGCAAGCTCGGTGTCGTTAACCAACGCTATACACCTTCTTCTCGAAACCATCCACAAGCACAAGTCGATCCAATCCAACACAAGAGCTTATAAAATTCCAGGATGATAACAGCAGTTCTTCTGAATCGTAAAATGATTTTCATTTTATTTTTGGTTACTAACGTGTTTTATATATGTATTTTTGTTAGTTATTCTTATTAGTTATTTAGTGTGTTATTTTTGATAGTTGTGTGTGGCCAAAGTTTATTGACTGAGTTACGATACCGGGCACGTAATCGTCTTTTCCATAAGTTTTTAGTATCGTTATCCGCGGTTTCCGTATACACGCCATTTTCTTGACAAGAAACCCCCGCGGATACGGAAGGATTACTGTACCATGTAAGTGGTGGCAATTACCCTATTTAGTTTTCCAATGAAACTAAACGATTACTAAAAAAGAAAAGTATTATGTTAAAGAAATGCAGATTACACCGCACTAATACATTACTTTACAATTCATACAAAAATTCGAGATTTTTATCTAAGGCCAATATCGGCAGCGATTATAAACGTTATCCTTTTGTACTCAAAATAATATTAACATTAACTGAATTTTATAAATTCTAAACGAAAAACCAAGGGGTTGCCCAGATTGCAGCTATTCTAATTATATCTCTAATTTTAATTTAATGTATTATCATAATGCATAATGTAGTCCACAACATAAATATAAGTTTAGACGAAGTATTTGATAAACTACGTGCATTATCTTCTTCTTTTCTGGACCAATTATATTCCTCCTTATTTTTTTAAAACACTGCAGTCCATCCTTAGCCTTACCAGTATCTTTGCTTTTTAATTAATCCCTTTTCAAAGGGACTTTTCCGCCGCAATGGAAAAGCTTTTTTGTAGTACCCTTCTGTAAATCCGGTTACCACACTAATATCTACAACTACCGTCCAATATGCGCTATACCTACATTAGGAAAGGTACTAGAATCAATTGTTACCGACAATATTATTCGGTTTTCTCTGCCCATATCATTCCAGAACAGCATGGATGTATCCAAGGTAGAAGCACCGAAACCAATCTTCTAGTTTATCACCGTTTTATTTCTGAATCACTAGAAAAGGAATATCAGACTCTGCGTATACCGATTGCTCTTATGGAAATTGGAGGCTTATGGTATAACGGGTGCGCTTTGGTCATGCCTTGCTTCTTACTTATCCAATCGTATAGAGATAGTGGTGCCGCCACGTCTTACCCTATTTCTGTGACGTTTGACGTAACACGGCGTAGTCACTTGGGACCAATTTTATTTTTACTCTTTATTGATGACATCAAACACCGCCCAAATTATTCTAGATTTCTCCTTTTCGCAGACGATCTAAAGTTGTTCTCTTCTATCCGTTCTACTTCTGACTGTTGTAAATTTCAAGCTGATATTGACAGTATTTCCACTTGGTGCAAAAATAACAACATTTCATTAAACATTACCAAATGTTAAACTATCACCTACACCGGGAAAAGAAGAACATAAGTAGTTATCCTTACACAATCAATAACACTATTCTTGATCGCGTAGACCATATAAAGAATCTAGGTATGTTGTTCGATGTTTCTTTAAGATTCTATTTACGCATCGACTATATTACTTGCAGAGTTTTTAAACGTTGCGGATTCATCAAACGTCAAACTAGTGATTTCACAAACATTATTGGAATAATTTCTTTCTTTCATAGCTTAGTGTGGCCCATCCATGAGTACTATTCTACTATTTGGAGCCCCTGCACAACATTTCAGTCAGATAAGATCGAAAGAGTGCAGTGAAAATCTGTTAATATTATTTAATTTAAATTTAGCATTGATAAAAACCTGTACTCTTATTCTGAACGACTATCGATGCTGAATTTGTCTTCATTGTCTTCTAAACGTAAAATCTGTTTATTGAAATTGGGTTACAAGTGTATACATTGTAATTTGGATTGTTCTGAATTGCTCTCATTCTTTTCTTTCCGAATTCCTATGGTGAATACTAGGAACGATGATTTCTTTGTTCCATTGAATTTAGCAGCAAAAGAACTTAATGCACCTCCAGTTAACATCGACATTTTCAATTTAGCGTACACACAAATTATTACACGAATAAAATTGTTGAATTTGTTAATTAATTACTTACTTTTAGTTTTTTTTTTATTATTAGTTATTAAGAGCTTGTTTCTCAAATACTGTATGCATGTATTTCCCTTTTGACCATTGTGGGAAATTTCCTGTTGGTCTTTATTATTATAATAAATAACAAATAAATAATAAGTAAAGCATCATTGTCCCTGTGCATCCAATTTAATAAATATTTGACATAACCTAATTACCAAAAAGCTATCTGTAAATTGAATTTATATATTCAATTGTGCAACATAGCAGGGTCCGTTTGCTAGCGTAAAAATGGGATAATACCCGTAATTTCCCTAGAAAGTTGCCTGAATTTAAGAGCTAAATTCAATGACTAAAGAGAATCAACGTTTATAAATCTCCTTCTTAGTTTTGTCATTTATATTAGTCGCAAGTGCATAGAGCTCCCCACGCATAAAAAAATTATAATATATATATCTACAGACTCCGGAAGAAATGTTGTCGCTATTTTATCGTCTGAATTACCCGGACGTATTCGCAATAAACATGCCATACATGCAGATTCGATAGCCGTAATGATGAAAATTTATAACATCACGGGCTAAAATTATGCATACGACGTGCTTGAAATATATCATTAAATTTCGTTATAATATCGAAATATGTGTGTATTAACTTTGCATTTTTACTCATTTGTTGCTGACTACGTAATTTTCGAATCTACATGGAACCTAGGTGAAAGAGCGTTTCACACGTTGTCTGGTTTGCATAAAAACTTAATTTAGGTATAATGTTCCTCGATTAATGTGTTAATTCTAGTAGCCTAATGTACGTCATTAAGCCAGCTCGGTAAGGAAACCTTTGATGTTATGAGAAGCCTACTTTTATTATCAACCTCTATCCCATATTTATGTCCAGTACATAATTATATAGAACAAATTGGTAGTTAAGGATTCTTCCTACTGCATTTAATTCAGTTATTTCCGATTACATCGCTAACAGGTATGCACAAATACAAATTAATTTTTTAACCATAGGTTTCCTTTTGTGGCCTAGTAATGGTGATAGCCAATTTATAAGGATGAAACGTATAGTACATAATACCTAAGTAAATTGATATTCATAAATATACTGTTATGTTCAACATTGTATGTACGACAACAACAGCCTCAGCTGTCACTTCTGAACGACTAAATGTCAGGTTAGTCACTCGTTGGTAACTAAATATCCCTCTTGCGGAGAAAAATGTAAATTTCCTCGTTACCATTTCCTACCAGCCAACTGGCCTTGGGGCGTTGATATTAAATATTAAATATAAGTCCAGATAACGACGAGTGTGGGGTACTATCGACAAATCTACTCGTCAGTTAATTTTCCTATTCACGTAATTCGTCCAAATTCATGTAGAAATCGTCTAAAATAAGCAACAGCGTAAATTGAAAGGTATTTTAAATAATATTTCATCAATTAAATCTTTATCTGAAAGGTTTAAGTAAATTGTTGGAGAGTTTTCACGTTTAAAGCTTGTCAGTAACATTTTTATCATAGAATCCTCGAAGTACAACCTCCTCGTTGCGTCACTGCATTCATTCTCGTATGCTATTTGCAGAAATAATTTCATTTCATCGAAATTCATTGTAAAAGTTTTTACTTGGGTTAAATTATCAAAATTAGCTGTGGAATAAAACAATCGCCGGTCTTTCGCGATTTAAAATAAAAGAAAGATGAGCGACGCCATAATTTTTCATCAATCTTTATTCAGCACTTCGTTGAATCAAAGTGTTTCTTAACTCCGATCCCAATTTAAAGTGCCCGATTGTGAAATCAAGGTATTCATTTGAAGAGAAACGGGTTAAATTTCCAGAACAGGCAGTTTCCTGTAGAGGTTATATAAACAGAGAGTTTATATAACATTGGCATCGTTCAAATTTCAAGGTTAGTTACATTCATAATTTTAAAATTCGTTAATTTCGTTTTATTAATTTGGAAATTCGTTATAAAATTGCCGAAATGGTATCCAGGGATACTCCCGAACCCACTAAGAATCGTTAATTTAGTTTAAAATTAGAAAATTTTACAATTCTCCCAAAATCCCCTAAGAAAAATATTTCAATACATTCAACAAGTTCCTTTTTGAGGTTCTATGCGTGCAAAACACCTAACTAGACAATGAAATTTAAACAGAAAGCGTGTAATTTGAGATCGAAGTTACATTTAATTCGGTTATTCATATACAGCATATCCATCCGGTTATGTTCAGCTTTTGTTTCACACGGTACAAGTTTGGTTTCTTAAGCAAAACATCCTGTAAAATGGTGCATTTTTAGATGTTTTTTTGTAGTTTAAATTTTTACGAAATGTCAATGTTTCTTTAACACTCCATATATTAAACACCTTATATGCTACAGTAGTGAGTCAAATTTTTGTTTTTAGCAGCACAGAACGTTTCTTCAATCAGATTCTATAAGAAGGTCATAAAAATTGTTGCCAAGTTTGTTTTATGATATTTCAATTTTTTTAAATAGAATAACCTGTATGTTTCTTTGAATCTGATGGAGAAGAAGAAAACTTTTCATACACATTTCCCTATACCTAAAGAACGTCCTTCCTTAAGTAAGTTAAATACAAAATTACGCAAGAGAAGTTTTTCATTTACATAGAGTGCTGTGACAAAATACTACAAACTTTTTTCAAAAAATATTCGCTACAGATAATATATAAAAATTGCCTTATGCAAATAATTCCAATATCAACTTTAACTAAATGTGGTGGTCTAATGGTAAAAGGGCCTGCGTTTGACTGGGCAGAGTTAGGCGCTGTGTGTTCGAGTCCCGCTAGGACCAAATTTTCTTAGCCCTTTACGGCGAGGAGGTGATAGTAACAAAGCCATGGAACACTATACACACACAATTTACACACTCAAGGCTCCTGAGGTCATGACAAGCTTTAAAAAAGCTCATACACCCCGATGGGCAGTCACCACACTAAAAAAAAAGTAGTCATAATTTCCCTACATACAAATTGCAATGCGATTTTTTGGATTTTGTTGAACATTTGCCAATACTTCGAGAGTATTTATATTTCACATAATATTCGAGTTGTACATTGTCTCTATGCCAACACGGCTTTACAGAAAAAACATCTACTCTAACCAATTTATGTCAGTTTACTCAGTTCTTCTCGTCTCGTGCTATAGATTCTCGTGTGCCTCCTTTAATAACATATGAACTTATGTCTTTTGGGTTTAACGATTCCCATGTACATCTGTTTCAATCATATTTATTCAATAGATTTGAATATGTTTTTTATAATGGTTTCTGTTGTCGCGAATACATTGCTTCTTCGAGAGTTCCTCAAGTAGTACCTGTGCTTCATCCAGTCTCGAGGATTGATCAAATAATCTACCTCTGAATACCAGCAAATGTAAAATAATTTCATTCGCACGTGCATCTACACCCTGTACTTACAATCACAAGGTTAATCAAGTTAGGATCGAACGCGTCGAATTAATTAAGGATCTAGGGATTTTATTCGATATCAAACTCGCTTTTGCTCGCTTTCCAGCAGATTCTCAGCATCTCCTTGCGGCTAGAAGATCTCTTGGTTTTATATTTTAAAATTACAGACAGTTTACCAAGGAAGTAGCCTTGATCATTATACTCTTGTTAGATCCCGTCTGGAACACGCGTCCATTATATGGTACCCTTACTATGTGACATATGAAGCATGGAATTTGTCCAACGGATGCTAAACTCCTCTGGTTCCGGCAAGACAGAGTGTACCCACCGAAAGATGTTAATCATATCTTACTTTCGTCTCGATTTAATTTACCATCTCTTAACTTTCGACGCATGCGAGGGATACCTTTTAAGTTTTTACAGAAACAATGAAGGAAAAATATTTTGTTGGTACAAATCGTTTTTATTGTTTTTCAAAATATTCGCCATTAAGTTTTATATACTTTTGCATGTTTTCGAATTCTCGAAAAATGTTTTCCATTCTGAAGGTGGTATTTCCAAAACATGGCTTTTGAAAGCTTCAACAGCTTCTTGACGTGATAAAAATCGCTGCCCACGCATTCTTTGTTTGACATTCGGGAACAAAAAAAGTCAATAATGGATATTTTTAGAGAAACAAATGTTTCTAGTACTTTGTCACAACACTCTACGTATTTAAACGAAAAACTAGTGTGCATAGTTTCATAGTTAATTTACTAAAGAAAGAAAAGTATAGGAAAATGTTATAAAAAAAATTTCCAAAGGTTCCCTATCAGATTCCGGAAAATACATAGTTATTTTAAAAGAATTGAAATAACATGCATTAAATTTGGCAATGATTTTGATCGCTATCTTGTAGAATCTAGTTATGCACACCGGAAACTAGGCACCTGTATACTTGAATATAGTTTTATGTTGTACAGAAAACAAATCTTGCATTTTGTACGAATGCTTTTTTGAAATTGTTTTAAGAATTCGCTAAATTGTAGATGTTTTGCAAATTGGTTTAGTAGTGCATACTTCATAAGTGTTAATTTCGCTTAAATCTGCAGATTTACTTAACTTCAGGAACAGTAGTTCCATAAGTTGCTTTCAGTCGTTCAGCCTCTTTGTTTGCCGGCAACACAACCAGTTCTTTCAAATGTATGCTATAATTTTCTAAACTACACAGCGCACCAGAAATTATTGGTTGATCTAAATTTTCGTAAATGGCAACTATCATGCGAAGTGAGAATAGCTCTATATGTAACTGTAGATAAATTGTAACAGTGGACTATATTTTAAATGGTTTATTGAACTTGAATTGTAACACTGTACGTGGTAGCTTGTTGCTTTTTACACACTAACTGAACTACTCTAGATAATACGTTCTATAAATGCAACTGCGCGTTTAGAGTATTTGTGTAAGTAAAGCAACAGGTGACAATAGCATATTATTCTATAATATGCTATTGTCACCTCTTGCTATATTCTAGAATATTATTCTATAAGTATAGTAATTTAATTTCCTCTTTTGTTGTAGCTTATTGATACATATTTTAGTTTATCATAATGTGATGGTTATCTTTATGTACATTTCCTTTTTTTGTCCTGTTGTTAGACTCGTCTGTTGTTGATGTAGACAACATCTATCTACCTAAAAGGTCAAGAACGAAAAACAGAAGTTCTTCGCGTCTTAATAACACCTTACCTAAATTTACGCAAGGTCGTTTTGCTATTATTCAGATAATTGTTAGGTAGGTATATTCACTACATGCATATACCTTCACACGCTCACAGAGAACAAAAAAGAGAACATGTTTGAGATATGTATGCTCTCCACCGTTGTAAAAGCAAGTATTACATACATAGTTACGATGTACGTAAACATTTAATATACAATTAGCTGTCAGTTGAAAGGGGCCGAAACGTATGGCGATCGTAAAAACGAGAAAACAAGAAACAAGGAATCACTTTTACCGGCCTTCTCGTTTCGCTGAAATAAGCGCTGAATTATTTCGTAGAATAAAACGAACATTAATTTTCTAATTACGCCAAATGAAATGCCTAATGCACGGAAATTTATCTGGAAAACAAATAGCCGTACCATTTTAATGCGATCTTTCCTTTCTCGGTCGGTTTCTTCTAATTGAACAACAACAGGACAACATAAAGGCGCGATGACGCAAGAAAAGAAGTTCACACGCTCGCTTTGTGTATTAGGTTTAGTGTAATGCCAGACGGTTTCACTTTTCATAGAAACCTGTCCCGTACATAAAAACATTTAGCTTATTAAACCATCAAATACCCTCTCACCCGACGTAGACAATTGACCTTAGAGATTCATATCTACCATTCCAAAATATTATTTTCTACTTCATTATCTAACGACAAACATTGCTAAATTTCCTTCTCTGGAAGATGTAATTTTATCCTAAATATCATTTTATTTATGTATGTACTATAGCAGCATTGAAGTAAGAAAACAAAACTTTTAGACAATGAGAATTTAAAAATTTTTGGTTACTCTACTGTTACCAGTTGAAACGCAAGCTTGTTCTCAAAAACACCACTTGTACCAAGAAAGACGTGAAGGAGAGAAAAAAATTCTTACAGATTGTACTAAACTCAGCTGTCAGAAAAGTCAAACTGTACAATGACGTTGGCTGTAACTGGTAAGTATGTACATATAAATCATTGTTGAGGCGCTTCTCTATGTGACACTTGTTCTGGAAATCTTTTCATATGCAGTTCGTAGAAATACAGGTCCGAGCGTGTTCAAACCCCGTTGCGTCATAGTTGCACATGTGCGAGGCCTACACTATAAACATTACGGCTCGAAGAGTAGTAGTTTTTAGTAGCCACCCAAACAACGTGACTAGTGCATGAAAATGTCTCAGGTAACAAAAATTGAGTACCGCGCGGTCATTAAATTTTTAACAAAAGAAGAGCATACGCCTAGTTACATTAAACAACGTTTAGACGGTGTTTATGGTGATTTATCCCCTTCATATTCCACTGTAAAAAAATGGGCAAAATGTTTCCGTTTGGGGCAGGAATCCCATGAATATGGTGAGCGCCCGGGTCAGCCAATTCAATTGATAACGCGCCAAAACATTTCAGTTATTGAATAAATGGTATCAGCAGATCACCGGTTGAAAGTGAAAGAATTAGCAGTGATGTCTAACATTTCTGAAACAAGTATTCGCCGAATTCTGCATAACCATTTGGGTATGAATAAGATTACTGCAAAATGGGTACCGCATCTTCTTTCTGCTCTCCAACGTGAACATAGAGTGCGAATGTGTGGACACGACCCGAAACCGATTTTGGAGTCCATTGTCACAGGAGAGGAAACGATGGTTTTATATTATGATCCTCTATCCAAAAAGGAATCGATGGAATGGCGGCAACCCCAGGTACCTCGTCCCAGAAATGCGAAAGAAGATATTTCAGCAATGTATTCCACATCGGCGCCGAAAACAATCAATTGTGTTTCGTAGCGACGCGATGGTTGGGGCATATAACAGAAAATTTGGGACAAACAGAAAAGTATCAACTGGAAGAAATGCAATACGCTATGGCCAGGACAGAAGAAAGAGAAGAAAAAACAAAAAGTTATTCCGTTCCAATTAAATCGGAGAAACTAATTTATGTATCGTTACAGGCGCCGTTCTAATTCAAAACGGAACTTCGCGTATCATTGGTTAAAAACTAGAAGACGAATTGTTAAATAAAATAAATCACCGCGCATTACTTCGTTTCACGCTGCGAATATAATTTCAAGTCAGGCAATTATCTTATCTTCGTGAATTTTCCGCGGCGCGCGTCTTTTTTTACTTTGTTGGTTGGTTCATTATGGAATACGGCCTATAGACATTATTGATAAATTCACGCAACTCTAGCGTGCATGTATGTGGGTTCGTTCGTGCACGCGCATGAAATGAATTATTAACACTGGTAGGATGATCGCGTACGAGAAAGATTTATGATTATTATTTAATGCATCATTGTCTTATTCAGTAACGCCGGGCTATTTTGATACGGCTCCTCCTTGTATATAATTATCCCTTGATGATTTAACTATATATAGAGACCTGCCGAGAATTGCCGCAGACTTGGTGTGTTATACCTGTTATTAAAAGGGGCGCAAGACACTCGGTACACGTATTGCATTAAATATGACGCTGGAATTATGCGCTGACCGTAAAAGTAGCGCTCTCCGTTTAAACATAGCCAAGTATATCAGGTTACTGCATGAATTGAATTTAAAATATTTTTCGGATGATACGTAGAATAAAAAATAAAATTAAAAGTACCCGTTTATATAATAAACTGGCATAGAAAAGTCATATTGCCGATGAATCTTCTTAACTAACTCACAATTACTGAATTCTTCAAAAGAATTCCAGTAATTATTAAAGTATCAGCAATACATTTATAAATTGTTAATTTCTGAACCTTTATTTTTAGTTTTGATTCTGCAGTAAAAAAACAAAAAAGTATCGAAGTGTGTATTACGTTCCGCGTCAGCAATTGCAACATTTGAAAAAGCTCGATGACTTACGGTAACCAACATTTTATGAAGAACACCCGCTTTTATTATTCCGCTGCACTCGATACAAGTTTGGTTAAAAAAAACCTGTATATGAGATACCAGTAATCGATATTCACCGCTTTAAATTGCACTGTGGCTTTATAGACTAATTTAGTATAAACTGCAACCAGTATCCGTATGAGTAACGCTGGCCACGAGCGGTACCGCGCATCGGCGTAGAATCAGTTCGGACCGAGAGGAACGGTAGTGTTACTTCGTCTGCGGAGCAGTACGGACATTTTCGCTGCCGGTCATTTGCGCAATTGTTTATCTGTCCTAGAAAAATTATGATTTCGTCAGCAAAACAACCACGGTCGGATAAACTTCGAAAATTTATTGCAGAAATTCCAGACTTAATATATGAAGGTGCTATAGTTAAATGTGTAATCTGTAAAATCCCGTTAATGTGTTGGTCCAGACAATATTGTCTACGACACGTAAATAGTGAAAAGCATGTCTCAAAAAGAAATTGCGCACGAGACAATGAAAAATTTATATTTAATTTATGCCTTACGTTTATCGCATGTAATATACCGTTTAATTTACTAGACAAGGAACCATTTATCTGCTTTTGGAATAACTATTCGGAGTGCAAATTACCAAGTCGAACATCGTTACGAAGAATTGTGCCATCTGCGCGCGCACATATTGAACAAAAAATAAAATCGGAGTTGAAAGATCAAAAATTGTGGTTATGTGTCGACGAAAGAACAGATCGGAAGAAACATTCTGTTCTTAATGTAATGGCACGCAAATTGGAACCTCATCAATCGGCACCTTCAATTCTATTAGTCTCCAAACGAATACAACAGTGTACTGCCGAAGTAATTTCAAAGTTAGTGTTAAATACATTGGACAAGTTTGAACTTTCAACAAACCAACTCTTGATGTTAGTGAGTGATGGTGCTGCAAACATGCTTTCTGTAGGCCGGTCTCTTAAAAAGCATTCTGCTAATTTGTTACACATTACGTGTAAAATTCATGCTCTCAATCTTGTGGCGGATAGTATCAGAAAATGTTATCCTGAGGTAGACGCTTTAATAGCGCATACCAAAGCAGTATTTGTCAAATCACCGAAACGTACTCGCGAATTTCACAGACTGTGCCCCCGTATACCAGAGCCACCAGAACCTATTCTAACTCGTTGGCGAACATGGTTACAGGCCGCGTTCTATTATCATAAATATTTTGACAATATTAAGAACGTGGTTTTACAATTCGACACAAAGGAAGCTGCCGCTATCCAGAAAAGCCAGTCGAAATTTCAAGATAGTCAGGTTAAAATGGATTTAAAAATCATTCACGACAATTACTTCGGGCTAGCAGATGCAATAGAAAAATTACAAAATCCTGCGGTGCCGTTAGAAGAATCTCTACAAATAGTGGTAACATGTTCACGCACAGCTATGCGCGATTGAAGACGCAAAAAATGTTTCTGTTCTGGAAAAATTTGAAAGTGTTTTTGAGAGAAATTCTGATTTTGGCACATTAAGACACATTTGTGAAGGTGCGTCAATAGAATCGTTAAGTTATTTGAAAGATTATTTTACTTACGCAAATATTACGTCACTGGATGTAGAACGTTCGTTCTCTGCATATAAACGCATTTTTTCCTAATGCCGTACTAGTTTTGCCGAAACAACAGTTGAAACATACCTAATGTTGCAGATGTTTAACAGACATTATTCACTTCGTGATTTCACGGAAGACTCTTAAGACGGTAAGTGTTTGAGCACGTATTATATTTTATTTCTGACCATTTATTTTGTGTAAACGTTTATGCGCCCACCACTGCCTGTTGGCGCAAATTCAGCAACTCTAATTATGACACATAGAACACATGGGGAACTATGGAGAAGTTTTGTACTAAGAAAAGGCAATAAAAGGGTAGAAGGAGGGGGGAAGGGAATGCAAGGCACAACGAAATTAACAGAGGAAAGTAAATTAGCATATAAACGCATTTTTTCCTCATGCCGTACTAGTTTTGCCGAAACAACAGTTGAAACATATCTAATGTTGCAGATATTTAACAGACATTATTCACTTTGTGATTTCACGGAGGACTCTTAAAATGGTAAGTGTTTGAGCACGTGTTATTTAATTTTTATTTAAAAGATGAGCGAAATTAGTTGCGGCAGCAAACATCTCTATTAGCAGAATAACTCTAGTGGAACGCGAGGCCTGGTCGACTCTACGCTACTGCGCGGTACCGCTCGTGGCCAGCTTTACCTATGAGTATAGAGCTAGAAAATTGTTACATTTTAATTTTGCCATTAGTGCTATTTGGAGAATTGTATAAATAACCACTTCTTAATATAGATTTCTTTTTAGTTTTTGGGGAATTAGAGACATAATTCTAAGTTGTGTAGTTTGGCCGCTAGAAATATTACGTCATCAGATCAATTCTAGTGAACAATCGTTAAATAGTCAAATTCAATTCGAATCAACACCAACGTTCCAAATATTATTAGAAACTTAATCCATTATCATTAAAAAATACATAATTCCTCATTCATGAGCTCCACAATGAAGTTCCCTATTTTGTTCCTTATTGTCGGTGCTCTGGATTGTGGACTAGGTGTTCGGTTTGTCTTGGGTTTATCTCTTGTCACATAGATGTCTCTTTGATTTGTTTTTAAGGAATTATTTAAATATCTATTATACCATTTTGCAACAAAAAAAAAAACATCTATTCTTTAGTCACTTAACTTTGACATAGATTTACATTTTTAAGTGTTTGTGACCGTTAAAAATTTTTTTTTTTAATTTTAAGTCGCTGTAATTTATTAGTCTACAATTTTACAAATAAGTACATTTTATTGTTTTATGGTATATGCACTTAGACATGATATTTGGACAATTACAATACGTTCACGTTTTTTAATAATAGAACTTAGTCCTGCTGACTACTATTAATTGTAAGTATTTAATATTATCCTCCACTTTAAAATTCATTTGTAAAAATATGTTTACTAGTACATTTAACTGATTCACTTCATTGTTTCACGGTGCCTGGTTGCTCTTTTTGCTGTTTAGTCTTGAAGCTAGCTCTAGATCACGATTTAGTTCATTGATTAACAAAAGTCGAATAATTTTTGACACCTGTGTTTTTTCATGTAAACCTCCAAGCTGGCCTGAGGATGTGTCGGATGTGACATGAAACCGGTCGCCCCTTGCTTTGTATTAAAGAATTTTGTGAAAAGCTTGGACCTTTATTTATTTCCTTGATTAATCATGCTTAAATCCATTAAACCAGTATCTGGAATGGCTGGTAATCATCGAAGGTTCATGGTCCTTGTAAACTGCATCCAATTTCTCTTTGATTTCTACACACGTCTTCTAATTTAAAAAGAAACACTGACCGGTATTGTTCTTTCTATGATTCCACAGATACGGTACATAAACTAGCTCATTTTCAATAGCTTTCAAAGCAACACTACTCGATTAGTTTATTCAAAATTTGGACAGACGTTGACTAAAGAATAGTACTCATAGTAGGTAATGCAAATTTTGACACAAAGCGCCATCTGTTTTCAAACACAGGTACTTCTCATACCATCCCCGTATGGTGCGGAAAGAAATGAAGCAAAATATTGCTATTTTTGCAATTTATTATACTAAAATCTATTAGCAAATAAGTAAACATAATCAGGCATTGATAGTAGTAAAATAAAAGGTAAAACAACGATATAGTTATCTTTATAATCATTTTGTTTGTTGTGTTGTTATGTACAAACAAAATGCAAATGTTTTTTTTCTTCAGATTTGATATCTAAAACTGTATCCAAAAAAATCCTGCGTAAACACAATGGAAAAAATATGGATGAAATATAAACAGAAAAGGATCAGACGAAAATAATAAATTATAAAGGAATTGTTGTCGTTATATACGACGTGCGAAATTCGCCTCTGCTCATTCTTTGCACACCGGACGATGGAAGCTTTCATATCGGCCTTAAAATCGTGACACGTTGACAGCTTTCATTGACCGTGTAATTCTTTATACGGAAGTTGCAGGGGTTCTAGAACCAGCGGTGGCGCACATCTCCTCTTCATTTCGGTTCTCGTAATAAAGGTACCCTCGCAAAAAAGATGTCCCCTCCGGGTGATCCTTGAAGAATTATGTTTTGGGATTGTAGGTATGGGGAAAACAGGCACCGTCTCTACGGTTTTCTTTTACGCTGCATGCATCCTACGCACATTTATACAGCGATTCTTTGTATCCGTTAATTACACCGTTAACAGGCTCAAAAAATAAGACGCGAGGAAAGTTAAAAAACACGACGACTTAATTGTTATATAGGGATGGAGAAAACAATGTTAACGGCAAGCTGTTAGTGAGAGGGTGCTGCTTTTATAAACAGTAATGTTGGGAAGGACGTAGGCTTAAATTGCGGTTAAGTGGTCTAAGATCGTCTTAAAAGTAGAACAATTTCGAAAGCCCGTAAGGCACTGGGTATGCAGTATGCGTGTTAGATACTGTAATTTGAACCTATGGTAAAGTCACATATGTACTTATTTAGCCTAAATATAGTAATCAACAAAAACTATACCATCACTGACGATGTCTTCATTAACACACAATTGTCAGAAAAACCTAACCATTAAAATATTTCCTAGTAGCACAACAAGAGGTATCATTATATTATCGAATAATGTTCGTGTACACTGTCGAGTCTTTTTGTTCATCGCTCTAAGCCTTTGCATTATTCATAACACATTGTAAGAATGTGTACATGAATGATGCAAAAAAGCCTCTGCTTCTCGGAAAAAGCCATAAATGTTATAATTAGTAAGTTGTCTAATTTGAATCTGTTCCTTTTATTCCATCAGCCACAAAGAACGCTTTCGTATACTTCTCTTAATTGCCAATTAATGAAAAGATAAAATTAAATGTAATACATATTAACCAATTGCTTACCTATGTTGTGAAACGGTATTCTAGGAATCAACCTTAACGCTAAACGCATGGTAAACTTTTCGTGTGTTATTAATACCTCATTTGATCTAAAGCTCCCCAGTCATGGTTGATAATGTGTTTACGTATGTAGATGGAGAACAATTGACTAAGATCTAATATTAATTTGGATCGAAATGTGGCTACTATTATAATTTAAAATTGCAGGTCCAATATGCCTTAATGAAATAGTCATCATCAAGGGTTTCTTGCCCCAAACGAAAACATTTTGCCCATTTTTTACAGTGGAATATGAAGGAGATAAATCAGCATAAACGCCGACTAAACGTTGTTTAATGTGGTTAAGCGTATACCCTTCTTATGTTAAAAATTTAATGACCGCGCGGTACTTAGTTTTCCTTATCTGAGACATTTTCATGCACTAGTCACGTTTTCTAGCTGGCTACTAAAAACTACTACTCTTCGAGCCGTAATATATATAGTGTAGGCCTCGCACATGTGCCACAGAGTTTGAACACCTATATAAGCCTGTGAGGCCATGAATTTATGGCGCCTACCCGTTACCGCCGATATAACAAGGATCAGCGCTCTTCGATGACGTCACGCTGTGTTGGTGATGTATCGCCAAGCACGATATTAGTCTAAGCGGTAAAGGAATCGTTTTTTTGCATTCCTTTTTTAAGTTTTGAAGGGCTTCCGGTTTAAAAGGGATGCCAGTTGTTTCAAAGCAAAAACCAAACACGTAACCGAGCACCGTTTTCGTGAAAGATGTATTTGTGGTTGATTTTTAATCGACTAATTATTATTATTTGCAATTGTACATGTATTTGGACAAAACTAAGGTCGAAATGATACAGTAATTGCAATTTTGTTCGAAATTCTGTTCAATTTCACGAGAAAATTTACAGACGCTATTTAACCAGGATCCTTAATTTCCTATTATGTAGTATTTTATCTAATCTGTCATTACTTTTTTACGTTACATAGAGTATACATTAAGTAGGGTATTTATAGAACAAGTTATTATAATTGTTGCAATACGTTCACTGCTGTGAATATAACATTTACATATATCAGTATCCAAATGGCTGTGTTCGGTGATATAATTTAAAATATATTGTATTAAAACAGAACGTTTATTGTACACATTTAAAAACATCTTTTCGTGTTCAAAAATAATTTTGTTAAATATAACGTAAGAATATAAAACTATTTGAACGATAAAATCTCCACGTTTTTTGTCAAATACAACGGATTTTATAAACTTAGTTATAGTTTCACCGGTCCTTGAATCTGTAGCTGTTGAAAAATAAATAATATCTCCTTTTATAAAGTGTAACTCACATACAAAACAGCCGACGCCAGGTTAAGTTAGGTTACTCCGTTTTTATCATTGGAGAAAAGGTTTTGTCGCTTATATAACACTAGAAAAACATTACCGGTATCACCAACAAAGTACGGAAATATCACTACACAATATTTTTTTTAAATAAAACCAATATAATTTGGATAAACCAATTCAAAACGCAAGAAACGATCTGAACGTGTGAATGTCCAATCTACAAATACGGCTGATCGACGACCTACTGCAAAATACATCATAGCCTGCTGACATCAGGGCGCTTAGGTTTTGTTGTATATCGGAGGTAGTGGCCTACCCAGTACACTTAATTTTATAAACGTACAGGCAATAACTAGACATAAATATTACCAAATTTAAAATTCTTTCCTGGTCTTTCGTAGCTTAACGAAGGCAAAATTAATTTAAACGAAAGGGATGGTGGTTTGCCCATAAGTTACTATACAGCAAAATAATACTTGGTGAATTTTAACAATGCAATTAACACTCAATTTATAGCAGCTTAAATTACTGGATACTAGTATTTCTAAATTTGGCGTTAAATTTATGTCCAGATTTTAATAAAAAAAGTTCTAAAATGAAACAGGCGGTGTAAAATTTCTGGTGATTTTTCACCAAGGTTGATGACAAACAACGAAATAATACGCATACATAATACATTTTATTGTGCTAATCATTGCATCATTATAGCTAATGTTTTAATACTATTTATTTCCCTTATGCTGGGCGATCCTAAATTATCGCGCCCCTACCATGGGAAAACTGTCATGTTTGAAGATGTTCTTCCATTGAAATTGTTTTCATTTGCATGCCTAATACATTCTTTAGAAGAGGTAATTAATGTATGCATGTTTGAAATATATACAAAAAGCAATGCCACAAAACGGTGCTTCACATTCTGCACATGCTTGGATATCGCAAGACTGCAGTGCGATGGATACCTCATGCGTTTCCGAGGTGTGGCATTGTTGGACCTTTTGAACCGATACCAAAGGGAAGATGACGGTTTCATTGAACGGATCGTCACAATGGATGAAACGTGGGCTAGGTCCTACGAACCAGGTTTGAAACGACAATCCAATGAATGTAAATGTCCTAGTTTGCCACGTCCACAGAAGGTGCGTGCAGCGCTATATCATCTGAAGGTGATGTTCATTGTTGCATATGACATTCACGGAGTAGTATTGCACCACGCTGTATCTCGAGGACATGACATTCACGGAGTAGTACAGCACCACGCTGTACCTCAAGGACAGAATGTTGATACCGCCTACTACTGTGAATTCCTGAGACATTATCTGCATCCAGCACTTAGGAGAAAGCTTCCTCCATGACAATGCACGGTGTCATAGTGCAAGCGCTGTCACGGATCTCCTGCGACGACAGTGATGGGAGGTCCTGATACATCCGCCATACTTACCGGATATGAGTCCGTGTGACTTTGATCTCTTGGCCAAAATGAAAGAACCACTACGAGGGATCGTTGCGGGACATTAACAAAGGTGCTGATGGTGTACGACGCCTTCCTGTCATTTGGCAGAAGGTGATAGACATGAGAAGTGATTATATTGAGGGAATGTAAGTGTTTGTACCTATGATAATTAAGGCATTTCAGATCTATCGATGTATTGCAACTACCTTTTATCCAACCCTCGTACATATGTGTAATAATTAATTGATTTTTGTATAGCAATATTAAAACAATAAATTCGGAATCATATCTTCGTATTTCTCTTATTTAATGCTTAAATAATTTGTGGTCAGTTTGTGGGATTAATGAAGATGCTAAAGCAAAAATCCATCACCACAAAGACAGATACACATGCTTTTGTACATAAAGGTGAGGGGTGGGGGTCATGCCCATGAAGCCCCAATTGCATTAACTTTAGTGTGTTTCGATAAGCCTTTAGAATTGCTAAACACCTATAATTATCGACCATTTTTATGAATATCTAATGGGAAATAATTAACGAGAAACGGGGAACCCCCTATTTTCAAAAACCGGGTGTGGGCCGAATTCGTCATCTGTTCCCAACGTATACGTGTATGTCTGTAAATCTACGAAATTGAATGCAGATGTAATGCAGGAAATTGAGAAAACCTGTATGGATGATTTACTAACCGAATGGTAAACAAAAAAGACATTAAACAGAACATAATACAAATATCAAAGGTAATTTTGCCACGTGTGTACCATACAAAAGGCGATTACTGCACTGTATATTCATAAATCCGATTATTTAAGAATATGAAGAAAACTAGTAGAAAAATTAGTGATTAGATTAGTGCAATTAGCATCCAACATTGATATCTCCATGCAAAGCAGCACGGCGAGTGAAGTTCCTTTACGAGCCGCCATGCATGATTAAACTCAAGCTAAATTACATTAAACGCTGTATTTTTCGTCTGTGGAAAGACTCTTATGGTCTTGCTGCCACTTGTGTTGTGCAGTCAAGCGAAGATTGTAATGATGTAGAACTACCGATGAAGTGTGAAATACTTTGCTATTATTGAAAGATTCATTTACACGACAACTAAACCTCGGTCCCGCGAGAAATGAAATCATTTCGTAGAATTTACTTCGCTCCTATTGGGCGAAGTAAATTCTACAAAATATATTTTAAATGTTTCCCTTAACAAAGATCATCTTCAAAGAACCTCAGGTGCCATATGTCCGTTTCATGTTTTATTGAAAGAAGCTTAGCAGAAGATTACTTACTGAGAATTAAAAATTGATTTTTATTGCTGTTATACATCACCACATGCAATTGTAGGTATTCTACAAAGCTCGTTTGAAAATTGTTGCGTTAAGGTGCCATTTAAATATCGCATTAAAATAGAATACCTTCGCCTTATTTACCACAGCCCAGTGAGCAAGCAAATGTAACAAACACCACCAAAGGAATAAGCTTCTTTAATTGATAATAGGCGACTCTTAAAATACTAACTTGAACAGGGTGATCGATAAGTAACGAACCAGGCAACTTTATCTTAGATGGAATGCCCTGCATATTATTACCTCCTTAGTTTTCCCTTTAGATATATCTTTTCCTTCAAAAAATCCGAAATGCAAATATGTACTTTCTAGCGTAAATTTTTAGAAGATTAAATTACATAGTTGCCCATAGCTAGTCTTAGTGTAGAAGGATAATTTTTTTAAATAGTTACTATGTAGTTTTTTCTATATATACTGTATCGGATTAGACCTCTAACGTTTTTGTAATTGGTATCTGGTGTTAGTACAATTTGGTTACCATGATCACAGCAAACAAAAAATACTGGCATTGACATTTTTAAACTATTGATTCAAAAAATTGAGCCCAAGCAGCTACTTGCAGTCAAAGGAAAGCCTTGCACTTGGGAATTACATCCAAACGGTTTTTGGTGTAATTATAATTTTGTTACCATAACAACAGTAAACAAAACATACTGACATTGACGATCTTAAAGTGTTGATTCAAAATTTCGAACATAAGTAAAGAAGAATTAGGTAATACGTATAATTTATGTATTAGGAAAAAGTGAAAGGATGGTGTATTTTAACTAGCAGGATGTATAAGCGGCGCTTTCCTGGCCAACGATGTCCACAACCAAAAACATTTGTCAAATTAAAGTTAAGGTTTGATGTTGCTGGAAACATTCATTCTACCGATGTGGAAATAAAAAAAGAAAATTGTAATGCATCTTTTTAGCGAAGAAGAAGGAAAACGATATTTTAATAAAACTTCCTACAGGCTTACAATAGGCGATGTAAACCTAAATATGTCAGCATACATTTTAAATCAAAACAATAAATCTAAAAAAGCACACAACACACTATGAAAACTTAACCCTCATTGTAATTTTTATTGCAATTATTATCAGCTATCTACCTACTTACCTCGTTCCGCACGTTTCTTAGCACACCAAGTGTTGCGCTTAGGACATAACTTCATACATATGTAATTCATCTCGTAAGTAGCTACTTGGCCTTAGCATTTTGAATCAACAGGAGAACATTAATGTCAGTATATTTCATTTGCTGTTTCCATGGTAACTAAACGCTACTAACACCAGAAACCACTTGGATGCAATATCCAAATGCAGGACTTGCGTTTAACTGTAAATATAGGTTTTACGAAGATTGTTCGGAAACTACGTAGCCTAACACAGAGATGGCGTGAATTCGGATGAATTTTCATTATTATTCTGTAGAATCATCTTTTAGTAGATTAAATTTGACAGCACAGAGCGATCTGTCAATTAGTATGTTTCTGACAGTACGCCAAAGTGAACATCTCGTGTGATATTGTAAACAATGGAAAAAACTGAGTTGAGAATAGTGATAAAGTACTTTCATTTGAAAGGCTTAACACCAACCGAAATTAAAGCAGAGCTAGATTCAACACTATTGGAATCCGCTCCTTCATTTTCAGTGGTTAGAAACTGGGTTGCCGAATTTAAGCGTGGTCGTATGAGCACAAATGATGAATCCCGTAGTGGACGTCCTAAAACTGCAACTGCCTCGGATATGATTGAAAAAGTCCACCGTATCGTATTGGATGAGCGTCGACTAAAAATGCGCAAGATAGCAGACATAGTGGGTATCTCAAATGACAGCGTGCACAGAATTTGAACTGAAGAATTGGTAATGAAAAAATACTCGGCGCGTTGGATGCCGCGGTTGCTCACACCGGAGCAAAAACTAAATCGTTTGAGTATTTCTCGTGACCTTTTGGCACGTTTTCGCCACAATCTGAAGGACTTTTTATGCCGTTTCATAACCGTCGATGAAACCTGGGTCCACCATTATACTCCCGAAACCAACGAACAGTCCAAACAATGGACATACAAAGGTTCTGCGCCACCAATGAAGGCAAAAACAGTTTTGTCAGCAGGAAAGGTTATGGCAACAGTTTTTTGGGATTCTCATGAAATTATCTTGGTCGATTACTTAGAAAAGGGGAAAACAATAAATGGCGAGTATTATGCCACTTTGTTGCAACAACTTAGCAACAAAATCAAAGAGGTAAAGAAGAAAGTTCCCTAGATCTGGCTCCCAGCGATTATCATCTATTCCCGAACATGAAAAAATGGCTCGGCGGTAAGAGATTTTCGTCTAATTCCGAGGTAATCGCTGCTGTAAATTGCTATTTCGAGGACTTGGATTCATCGACCTACAAGGAAGGTATCGCTAATTTGGAATATCGTTGGAATAAGTGTGATGAGCGAACAGGAGACTATATTGAAAAATAAAATGTTTTTTGTCGAAAGAAAATTGCGTTTTCTTTGTTAGGCCACGTAGTTTCCGAACGATTCTCGTACTTTCAATGTTGGACATATACGTCAATATACAAAAGCGTTAAGGCGCCTATCCACCAAAAAGTCACTGTTAGCAAACGTTTGCAAAGATTTGCTAACGTTTTTTTCGATCCGGCTTGGTGTATTGCGCATTCAGAATGGCTCCAAATAGGAAAATAGTTAGCGCTACATTCTTTTTAATAATAAGAGATTTAATCAGAACAGAAAAGGATAAAAAAATGAGACAACATAGGTTTTAGATATCCCATTATTCTCTTCGGAATCAAGAGGGTACAAAGAATTTAGTTTAACTTTCTTTGTATCAGCAGTGGTCCCCATAACATTTCCATTCCATGCATCTTGCTTTTTTAATCTATTGGAAGAGAATTTATGTGTATGTGTTATGTTCGATATTTACATCGGAAATCAGCTGTCAATCTCAGACGTATAGGGTATTCAAAATAGGTACTCGATAATAATGAAAATCCTTCTAGCGGAGAAAAAGCTCATTTCGACAATCATAATTTCCCCCTAGGCCGACTGGCCTTGGAGTCTAGACGTTAAATAATTAATTAAGGGTAAGTCCAGATAACGACGATCTTAGTGGAACAAACACAGATCCACTCTTTATTCTCCTAAAATCACAAATCTTCAAAATTAATGTGAAATTCTCCTAAAACAAACAACAGGTAAATTCAAAGGTCTTTCTAACAGTATTTCGTAAATTAAATCTCTGTCCTAATGTTACTAAGTAAATCGTCAGTAAAATTTCGTATTTTTGAGTTTCTCTAGCATAGAGTTGCATAATTCCAGTCATCTGGTAGCGTTACCACATTGATTCTCTCATGCTATTTCTATAGGTAACTTCATTCATCGAAATCCATCATAATATTACGTTTAGAAAGAAATCATCAACATTTTCTGTGGAATGAAACAATCGCTATCGCGATTAAATAAACGAGAAGAGGGACGCAAGTAAGTTTTATCAATTCTAGTTTTAATCGTATTAACTAGTGTTTTGGCTGCGGTCTCCATTTTAAAGTGTTTGTTATAGTAATTAGAAAATAAATTCAATATAAAAGAAAAGATTTAAGGTTAGAAGGGCAGATTTCCTGCAAACGTCATAGGAAGCATTATGTTTAGATGACAGCTTCATAAAAAATCAAGGTTAGTTTACGTTTTCAATTTTAATATTCGTTCATTTCCTTTTATTTACTACAAAATTTAATAAAATTGCCGAAAGAGTATCAACGAATACTCCCGAATCCCACAAAAGAGTAAAGATTTCATCAATTTATAGAAAATTCAAAATTTTAACAATTTTTACCTGAGAAAACACATTTCAGTACTTTGCCATGTTTCGCGTTTTAATCTATAAAAATCTATGAACTGTGTCCCGTTCCATTTCACCTATTTCGATATTTTTATAAATAAATAAAATATAGTTTCACAACTGCACACGTGAAGACAACACAATGAATCTCATTTGTTGTTGAGCTGTGATGAGCAGTGGAAAGAAAGTAGACAAATCCTGAATACAAAACTTAAAAATAAATAGAGATAACACTATCGGAGTCCCAAGGTGGTTTCAGAAAAGGCACAAGCGCTCAAAACAATATTTTCACCATCAAACAGATCATAGAGAAAACCAGATTGGAGAGAAAAACAGCATATATAGCCTTCATGGACTTAGAAAAGGCCTTTGATAAAGTGCCGAGAACAGCAGTGTGGAATGTACTAGAACACAAAGGTGTGAATAACAAACTGAAGAAGGTGATTCAAAACCTATATAAAAATACCACGAACAGGGTCATTTACAAAAATAGAAAGTCTTCAGTATTTAGAACGCAAGAGGGATGAAGACAAGGTAAAGGAATGAACCCTACAATATTTACAGTGTTCATGTATCATATTATTATAAGAAATGCAACCAAAGCAAAAAGAACTTATTTATAGGCCACAAAAACATACAAATAGTAGATATCTGGGAGTGTATTTATGCAGACGATGTAATTATGACAGACAATGAGACAGCATTGCAGGAAAACCTAAATATATGAAATGAAACACTGTAAGAATATGGTATCAAAATAAATATAAACAAAACAAAAGTCGTAGCGATAACAAACGAATGACAAACAGTAAATATACAAGTAAATGGTATAAGATCAGAACAAGTACATTACCTAGATTATTTAGGCGTAATAATAGAAGACACAGGAAAACAGGAAAGCGAAATCGAAAAAAGAATAGAAAACACAATGAAAGTATATCACAGCCTAAATAAAAATTTCATAAATAAAAAAGAGATATCCAGAAAAACAAAAGGAATGTTTATCAAGCTGTATATATACAAACTAATCTTGACGTATGGATGTGCCAGTTGGTCACTGACACGACAACAAAAAGGCAAAATACAAGCAGTAGAGATGAAATATATGAGAAAAGTGAGAAGTGTAACTAAAATAGATAGGCTTAGAAACGAATAAATAAGACAAGATTTGGAAGCTCAACCAATCCTGAAATTTATAGGGCGTCAATCAAGCTGGTGAGACCATTTACAAAGGATGAAGCAGTAGATAAGTGACGAAGATCTGGGAAGCTATATATATAAAATCTATAATTTATAAAACCTTGTTATTAGTACTACTTTGACATTACCTGTCAATTACTGGAAAGTGAAATTAATCCCCATTAACTTTAAAAAACAGAAAGCGGAAGCCTTAAAAAAGGAACGCCGATTCAACACCGGCACCATACTGATACAATCCATACATTACGCATTTTTTTTAAGTAAACATAAAAGTACCACTAAAGACGAGAATAAAGTAGGAAAAGAACCTGAAAAGAACCAGCACTGAGAACAGCAACTCATGACATGATAAATTTTAGCGCATCGCCTTAATTTATAAAAGCGTAGTACGTACTGAGTTTTGTGACTCTGTATGCAAATTTCATAGAATTGCTACAGTACCCCGACTTGCCGTACAATGAACGGTGTTTCCTGAAGGAAATGGCTCATTAATATATGCGAACGATGCATCGTCGCCCCACCTATGCGCATCTGATGTGAACTAAAAAGTTATGCGCACTGCAAATCAAACCCTCCACGCATTGTAATAAAGTGTCAGGTAATAAACTTGTAGACTTGCTTTAAATTAATATCAGCAACGCTTTTGTGCAAAAATTCACTAGTTTATGTCTGTTCAGGTGCAATAGAACATCTTTAGAACAATGTAATTAATAATTGGAAATAACCCACCGGAGCACCAAGCTGTGCAGGTATCCCAACCTTCTGGAATTGAAAAATTGGGCCTCTTGTGTAAATGGTACGAATCTAAAATTTTCTAATAACATAATAGGCGTCATAAAGTATTCAAAAACAGTCCATACAGAGTAATTGATAAATAGCGAACCATGCAGCTACTTTGTTATTTTGAATGGTAGCTCCGTACATTATTGCGTTTTAGGTTTCTCCATCTAGAAACAAACCATAACGTGGGTTTCGTTCGTCTATTTCTAATAGATTTCACCTAAATGAAATGAATTCAAAATATCCGAAATGCAAATACATTTTGGCGTAAATTTTTACGAGATTAAATTACATATACTTGGCTCTATCTAACCGGCTTCGAAGCATACAGGGTGTTCTGTAGCATCATAATTGGCCAAATTCAAACACCAGAAACGTAATTTCTTTAAATAAATATATTTATTCTGTATCTACATACTGTATAGAAAATTTATATCTCTAACGTTTTTGTATAATGATGTATATGTCTAGTATTGAAAGTAAAAGAAATATTTACAGTTAAACGCAAGACCAGCATCTGGATGTTGCATCCAAGTGATTTCTGGTGTTAACATTCTTTCCATGACAACACTAAACAAAAGATACTGACGTTGACGTTTTTAAATTACTGATTCAAAATTTTGTACGCAAGTAGCTGCTTGCAGTCGAAGACGAGTTTTACATTTGGAAATTACATCCAAATGGTGTTTGGTGTTAATATGGTTTGGTTACCATGACAACAGTAAAAAAAGCATACTAACATTGACGATCTTAGACTGTTGATTCAAAATTTCGAACGTAAGTCAAGAAGAGGTATAATTTATGTTTTAGGAAAAAGTGAAAGAAATTGTGTATTTCAGCTAGCAAGATCTATAAGCTGCGCTACCCTGACCGACGATGTCCACAACCGAAGATATTATTTCGTCATATCAAAGCTAAGATTTGATGCTATAGTATAATATTTGTAAGTTTTAATGCACGTCATTAATAAACTGTGATGTCATATTACATCTGGTCTATATCCATATGATTGGAGCGTTTTGAGGTTAAGTTTGAATAAAGGTTAGGAATTTGCGAAAGTCGTTAGATATTACTTTTATAAATATATGATATTTGGACAAAAAGAGATTATAACTAATATGAATATTATACATATCGAATCGTGTTTCATGTTTATTTAAGAATACAATACAATGTTCAATTACACGCGTGGAAAGAAAATAGATAAAAACCTTTAAAAGGCACAAAATAAAACGTTTCTTTCACATAAATTTACAACTGCGATCATCAAATATACAGCAAAGAAATTAAACTTCACTCTATACAACATTCACCTTCTTATTAATTTATATACGAAATAGTGCATTTAAAAAATAAGCTGTTATTCACAGTCTGTGTTACTATAACTGTATTCATCAGATGAATCTTGGTTCAAATTAATAATTAGTTCTGGAATTTCCTCTCTCTCGAAACCAACTTCCCTTTTCCACCAGTCCTCAATAACCTTTTCAGTATGATGAATTGTTTTCATACATACTTCAGGCGTTATAGTGCCAGGTGTTTCTTCCCACATCTCTATACACTTTGCTGTTCCATGTCCATCCCTACCTATGTGTTTGTTGTAATTTTTGGTTATGCCCCATATATGCTCAATTGGGTTGAAAATGCAATGGTAAGGTGGTAAACGTAAAACTACATGGCCATACAATGCAGCAAGAGTATCGGAAATGTAAATTTTTGGTCCCTTGTTCATAGCAACCAATTGCAATAATTGCTTCTTGTATGCATTCTCCTCGAATGGAATATTCTGACCTGTAAGCCATTGTTTGATTTGTGCTTTGTTTGAGGAAGAATTTGGTAATTTATTTTCCAATGTAAAGTGATAACTTGCATTATCCATAATTATCATCGATGGCTTAAATTTTTAAGTAATTGTTCTTTGAACCGTATTAAAAAATTATTCTGGTTCATTTCACCATGGTAATCTAAGTCTTTTGTTTTTGAGGTAAATATTTTAGAAGCTCCTGGTACAAATCCATTTTTAGTGGCAGCATTTTGTACGACGTATCTGGTGCCTTCCGATTTTATAGATTTAACACTATGTTTAGTGTTGTCTTGCCAAGATCTGTTAACAGTCCCATTCTCGAGCACCCATGTCTCATCTAGGTACACAAACTCATAAAATTGTGTGTGCTTGTTTTTAACGTATGTCTCAAGAAAAGTAAATCGAGCCAAAACAACATGTGGTAATTCCATATGTCCTATTCTCGGATTATCTTTTTTCCAAGAAAAACCAATTCGTTTTAAAATTATCCTTAAAGAATATATACTGCCACTGTATATATTAGTCTTTTAAATTTTTCAAAATAGATGTTAATGTAACGTATTTCTTTGTTGCGTACATTTGGTAAATTGCATTACGTATAGATGCTTCGTCAGATCTAGTAATATTAGTTACAGGTTTCTTTCGCTGTCTTTTTCTTTTAGGACTCTCTAATTCCTTGTTGGTTTGAATACTTTGTTGAATTTTACTGACAGTAACTGTACTGATTGACATAGCTTGAGCTACACGCTGAAATCATAATGATGTATTAAATATATATTTTATGAAAATAATCTATAGTTTACCTCATTAATAGCGTTTAACGGTACAAGTGGAGCTCCATTATCGTTTTCTTTTATGAAGAACTGGATAACAGATGCTACAAGCATCTTGCTTTGTTTACACAAACCCTTTGGCGTT
This sequence comes from Dynastes maya, assembly GCA_029619315.2. Lineage (NCBI taxonomy): Eukaryota > Metazoa > Arthropoda > Insecta > Coleoptera > Scarabaeidae > Dynastes > Dynastes maya. The sequence continues at coordinate 38,954,785 of JAROYE020000004.1, forward strand.
GTATATTAAAAATATGCTCGAAACACGAAAATTGACTTCAAAAGTGTTAGAAATATAAGAACAAACGTACGATATAATAGAGAAACAAAACTGACAGATCAGTAATATGTCAAGAAATATAAACCGGCAACATCAACTTTTCGTGCGGCGTGCAGGTAACATACGCGACAGAAATTTACTTTTGGTTTAAGAGAACGAAATCATATTATATTACTGGATTGAAATAATAGAGATATCTATTAAAGGCTAACGTCTGTATTAAAGAAAAATATGAAAAGATGTAATACAAACATTTTTATTTTTGCATAAAATTTGTACATTTATATTGGCAATGCGACGTCATATTAGCGTCACTTATGACGTGCATTAAAACTTACAAAAATATCACTATACAGGAATTTCACTGATGTAGAAAAAAAGAATTGCGATACTTATTGTATATTGGGTAAAAATGGAATAACGCGCATGTGTGGGAGAGGGGAAAACGGGAGGGCAGGTAATATGTATGTATCGTGTAGTTAGAGTGGAAATAAAAATTTTAAAATGTAGTGGTGTATTTTCTTGTTTATTGTTAGTGCCTACAAAGTAAAAGGGAACATTCCATGCAATATCTGTAGACATTATAGTGGTGACGAGGATAAAACTCTATATTAAACACTCTTGAGTATTTTTGGAAGAAAGAAAAAGCACGTGTTTAGTGAAAAATGGCGCAGTCAGTAAGAAAAATGGCGTTAGGATATGTGGGAGTAGTAAATAAATTTGACCATTCTTCGTCAGATTGGTCAATTCACTATTGTAAAACGGAACAGTTTTTTATAATCAATAAAATAACTGATGAAAATGTAAAACGTGCGGTATACTAAATTCATTGAGTGAAGTGACACAAACTAATAAAAACGTTATGTGTCCCCACGGACCCATAAAAAAAGACCTACAATGAGCTAAAAACGTTATTGAATAAATATTTTCGAAAAATTAAGTCATACTTCAACGAACGCAAAAAATTCTACAATGCGAAGAAAGAAAAGTGGGAGTCCGTAGCAGAATGGTGTGCTAGAGTAAAAGGTCTTGCGGCCAATTGTGGCTTTGATACTGAGCTAAGCATTGTAATGCGAGACATGTTTGTTATCGGTATCAATGACAGCAAATTAATGGACCGGCTGTTCGAGGAAGACGCGAGCAAGGAAGAAGTACGCTGGAAACTATGTTGCGCTATTGCGCAGGCCATGGAATCTGCATTAAAGGACCACAAAGATTTCCAAGTCGCAGTTAAAACCGAAATATGCAGAGTTGCAACTTTCTCTCGTAATTCTACTAACTTAATCTACGATTATTGTATTGATAGCCTTACTCTAGAATGTACTCATTTGATGACGGATTTAGGCGTTATCTTCGATTCTAAACCCACTTTTTGTGACCACATCAATACCATTGCTAACGGCTTTACGAATGTTGAAATTTATTATAAGGATTAATCAAAAATTTTCTTCTATTGGTTCCATCTAAACGTTATATTTTTCTTTTCTACGTTCCATATTGGAAAATGCGTCGTTGATTTGGTCGCTAGTGTATAAATATCAAATAAATCTATTAAAGCAAGTTCAGAGACCTTCTTTAGAATATGAGGAACGTTCAGTGATTAACGAGACAAGTGGCTGTGAAAAAAAAAAAACAATTTATTCAATGAAAATGAAATGTACACTACTTTTGAATGTAGTCTTCACCGACATTCAGGCATTTTCCCCATCGCTTTGTGAGCTTTCCAATTCCATTGTTGAAGAATTATTGACCTTGGTGTCCGAGTCACTTGTATATAGCTCGTTTGACCGCTTCGTTGTCTTCGAATTTGGTGCCGCGTAAAAACTCTGAGCGGGCCGAACAGATGAAAATCGGACGAGATCGGGACTGTAAGGAAGATGTGGCAACACCTCCCAACCCGAATGTTCGATCATCTCTCGCGTTTTCTGTGATGGATACTTCCAACAAGACAATGTCGCAGCTCATTAAACACTACAAACAATCAACCTCTTACATAAATATTTTGATAACCGTGTAGTAGATATTCCTCCACGTTCTCCTGAGCTAACTATTTTAGATTACTTTATTTCTCCACACCTAAAAATACAGTTTTTAAAAATACATCACACAATACAAGAACTTAGCGAAGCAATTCAAAATGTTTAATGCACGGTGATGCCTCAACACCTCGTCAACACATTTAACATCAAACGACGAATACGGATTTGTATGAAAACCGAAGGAAATCACTTTGAGCATTTACTATGATTGTTTGTAAAATTTCTTTGTTATCTTTACTAGGAAATAATTGTTTTATTCTGCTAGCTTTATTATTATTGGCTTAAATTACCACATTAGCCATTTTCGTTTTAAACTGAAACTCATTTGCCCCATTATTGTCAAATATATTACGAGGGACGTTCAGTAATTAACGAGAGAAATGGCTGTGAAAAAAAAAAAAACAATTTATTCAATGACACACAGTAAAAAATTTTGCCGGTGTTGGTGTCAATTTATACCTAGTCAGATGTTTTCGTGTTGATTTTTACAAAAATCTGAAGACAATTTTTGCACTCGTCTTTTCACGGCCAAATGTTACCATTTCGTAGTGTTAACAGCTTGGTTCAATGTGAAAATTTACTATTTTCCTAGACAAAAAAGGATTAGCGATGCTTTAGCCAATCAAATTCATTCCCTCCTATACATTCGACATGTGATTTTGCAAGCACCCTTCCCACTTCCAGCCTATTAGACCATTAGACACAACGCAAAAGCATACGGTCTGATAAACGTTGAAAAGTGGCGCAATAATTTCTCTGGTCCAGGTAAGTACATTTAATATATAGATACTATTTCTCTTACGTTCGTATTATATGTATTTACTAGTACCTAAATATCAATACTCGTACACATTATAAATTTTCTATTTTATTTATTGAAACCGATATATGCAGGTACATATCTCTGTCTTAAGATCGAGCCTTTAAGATGTTTTAATTAAGTTTCGGTACCTTACATATAATTAGATAACAAGAACGTACATATTTGAAAGAATAATTGTTTACCGTGCCGTACATATTTAGAAAACTGCTATTTTTAAAAATGCAAACATTGAAGCTATAGCAAAAGCAAGACGCCGGTATCGGCCATATCCAAGAATGCTTTCATTATGTGTTATATACCGGGCTTGGAAGTTCAAATTAGAATTCTTATTTGATAGGTATAATTTTAATCACATACATATTGTTGAATGCTTATCTCTCAAGACCCTTTTTTGCAAAAACTAGAGCAGGTTGTAATAAGTCCCAAAATTTGAAATGGGTCGTATATGTTTTTTTTTTTTAACTTTTGTCTGTTTTATCTGGCATTGTCCTATTAACTGTTCTAAAATGTGTTTGTAAAAAGAAATCATATTCATCATATACATAGTTCATTTTACGTTCAACTAGAGTAAAATCAAAGAAAAGACCGCTAAATAGAGAGGTTGTTGTTTTGCTGATACGACGTAATCGCCTGAACACGCACATGCATCAGCTGGGCGAAAAAGGATGACATCCGCGTAAAAAAAGGGAAAAAGAACTATACCCTTAATTTTGAATATATGTTTAAATTTATTTACCTTATAAGATATAAATAATCAATAATACAGAGAATGCATTAGGGGTCAGTTGTATATCTACGTCAGTGAGTGCAGATGAGCAATGATATTAACTTGTTTAAATAATCAAGTCTATTTGCCATTTCGTTACTAATTTTCTATATTCACAAACTAAAATTTTTTTACTTTTTTTTACTTCGACCCCTGAAGCTTTTACATAATAGGTATTAAGAATAAATTAAATCGAACTGGGAATAAAGTCATTTCTATATCAAAAAAATATCGACAAACTTAGAATTGATGAGGTTTTCATTTCACTGAAACATTTTTTGCGAGTATTTCGTCATACATAAAAATGAATGAGTCTGTTTATTGTGCATTTTTAGCTCAAGAAGAATATAACCTAGATCAAACAAAAGAAATTTATTTCGTTGACGCAAAAAATCGGGGCAAAAATCGATTCTGATTTCATAACCGAATATATTGAAATAAACGAAAAAGGCGTAATAATTGAAGTTAAGCAGCACGACCTAGATTACATTGAATTGGACACACTACCGTCGACAATAACTGCAACTGCAGAAAATGGTTTGTTCGATCAGTTCTACTCTGACATAGAGCCGGAAGAAGAAACTTCAGAACACGCAGGTGCGTTGCTATATTTTCTGTATTCATTTAGTTTTTCCGTTGTCAAGTAATTTTATAATTATGTATTTATTAGCTTTTGAGGACGTACCTGCTTCGCGCATCAGCAGGAAACCAAATCATTCAAGAATATCAAAACGCTGGGCAACTACGGCATCGCTCCCGAAAGCTATTCGCAAATGTGGCTGTAAGCTATTTGATGTAAAATAGTTTAAATAAAAAACCAACGAAACTAGAAAAAGAAGTAGTTGCAAAATCTATAATAGGTATCTTCCCAAAATTAAAGGACATCAGAAGTGCAGTGGGTTATGTGAGTATTATTTTCTATTTTAACAAATTAATGACCTAATTTCGTCACACAGTTACTTCAGCTGTTACTGAAACTTGTGTTAGCAAGCACATCTTAGACATAAATGGCACCCGATATTTGGAACCTTTATGTATTCAACAAATGAATTACAATTTAAGAATTTTCCGAATAGTTCATAGTACTGCCTCTGCTGAATGACGTTTTTAATAAAATGTCCAAGTTTGTACCTTTCATATTTAAAGATTTTACTACAAAATCTTTGAGGAAATAGCTAAAGAACCCGTTGTATCCCGAAACAATTGCTTTACACTTGTAAATTGAAAACTAGGTGTGTTTTAATTGAGATAAGTTGTATTGTTTCAATCTCATTCAACTTTGTTTTTTTGTGTCCTTAAAGAAAGCTGATGGTGTACATTTTTGTGTTTCTAAACGTTGAACGCTGCAATGTCTAGGTGGTATTTGACAGATTTGGGAGATTTGAAAGATAAATCTATTAGAGGTAAACATTGTAAAGTTCAATAAGAAAGATCAAGGCAATTGAAATTACAATTTTCACTAAACTATCACCGTTTATAACTAACACTAGAATACCTAAAGGCACTTCAAACTGTGCTCTTGAAGTCCTTTGAGCGTTGTGGCATTTCACGTTTCACGGTGATAAATGCAGTCCACATTACACTACACTCGAAGCGTATCTTGACAACGATTTTGTCTTTTGAGTTTAATTGTCGAAATACCTATCTAATGTAATATAGTTTAGTTTAACTACTGAAGATTATAGCATTATTGACGAAATACATATGTCTCCAGCTTTATGCAACCTAGTGTGGTAGTTATTTCGCAGTGAACCCTCAAGCAACTTTAAAAATAAAGTGGTATAGTTTCAGGAATACTAATGTGTGAAACTAACAGATTCAAATTTAAAGAGTGTAAATCATTTGCTGTTCCTTGAATAAAATTTGTTCAGTAATAAATACATACATATGTATATAATTTTTGTACTTTATTCATAAACTTTCAAACGTCAAACTAGCAGAACAGCACCGCATGGGTAAGAGTCAGTCAGCTGTCAGACAAATTTTAATTCACTTGATGTTTCTTCCCTATATTTATTATTAACAAGAAGAATTGTATGCAATTTAAGGTCAATTCATCATTCCTAGCAACAGTTCGTAACTTTATGAGCATATTTTAACACTCACCTGAAGTGTATGCTGTAAATAAATGATAATTTTACGTCATTTTTGTGACATTGTTAAAATCTCGCCTTAGAAAGTAGATCAATATTATCTTTTACAACTTTTTTGTAATAATGTAGTTTGTCTGATTTGATGGTATCTTCTTGCTGTGTGTATGCAAATGTTAACCTTACGTTCAGCTCGATATCAAGAGTGAAAGTTATTTTCAGGAGGCTTTCTATAATTCTTCGATCGGAAGTGGATTTATTACGAATCGACTGAAGACAGCAAAAAAGGAATACCGCCATTGACTTTCAACAGCCCAAGAAGCAATGTGTAGACAATAATGACAACAGCGAGAATATAGATCCTACAAAAATTGAAGAAGATATACGATTTCTAAAATTTGCTGCAAAGGATACTCCACTTAAAGAAATTTTTGGGCGCATGCGTAACAGTTTTTTCTACGGGAGAAAAATTAAAAACAAAATAGAAGAGTTCGCCAGATTCATCGACACCTATGGCTTAGTATGCTATATTATTTATGCGCCTGAAAATCTGAAACTAAACTGCTCATTCTAGATTCAGCAAGACTTCAAACTGCTTTTTCCTAATAAAGATTTACCGGAAAGAAATCAGTTTATCGAATTTCGACAAAAACTAGATACCATTTATGACAGCACAATCACTAGGAAGACATTTGACCCTAATTTTAGAAAGTTTGAACGGTAAGTATTGTAAGAAAAGTATACAAGCGTATGTATTTGATGTATTCTACTTGTTGAATTAACAGGGAATATGTAAACAATATTTATCTATGTTAAACAGACAATTTCTAGAATTACAACATTCGTTAGTGTTTGTATGACAGTAAATAATTCTACATTTTTATTGTTGATTAAGTTAATTTGGTAGAATACATCAGACAAATAATATCCATGTTGATTTTAATATTGAACAAAAATGTTCACAGTACTTAAAATTTAATCGAAAACTATTATCCTCGTATACCATTTTTGCATTCAATAACGTATGTATTATACCATTTTGCATTAAATAATGTATATATTCTGTATCTTTCAATGTTCTTACCGCCTTTCCGGTCAATTAATGAACTTCGAATAGAAACGTAATATACTATATCTTGACCGTCTACTTTTAAAAAGTATCTCATCTAGTTTGAAAAATCTTAATCGGTAAAAATAAATGTGAAAATATAAAGATGCTTCTAAGTTGCAATACTTTTTCAAAAATAAATGGTCAAGATATACTACTTGCCTGTTATTTGAAGTTTTAATTGACGGAAAAGACGACAAGAAAATTAAATGATAAGTGCTATTTTGGTGAAAGATTAACTTACTATCTATGTCTTTTTAGTGTGGGACAAAAATATGAATTGTATTTTGTGTTTAATACATTTGCTACCGCCCACAGCTCGTGGACGCTATAAGGCCCAGCGAGAAGCAGCTACAAATTCGGAAAATCACTTCATTTACTTTCAAAAGGTATTATTCTACATAAGATATGATTTCTCTAAAGACTATTGTTTTTGTTATAGACTGGAACCTCACTTAGTGAAGTATTTGGTAAAAAATTGACCAAACAACCATTTCTCGTAGGAGTGGGTACTTCTAAGGGTTCCCTGTATAAATATTATGTCTGCCTGGACAACAACCTATTTGAAGCAGGAAAGGGACAGCTATGAAGCTATAGATATCCTTTTTAAATCTCACTTTGTGTTTAATGTCGAATACAACATTAATCTAAAGTCGGCATATCCATTTCTTCAAACGGAATTTTGTAGAATTGAGGAAAATGTAATCGTAACACCACGTACGAAAGAATTAAAAGCCAAATTTTATAATACGTAGATACTTAACATTTTAATTTATCAATATACACTTATATGTATGTACCAGCTTTAGAAAAGCAGCGTTTTTCTTTGAGGGATACTTATATTATTCAAATATAGGTAGTAGAAATTTTGTTATTTCTGTTCAGTTACTACAAATGGGTTCAGTTTCTTTATCTTAGGAAGCTTTAGAATAAGCTTCATTTTTAACAATATTGCTTAACAACATTTTTTTGCGGTCAATAGGTAGATAGTTTCGATTACGTTGTTGTACTTGTACTCTCTCAGAATGCCAGAAAAGAATTTAGTTTGTTTTAAATGTCCTTACAATACAAATGATGCATTAAATATTATACGCCATTTGAGGCAGTATCATTCCCTATTAGAAGGGCCAAATGTAAAATTGTTATGCTGTGTTAAGCGCTGTGTATTAAAGTTCAATACGCATAGCGGTATGTTAAAACACTTGTCCCGTAGATTTAGATAAAACAGGAATGGTAATTGATCATCAGAGCAGCACAAACCTGGTGCTTAATACGATATTTGCCTTTAATATTGAGCGATATAGCAAGACAATTTCCTTCGAAGTTTAAGCTTATCTTTTTGCTATTAAATTATATGGATACAATTTTCCCCCAAACTTACTGAACCAATGATTCATTTTCTGAAGGTTTTGATAGGTGATCATCACAAATATTTCATAAATAAATTTGGCATGAACTTATCTCCTAAACATCATTTCTTTATACATTATCCATATGTTATTGAGAAAATGGGGCCACTAGTACACCTTTGGTCTATGAGATTGAATCAAAACATAATTATTTAAAAAATATAGTACATAAACTTAAAAATTATAAAATTGTCATAAATAGCTTAGCCACCAGACACCAAAAAGAGATGTATATCAGATGGAAAGATAAGATAATCAATGAGAATGAGATCACATTTAGCAGAATTATTGAAAATGTTCATGAATTTCGGAATGTGATCAATATAGAACTTCCAAACTCTCAAATATGTCTTCAGCTACATAAAGGTAAAGGGGGTTATTTTTAAAAGTGGTAGATTCTTAGTAGGAAAATTTGATAACACCCCAACATTTTATAAAGTTATATCTTTACTTTCTGTTGGTGATAAACCGTATGCATTCTGTACCCCATGGACGATTATTGGCTTTAAAGAAATGTATTACGGCTATCATATTCAAGCGCTCAATAGCGGTTTACGTGAAGTAGTTTCTTTACTAAATTTGGTACATCCAAGGTGTTATGAACTACACGAAGCTTACAATGAAAATGTTAATATAATTGTACCAAAGTATGCTTTGCTGTAAGGCTATTTAACCTTGTATCACAGTAAATGTATTTGTTATAAAGTATAGTTTAAAAATTTGTAAAAATATTATGCTTTAAATATAGGTATATAAACATTTGTTGGTTCACCTTTATTTTCCCATGCACACTTTTTATAAAATTAACACTCGAAGAAAGACAAACTTGATAAAATGACTAGAACGAAGGATAATATATGTCAAGATCCAATAGACAGTGTATCTAAAAAAGTTGTAAAATCATTGATATTGACAGTGCTGCTTTAACTACAAGCTTAGTCACCTCGTCTAGCAAAATTTGTAAAATTTGACTCGAGGCATTGTGTGATTTTGACAAATACATTCGACAAAGTAACGCCATTCTAAAAGATAAAACTTTACTATAATTGCGTGTCAAATTTTAACCCAAATAAGTCTAGTAAAATTAACTCCAAAAAGGAGTGGACCTCTCCTGACTATGAAATTAGTCAGAAAAGTGTTAAAATTTTTTACTGTGCAATGAAATTTGCACTACTTTTAGGCACTTCTCCCATCGCTTTGTGAGCTTTCTAATTCCATTGTTGAAGAATTCTTGACCTTGGTGTCCGAGCCACTTGTGTATAGCTCGTTTGACCGCTTCGTTGTCTTCGAATTTGGTGCCGCGTAAAAATTCTTTGAGCGGGCCGAACAAATGAAAATCGGACGACATCGGGACTGTAAGGAGGATGTGCCAACACCTCCCAACCCAAATGTTCGATCATCTCTCGCGTTTTCTGGGCAGTATGGGGGCGGGCATTATCGTACAACAGAATCACACGTTTTGAGAGAGCACCCTGGCGTTTTCTTCTTATCACAGGTTACAATGGTACTCGCTGTTCACAGTACGTTGTTCTTCTAAATAGTCACAAAAAATTGGGCCTTGAGGCCTAGAAGACCGTTAACATCACTTTACCGCCAGAGGCGAGTTTTAAATCTTTTCTTAGCGGGCGAATCCAGATGTTTCAATTCAAGACTTTGCCGTTTGGATTCAGGTTCATAGTGGTGAATCCGCGTTTCATCGCTGGTTCGCGCAGTCTAGAAGGTTAGTACCTTCCGTTAAAAACCGTCGCTTGAGTTCAGAACAAATGCGAACACGGGTGTCTTTATGGACTTGAGTTAACTGTCTTGGAACCCATCTCGAACACGTTTTGCGATAATTCCGCTTGTCACGAATGATTTAATACACAGTTCCAACACTAACATTACACAAATCAACTATTGTCACGATTTTTCTACGCCTGTCATCAACAATAAATTCATTTATGCGATTTCGTAGCGCGCTAGTCGACACTTAAACCAGTCGTCTGGAGACTGGTGACACTCGTTCTGTCCGGTTTAAACTGTTCAATCCACTTGTACACGTTTCTGCAGCTTAAACGCTTTTCACCATACTGTTTCAACATTCTCGAGTAAATTTCGGCCGGCTTCACACCTTCGGATGGCAAAAATCTCATCGCTGAACGTTACTCTTCCACACTTTTCAAGAGGAGCCAACATTTTGAAATGAACAAAAGAGGTTATGTTTGCTTTCATTTCTTTCAAACAGCTGACTTAATTTGACCCACAGAAAGTTTCATCTAATAATATTCAGTAGTTTTCCCGCTAATGCAGTTTGTCTCGTTAGTTACTAAACATCCCTAGTACATATCGGGTGATTCATTTGTCTTGAAACGACTGAATAGCTCAGAAATCATTTATTTAATCGAAAAAAAAATGTAGGTAAAAATTTTATCGTATGAAGGGGGGAAGTATTTTATAAGTTCCACGTTAAATTTTAGAAATGCCATCAATATATTTCGAGTGTTAAATTTGTTTTTTCAAATGGAAACCTGTATTTTTTTTAATAAGTATGTTATTGTTCACGAAAAAACAGCTAACTTTTATCTCAAACCTTTTTTTTTATTTAACAAGTATATACGGATATAAACATTAATAAAGTAATTAAAACAAACAGAAGAAAACAATTAGGCTTCGCTTTAAAATATGGTAACTTGCGTTAATTTAATAAATGTTCAAAATGTTTTCCATTTACTTGGATGCCCTTTTGTAAACGATGAATAAAAGATTCGTGTGTTTTCCGTAATATTTCTGAACTGATACGTCTGCTATCGCAAGCGCGTTGACTTGCGTGACGCTTTAGAGTGACATATAGTAAGCGCAGGAAACTGACAAATGCAGAGAAAGTTGTGTGCAACAACAGTAGAAGCCTCCTCGATTTATAGCTCATTTGCTTCTTTACTGCAGTCATTTTAAAGCGAAGCCTACTTGTTTTCTTCTGTTTGTTTTAATCACTTTATTAATGTTTATATCCGTAAATAGTTGTGAAATAGAAAAGTGTTTCAGATAAAAGTTATTTGCTTTTTTATGAAGAACAACATACTTATTAAAAAAATACAGGTTTCCACTTGAAAAAACAAACTTAACACACGAAAGATAGCACCTCTAATAATAATAGTATAAATTCATATAATAAAATTTTTATACACATCTTGTTTCGATTAAATAAATGGTTTCTGAGATATTCAGTCGTCTCAAGATAAATGAATCACCCGGTGTACTTCAAAGAACATGCATATTATCCGGAACAGGGCTTTAGCCACAAGTCACTGCTAAATTTATATATCGATTCTTTGGTGCTTCATAATTACGCAGAAGTAATTTATTTAGAGTATTATTATTAGCCTGATACCCAATTGATGATAATTATGGCCTCGCGGTACGTTAATGAACTGCTATAAGAAATATATTGCAATTCTGTTTCTTCTACTGATCACAATATACATGCACGTTCGGATACGTTGTTGTTCTTTAAATATACTGTCACCATTATGTCTAACGCGAAAGCTGCAATCGATGGATTGATACGAGCCTAATTGGGTTAATAATACGCAGACTAGCAAGTGACAGATATTAAGGTGTGTTTCATTGGCATGCAATGCACGGCGATGATAGGTATCTCCACGGTGTTGTCCGAGCCAGTCATCAACTTCAGACACAGTAATACATGGTAGGGGCGACGACTTTGACTAGATCGTCCTTTATGCGCTTAGAAAATGAACTGATGGAATCTCTTAACCAACACATCTTCTTTATTATCAACCGGTAATTAAATTCAATACAGGGGACAGCAGAGATTCTGTTTACATGCTCAAGATAAGAGTGTCATGAACGGTAATTACCCATAGATTATAAAATGTCAGAACGGAAATTTGTTATTAATAAATGGTTGCGTGAAGTTTGATGGATAAACGTTAAACCGTTACGCTGTCGTAATTATTATGTACTAATGAGTTACGTATGAGCGAAAAAATTAGGCGTTAGTGTATGTTGACATTGCCATCTATTGCACATTATATAATTAATTCGAAATTATAGTACATAGTACGGTTCTTTCATGAACCGACAACAGCACGACTCCAATCATTTCATAAACTATTTGATGCTTAACTGTTAATACAAGTAACAGCTACCAAGTAAGTACATTGAAGACATCTGGTTAAATTTTTCTTGATATTGTAAAGCTTATCTGGCAGTTTTTCCAATTGAGTCGATAAAGGCCTACTGAATGCTGTTTGAAACCTAACGGCGTTTACAAGTAAAACACATACCCGTATGTTCAATTAATCTGCACTTATGCAGATTAATTGATGAATATGTCTGTGTATGTGCAAGTCTTAACTTGCACATACACAGATATATTCATCTTGCATCTTACGTGCATAGAAACCGATCTCTTGGTAGTTCTGGATTTGATTATTTTTTTCAGAAACTAGACTTCAGATTAAAGTAAACTTATGATGTTTAAAAGATCATATAATACGCTTTAGCATGAGCCTAAATTAAAGACGATCGTTCGGTAACAACTATTAATTTCTAAAAATGGGTATGATCGTTACCTACGATATACACAAGGCCTGAGCGCTTTGACGTCAGCAGGCTGTGACGTATTTTGAAGTAGATCATCGATCATACACGCGTTCAGATAGTTACTTGCGTTTTAAATTGGTTTATCCAAATTATATTGGTTTTATTTAAAAAAATACTCTATAATGAGATTTCCGTACTTTGTTGGTGATACCTGTAATGTTTATCTAGTGTTGTATAAGCGATAAAACCTTTTCTGAAACGATAAAAACGGGATAACCTAAAAACTGTGACGTCGGATGCCTTGAATGTTTTGTTTGCGAGTTACACTTTGTAAAAGAAGATATTGTTTATTTTTCAATAGCTACAGATTCGGGGACCGGTGAAACTGTAAATTTAAAAAATCCTAGGCTTAAAAAAATGCTATTCCAACTCAATTCCCTAACTGTCCGTTGTATTTGACAGAAAACGTGAAGATGTTATTGTTCAAATGGTTTTATATTCTTGCGTTATATTTAAGAAAATTATTTTTGAACACGAAGAAATATTTTTAAATATGTTAAACGTTCTGTTTTAATACAATATATTTTAAATTATATCACCGACCGTAGACATTTGGATGCTGATATATGTAAATGTCATATTCACTGCAGTGAACGTATTGTAACAATTATAATAACTTGTAACATAATAGAAAAGATAGATTAGGTAAAACATTACATAATAGGGAATTAAAGACCCTGGTTAAATAGCATGTCTGTAAATTTTCTCATGAAATTGAACAACATTTCGAATAAAATTGCAATTACTATATCATTTCAAACTTAGTTTCGTCCAAATACATGTACAATTACAAACAAAAATAATTAGCCGATTAAATATCAACCACAAATACATCTTTCACGAAGACAATGTTCGTTTACGTGTTTGGTTTTTCCAAAATAAAATCGAACGGGATGCGAAGAAGGGCTCAGTTGACGACTGGCATCCTCTTTAAACCGAAAGGCCTTCAAAACTTAAAAAAGAAATGCAAAAAAACGATTCCTTTACCGCTTAGGCTATTATCGTGTATGGCGATACATCACCTAAACAGCGTGATGTCATCGAAAAGCGCTGAGGCCTTGTTGTCTCGGTGGTAAGGGCTAAGCCCAGGCTTCGAACCGCGAAGCGTATCATATTCAGACGTCGGACAACAACTTCCTGACAAAGCCCATTTTCGATTATTGCTTGGGCAGCTTTTTCCGGAGTTATATGCGTTTTACTAATGTACATACTTAGCAACTGATAATACACTGGAAAACGAATTATGTGCAAATTAGTGCAAAGATAAGAACTACAATCTGTCAAAAGTTTGTCATACTCGCGACAGCAACCGTGTAAATATGTGCTGCTTTTGTTATTAATTTCTGCACTTGATAAACAATAAGCACTCTTGTTAAATTTAAGTTCGTGTTAAAGCGTAATGAATTATCTTTCAAAAAACTTAAGTTTTGTTTAATCTAAGGTCTTGTTTCTAAAAAAAAAGAATAAAGTCAAAATTGCATGAAGTCGTCGATTACTATGCACATACAGCCAATAAAATAGGGCACCATAAAGCTGGAAATGGAACTATGGATGTACCCTATTTATCAAAAGCAATGTGTATTCCTTAAAATTACCATTATCATCACTCAGTTTGAAAGCATTATCTTTTCGATAATTACCTCCATATTTCGACGGACTAGAACACACTTTTTCAGATCTCAATTGTCTAAGATTGGTGTCATTTTACCCATTCAAAACGTGTTGCACCTCAAATTAAAGCTATTTCTCCAATGAAAGTGTCAGTGTATCTTTCTTTAAAAAAAAAATGTGTTTAAAAACTAAAACATTAAAAATTTGATCTACAATACGAAACTGACAATAAGTCCTTAAACATACAGATAGGCGTTAACAATAACAGTGTTTCAAAGTACTTCCCTACAATTAGACTAAACAAGCAAAACTGAAAACACAATATTCACAAGAACTGCTCAAAGTGAACATCATTGGTCTCCGTGCAACTTTCAAATTCTCGCCTAACTTTTTTGAAAAGTTCCATGTGGAATGTTTCTACACTCGATAATTCGTTGACGGAAATTATTTAGATCTACTGGTTGAGGCTTACAAACTATTGATTTTAAAAGGCCCCTAAGAAAGAAGTTGAGACTTGTCTAGTTCGGTAGTCATGGAGACCATCGTTCCACATTTACCAACCCAGTGATTGCAAATCGAGGAACGCTGATGTTCTCAAGCACATTCAAATAGACGTAACTATTTAGAGTTTCATTAATAAATATTGACCCGAATGAATCATCTAGTATTCCTGCCCAAACATTATTTTTTTGTGGTTTCTGTGAATGTCCTTCTCTTACAATGTGGGACTCTTCAACGCTCCAATTTTGTACGTTGTATTTGCTCTTATGTGCAAGAAAAAAATGTACTCATCACTAAAGAAAATTTTGATTTGCAATAATCATGTCAGTTATAGCTTCGCAAAATTCTAGCCGTCGGTCGTAATCGGCTCACCCCATACAAAATAAAGGTAGTGAGCTAGCTACCTTCATTTTGTATGGGGAAAGTGAATGCAGCTTTATGACCTTGAGTACCAATGAGTGAGAAAGTCCAGTGAATGCCAACCACTATAATTTCCGTACTCTTATCTAGATGTCTTTAAAAAACTCTTGCTCTGATACGAGCACATTGCTCAGTACCTAAATGAAGATAATTTTCACCCTCTCTGCAATAGTGTACACCACTTTTACGGAAAATAATTCAGCCAAAGTTGAAGAAGCGGAGAGGAACTATTGACAATTCTTATGAGAAAACGTCCTACCTGACTGTTCACGAATTTACTGTGTGAAGATGCTACATTCCATTTGAAGCGCCACACGATGGGTTATTCCGTTAAAACCTCTAAGTGATATTCGTGGGGGCACAGGTGTAGCTCATAGGTCAAAACATGTCCCCCTTACAATACAAGTAGATGTGTTTTTAGAAATTTTAATTTTATTTTAGTTTATGAAATATTTCAGGTGCATCCTTAGCTTTTTGGATGCGGCCGATGGTGTACAGCTGACGTCTTAATGGAGACAAAAAAAATTAAATAGACAACTTCATAATTTCTGAACTCAAAAATTTATTCGCCTTAAAATTATTCTGACCAAATTACTATGGTGTCTTAAATAAATCGATATAATGAGATGTCTGATGCGCTAGGGAGGATAGCATCATCAAAAAGAGAACGACGCTGTCTAATTCTGCGGAATCTCGCGTCAGCCGATTTCATATTTTAATGTTATTTATTAAGAATCCGCTCAGACCGTTTCGCATTTTATTCTCTTATATAAACTTTAATTTCAAACGAATTCTTTTTAAATGCAATAAAATTCCGCCTCGGGCAATATTAATATTTCATGCTTCCCCTAAATTCCGATGCTTTCTTTTTCATACTTCAGAATATAAAATATTTTATTTAAATTATTATCATTGCGTACCCTTTTCCGCTCGCTGCTTTCCCCTACCGTCTTGGAAATTTAATTTGCGATTTATATCCCGAGCAGAAAAAGCATACATCTCCGTCACATCTTGCCGGGTTATCAAAATTTCATGACCCTCAGCTTCAGATAAAATAATACCAGCGAAGAACCCGAAGGCGTAGTCAAGAATCAAGTACTCGTTGTTTTTCCGCCCCGGTATCGCCATACCTCCTCGCTTCACCCTCCTTCTCGTCTCACGTTTTTGTCTCCACCGTCGAAGCCGTTTTTTATCCCCTATACACCATACTTAAATGGAATGTACAAACATCTGAGAAACGAATCGATTTTTTTATGTTTCGCGGTGTCAATTCCTTCAGTCGCCAATAAATTTCAAGCAAAAGAATGAGCGAACAAAAAAAAACAGACGCCCCTACCAATAAAAGTAAGCGAAGAAGACGATGGCGCATATATAGATCCATAAAAAGTGAATTACGGATGAGCAGATATTCTCCCAGAAAAGTGATAATGTAGAGCCTTGAACAATTTATTTAATAAACAAATTGGAATACAGGTATATTTCTATTCAAATAAAAAAGATAACGTCGTTGTAAAAGTTATGCACAGCAACTTACTAATAACAAAACAATTACGCTACTTATCTAAGGGTGTGTTCATAGTGAAGCTGCGATAGTCGATGCGTCAGAACGATGCGTTAGCAAAACGGGCCAATCAATGAGCGCTGTAACTTTGCGTAACCATGGTTACAGAAGCGAGCTGTGATACTCGATAAGAGCGGCGATAATAGCGAAGCGATGAGATACGTTGTTTGTACGCGGGTGTTTATGTTGGAACTACGCAACATCTGTGGACAGCGATGATGTGACAGCAAAGATTAGCATTTATGATCGAACTGTCAAATTTTATCTGCTTTCATCAGTTCTAGTTTTAATGAATATCGAGGATTTAATAAGTGAAATTTACCTTAGGCCCCCAATACGGAACCAAAAAACACCCAAATAAAACAAGAAAGGCGCCAATGAAAATATTTTGACAATTGTCAAACTGATGCGCATGCCGAAGCTTTATAAACGTCATCCCTGATGGATATTTTTCGACGCTTTTATCGCTGCTGGTATCGTCGCTCTTATCACAGTTCTTATCGACTATCACAGCTTCACTATAAACACACCTTAAGGCAGATCGCTGCTTTATGCAATAGATGTACTGGCATCAGTTTGACGATTAATCACAGACCAATGCCACTATTTAGTGATCAATTTTAATTAAATTATTAGATCATGGTATTTTAATGGTAGCTTCGAAATAAACAAAATGAAACGGAGGTATGAGATTTATGCCCTTATAGCAGACAGAAATCATAGATAGCAGTTACTTATGGTTAAAAAGTTGGGTGCAGACCCTGACAAATTTCAGAAACTTAAAATTACCGAAACATGTTGGCCCTGAATTTAGAATTGCACCTGAAACATTTACAGCACCTTCCGAATAGGGCCGGAATACACGGGCAACAACGAGCTGCCGCAGTTGGCAGCTTCAAGCTATTGCAGTTCGGTGGACCACTGCTACCAATGCAACCGCGCACACGGACTGTAACGCGCTGCTGATCTAAGCAGCTGCTCGACGCCGCCGTGCAGTTGACAAACGTGCATCGCACTCGAACTGCTTTAAGCTGTCACCACCAATTGTATAGCATCTATAACCTCACTTTTTACAATAGTTCGCATATGTCAGTAACTGCTGGCATGAATTTATCTTACCAGTTATTTATGTTTATTTGGAATGTGTAAAGTAAAAACTAAAATGACCCACAGATTGCCTTTTCGACGTAATATACAAACAAGAGTTTTTTTTTTGTTGTGCTTAACGTTATACGAATTTTTCGATAAATTACATCCATATATTTATCCGTAGAAAGCTATTAGTAACTCCCGGTGTTGTTGCTTCCTATTTTTGCATACTGAGGCATCCAATTCAATTTTATAACACACAAACCTTCTAATACAAACATATGCCATATATGAATTATATTGCATCTTCATTTTGTTACTCTATACCCAACAACTTTATTTATGCAAAAATATATTCTCAACATGTCTACGTAGGTAACATTGCTTTTGTTGCTTTTGTACTTTCTTTAATTATACATTGGGTAACACAACAAAATGAAATTAAGATTTTTTTAAATATTTTATTGACAGCTGTCAGTAGCAAGCGGAAATGCTACCCGCTGCGGCAGCAAAATGCTGCCTGACTTGGCAGCTTGAAGCTGTTGACAGCTGCCGCAACGAGCAGCTCGCCGACAGCGGCAGCTTGAAGCTGCTCGGGCATTCGGGTACTTAGATTGAAATCAAACACGTGGGGATATTTTCGGAGCAACAAACCCTAAATTTTCCCAAAATTTTTCTCTGTATGCAAATACAGTGTGTGCAGTTTGTTGTAGACCTAAATATAATTTCATTAGCTTCATGCACAAATCGATAGATCGATATATAGACCCGTCCTTACTTACGCCTGCGAGTCCTTGATACTTAACCAACAACAAACAAGCAGAATGCAAGCCGCAGAGATGAGATACTTAAGAAGACTTAAAAATGTAACCAGAGTGGACAGAGTACGAAATAGCCAAATAAGAGAAGGATCAAAGATCAAACCCTTGATGGATTTTATTGAAGAAAGACTAAATAATAGAACACCGGTGAAACAAATTTGGGAGGCAAGAGTGTAAGGCACAAGAATAAGAGGAAGACCAAAAGAAAGCAAAAAGAATGGCACAAGATAGGAAACTGTGCCAGAAATTTGTACACAATTCTTAGTGCAAAATATGTATATCTACACCAATGGGGTACCAAATATTTAGATTATATATTGAAATGCGTTTCTCAGGGTAAATTTGTAAATTTGAATTTTTGCAATTTAATTTTAATTTTAAATTCTTTGTGGGGTCGGGAGTATTCCTGGATACACTTGGGCAATTTTATTGTGAATTTTGAATTAAACTAATGGAAATTAAACTAATCGAAAAATATAAACTAGCCTTGATTTTTCTATGCAGCTGTTATCTAAACTCTATGTTTCCAATGACATTTACAGGAATCTGCCTGCTCTAACTTTGAACCTTTCCTTCTTTGAAATTATACTTTAATTTCACTATTGAACACTTTAATTTGAGACCGTAAGTCAAAACACAAGTTGATTCGACTAACGTTGAATAAGTATTGATGAAATTTCTGGCGTCCGTCTACTCCTCTATTTAATCGCGACAGCTATTGTTTACTTCCACACCGAATTTAGATGATTTTTGTCCAAATATTAATTTTTCGATGAATACCGATGAAAGGAAGTTATTTATAGAAATAGCATAACAGAATGCGTACGGTAACGCTACCAGATGACTGAATTTAGACGACTCTATGACCTAAATAACGACTGACAAAGTTTAAATGTGAAATTTTACAAACGATTTACTTAATGACATTAGGACAAAGATTTAATTTACGAAATGATGTTTGAAATACCTTTGAATTTTCCCTGTTGTTTGTTTTAGAAGAATTTTACATTAATTTTGACGATTAACAAATGGAGAAATTGTACAGAAGATGACGTTTTATCTACGTTACCTAAAGATCGTCCGGACTCCAAGGCCAGTCGGCCTGGGGGGAAATTGTGACTGTCGAAATGAGCTTTTTCTCCGCTAGAGGGGCATTTCATTACTATCGGGTGGCTATCCTGAATACCCTCTACGTTCTAAATGACAGATGATGTTCCCGATGTAAATATTGAATATTACAATATATATACAGTATATATAGTTTCATGCAATTTCGATTTCATTTTGCACTAAATTAGTTACTTGCGAACAGTTTATTCGACCTGCGATCTGCCTAAGAAACAATGAATAGTTAATCTATGCAATAGACAAACATAATGATAAAGTATAAGTAAGTAACGAGCAATAAACAATTCTCCTATAACTTGAGGAGTATGATTTTTTTCCTATTCCTAATTTCAACAAAAAAAAGGCTGGTACTCCTGGTAAAGAACTACTTTATTGATGCCACTATTTAACAGTAATTATGACGGTTCGACAGTTTTTCTTCGTCAGAAGCTAAAACTATACAACACAAAATCGTTCAAATAGAATAATACAAACACATTCAAAAGCCCATTTAAAAAATCTCAAGGCCGCAACAAGATTATTTTCTCAAAAAGGTACCGACTAGTGTAAACAAAAATGTAGGCAAATGTGCACCGCTCTGGATTAAATAACTTTTATTCCGAACATTTTTCTTTAAAATAAATAATAAAGCAGTAACCGAAAAACGCCACTTCCTTGGGGCAGCCTATACATGTTTGAAGTCATTTGCGCATTTTTAGCCGAAGAATTTGTCTGGTTTGTTAGATCAAAAGGTCTAGTTTTTCTAGTACTGCATAACATAGAACACTTACACAATATCTCATGCATTGTGGAACAAATTTAGTGGAAACGAAAAGATGTACGGCAAGTAACAGAATGTAGTCGAACGAAAAAAATAATGAAATCTGTACAGAGTAGAAGCAAAGAAAAACTAGAGAGAATTAGCACTTTGTTATTTTCAACTTATAAGTTGGTCGACGAGATAGATGCCTCGGGAGTCGCTAGTAGTCAGCGGGTTAGATAGATTTGAGTATACATTACGACGTCGACAACACAAGCGACCTACGCAATATTGGAGGAAAAAGTTGATATAAGATATCAATTCCAACCTCTTCTAACTTTCCTACTTGGGAACCTAACTGACAGAAATAGTTGCTGCAGTGGATTTATGTGTAATCTGGAAGTAGATGTTTTGTATCATATGTTCAGGTCTGGAGACATCTTTATACAGCGTGTCAACCTAGTACGTGGACGGAAGATAATTCCTTTCCTAAGCAATTTAGAGAAAAAGTTTTCAAACAAAAAATATTCGGAGGCAAATGCTGCATAACATAAAATTATATTTAAGTATACAAGGTGTTCAGTTTCCGCTACGCATGATACAAGTTTGGTATCTTAGTTTTATTAATAATATCAGATTTTTCCTCAACCGATATCCTAAACGCCTTCCACGTTAGGGTGGTGATTCAAATTTTATTCGATTGAGTATTTCTTGGAGTTTTTGGCAGATTCTACAATATAGCTATCGATATCGTTGCCAAGCGTGACTCATGTTATTACAATTTTTTTAAAAGGAATGTCCTGTATATTTTTACAATCTAATGGAGTAGCTCTTCTAGATTTTTTTTTTTGTAAACATTTTCTTATACCTAAAATGTGTCCTTCGTTAATAAATTAAATATGAAGCTACGCAGATAAACTTTTCATTTAAAAACATGTGTCCTGTAACGTTTTTCGTCACAGCTGACGAAATACTATTACAAACTTTTGTTTCGGTAAAAATATTTATTAAAGCAAATGTGTAAACGTTATCTTTTTTGGTACAATTTCATCATCTACTCGAATCATCATTTTCCTACATACATTGTTTAGTAAGTTAACCAGCATGTATAAATAATAAATAACTAGAGTAACCAAAACTTGCGGACTCGCATAGGCGTCGGTATTACGGGTTAATATAAGAATACGAAAAATTCATAAATAAACTTCCTTGCTAATTATTCAACAAATTAGAGGCATCAGAATGTGAACTACTGTAAACTTGCATCATTGCATATGTTTCCACAGTTACTTCTTTAAACCTTATGCGTCGACAAGAAAAAATATTCTTAAACATAGAAAACGATCTCTCCACATCTAAGGAAGTTACATTTGCATGTAGAAATTGTTTTTCAAAATCATTTAAAAGTTCACTATTCTTACACTTATTATAAACGGCCTCTAAAGTATTAAAATCGGGATTTTTCCTTAAAACATCTGCCAACTTTTGACTAGCGCATAATCCTGGCGTATCATGTAATGTGTGTAATTTATTTTTTACACTCTCTACTATGTCTAATGATTCCTGCAATGACAATTCAGCACATTGTAGTTTTCTGATGGCATCTAGTAATACTGTATAATTAGTACATATTGTTGTTAAATCTTCTAAAAGTTGAGGAATTTGAAATTCTCTTTGACTTTCTCTAATTGCTTTGGATTCATTCCGACTAAATCGCATTATAACTGATTGAATTTGTTGAAAATGGATCAAATAGTAAGAAGCTGCTGTTAGCCAAGTACCCCATCGCGTTAAAATTGGTTCAGGAGGTTCTGGAATACCTGGGCAAAATTTACGAAATTCTTTTAAACGTTTAGGAGATTTACGAAACACTGCTTTAGTACTTCCAATCATCCGATCAACGTTTCCGTAATGTTGTCGAACAACTTCACCAGCTAAATGCAAAGCATGCAGCACGCAAGTTATATGTATTAAGTTAGGAAATATATGTTTTAAGGATCGCCCAACACTTAACATCGTTGCTGCACTATCTGTCACAATCATCACAACTTGATCTTGGGCAATTTTAAATTTTTTCAAAGCGTTCATTATCACTTTTTGAATATTTTCCGCAGTACATTGTTGAACACGTTTGCAAGCTAACAAATATCGAGATGCTGTGTTCTCGCTAGATAAAACGCGAGCTATTACATTCACAATACTGTAGCAAATCTATTACGAGGCATTATTTTCTTAGGTATGTAAATATTAGTTCTATATGAAACGATACACTAATTATGTACTTGGTATAATACAACACACAAAAAACACCAGCTATATTTTCAAAAGCGACACGTAAGTACATAACCTTGACCGTTCGACTAATCTCTGCAACAGCTCAACCGGTATTAAAACGAAATCTTTCTCAGCGCGGTTTAACATGATTTATATTCAAGGTCGACACCACATGCCTGCTTCTCTACCGGTTTAGTTTATTTATGAATTTTTCGTATTCTTATATTAACCCGTAATACCGACGCCTATGCGAGTCCGCAAGTTTAGGTTACTCTATAAATAACGAAAGTAAGTAGACAAATGTTAGAGTACAACATAAAAGCAATAGATTTATTTAACATCGCACACAAGTTTCTATATATAATATACTGAACGTTGTTTAAAAACTGTTGCAATGTAGCTAAATAGATATACGTATTTATGAAAAAACTTGGACGAATTTCTTAAGGCATAACATGGACATTGCACAAAATAATACCCCCAAGATGTTAGAAAATGTTCAATAAAATACAAAGATTCGCATTTCTATGAAGCAAAATGTGGTTTACTTCGAATAGATGAGAAATTATTTGCGTAAATTAATTTTACAGTTTATTTTAATGAATATCTTTAGAAAAACAAAAGTTTATAGTATTTCGTCACAGCACTCTTTTTAGCAAAAAACATCCGCATAGCTTCGTATTTAATTTACTAAAGAACGACACATTTTGAGTATAGGAAATTGTTTATAACAAAATTCTATTACAGTTTCTCTATCAGATCAAGGAAAAATATACAGGGTCTTCCATTAAAAAATGAAATAGGATAAATCCAACACTGCAACGGTTTCGATGACCATCTTCTTGTAGACTCCAGTTGATAAAAGAAACTTTTCGGTGTATTGCCTGAAACTCCAAGAATTGTCCAATCGAATAAAATTTGAATCACTAGCCTAGTATAGTATGTAGGGCGTTTAAGATATCGTCCGTTAAAGAAACAGCGACATTTCGCAAAGATCTCAAAGTATGTCAATTATCTCAAAAACTAAGATAGATAGATATAGGGAGCATTGACGAAAGTGGACGTGGATGGAAGAGAGGCATCTAAAATCGCAATAATATAAAGGATGTTCCGTTTAAGAAACTAAACTTGTATCGTGCGCGGCGGAAACTGAACATCCTGTATACTTAGATATATTTTTATGTTATGGAGCATTTATCTCCGAATATTTTTTATTTGAAAACCTTTTCTCTAAATTGCCCAGGAAGGGAATTATCGTCCGTCTACGCACTAGATGAACATGTATACGGGCTGGGACAATAAGGGGAGATTCTTCAATAGAACTTTTCCAATTACTAATAGGAACAAACTTCCTATAGTTATCAGATTATAGATATACATTAGTTACACAACCTAAAATTGTTTTGACATATAAAGGATGAATCAAAAAAATTACATATCAAAGTTATGTACTTTTAAATGGAATACAGTGTATATTAGTATATATTTGGTTTCTGCTAAAGAATCTAGAGTCACTTTGCATAGAATTACCTATGACCCAATAACCTATAGAGCTAGGGATATTTTCAGTTGAAATAATATCATATACCGTCCCTGTCAACAAATTAAAAAATGTTATTTTTCTAATGACGTTTTCGCCATTATTTTAAATAAAGAGGGGGGGGGGGTGATCGGTAACCAAATCACTAGCACCATATACTTCTTCTGTGTCCATCCTATAGGTTCATTGGTTCATTTGATCAAATTACAATTCATGTAGGACAAGTCAAATATCGAATAAAATACAAATGTAGATATAAAAAGGTATTTATGTACATATATGTAAACGACATAACACATTGTGTAAAACACAAAACACAGACTGATAACATACACAAACATAACCAAATAAATTAATTATTATATCCCAGTAGACGTTAAAAACTCCTCTACAAAATAGAAAGCCATGTTAATTAAAAATATTTTTAGACGCTGCTTAAATTGCACCGACCGAGCATGTTCCTTTAATGCAGACGGTAAGACGTTATGAAAGTTTCTTCCACATAAAGCCTTTTTATGGGGTTTTAACCTAAACAAATCGCCATGCATTGTACTATATGGATGTGTATCAGAGTTACATTCCAGTGTCCTGTATCTATCAATATAAAGTATACATCGAAATACACATCGGTCCATAAAGCGAGCAGCGGTACGCACGCTTGTCTGCTCAATCACGTAATATTATGATTCAGCATGACAAAATGTGCTAATACAGAATTACTAGGTAATTTTTCTGTATTCTCAGATTATGTTAGAAAGTACAGTTTCTTATATTCATTTTGTTGCTGCTATACGATGTAGGAGAACGAAAAAGTAATTCTAAGTAGGAAAATAAACAAGTATTCTTATAAAATTAAACTAAAGAAAAATAAATTCGATAATTATACAAAATAAATTGAAATACCAACAATGTTACTTTATTAAGGGGAGAAATCTCCTGGTAATATTGAACTTTGTAACTTTTGTATTTGTTGCGTTTCAAAATACGTTTCACAGTACTTCTACTAACACCGATTTCATCTGAAATTTGCCGGTTAAAACAAGGTTCGCCCATTTCAACTAACGAACAACCCCCACTTCTCTCTCCTCCCGCTCGGGATGCGTTAAAGGGATTTGATGCTGTTCATCTATTTGTTGGCATTTACGGCAATTCGCAAAACACCGTTAAAATGATCTGTACCATCTCTGCGGTTGTATAAACTAACATAATATATTCGAAATCCACGATCCCTTGTTAGAACCTTACGAGCGCACAGAAAGACAAAGAGTGCGTCAGATAGGCTACAGGAGTTGCGCGCGGCGAGGCTGGCCGGCGGAGATAAATGCAAGGATGCCAGATCGCACTACATACAATATATCTCGCAGCCCGGTGAAGCATGAACCAACGTGTATATATGTATATGCAAGGAAATGTCATGAGCTTATTTGTTTCAAACGCGTCTCTACAGTTATCTCTTCTTTCCATATTAAATAATATGCAGAATCAACAATCGATCAGAGCCAGTAGTGCCACCCCAAATAATGACATTATAGTGCGGTGTAACCGGAGGCATAATAGATGTCGAGCAAGTGTTTTGTACTAACATTTCTTTTCATTTCTAACAACACCCAATACGTTTTACTCAATGCACTGCAAACATGATCAAGCTGTTCTAACTATGTCATATCGGCATTAAAATACGCGCCCGGCAATTTTGCAGAATTTGAGAGGTTAATTATGGTATCCTCGACGAAGGCAGACATTCTTTTTCTACTATGTGGTTGTAAACATATTGCTTTTTGAGTATTGACGATCAACTTATTGATTCTACACGACTGCACAAACTCGTGGGAGGCAGCATTAAGCATTATAGGAAATTTATATCTCTTACCATTTTGTATAATAATTCTCATGTATAATATTCAAAGTAAAAAAGACATTTAGAGTCAAAGGCAGATTTTGCATTTGCATGTTGTATCCAAGTGACAACAGTAAATAAAATATCCTAACGTTGACGTTTTTAAACCGTCGATTCAAATTTCCGACCTAGCTTTTGTGCAAAATTGACTTGGAAGGAGCACCACGTCGTTTCCTATGACGACAGGTTCATCCAGAGAGCTAGTTGCTGGTCAACGTATTCGCAACACTTGTCAATCTTTCAAATCTCAATTGTAAACGCGCAAATTATTATTTTTTTTATTAGATTTTGCGTTTTCCATATTTTCATTCTTCGTCCTGGTTATTGTTTTCCCGGATTTTTACCTGTTTTGTCAATCATTGTCATTTCTCCAATTTAAGGAACACTATTGGAAGTAATTATAGCAGGTTTGTTTAAATTTAACAGTTTTTCAAATTGGTTAATAGAAGCAATTCCTCGTTCTAACGTAAGGGACACGTTAATCAAAAGCTGACAATAATGTAATAGAAAGTCTCTGGAAAAACAAAACATATTCTAGAATACCAAACTCTTTATAGGGGTTTTGCACCGTTTCCTTTGCTCCATTTTTTGCAAACATAATTTTCAGTGTCACAGTTCTTAGCTAATGGCTAAATCCGAGGTATTTATTGTTAGTATCCTAAGAATATTCAATTTGGATTTAATCGTCTGCGATTTAATGGTCGATCAAGTTACAGCAGAACATTAAGTTAACTGCGGATGATTACGCAACTATAATAGATTAATGAATTCATAAGAGCAATAAGTTTTTCAATTTCATAAATTTCGCTCTCACGAAATTCTATACACTATGATTTGCGGTCAACGAGGAAAGCTCCATAAATCGCGGGCAGTATTCGCAAGATAGGTGCAGACTCTGCTCTTCGCCGCCCAATAAAAATGTGTAACATACACGTGAACTAATAAAGTACAATTTGTTACGTTACCTCCATTACAGCTATTACGGGAGAAGCGGCAATTTCATTAATTATACAAGGCGACCCACGTGCTTTTAGTCGTTTTTTCCCAGCCCGATAGGACCGAGAATAAAGTATAATTTCGCTGCATATGGATTAGCAAAATTAAAAATTCCACACCATCTATATAATTATAGGCGATCGTGCATCGTGACGTAGGTACGTACTTACATAATTACTTACGTTTTAGAAAAATTTGCTGAAAAAAATTCTCGAACATCAAACAGCTCTCGCTCTGGATCTTACCTTATATAAATTTTCCCGGCACAAATTAAAGACTAATATTTATTTCCACATTTATGCGTACACGCAAAAATCCCTTAGCGTTAAAATTTTCCATTACAACGTCGGTACTCGTCGTTCGCGCACAAAAAATCCTGCAAAATCAGCCCATTTCGCAAACGCAGGCGGTATCCTCAATGCCCCCACTACAATATTCTCTTCTCTGTTAGATACGTAGATGTTAAATCAATTTTGGTTGTCAACCTTACTATCTTATTTCCTATTTACTATCTTACTATGATAAGGCATTTTCACTTACATCGCTATTAGATTTCGAAAGAAGTACATAAATGTACGTACACTGTAAGAAATAGGACGAATTTAAGTCTTCATATTACAGAAAAAGTATAAACTTTCGGGATAGATATAAATAATTTTCCTTGAAATTTGTATTTTTCCTGTAAGACGTTATTATTTATATGAAATTATACGAAAATTCGGATCCTTGTCAAAATTTCACGGAAATTTTCAAATTTTGAAATTTTAAAAGCGTGTCAACTATACCGAAAAACTCTTATTGCTAACAAAATTCCGGTACGTATTTGTGTTGCATTAAACCTGTTTTACGCGTCGCGATTAATTGAACAAGTTGATTTTCGATTCTATTGTAACGTTGTAACGTACTCTGCTTGTCAGACCCTGGCTTCGATTCTATTGTAACGTTGTAACGTACTCTGCTTGTCAGACCCTGGTTTCGGATGCCAATAATCCATACCAATAATCGGAAGAACTGGTCGAATGCAACACAGGTGTTCCCTCTCAGGAGAGATTCGGCAACTTCAGTAACTGATAAAGCGTGAATAAATGGTTCACCTTAAAATTTTCTTTATGTTTTATCTTATGTCTATGATTCAGAACAAAAGGATAAAACGCTCTTTTAAATTATCTTGTACGTCGTCAATTACTTACGAGGAAAATTTGCTTGCGAGCTTAGCAAATTAACAGACGCATCCGCTCATACATGTCGCCTTACGGTATCAATGTTGAAACACCTGACAGTTTCCAGTCAGGTTGAAATGCTTACATTGTCGATACAAAGTTGACGGGTATTAGCGGGTTGTGAGATGGTGTAAATATTACGTGACTTTTACTTGTTTGAACAGCTAAGTGACTATATCGGTATCGCGGTAACAAATTTCTCTCAATTAAAATAATCTAAGTTATCACGATATGTCATAATTCACGGGCTTAGAGGGAAAAAAACAGTCTCGCGGAAGTAACAGCTGATGGCTGTATTTACAGGGGTGCTGGAGGTAAAATATTCCGGAATTGTCTGCCGACGCCGACTACTTCCGGTACACTTTCGGTATACTTTACGCCCGGTTATCGGCACAAGTCCGACTGCCCGAGAAATATCTCCCCAGACTCAACTTAGCCGTGATCTGCTTAAAACGCCAACCACAACCTCGCAGAGCCGAAACTTTTGTAGCTTATGATCACTAGCCGGCGACCCAGCATACCTCGATTCCTTGGAGTCACGACAAGAACGACTGACTTGAAAGGCGAATTCGGGGTCTTTATATACAGTTTGAGAACATTACATTTTTTTCTTAACCTAGAGGCCTTTAAATTAGTGCGGTCGGTTAACGGTTCGTCACAACGTGCAAAACAGCAAAAATCGTACGATTAACTGAATAGAACATGCTCTATTTTTGTCACAATTTTCCAACCACCTTTCACTAACTGCTGTTTTAAAACCAACTCAGTAACCGAAAACTACTTAGGAAGTTTATTTAGTCTTTTTAAAGTAAAGTGAGGATAAATTTCAGGAATTTATGACGATTATAAAGTAATGGATAATTTGAATTAACTAATAGAAACCCAAGTAACCTAAGCTATACATATCTACACCCGTACCAAAACTGCCAAAACATTGGACAAATGTAGATTGCCAATCTATTTCGGGTGGAAATTTCCTATTTAATAATTCTCCGGTTGAACTATTAACGAAACTAAGTGAACATTCGCCATCGTTAAAAAATTGTCCAATTTATTATATAATGTAAAACAGCATATTTCTACCGATTTCTTGGTCAAGAACTTGTTCAATTAGTTCAATTAATTGGCTGTGTAAAACAGGCTTTAGTGTGGTAGACCAAGGGCGACAACATTAGGTCAAGATATTGCAACCGTGGTGTCAGACAAGAGAAATACAAGAAACACAGCTCCAGAAATCGCCGCAGAAATCAATACTGTACTTCCGAAGCCGATTAGCGTGTCCACGGTTAAACGCCGTCTGCAAAAAGCCAGCCTTCACGGACGAATTGCGATGCGAATGCACTTGCTTCGCCAAATCAATAAGAAAAAGGGGTTACAATGGGCACGAGAACATCGAAATTGGACGGTAAAAGATTGGAGCAAGGTATTGTCGACCGACGAATCCAAATTCGAGATTTTCGGTTCGCGAAGACGAGTGTTTGTAAGAAGATCTGTAGGGGAAGGTGCACTAGAGCAATGTGCAGTCTCTACTGTCAAACACGGCGATGGTTTGGTAATGCTTTAGGGTTGCTTTGCTGGTACATTCGCAGGTGATCTCGTAAAAATTCAAGGCATAATGAGAAAAGAGCAATACAAACGCATCTTAGAGGAAAATGCAATACCCTCTGGTATAAGAATTTTGGATCACAATTTTATGCAAGCAATATTTAGAACAGTTGGAAGAGGAAGGGACTCTAACAATAATGAAATAGCCCCCCAAAGCCCGGACTTGAATCCCATTGAGTTCTTTTGAGAAGAACTCGATCGGGAAGTAAGAAAAACTACTTCAACTTCAGCAGATTACATGTGGAACAAATTACACGCAGCATCGTCTCGAATAACTCCGGAAACATTGTTAAAATTAAATGCAAAAATGCCTCAATTATGCGACGCACTCATTAAAAGTAAAGGAGGTCACAAAAACGAATCTAAAATTTCAATCAAATAAACAATTTTAATTGTTAAAGTTACATATTTGTGTATACTTAAATACCAAATATATATTTTAATATTTCCACTTAAATATTTAACGATTTACCATGAAATTTGAGGTGCCCAAATACTTATGAGCGGTAGTGTACGTGCCGCTAATGACAGCTATGTTCGAAGTTGTAAATCATAACAATACAATATAAATGTTTTTAGTCTTTCTATAATATTCGATATAATGATCGCCAAAATCAAAATTTTGGATGTGATTAAATTGAACGCTGTCAAATAACTAAAGCGGGTAAGCATGACTTGCGCCCTGGTTAACTAAACCTAGAGTAGTATGGAGGCCACCTTAGCAAATAACAAATAAAAGGGTGTTAAAGAGTACCTTTTATTTTTTAAGATTCTCTTGTGCCTTTTATTAATTTTTCAAAAAAAAAAAAAAAACAAATGCCTTATTCACATTCAAAATCAAGTTATAGCACGGCACGCATACAATGAACAAATGTGTCAGTAAGCTGCCATTCTAACTATATAACAATATCATGGTGTAAGAATGTTCAACCTTCGATTAGGATAAGATAAATTGTGTAAAAGCGACCGCATTTAATTACTGAATATAGGAAAATAATCCATCCCACGTTTAATTCGTGAATAGAAAATAGACACGTAGGATATTGTTTATCGAGTTGATAAATCTGACAGGCGGATAGACCCGATGGAATAAATCTATTAATACAGAATAGACGGTGGATGAAGTTGATTGATACTCAGAATCGATAGTAAAATAAATCAATCAAGCTCGGTATTGTTTACCGGACAGATTTGTACAACCGCTGTTGGTGCTCATATAGAAGATGATGTTGAATTTATTGGTATTCCAGCCACGGAAATAAATTATCCACCTAGTATAAACGCGCATATCTCTGTACGACTACCTTTAATACACTTTCGCTCTCTGTTTCTGTTCATCGGTTTGCAATATCTCAACCCACAAAATATGAAAACCATATAGAATATGAATAAGAACAGAAACCTTGCTTGAATACAAAGGTCTTTTCTAAAACCAAATGTATATAAACATTGTAGTCTAAAACCATTCGTATTGCGGAAAACAAATAACAAAGAGAAGTCGTTATTTATTCGTTATGTACGTTGCATAAATCGCGTGAAGCTTTACAACCATTTCATGAAATTGTGGACAAATTTGTTGAAACAAGAATTACATATATTTCACGAAGATACGGATGCACAAATATCGCCCATGTAATTAGTCCAATTGGAAATTGCTAAACCTATCAGGATCCTATCAACTTATAATGCATTTTATTTGTTGCTAGAAATTTTCAGTTAAGCAGCAATGCAAGATTCTTCTACATTGCCTTTATTACTTGTAATGCACGAAAATTATAGCTTGATTGGAATTATTTTAAAATATACAAGCTGGACAAAAAAACTGCCACATCAAAATTATTTCTTATATTAATTTGCCTTCTGTTACAATATCGATGATCACTTCACATAAGATTACATATCAGTATTTCCGAAATATTTAGTAAGAAATGCTTTGTATAACAAAAAAAGTTAATTATTATTCACGCAATAACTAATGTTCCGCGTACCACTTGGAGTATTATTTGAAATTATACGCCAGCCGAGGTATATTTCCAATTATTGCATTCCATGTATCACCTTCAACAATTTGCCAAAAATTTTATTTTACGTTATTTGAAAATTTGAAAATAAGAAGTATGTACTTCTAAAGATCACATACCTACGACTATCGACCTACGACAATAGTAGGGCAAACGTTTAAACTCAAGGTTGAGTAGAATCCCACAAATTGCCTTAATAATAAGTGGTTGGTGAAAAAAGTGAAGTAGGCACATTTGATGATAGATCCATACTTGAAAAAGGATAAAATTAGTTATTTTTTGGCATCAAGAAAAAGTTTTAATAAAATAAGCTCAATATTGTTAAAATTGCAACAGTAAATCTACTTTATAAGCTTTACGAAAAGAAGAAAAAACGAGAACTTGCCAATGTGTCAATTTTCTTCTTATGGAAAGTCACATCTTTAAGAAAGATTATAAAACCAGACAGAGGTATCATATAGCCAAAGTTAGCATTGAATGCTCTTTACCTTTATCTGTGTTTGATAACACTGTGCTAGTTGCAACAAGCTGGGCACCCGGGCGGTAAACCTAATTCGACTACGGTGAATCCAATAGTGCCAATCGTTTTCAAAAGTTCGCGGTTTCGAGCAATTTAAATTTAAAAATTTTAGGCCCAAAGAACCTTCTGGAACATTCTGGAATTTTCTGGAAAATCTGATCAACGGCAGAACAGGAAAAAGTCGCAGGGGGCTAGGTCTGGCGAATACGGTGGGTGGTCGATCAATTCGTAGACCAATTGGTGCAATTTCGCCTGTGCAACAGCCGCCCTATGAGCGGGTGCGTTGTCCTGGTGGAAGAGAACTTTTTTGCGAGCCAAACCAGGGCGTTTTTCCGTCAAATCGGCGTCGAAACGGTCCAATAAATTTGTGTAGTACACGCCAGTTATTGCTTTACCCTTTTCCAAGTAATCAATGTGATTAATGCCTTTCGCATCCCAAAAAAACAGACGCCATCACCTTTCCGGACGATGGGGTGGTCTTGGCCTTCTTCGGGAGGCCTTCTCCACTGCTTTGACTGTTCCTTCGTCTCCGGCGTGTAGTAATGGACCCACGTTTCATCAACAGTGACGTATTGGCGAAAAAAATCCTTCGGATGGCGTTTTATTATTGCGAAAAGCTTATTCGAATCCGTCACACGTGTGCGTTTTTGGTCGACAGTGAGCAAAAGCGGCACCCATCGCGCGGGTAGCTTTTTCATATTCAAATGTTCGTGTATGATGTTATGTACACGCTCAGTTGACATGTTTAGAGCCTCTGCTGTCTCACGCACTTTGGTTCGACGGTCTGCCATGCTCATATCATGGACTTTGTTGATGGTTTCTGGTGTAGTGACGGTTTTTGGGGCACCTGGACGTTCATCATCAAACACACTCTTACGACCACGAACAAATTCAGCTCACTAACATTGCACTGTTGCTAACGACGATGCAGATTCGCCATAAACAGCATCCAGTCCGGATTTGATTTTTGCATTGTTTTCCCTTTCAAATGAAGGTACTTAATCACTGAACGATACTCGACTTTTTCCATTTTCAAAAAAAACACAAAAGTTTCTTGCTTTCGACGACTGTTAAAACCAGACTAATTGTGTTTTTTGCTTGAAATTTTGACAGACGTCATGCGATGGATGGCAGATGTCAAACCCGAGAGCAATTCGTTCTCACGTAACGCCATCTATCGAAGGCTAGATTAATGTCAAACTAACCTCGTATAGTGACCAAAAGCGGAAAATTCGTGCTGACTTGAAAGTGGCCTCTTTTAAGAGGTATGCAAACGAGTTATACCAAAAATATGTGCTACATGTGTTTGTAAAATACCATCAATTCGTCGTTTGATGAGGGGCAAACGATGCACTCATTGACATGGAGCTTGTGGCATGGGATTTTGTGAAAGCGGCTATTGACAATGTTCTCGAAATTCATCGATCCGAAAATTGGCGCATACTAAATGAAGACATGCTCGCTACTTTTTACCGTTTAAATGTTCGAATGTCATTAAAAATTCATTTTTTACATTCCCATGTAGAAAAATTCACCGAACAATCACCAAACGAATCCGATGAGCAATGGCGAGCGTTTCCATCAAGTGACGGCGAGGCTCGAGCATTGGTACAGCGGCAAAAAGCTACATGTTCTTTTGGGTAACATGTGTTGGAATTTACAAGAAGAAGACCATACAGAAGAATCAATGCAATCAGAGAATGAAAAATGAAAAAATAAAGAAAAATGTTTTTTCTTTGCCTTTCAAAAAAATTAAGAAAAATCAACTGAATCGATTCCAATTTTTTCAAATAGTTTCTATTCGATGTGCATTTGTCGATACGATGTTTATTCGATCGATTTCCATCTATTTAAATTCAATAAATGGTCAAAAAATTATAAAAATTACGTTTTCTTGGGGTCTTACCTAACATTTTTAAATTGAAATTGCTCGAAAACGCGAGCTAACTTTTAAAAACAGTTAGCACCATTGGATTCAGCATACTTGAATTAGGTTCACTCCCCGGGTGCCCAGCATGTTGTAAGAAAAGTCTCCAATTCGACCACAGTGTAATCATCTCCTTCGACACCTTCGTTTTGAGAATTTTTTTTTTGTTTATTGTAAAGAATATTACGAGAATATTACTGACTTCCAATTACTAAAAATGTTAAGCTAAAATTTAGGAATACAATAGTGGCCGTCTTCCCAACAGGATAATCACCACTTCCTTTTAGATTAAGTAAAGTTTTCTATTCGCGGCTTTAGGGTAGAGAACTGTCAGACTATATTTAAGTACCACTGCTGAAAATAAAATTGTAAAAAAAGTATATACCATTAAGCTGTAACCATAATAACGGAACAAGAGCTAAAATTATTCACGAATACATTGTAAGCAACCATATTTTTCTTATTTTTCTTTGAAAAACTATATACAGTGAGGTCCATTTCTATTCCTTGTGAACTAACTTTTGGCGTTATTGGCAGTTCAATTACATTTCTGGTGTCACCGGAAGATGAAAAATATTATAAAGTCAGCAGCTGGCAAAATTACCTTTGCAGACACATATATTGTAATTTTCAAATATATCTTCAACCAATATTCACGTTGCTCTCTAATAAATGCAAATACTCTAAGCTTTTATAAAACATCAGCGCTTACACTATCGATTTCGCCCTGCACGCTTTTATGGACGACTAATTCTGCTCCTTCATTTTAATAACCACTTCCTTGCGAAGAAATATATGATTTCTTTTCCGGTACGTGCTTTCGCCTTTCCGCCAGCGACTCGATAGGCACTGAAATATCGTATAATCGATCCGATGTGCTCCAGGCGACCCCAATGCTACCACCGGAAAACTAAATCTATTTCGCGAGGTTACTGACCAAAGGCTAGATCTGCAGAAGTCACACAGCGGTACAGTAACCGCTCTTTGGCATTTGCAGTAAGCTCAGATAAACGTAAAAGTGAAGGCGTAACAAGGTGAACGCTGATTGTCGCATAAATCAAATGAAATAAACGCCTCCAGGATGGCGGTGGGTACGTCCTTTCCTTCATGTATGAGTATGAGCCTATGCGTAGAGAAGATTATTATCGGGAGCCAGAAATCTACTCCTGCCGCACTCATCTAACGTACTGGATTATTGAATGCCGGCAGCTAGGTATACACCAGTAAAACATAGGTGGTACTACTACCGACAGATAATGTAAATATACACCTTTGATCTTGCCTATGACGTAAAAATACTAACTGCTTAGATTCTCTCTTCACTCCATCTCACTCTCTATTACCTACATACCTCCCGGTATACATCGGTTTATATTAAAGGGATTAATTTCGAGCTTCAAAGGTCAGTACGGAAGCACCAATGTGTATATAGGATTGTCAGCATTGACGAAGGTTCGCTTTAAACCATTTCGACGAGGAATGATGGTATACACTAATAATAGTTATTTCCACTAGAAACCTTCCAACCCATCGCCACCTATGCAAATTTATTAATGTGTCAACGAATATAATCACGCGTACAAACAATACTTTTACACGTTTCCATTTGTCATATTTTAGTCGGATATAAATTTAAAAGCAGATTGACTAAACTTTTTCCGCACCACAGTTCTGCATTTGCAACCTATTTTAATAGTGAAGTATAATGATGATTAGAGTAGCTCACTAGCGCCAACGGGCAGTGGCGGAGGTTCCATACAACCCTCAGTATGACTGCGAGTCTCAACCAGATCTGTTGTGTATACATGTATGCTGCCGTAAATACTATTTCGTAGTTCTACGTTTGTTTTAAAAATGTTGCCTACGTCGCGAAAACGACCAATGTTGGACAAAGTTACAGAATTTATAGCAGAAATGCCTGACCTAAATTATGATGGCGTTAAAATACAATGTGTAGTTTGTAATATCCCTTTAATGTGTTGGTCCAAAAGGGATTGTCTACGTCACGTAACCAGGGTTCTTCAAAAAAAAATTGCACACGACACCATAACAAATTTAAATTTAATTCATGTGTTACCTTTATTGCATGTAATCTACAGTTTAATTTACTAGACAAGGAAGCATATGTCTTCTTTTGGAATAAATATTCGGACTGCAAATTACCAAGTCGGGCATCGTTACAAAGAATTGAGCCATCTGCTCGTGAACATGTTGAAAAAAGAATTAAATCGGAGTTGAAAAATAAAAAACTCAGGTTATGTGTGGACCAAACAACAGATCGTAAAAAAACATTATGTGGTTAATGTAATGGTACGTACACTGGAATCACATCAATCGTCACCTTCAATTCTATTAGCTTCCAGACGAGTACAACAATGTACTGCCGAAGTAATTTCAAAGTTAATGTTAAATACATTGGAAAAGTTTGAACTTTCAACAAACCAACTGTTGATGTTTATGAGTGATGGTGCCGCAAACATGCTTTCTGTAGGCCGGTCTCTTAAAAAACATTGTGCTAACTTGTTACATATTACGCGTAAAATTCATGCTTTCAGTCATGTAGCAGATAGTATTAGAAAATGTTATCTTGAGGTAGACGCTTTAATAGCGCATACAAAAGCAGTGTTTGTCAAATCCCCAAAACGTATTCCCAAATTTCACAGACTGTGCCCCCGTATGCCTGCACCACCAGAACCTATTCTTACACGTTGGGGAACGGTTACAGGCCGCGTTTTATTATCATAAATATTTTAAGAATATTAAGAACGTGGTTTTACAAATCGATCCAAAGGAAGCTGCGGCTATCACGGAAAGCCAGTCGAAATTTCAAGATAGCCAGGTTAAAACGGATTTAAAAACCATTCAGAACAATTACTTCGGACTAGTGGAGGCAATAGAAAAATTACAAAATGCTTCGATGTCGTTAATGGAATCTCTGTAAATAGTGCAACATGTTCACGCACAGCTATGCGCGGTAGAAGACGCAAAAAATGTCTGTGTTCTAGAAAGATTTGAAAGTGTTTTAGAGAAAGATTCTGATTTTGGCACGTTAAGACAAATTTATGAAGGTGCGTCAACAGAACCGTTAAGTTGCTCCAAAGATTATTTTAATTACGCAAATATAACGTCACTAGATGTAGAACGTTGGTTTTCTGCATATAAACACACTTTTTCCTCACGCCGCACTCGGTTTGCCGTAACAACTGTAGAAACATATCTAATGTTGCAGATATTTAACAGACATTGTGATTTCACGGAAGACTCTTAAGACGGTAAGTGGTTGAGCACGTATTATATTTTATTTCTGACCATTTATTTTGTGTAAACTTTTATGCGCCCGCCACTGGCTGTTGGCGCAAATTGAGGAACTCTAATGATGATTTATATAAATGTCTACATTCCAATTTTCCAACGACTAAAACAGTAATACTTATGTACGGTATTCAGCTGTCGATTTAGTTTAAAAAAAAATAGTGAAAAGTGTATGTCTATCTTTGGGAGTCTTTGAGTAATCAGAACTTAATTAAAGTTGCATCTTCAAGAAAAGCCGCACTCAAGAAAATAGATGATAAAAGTGATGTTTATCACAAATTTTAATAAGCTTTATTACAACTATGTTACCTTATATCTGATCAATGCCATTTGCGGTATATTTTTATACTTCTTATTAAAAAATCTGGCAGTCCTTAAATAATGAAAGGTATAATAAATTAGATGAAAAGGTATTATATTTCTCACAGCTGGTAATATCTATTCTTCTCAGCGCCGCCAAGTTAATTTTAAAGCAAACACAGAGTATCGGCACACTCCTCACCACACAAAATATTAATTAATGCAGAACAGCTATTTCAAAGGCTCAATGGGCCTGCATTCTCAACCGAGTTACCGAATAAATCTGAGCGAAAAAACAAAAAATCTCTTAATTCTACCATGCTTGTCTATCCCTACTCTCGAGGAAAAGGTATATATATATATATATCTATAAATGTTGAATCTGATGTTTTCGCGGGTATGATATGAAACTTCTGGTTTTCGGGATTTTATTCCGCGTAGTGTGTTGGTCATGAGAATGACCGTTGTCACGACGTTCCAGCAGAATCTAATCGACCATCTTCTGGTAATCTGCTCTGCGTAGCACGTCGAGTAGAACAGTTCTACACCTTATATGACACGACGACCCGGTCTTTTGTCAATTGTAGCACTTCAAAATGAAAAAATTCCTATACGCTAATATATCAAACAGACAGGAAAAATGAAGGGGCGCATTCTCTTTATTTAGCAGGTTGTTTTCTCTCTTTATATAGATGGTCTCAAATGCGTCCAATTCGCGAGGCGAAGCTACGCTTTTAATCAATTTCAGCTTTTCTAATTTGATATTGTGTCCGGTATCGTTTAAGTGCTGAGCTACACTTGACGCTTCTCATCAGATTTATTCGGTAACTCGGCTGAGAATGGAGACCCTTTGAAACAGCTGTTCCGAATTAATTAATATTTTGTGTGATGAGGAGTGTGCCGATACTTTGTGTTGTTTGCCATACTACCCCACAGTCTTTGCTATCATTATTAATTAATTAATAGCAGCAAAATTGTTAAAAGTTCTAGATAAAAATAATGAAATATTGAATATTAATGAAATTTACAGAAAAATATACTTGAATATAAACTACATTAACACATACTAAGCACACAAAAGCATTCCAAATATCTAAAGATGTTGAGAGGAGTGTCCAGAGGCATAAAGAATAAACAGAAAATCTACAGAGTTCCAAAAATGCAACAGCTTAAACACATACTTCGTACAATTTTTCCTCGTCCATACACATAATATTGTTTTATCGGACAGACTCTTCAATCATTATTTATGAGTAGAATTAATTGCATCGTCGTACGACTTTAACAATAACTGGAATAGGAACATTCCTTTTACCACAAAGGACCAACAATTTTAAACCTACCTGCAGAGCCACCAAACTACCAGAAAGAAAAAGGGAAAGGAAGAAATGTTAAATAGGAATTTTGTTTTGAATTAAATATGAATAAAGACAAACGTAAATTCAAAATTACATAAAGATAATAAAGAAGTACGGGTTATCCCATTACAACAAATATGTATGTGCGTGTTATAGCATACGCTTTTTACTGCACGTACTAGGGATGCTTTCCTTATACTAAATTGAAGACAATAAATCCAAAATATTTATATATATTTTGCTATAAATATATTTTACCGACATAATGCTAATGGTATTGATAGAAAGGCAAAAGCAATGTAAGAAGAGAAAGCACTAGCCAACGGACATGTTTCTGCCATTCCATCAATACCATGAGCTATAGCATTACTTTGGTTATTGTTTCCACTATTTTATGCTTGTTTACAAATTTTATATATTTAGATATTCAGCACAATACTTATTAAGGATTTTCCTTACAACTGCTGGCAATCGCTTCAGTTTAATTGTTTAAGATAACTGATATTACTTAAACACCTGTAGACAAAATCTCCTCTTATATCGGTGCCGAACTGTGGTCCGAATTGGGAATTTGACCAGCCAAAAATCATCTACTGAACAAAATCCCGTTTAGGCTTACTTATAAGTAAAGCGTGACAAACGGTTGAACCCGCAGAGATGCCTGTACGGGGGGGGGGGGGGGGTGTATGTACTTATGTGGATGCAGAGTTCAATGCGGTAGACATTGAGGAGTTCAGTTGTTCGGTTATTTATCGGACTCTCATTGTGTGTTTTCGAAAACATGCGACGTAAGCCTGGTGTACCTCTTGCATCGCATGTGAAGAAATATATTTGGCGTTTCCCTGGTTTGGACTTTACAGGTTCGCACATTCGTTGCAAATTTTGCGGTATAGGATTGCTAGATCGCACGACATTTGAATGTAGAAGTCATATTAAAAGTAGACATCATGTATTGAATTTGAGAAATAATATTCCGTACTGGCAATTTTTGTATGACTTTATTTTCATGTTGGACACGTGCAACATCCCACAACACCTAGTAGATAATTAAAACTTTCGTCTTTTTTGGGATAAATATGTTCGATCAGGGAAGCTACCAACAAAAAGACGATTGCGGTACAATTTACCACATGTGCAAAGTACAGTTAAAGACTCCATAAAAGACGAGTTGAGAAATTAAAATATCTGGCTCACTGTGGACGAAGCTACTGATGCTCAGAAACACAGCGTGATTAGCCAATAAAAGGATCGAAAGAACTGATGCCGAAACCGTTGTAAGCTTAATAAAGCATATGTCAAGAGAATTTTGTATCGTAGGAGCCCAAATCACCATATTAGTTTCTGACGGAGCCGCAACAATACTGAAAGCTGGTAGGATGTTAAAAGTATGCTTTCCGACTCTTCTTCACACAGCATGCCTCATACACGCATGTCATCTCGTAGGAGAAACAATTCGAAGCAAGTATCCTAGGGTGAATGATTTAATATCATCTACCAAAAAAGTGTTTGTGAAATCTCCCAAAGATGTCACCTTCAAACTTAATTCTTCTAATTCTCAAGCGATTCGCGAGAGTCAGCAACTTTTTTCCGATTCGGACGTTCAAAAAGAAATAGATGACATTTCCATAAACTATTCTGTAGTGAGACAAACTATTTCGCAGTTAGAAAATACTCGCTTATCTGTACAAGACTCGTTAAATAACATCAACAATTTAGCAGCCGCTCAAGAAAGCTTGACGGATCCTATAGGACTAGATGTCGCGCAAAAATTTCGTGCAGTTTTAAATAAAAATCCGAATTTAGAAAAGGTTCGATCTATATCTGGAATTCAAGACTGCACAGAAGAGATGCAGGAGTATTTTAATTTCGCAAATCTTACTTCACTAGATGGCGAACGATCATTTGCAAAGTATACGAGAACGTTTTCAGATCGTCGTCGAGGCCTGACCGAATCGACAATGGAAGCATTGCTTATGTTGCAATACTACGCGGCGTACCATGGCAGTCGCACATTACCGCAGTGGTCATCGATACGTCAATAAAAGGTGACAATC
This sequence comes from Dynastes maya, assembly GCA_029619315.2. NCBI lineage: Eukaryota > Metazoa > Arthropoda > Insecta > Coleoptera > Scarabaeidae > Dynastes > Dynastes maya. The sequence continues at coordinate 38,996,558 of JAROYE020000004.1, forward strand.
TATTATTTTTTTATTAATACTGTGCCTACTTTTGCGCGGTACGCCCCGGACGGTTCCACTAGTCTCTTTAACATTATAAATAGTACACGCACACCGATCAACAGATAATAACCGAACGTCCACTCGATTCCTTCTATGTACATAGTAAACACAGCTCCTTTCACGGCGACTCTGCGGGTGCAACCGTTTGTCACGCTTTACTTATAAGCAATAATATTGATCAATTAAGTAATTCTAATTTGGAAAAATTATTTATACACATATTTTGAAATATAACAACAATAAGAAATGTTATTTTTATAAAAATAATATATCGTTTCCAATAGATGTCCATGTGTAAATGTAAATACATATATAAGAAATTACAAAACAAATAGAAAACACATTTATGTCAAGTACAAATTTAGTCTTCGTCAGAAGTACTTAAATTATCTGAATTACTATCTGGTATTTGTAGCAGATTTAACGCTTCTCGCGGAAGATCAGACTTGGAAGTCGTCTGAATAGATCGAAGCGACGATATTATCGGGTCTGACGATATTAGTAGTCTATCTATAAAGTCTAGATTCGTATTTTATTGACTAGACTTTCGAGTATGGTGTCCGCGAAACTACAAATGATCTTTGTTACGCGATTCCTGCGCCCCTTTCGATAATTGACCTATTGGCAGAAGAGCATGTTTAATTGCCAAAGATCCCTATATTTTGTGTACGCTTGGAGGCATACGGTACCGTACAACTAGACATATAATGTCGCAGTATCCTTAGCATACTTATCAAAAACTATGGTTAATTATGTGACCGATTGATAAAACAATTAGTGTGATATGGAACCGCTTCAATAACTCAATATTTACAACAGAATTTCTGATACTTTTTTTGTTTCTTTAAAAAACCTCCTTGCAACATTGTCAGTATTCGATGTTCCTTTTCCTTGAATTACCTTATCGATTTTTATACCAATTTCTTGCCATAATCTATCACGAATATTTTTCGTTCGCTAACTGGACAATTGAAACTCTTTACTCGGTCTACCCCTTTTGCTTGTAGGAGGACTAACATTTTCATCAATATTTTCAGTATTTTCAGCAAAAACGTTAGCATTGGTATTTAGCCATGCGCTATGCTTTGAAATAAATACTGAAGTTGTCCGATTAGAAGATTTCTCGTTGACGTGGACTCAGGCACTGCTGCTTTTTGAAGCAAGCCTCCATGCAATCACTTGCTCGAAAATCTTAGATATCGCTGGTAGAATGCTAATAGGGCGGTAATTCTCGCAAATCATTCTCGTTTCCCTTTTTGAGCACCGGAACAACTCTGCGTACTTTAAGCAACCTTGGAAACACCCCTTGTTCTTACATATGTAACAAAATATGAAGAGGAATAATAAAATTGTTCAGTTCAACATACACTTCGAGTTTATTTTATTGAACAATACTATGCTTCAGTATCGATTCAGAAGCACTATAAAACGGTTTTTTTTCCTTTAATATCATATCTACTACTAAAATGAAGACGTGGATATTGAACATATGAACTGTAACATTGAAGAGCCAATTGCGCTCCGGCAACAACTGTCAGAGGGAAGCCTTTCTGATAATTTTTCAGTTTCTGCAGCGACTTACATAGCCTCTAGCTCCCTCACTCTGTCGCCGGCATTTTATTAGGTAAATATAACTCCAGCTAACGGTAATTTCGGGGAAGCAACTAAGTAGCTCCTCCCCGTTCTATATTCTTCGGGTCCTTAATGTTCGCCTTTAATATCAATTCTTCCTATAAAAACGTAGAAAGCAAATTCTGTTTTCTCTTATTTGGTCACCGATACTCACTAATGACGTTCGACGCTAGATTGCGAACTCTAGTCGCATATTGCAAACTGTAATATGAAATTATCTAACTGAGTTAAGTTCTGAAAAAATGTAAGTTTATTTCGAAAAATAAGTACTGTTAAAAATGAAATGTATTATAGTTGGCTAAAATTAATAAACATGCATTGCATTTGAGGAGCAAGTGGACAAGGTAACGCGTAAATAATCGTGGCTGTTCAGCTCAACTTGTTGTTAAGGGAAGACGAATTTCGCTGAGTGGTTCATTTTCAAGTGAATAATATTATGTGTAGTACTGGTAGAATCTAAAATCAAGTCCAAAATCAATTCAAGTTCAATTTTTGTTGCTTCTTATGACGTTTCCTCATTATTCAAAAGATTCAATTTTATAACATTACAGAACGTATTCGCAACGGCTATTTGAAGTAACATACGAGCTTCCGACAGAGGAATAAGAAATTCCTCTTACTGTGTGTATACAACTTTCTCAAACGTTCCTAAATCGACCAAGTGAGTGATTAAAGTGTAATAGCTCTGCACAAAAATCACATACTGACTTGGGAAGAACTGTCGTAAATTTTAAGATTCCAAACATTGCTTATCAGATGTCCAGAATACGGACAATTCCAAAACGAAGAGCGCAAAACGTAAAACGCCAACACTCTCGCTCCGTATTGTCAATATACACTTCTTACCGTCTTGAATAATAACGAGAAATAAATCAGCAGATTCGAAAACCGACCGACGAGGACTTCCTTCTCAAAGGTAGGTATAGCGGACTAAGCAGCGGCGCAGGTGAAAATCGAACGAAGCGAACGTGTTGCCAACGACCAAGACGTGAGAAGATCCGTTCCGTGTGCCGAAGGTAATTTATGGACGGACTACAAATGTTTAAAATATGAACCGTACAAAAATAGGAGGAAGAGAGGAGACGCGACGTCCGCTTATATCGTCGTAGGTGCATATATTTATTTCGCAGGGATGTTGCTCAACGTAGCGAACCGCCTCGATGTCTAGTTGTTCCAGTTTACGTATTTCCTTGTTCGTGATGCGTGTGATGTTTATGTTTATATAGGGTCGGTACGGTAACGTGAATTTATGTCTCGTTTTGTTGGGAGTGAATAATATAATCAGAAAAGAAGCAGCGCTATTCGTGCACAAGTGTTGTGAATTCCTATGTAAATTAATTCTAGAGATGCCATTCCAACCCGCATATCCAGATTTTAGTAGAAGCTGTTAAACCTGAAAAATTTAAAACCTTTGAACTGACTGGAGCCAGTATCCTTATTGAATCTATGTATGTAGCATGAATAAAATTTATTTCTAACAAGGTTCATATTATTGAGGTATACATGTGACGGTACAGTATCGCCGATATTCTGTAGTAAGCAAGCTAACTAATGTACGTGGAAATAGAGACGAACTGACAAAACAACAACCAAGATGCAAGTGTCTTAAAACTACTGCAAGTATTATCAAATAAAAACACCTTTAAATGGCTTCAAACGGCTCGGAGGCCCTTTAGTAAAGGGGCCTAGTCCTAACTGTGGTAGAGTTAGACATTTGTGCGTTGGGATCCTACCAGGGTCACATATAAAATTTTTCTGGTTGGCCCGGTACAACCTCGGGCCACCATTCGTGTGTTAAGAAATAATTAACAGCGCTTCACCCTTTACGGCGAGGAAGTGATAGTAACAAAGTCATGAAACATTTTACACATTAAAAGACTCCTTAGATTATGACAAGCTTTAAAGTTTATTCAATGAAATCCTATTACGATTAAGCTATGAGTCCTTCTAGTGCAAAATTTTCAGGACTGACTTCTTCTCTAACATTAATCTCCAGCTTCCAAATTAAACCGATGATCTTTAACCGATTGGATTAATCAGTCAAACACATGATGGTGTTCTAAGGCAATTCAAACAGACAAACAGATCCCTTACTGCTTAGTGTACATACGAGTAATTGTATCACCTTTGGTGTAGGTCCCTTTCATGGACCATCCCTGGAACTGACTGTACAACAACTCTGCGACAGCGAATACAACAAATAATAAAACGAACAATTTCCACACCTTGAGCAAATTTTCTAACGTAAATAGGCTTATTTGCAAATAAAGCAATTTATAGTTCTCCTACATTTTCATCTCACGTTGTGAAGTGTACAAATCTTTAATGGATTTTCTTCCTTGTCGAAACTTATTGCACTATTCAACCATTGCGGTATGAGAAAGTTACAATGTACAGCTTTCATCGTTCTATAAATTTTCACCGACAATGGAAAATCCCAAGGTGTCAATCACCGATCGGACTGAAACTTGGCAGACTTGAAAGACCCATCGAGTATTGTAAAACACCGCTTTCCGTTTCGGCGGAACCCCATGTGAGGGAGTCAAATCTCCCCCTGAAATTTCGACGATTTTTAGATTTTTGCAATTTGCACCGATATAAAAACAAAAAATATATATATATATAACCAAATGCATCTTCTATAGGTCTATTAAATGAGATTTTTTGACTCCCTTACGAAATTGGAGTTGAACGGAAAAGGGCAAAATATACGCGCTAGTGATCCCCTGGAAATACCATTCACGTCTACAGTGAGGGCCTAAAGTGTCCCCCCCCCCTCCCTCCCCCCCACCCCATGCTAACCTCTGAACGACAGAAGCTAGCGTTTTTAGAAAAAACAAGTCGATTTCTATTTTTTGTAAGCTAACTTTTGCCGTTATCAGCATTTCTATTATATTTCTGGTTTCATCGGAAGTGACGTCAACTTTTTTTTTTTTAATAGAACACCCTATATATTTTAACGTTTTTGGAAAGGTAATGGAAGGACGAATCCAACGATACCAAACATGTTATACCTTAACTTAAGAAATATGACGATATGCACCAACAAAGGTTTGGGTTGTCTGTTTTTGTTGTTACGCAAAGTTGGCTAGAAAAGAGTGCCAAATTGTTTCTTGTGACACCAGACTGATCTAAAGAGCTCGTTGCTAAGCAATCATAACAATTGCCAAACTGTCAAATCTCAATTCCAAAAGTGTAAATTATTCTTGTTATTTATTGTTATTATATCATGTATTCCTTCTTTGTTCCCGTTATTTTCTTTCATTTTACCTTGTTCTGTTAATTATTACACCTTAGGCTCTCACTGTATACTGTTAAATATCTACTTCGAAAATATGAGCTGTCAGTCTCAAACGTACAGGGTATTCATGATAGCCGCCCGATAGTAATGAAATTCCCTCTGGCGGATAAAAGCTACTTTTCGAAAGTCACAATTTCCCCCAGGCCGACTGGCCTTGGAGTGTGGACACTAAATAATTTACATAAGTCCAGATAACGACAAACGTGGAGAAACGGTGAAGTTATTCCTCTTTAGTTCATCTTCCTATTTTCGTAACTCTTCAAAATTAATATAAAATTCTCCTAAAACAAACAGCAGCGAAGATTCAAAGGCATTTCTAACATTATTTCGTATATTAAATATGTTTTGTTAAGGTATCTTCGTTTTTGGTAGTAAAATTTCGTATTTAAACGTTGTCAGTTGTATTTTAGAGCATAGATTCGTCTAGGTTGAGTCAACTAGTAGCGTCACCACATTCATTCTCATTCGTTACTTCTAAAAATAACTTTATTCATCGAAATTCCTCATAATATTACGGGTAGAAATCATAAAAATTTGCTGTGGAAAGAAAGGCCATCGCAATTAAAATAAAGGAGAAAAAGGACGCCAATAAATTCATCAATCCTGTTAAGCTTTCTTCGAGTTAACTAGTATTTTGACTGCGATCCTAATTTAAATTGTACGATATAGAAATTAGAGAATAAATTCAAAGTAGAAGAAAAGGTTGGAGGTTAGTACAGGCAGATTTCTAGTAAATGTCATAAGGGACATAGTGTTTATATGATATCTTTTTAGGATCTAGGTTAGTTTACATTTTTCAATTTTAACATTCGATAATTTCCATTTATTGACATCAAAATTCATTAATAATTGCCGAAAGAGTATCAAAGAATACCCCCGAATCCCACAAACGAAATTTTAATTAATTTACAAAATTCCAATTTTTTAACAATTTCCCTGAGATAAAAGCATTTCAATACATACTTGCTTCCTCCTCACCCCTAACTGCCCCGGAAAAAGTTTAAAGTAATTTGTACAGCATGCAATAAATCCAGAAAATTTGAACAACCTTATATGTTCCAACCCAGTTGATTTAATTCGTCCAAATAGTAAAGTAAAATTAAATGTCTTTTGTAATACAAAAAAATTCATTCGTTTGTAATAATATGTTGTGCTAAAATATTACAAGTAAAAATAAATGTTTATCACGAACATTTGTCTACTTCAGAAAGTAAAGGATTTTTATGCGCACTTTTCCCAAAAAGGTAAGCATTAGATACCAATAAAAGCAACTTACTGTAACAATGCATCTTTCTTTTAGTATAGATTTTGTTCACCTCATTCATTGCAATGAAGGTAAAAGTGAGTACTGTGCAAAAATCATATTAGGTAGAGTTCCAGAATTAGTGTTAAGTTGGCGAATGTAAAATGTTCTGAAAAAGATAAATAAAACAAGAAGACTGTGCACGCAACATGTACATTTATAGTTATATCTAGTATGTTATCATTCGTTATGTATTATTCTAACTCATGGTAATGAAAGCCAGTAAAGGAATGTTTAAAACAAAAATATTCGTTACAGTCCGCACATTTTATAAAAGCAGGCTCGCCGTACCTGGAACATAGAGGTAAGATTCCTTCATCATCATTTGAAAAAGCAAATTTTACTGGATGGACGAAACGATCTACTTTAGTTTCTAAGTAACTTCTTTTACATCCAGAATATCAAAATAAATTACGATATTTTGAGGAGGAGAGTTGATTGTGTAATTTTATTATCTTATTCTATTTGTTTGAATCAGTATTCACATTACTGAATAAAATTTGATTTGAAATTGTTTTTACAAATGCTTCCTATACACGGAAGCATGACCATTGAACCATACCAATTGTTTTCTTAGGAAGGGTCGGAATATGTGTAGGTTTGTAGCCAGGTATGTGTTTGCAATTTGGCAGGACAGTAGCCACACCAAGGGTCGAGTAGCAGAGTTGTTTAAATTTATTGTATGCTATACTGGTTACTTTTAATTTTTTTCGGCGTTGTTGGAAGTGACGAGGAAACAAGTAAATGGTGTTTGTAGGGTTATCACTTGTGCGAATATTTTGCCCTTTTCCGCAAGGGGATAGGGATCAGTGGTAAGTATGTAAAAAAATCTCATTTGCACTAGTTTGATGAACTTATAAAAGGAGCATACATACTTTTTTTATTCACAATAACAGTGTAAATTGCGAAAATCTGAATATCGTCGAAGTTTCAAATTTCACCTCGTAAATGTGGAGTTCCGCCGAAACGAAAAGCGGTGATTTACAGCACTCAATGGCTCCTACAAATTCGCCAAGTTTCAATCCAGTCGGTGATTGACACCCTGTAATTTTCCCTCGTGAGTGACACCCTTTAGCTGCCAAAAAATGAATAACATCAAGCAGATTATCTTTCTAATTTTCTATCATTCTAGATTAATCAATATTTGTAAAGAAGAAAATAGCAAGCCCGTGGCACAATTCAAAATTCACAATTCAAAATATTGCTAAATTTTCGCTGCTGACTAATAAATTTAATTCAATATTGATTGACTTGTATGATATCGCTATCACTAATAAATAACGGTGTCTTCCTTTCTCTTAGATTCCGATATGGTAAAAAATAAATGTATATCTTTCTTATTGTATTACTACTTCCTGCTTAAGAAATATGGTCCATATTACAAATTGAAGGTGAACATGTTGCATATTTGATTGAAGTCTAGTAATTTTTTTTATTGCAACCACTCAATTCATTTTTTCCATGCGCATTTCCAGTAATATACATACGTACGGAATATTTTCATTTTCATGAAAACCCAAAATTCCGGCATAATATGGAAATTAAGTAGCCGCGGTGATTTCCTAAATGTTTATAATGAACTTCGCATTAATTTATTGAACTTAGCAATATAATTGTATTGCAATAGTATTATTTAGGTCCCATCAACCTTTGTCGATGTATATGATTTAAAATTGTCGGGATGACGACCAAGGTTTCAGAAAAAAGTAACTCTTAAATTTCACCAATATTTCGCTTTTATTTATATATATTATATTTAAAGGTTCATTAGGCTCATCTACAAATTCAAATTTACAGGTATAAATTAAAAGAAATAGTAATAATTAAATTAAAAGAAATAGTAATAATTAAATTGTAACTTACAGTGAGTTAAAGTAGACAGACCGAACTTATGAACTAAAGGTTTAACGATGTCCATCTGCGGAGCTATGACATGAATGAGGAAATTAATACATGTGTCAATATAAAAAACATAAGGCGATGGCATTTGTTGAAGACGCGTGCCCTCAAAATTTAAATTTAATTTTCAATAACTTATTTTAAATTGTTGCAAACTCAATAATAATCAATTTATATACCTAGTAGTATATTACCTACTTTAACTCATTGCAAGTTATGATTTAATTACTACTACTTCAAATAAAAGCAAAATATTGGTGAAACTTAAAAGAGTTACATTTTTCTGAAACCTTGGTCGTCATCCCGACAGTTTTAAACCACGTGTTAGATCCTAACGACCGCCATACTCTTTGGTGTTTTGTCGATATAATGAGATGTACGAGGGGCGTTCAGTAATTAACGGGACAAACTGCATTAGCGGGAAAACTACTGAATAGTATTAGATGAAACTTTCTGTGGGTCAAGTTGGCAACCTTAGAGTCGGCTGTTTGAAAGAAATAAAAGCAAACATAACCCCTTCTGTTCATTTCAAAATGTCGGCTCCTCTCGAAACACGTTCAGTGATAAGATTTTTGTTATTCGAATGTGTGAAGCCGGCCGAAATTTACTCGAGAATGTTGAAACAGCATGGTGAAAAGTGTTTAAGCCGCAGAAACGTGTATAAGTGTCAGTTTAAATCGGGCAGAACAAGTGTCATCGATATTCATCGCTCCGGACGACCGATTGAAGTGTCGACCGACGCGCTACAAAATCGCATAAATGACCTTATTCTCGATGACAGGCGTATAAAAATCGTGACAATAACTGATTCGTGTAATGTTAGTGTTGAAACTTTGTATTCAATCATTCATGACAAGCTGAATTATTGCAAAACGTGTTCGAGATGGGTTCCAAGACAGTTGACTCAAGTCCATAAAAGACACTCGTGTTCGCACACGTGTTGCCACATCCTCCTTACAGTCCTGACTTCGCACCGTCCAGTTTTCATCTGTTCGGCCCGCTCAAAGAGTTTTTACGCGGCACCAAGTTCAAAGGCAACGAAGCGGTCAAACAAGCTGTACACAAGTAGCTCGGACACCAAGGTTAAGAATTCTTCAGCACTGGAATTAGAAAGCTCACGAAGCAATGGGAGAAGTGCCTAAATGTTAGTGGAAACTACATTGAAAAGTAGTGTAAATTTTATTGCCATTGAATAAATTGTTTTTTTTTTCCACAGCCATTTGTCTCGTTAATTACTGAACGTCCCTCGTATGAGAAAACAACAGAGCGAATTGCCCCACCTTCTGGTAATTTCTAACATTAATTCAATATTATAAGAACTATAAGAAACTTACTACAAAAATATAACTCTGTATACAAGATTTCTTAACAATACATAATATTACATTAGCAGTTTTGACTTGCAAAAAAAAATACAAAAGCTAATTGCTTAACATAACTACCCAATTGGACTTGTGGTGAAGTTCAAAGTTGAACGTATGTATGCTTTATATAGTAATATTTTTTGCGTTATTTATGTGAAAGAATGACATATTCTAAATATAGTTTGCTCACGTCGTATCAAAGAAAACATCTAGTCTGTAACTCATCAGAGTATTCCCCTCCATCCTAACCTAAAAATAAATTTCGCAATTAAAACTATACGCATAATTCGTAGTATTACTTCGCGGAAGAGCATTCCTCCAGCGCAGCTATTAAATTCACTATAAAGTACAAATTAAACGGTAAAGATTTACGATCGAGACAAATTTAGACTGCAGGTAAGGATATAAGTACTGTCACAGAGACCATTTCATTCAGCAGTATCTCAAGGGCGATCTCTGATCGCATCTTCGTATATAATTTACGATATTAGACGTGGAAAGCAAGTGGCTATAAGGAATAGATATGTTGGGATTTTTATTGCTGGAAAAACGATGATAAATAACTAAAACGTTGCCATATAAATAAAACAAGATGTATCACGTATTTAGGAACGCGGTATCCTAGTGAATTTTGTCTAATCCATTGCATCGGAATTTAAATCTTCTATGTGGACATATGCAGACAGTTTGACAGTATAAACAGGTACCTATTCCGCAAATCATTGACATTTTCTCAAGTCTTCCGTGATAGTTTTTCTGATCTACGGGATTCTCGAAAGGGAAGTTTGCGATACTCATGTACGCATGATTTTTTTTTCTAGTCTAAAAGTAAACTTAGCGCTATCTTATGGTGTGTTTATGCACACGTTTAATTTAATTTGGCATTTACCCTAAATTAAGATTAGGCAGAGCATGGTTCATGCACGTACACACAGATTCATTAAATTATTGTTATGGAGCATGCACAATACATGGTTGTGTTCTGTCTAACCTACACTACCGCTCATAAGTATTTGGGCACCTCAAATTTCAAGGTAAATCATTGAATATTTAAATTGAAATATCAAAATATGTATTTGGTATTTAAGAATACACAAATATACAACTTTAACAATTAAAATTATTTATTTGACCTACATTTTAGACTCGTCTATGTGACCTCCTTTACTTTTAATGATTGCGTCGCGTAATCAAGGCATCTTTGCAATTAATTTTATCAATGTTTCCGGAGTTATTCAAACCCATAATGCCTGTAGTTTGTTCCATATGTCACCTGCTGAAGTTGAAGCAGTTTTTCTTACTTCCTGATCAAGTTTTTCCCATAATAACTTGGGATTCAAGTCCGGGCTTTGGAGTGGCCATTTAATGATCGTTAGTGTCCCTTCCTCTTCCAACTGTTCTAAATATTGCTTGCATAATTTCGAAATGTGTTTTGGGTCATTGCTTTGTTGAAATACAAAATACTGACCCAAAATTCTTACAACAGAGAGTATTGCATTTTCCTCTAGGATGCGTTTGTATTGTTCTTTTCTCATTATGCCTTGAATTTTTACGAGATCACCTGCGAATGTACCAGCAAAACAATAATTACCGAACCACCGCTGCGTTTGACGGTAAATACTATGCATTGCTCTAATGCACGTTCACCTACAGATCCGAAAGTCTCAAATTTGGATTCGTCGGTCTACAATATCTTGCTCCCCTCTTCTACCGTCCAATTTCGATGTTCACGTGCCCATTGTAACGTTTTTTTCTTACTAATTTGGCGAAGCAAGGGCTTTCGTATAGCAATTCGTCCGTGAAGGCCGGCTTTCTGCAGACGGCGTTTAACCGTGAACACGCTAGTCGGCTTCGGAAGTACCTGCAGCGATTTCTGCAGGCTGTTTTTCTCCTATTTCGCTTGCTGGACACCAGGATAGCAATATCTTGAGCTGATGTTGTCGTCCTTGATCTACCACTTCGTATTTTATTTATAAAACTGCCACTTTCACCGTATTTTATGATGTTATAATCAACAATAGATGAATTTAAATGTAATTTTCTAGCAACTTCACGATTGCTTATGCCTAAGGTAGGTTATGCCACTATGAGAGCACGCGTTTCAACACTAATTTCTTTCCTTTTCGGCGTGTTTTCAAATTTTAAACGAAATGATACAAATTTTAAACGAAATGATAAACATTATTCGTTAAGAGATGTTGTCGCTACTAACATGGAACGATAACTTACGTAATTCAAAAATATTATTTCAAATGGCTTTATTATATTTTCATGATTCATAGCAAAATTACCAACTTACATTTTTCATGGAATTTCAATTTGTTGTCATTGCGCTTTTATGATGTATTACGTCTCATAGATAAAAGAAGAAAATAGACCGATATTATTTAATGAATTTAAGTGAATCTTACTGATTATTAGCATACTATTCAATAAACCTGGAATGCATTTCTTAAAAACATTCTTTGTATACAGAATCTAAAATCCAAGGGTGCCCAAATACTTATGAGCGGTAGTGTATGTGCCTGGCGTTAAGTTAGTATCAACAAACAATATAACCCCAGAATCGATAAGAACATGATCTTGATCTTTCATTTCTTAAAATACTTATGATAAATTCCTAATATTTGTAAATAAATGCAAGGAATAACATTCATGAACATAGCTACTTATCAAAAATTGGGTTAGCTCATGCATACTAAATTTGATGTCTTACTTGGATTCTTCCAATACTCTTAAATTAAGTGCTAATTTAATTAGTTGCATGAACGCAGTCATGCTAATACTCCGCTTTAATCGCTAATGTTAAATTCAATTTAATGTTGAATGCGTGCATAAACCCGCTATTAGTGAGACGATGCCTTGAGACGTAAATTGATCCTCCGCAAACAAATATAATACACTTAAGTAATGAAATAAATCCGCAGCACCCTCGGAAGATTATGTCGCTCTACAGTCAATTCAATGGCTAATATTTGACTGAAACCCTCTTATCCTACACTGTAAAAAAAAAATCAGGAATTTTACCTCTGCAAGCTCTAATTATAACGCAAAAATTGTTAAATGTTACCTGAAATTTGAGGTAAACGAAGTTCTAACTTAAAATTATGTAAAAAACAATCCTTGGTATAAATTTACCATTATGTAATTAAAAAAACCACGATTTTTTTTGTTTACTTCACATTTTAATGGGTTTAATTACCAGGTCTTATATATTTTTTCACTTCTTTAACGCTTTATATATACGAAATATTAGAATTCCTCATTGTTAAGGTACATTTCTCTTATAGAATTGATTTTTACCTCTATCAGGCGGCTCGGCTATTGTAAAATTGCTGACGAATTGATATACTTTGATATATGGTTTTCTTGTTTATGTTACAATGCTAGCGGCGTGATAAATAAAAAACAGTTTGAAGTAATTGTAGAATTTTCGGCTTTGTGCTTTTAAAAAGAAATAGATTTCACAAGATGAAAGAGTTTTTATATAAAATGTGAATAGTTGTAATTAGGAATTGAAGTCAGATGCAAGGCGATGGAATAATGGGACGGTAATCATATGAACGACCGCATTACGTTATACGCAACTATCTATTTCTGGTATGTGTACGAGTCCCGCCGAAACTCTGCCGAATCTGTATACGTATGTATTGTTATGTTCAACGTTGTATCTACGACAACAACAACTTCTCTCAGTTGTCACTTCGGTACTGACTAAATGTCAGGCTGGCCACTCGTTGGTGACTAAATATCCCTCTTGCGGGGAAAATTGGAAATTTCTTCCTTACCATCCCCCCTCAATCGTCTTTGGAGCGAGGACATTATATATAATATCTAAGTCCAGATAATGACGAGTGTGAGACAGCATGGACAAATCTACTCGTTTGTTAATTTTTCTATTCGCTTATTTCGTCCAAATTAATGTAGAAATCGTCTGGAATAAGCAACAGCATAAATTGCAAAGTACAACAAATAATATTTCATCAATTAAATCTTCATCTGAAAGGTTTCTGTAAATTAGCAGTGGATTTTCTCGTTTAAAGCTTGTTGGTGACAGTTCGGACCACAGAATCATCAACATACAACCTCCTGGTTAAGTCACTGCATTCGTTCTCGTATGCTAATATCATTTGATCGAAAGTCATCGAAAAGTTTTTATTTGGGTTAAATTATCAAAATTGGCTGTGAAATAAAACAATCGCCGGTCGTTCGCGATTTAAAATAAAAGAAAGATGAACGACGCCATAATTTTTCATCAATCTTTATTCGGCCTTGGTTGAATCAAAGTGTGTCTTAAATCCGATCTCAATATAAGTGTTCGTTTGTGTATTCAAAGTCTTTATTAGACGAGAAAAGGGTTAAATATCCAGAGCAGGCAGTTTCCTGTAGTGGGTATATAAACAGAGGGTTTATATACATTGGCTTCGTTCAAAAATTTAAAGGTTAGTTCCTTTTCAAATCTTAAAATTCGTTAATTTCATTTTACTGAGTTGGAAATTCATTCTAAAATTGCCGTAAGGGAATCCAGGGATACCCCCGAACCTACAAGAACCGTTTATTCAAATTAAAATTAGAAAATTTAACAAAATTTGAAAAAAAACCCAGAGAAAGATATTTCAGTATATTAGATAAAAAAGAAAAGATTCACCAAACGACCGTTATGCGTTTTCCCATTTCTGATACAACATAGCGTGTACTGCATTTTTCTCTTGCTAGTTAATAGTGGTGAACGTGTTGTCTTGAAAATTTATTGTTCTTATTAAATGTAGATAAGTACATTCATACCTAACCTTAAATGCTTTCTGTTGTGCATTGGAACTTTTATCTATTTTAGGTGTTTTATGTGTTTGCAAATAATTGAAACAAGCAAAATAAAATTTCAATTGGCATTTTTTAGTATTTTCCAAACACCGTTGTTCCTTTTATTCATTAAATTAAATTGGAGAGTGGGAATAACAAATCAATAACAATTTCTATTTACAGGAATATTGAGTTTCTAATTATATTTTATTTACTAGTGGGGAAACCAAAATTGTTCCTTTAGTGACAAGCTTCAGAATATTTAAGAACCTACTTCTTAGAGTTCTCCACAAAAGAATGTAAGTCGATTGAAAAGTAGGAGTAACAAGTCAATTATAATATCTTTTACAGGAATATTATGTTTTAATTTATATTTCATCTAAACTTTTGCATTGGATAAATCTAACGGAATGAAGAAGAAATCAATTAATCTGTAAAGAATGAAAGGTAAGTACTTGAATTGAAGATAGCCTCAACTCCGTTTAACTGTGGATTTTGTGTTTAATCTGGTTCCCAAAAGATTTATCGAAATAGAAAATCTTTTAAGTCCTACAATTTTAAAGACACAGAAATAAAGTGTATGTATTGTATATAATTACAAATATTTCGGTTTGATAATATAGGCATATGTAATAATATACCTAATTTACGAATTTTTGAACAAAGTTCATAAACGAAAGAACATTAACGAAAAATATTAAAGTAGTCAATAGTATTTATTTTATTTGACAGAAGTGACTAAAATGTACAGATAACAAGTCGCAGTACTTGCAAAATGCAGCCAATATACCAACTCTAAAGAAAATTGTTGAAGCCATTCTCTAAAATAATTAAAAAAATTAAAAAATCAGCGTAGTAAAGTTACACTTCGGGTTAATAAATTCTAACTAAAACCTTCGTACTCGGTCTCACTGGAGTACAGCGGAAAACACATACGCGATCACGACCACGATCGCGATAGCGATCGCATTGGCGATCAGATGCATCACACGAAAGAGCACAGTACAGCACATATTTGTTGCGATCTGTTGGCGATATAATCGATTTGTGTAGCGTTCATTCGCGTGCAGACGCAACATGTTGCATTTATCACAGATCGTGTGAAGAACATCATACAGCAAATGGCATATCGCGATCGCGTATATATGTTCGCTGCTTCTTACGATTGCAATCGCCAACGCTATCGCTATCGCGATCGTGGTCGTGGTCGCGTATATGTATTCTCCGCTTAAGTTGAACGACTTGCGATATATCGTATATGAATAAAGGTGTGTCTTAATACAATAACGTTTTTGATTTATCATGTTAACAGTTAAAGCAAAGACACTAGTCTCGCTAAGAACATCATTCTGGTACTCAGGGAATCCCAAAACGGGCAAAGTGTAAGTTCTCATGAAAATCATCCTAATGTATACAAATCCCGTACAAAAATACATGTAAGGTTAAAATTTCTAGGTAAAATTGCCCTAGAATATAGCGTCGAAGATGCAAAAACTATTAGATATTCAATATTGGATAATATTCAATTATAAAAGGAATATCACTGCTGAAATCTCCATCAAGTGTAAAAACCACACAGAAAATTACTTAGTAAAATGGAATTTTAAATATGAAGTGAAGGCTTTAGAAGTGGAAGGTAATTTTAAACCGATTTGGGGAAACTTACACTCCAACCACAAGCAAAATTATCCGTCAAACCTTGTATTGTTAGTATTATTATTCTTATATTTTAACTTGTTTCTTACAGTTATTAGTGTATGTAATATCACTATCATATTTAAACAATTTTACAGATTAATGCAACATACTTGAACGCTTTTTCGCAATTAACATAGCCTTTCACTGCAAAAATACAGTAAGTATTTCAAAATTTCTACCAAAGTGATCCAGTAACCGTCTTCTTCTATGCTTTCTGAACAAAAAACCAATGGAAAACTATACTTTATGAACAACAGGTATTAAAACTTGTAGTAATAACAAAGTTTGCGAATATCATAAATGCCCCCATAAGAACTTGTAATTTTTGCTTATTGTACAGCGTGTCCGCCTAGTGCGTGTGCGGAGGATAATTCCTTCCCTGAACAATTTAGAGAAAACGTGTTCAAACAAAAAATATTCGGAGACAAGTTATGCATAACGCAAAATTATGTTCTGAAATGGAACATTCTGTATGTTTTTGCGTTTCCGGATGCCCGTCTACAATTTATGTGACTCTCTTCAACATTACCTATAGTTATCTAGCTTACTTTTTGAGAGAAACGAGATAATTTGAGAAACTTTTGCGAAATACCATTGTTTCTCTAACCTTTTATACGAGGTGTAGTAATTAAATAACCGGACTGGTTCTACTATCGGCAAACCGCGAGCACGCCACGGCAGGTTTGAACACGTCTGTACTTGTAGATGCTTCCCCCACCCTGAGCTCGATGGGCACGGTTGTACGTCGCTCAGTCTCGCTGTAGCAATCGTCCGTTCAAGTCCTTACGCTAGCGTCGCGTCGGAAAAATGCAGTGTTCAGATCGAGCAACGAGTTAACCTCAAGCTTCTTGTGAGACTGGGAAAAACTGCTACAGAAGCTCATGCCATATTAAAGGAAGTGTACGGAAGGGAATGTTTATCGCGCACACAAGTTTTTGAGTGGTGTAAAAGGTTTAAGGAGGGATGTGAAACGACCGAAGACGATCAACGGCCTGGACGATCCTCAATATCAAAAACAGACATTCAGAAAATTGGTAAATTGATCCGCGAAAATCGTCGTTTGAGTATCCGAGCTCTTACTGAAATCTCAGGAATTAACAAAGAAACTGTCCACCAGATTTTGCACGAATCATTCAATGCTTGCGCAAAAATGGTGCCAAAACTCCTCACTCCACAGCAAGGCCATGATAATTGTTTTTTTTTTGATACGCGTGGAATTGTCGATGTCCACTGGGTCCCCGAAGGTCAAACAGTCAATCAAGATTATTTCGTCGAGGTTCTAACTACCCTTCGTGAACGAGTGAGAAGACAAAGACTCGATTTGTGGAAAAGCAAATCCTGGATGCTCCATCAAGACAATCCGCCAGCACATTGCTCCTTGTCTGTGAAGGCATTCTTTACGAAATCCAGTATCACCGTATTGGACCACCCACCGTACTCGCCCAACCTGGCCCTCTGTGATTTTTTTTTATTTCCTAAGGTAAAATCGGAGCTTAAGGGGACAAGATTTGACAGTGTGGAAGCGGTGAAAGCGAAAGCGACGGAGGTTCTCAACAAACTGACAGGAACGGACTTCCAGCACTGCTTTCGACAATGGAAAATTCGTATGGAGCGTTGTAGGGATCGGCAAGGAGAGTACATTGAAGGGGATAAACCTTGTAATGTAATTGGTGATCAATAAAATGTTTTGTAGCATCAGTTCGGTTATTTAATTGCCACACCTCGTATGCACAAATGTCCTACTAGAATTATGATTCAAATTTTACTCAATTGAGTATTTATTGGAGTTTTCGATTGTTTTTTCAATATAAAAAACAATTATATAATTAGAGTGCTGCGACGAAATACTATAAACTTTTGTTTCAGTAAAGATACTTATTAAAAGCAATGGTGACCTTTTTAGTGCAATTTCAGCATCAACTTGAAGTACGCATCATTTTGCTAGATACATTGTGTAACAAACTAACAAGTACGTATAATTAATAAAGAGCGAAAATAAGCTAACAAAATGTTGATTTGTACTCAGCATTATTTAAGATACCCAACAGCCAATTGGTGAATAGCAAATACTATCTGGGTTTAGTCCTAAGACAGGAAACATTTAGTTCATGCGGTTGGGTGCGCTTCGATATTGAAATCATCTGTACATATAAATGATGATTTACTTACAAAGTCACACATTTTCTACTAGTTACCTTAAGATATTATATAAAATAAATCTACAATCCTTCACGATATGGCGTGATGTGAAGCAATACTATAACAACCTTAAGTTTTGGAAGGAATAATGTGCACAATAAATATGCTATCGTACAAGTAATACAAAGACACCATTCCATTCCTGAGTTTTTTTTTCTTTCTATTTGAGGCGCTTTTAATAAATGTAATGCAGAAATACAAGGGAGAGATAATAGGTTTGTTTCTGCAACCGATTTGTGATAGTTTGATCAGAGGTTAATTTGGATTAATCTACGCATGCGCGAACTAAAACTGATTTAACAATTTAACTGCACGAACGCTGTCTTTAAATTTATCAGGCGATGTATAAGTTAGTAGCGTATTTAATAGACTTAAGAGAGAAAATATACTCAAATATGCAGATGAAAACAATAGATTTATCTTACATTCAAATGTTACAATAAGAGGTAAGCAAAAACAGAAATAAACGCAAAATATTTAGACAGAATTACAAATTTATTACAACCTTAAAGGAACTGTTAATTCCTAACAAAACTACATACATGAATAAAACACGCGTGAAGTGTGAATATAAACAAAAAAACCTATAATACAACTTTTCACTTCACAATATAACAATGCGCATGCGTCTGATGAATCACTGGACGATAATCTTCAAACGAGCAACTACCAGCAAACTGTTACAAATTAATTTGGAGATCTGCACGAACGCCAAATTACATCAAACTAATAGTCAGAGTTTGACGTTTTAACTGCACGAACACTATTTTTGTAATGCGCATACCCCTGACGATTTCCAATGATTTTAAATCGCTGCAGAAACAAACCTAATAATTCAGTTAACTTGTTTGGTTCTCCTATAGTTTGAATCGGTATAATACAGAATGGCAAAATTCTTGATTTTTTTTTAGATAAATTCATTAAACTTTTATTAAATATCAAAACAGTATTTCATTTACTCAAGTACTAGGAACTATCTTTTGTAAATGTTCACTATTTTTGAAGCATATTCTATTCTTTAGTAGTATTGTAGTAATTCTTTAAATTACTACAATATTTTAATGAAAATTACTCCTTGACTGCACAGCTTCCTCCAATTATACACGTTGTTGTAATTATCTTTAAAGTATATTTTTCCTGTGTAGTTACGATTTTGTTCCAAAAATCCAGAGAAGAAGATTGCTAGTCGGTGATGCCAACTGTTAAATAAAAGTTACGAGTATTTTTATTTCCTTATAATCTTGGGATAATACGCCCACACGACTGATTACATTCGTCACCAAACTTTAAGAAATTCTGAAAGCACAAATTAGTGTGTCGACTATACGTGAGAAGTAGTTTTTATTACTAGACTCGAATCATCGACATCAATAAGATATAAATCAATATCTCCGGCGCAATTTGAATTACAGGTTGTAAACAATAAATGAATAAAGGATAAATGGTTAGAGATGAGGGTATGATTAGATGGAGTCATGCTCTTCGTACGATTTGTAACCTTGCCGGTCACATAGACCGCCACACCGCGTTGCCGCAATCGTAAAAACTCGATCGAACAATTATCGGTCTTCTTAGTTGCGCGCATCGCACCGTGATGGAAGTAAAACAGTATTTTAAGGCCGACAGATGAACGAAACGCAAGGAAAAAGTAATGCTGTAGAGCAAGAGAGGAGGAAATAGTGGAGGAGTGGATGATAACACCGCAAAGAAGAACGCGCACACAATTTCCGACATTTGGATCCCACAGTTGCCCTTTGCGCTATTAAATTCCACCAGATCTCTTGCGGATTTAAATTGCGCACTTATTTCGTGTTCGTTCCAACGCTCTTCGGTATCTCGACCCGCTGTCTGGTGTTTCTGTTCGTTCTTCCTTCTCCTATATACATACCTGAATGTTGGCGGTTAATTTAGTGAAAAATTTACCTAATACCACAAACAGCAAGCTTTGGAATTTTCGTGATCCTTTTTTCCCGAAATATTTGGTAACTCGATAAACATAAACACCGTTACCCTTTTAAAAAGGAATTCAGTTATTACTAGGAACCGAGTAAATAAAACTTCTAAAAAAAATTGGAAACTCGTATTTTAGTAAGCAATAATAGAAAATTATTTTTACTTACTGTAATAAGAATCTCTCAAAAAAGCAGAATAATGAAAATAGATAAAATCATATGTTTTCACCGCCTGATGCAATTTCCTAAAGCTGAGATAAACAATCTTTTGAAATAAGATTCCCGTGGTAATTTGTCAAAGATATGAAACCCATGGTGTTTTATGAAGTTCATCTCCTACAATGAATGTGCCAGAAATTGGAAGAATCTAAAATAAGAAAGAATTATTTCCATATGCGAAATTATACAACTGTTGCGTTCAGACCAGCTTATTTACACCTAAGTCATCAGTAGGAAAAATATTATAAAAAACATTCAATATCGATTAATGATGTAGCAGTTAAAAGTTTGATGACGTTTCCTCTAAATTATTGTATGTGAATTAGTGAAAATCCTTTCAACAACAGTAATCGAGAAAACTGAAATTTAGCCATCGTATTTAGATCATATTGCTTGGTATTGAAAAGTGCATTTTTTTAATGTAATTGTTATGTTGATAAACTGCAATTTGCCACTAGGCTTACTCGATAACAACCGTTTAAGGACTTTTGGGACAAATACAATCCCGAGTTACGGTTGCCAACGGAGAGAGATGACGTGGAAAAGAAAATGAAACGCATATTGAAAAAACAGTTTCTTTGGTTATGTGTTGACGAGACAACAGGCAGTAAAAAAAATTTAATTGTAACTATTATGGTACGCGTACTAGACCCTAGTAAACCTACATTACCAGTGTTATTAGCTAGCCGATTATTCAAAACATTTAAGTGTTGTTTGTACTCTAAATTATATCCGATGCTGTATTGATCTGCACGGTAAATATTGTACGTTATTGTATTCTACTTTTTCTATATTTTTTTTTTGTTACAACAGTACGTATATAACTTTTGTATATAGTAGACTAGACAATACAGTCCTTCACAGTATTACTTGTATTATTTAACAACGAACACAACATTTTGGTCCACACGAGCCGGATGGGACACAGATACGTACCACACACAGTATAGAAGAGATATACACGCTGGGCTGTAAAAATAAAGAAATTGGGGAAGTTGACCACGTGGATAACATAACCTAGAAGTTGCGTTTTGGAATATAGGACAGGAAAAGATACAGGTCACCTTTTCCCTTTTTCATAGTTATTTTTTAGTATAGTTTGTATTTGATAAGAACGTATACACACAATATGGCAGAACTTGCAACTTTAGTTTTAAAACGAGGTCAGTTAAAAGCACAAATTACAAGATTTCAAACATTTTTAGATACAGTTGACAGTGATGATAATAAAATTTCAGAAATCGAGTCACGCTTAGCTAGGATTGACAGCGTATTAGATAATTTCGAGGTTATACAAAATGACATAGAAATTTTATCGGGTAATCAGATTCAGGAAGATGAAAGACAAATGTTTGAGAATTCGTATTACAAAGTATTTTCTTTAGCTAAAGATTTATTAAACTCAAACCGTAAGGTAGCTGTAACACCAACGAATCAGTTAGATCAAACTTTAAATTCTCCAGTATATTGTAGTAATACAGTAGACAGTTCAAGTGTTTCGAATATACAGGGTCAAGTAAAATTACCTAATATAAAGTTACCAGATTTTTACGGACATTTTAGCCAATGGATAACTTTTTATGATACGTTTAATAGTTTAATACACAGTAATTCGCAATTATCAAAACATACAAAAGTTTTATTATTTACAAGCGTGTTTAAAGGGCGAAGCTGCGCAGGTTATTGATGCGATTGAAATATCGAATAGTAACTATGAAATAGCTTGGTCATTGTTGAAAGAACGTTACGAAAACAAACGGTTAATTATTAAACACACATATGAAAGCTATTTATGATTTGCAATCGGTAAAATTTGAGTCATTTTCAACCCTGCGAAAATTACTTGATAACTTTAACAAAAATTTCCGCGCTTTGACTGCTATGGGTCAACCTACTGAAAAATGGGACACGCCTATGATATGTACACTAACGTCAAAATTAGACCCAGTTTCAAAAAAGGAATGGGAACAACAAATTGCAGAAGATGATATTGAATCTATCACTATTAAAAAACTAACAGATTTTTTAGCACGACGTTGTCAACTATTAGAAACTATAGATAGTAAAACTAAAGTAACTATTAAATCGACAAGTAATTACAACGAAAATAAGACATTGGCTCACGTAACAACACGAGATATTAACATGTTCATTCTGTAAACAAAAACATTTAAACCAGAATTGTGAAAAGTTCATAAATATGTCGGTAAATGAAAGGATAAATGAAGTGAAGAAAAGTAAGCTTTGCTTAAACTGTTTACGTCCGAATCATTTTGTGAAAGATTGTCGATCTCCTGCATGTAAGCATTGTTATAAAAGACACCATTTTTTGTTACACTTACAGGAAAATGTTTCTACTACTACCAACGAAACAAAGGTGAATTTAGCACGTGAAATTCAGCACAAAACTACCACACCTGTTAATAACGAAATTGAGACGATCGCATCTGTTGCATCTACTTCAACCAATGAATCTCATTTAAGAGAACGTTTTCAAGTGGTATTACCTACTGTTATAGTACAAATTCGCGATTCTGACGGAAAGTGGGTTCTTTGTCGGGCGCTACTGGACAGTGGATCACAATCTAATTTTATGACGTCTGCGTTACTAGAAAAATTGCAGCTGAGAACGATGAATATTAACATTCCAATAGCGGGAATAAGTAGTAACAGAAATACTATTTCCAGAAAAACAGAAACAGTTATTTCTTCATTAGATAACAAGTACACATTTAAAGACGTATTCTTGATACTAAACGAAATCACAGATAATTTACCACAATTAGCATTTGATTTGTCGAAGTTAGATTTACCAGAGCACATTGTTCTTGCTGATAAACAATTGAATGTACCCAAGCCAATAGAAACTATTACTTGGTGCTACTATATTTTTCGATGCGTTACTAAAGGGACAAATGAAATTAGGTAAGAATAAACCCATTATTCAAGAAACTATGTTTGGGTGGATAGTAACAGGACCTGTGAACATTGCGAAATCACAAACATGTCTGTGTAATTTGGCAGTCTCTAACAACGAGTTACACGAGCGAGTTGAACGTTTTTGGGAAGTGGAAGAAATTAACATTGAAAAGACGCTTACAAAAAACGAACTGTATTGTGAGGATCATTTTCTAGAAACGTTTAAGCGGGATAACGAAGGTCGATTTGAACTTAGTTTACCATTAAAGGATAATGTTGAAAATTTAGGTGATTCTTTAGAAACAGCTATTTCTAGATTGAGTTGCTTGAAAAACGATTTGAAAGAGATTCAAAATTCAAAGAAAAATATGTTAAATTTATCGAAGAATATGAACGGTTAAATCATATGACGCAGATAGATGTAACTAAGGACAATACCGATACTGTAAAATATTATTTACCGCACCACAGTGTAATTAAAGAATCAAGTACGACAACAAAACTACGCGTTGTTTTCGACGCATCCTGTAAGACAACTTCTGGTGTATCTCTAAACGATATTTTGATGGTGGGGCCAACCATACAACGCGATCTTTTTTCCATTGCACTTAAGTTTCGTAAACACAACGTTGCATTTACAAGTGACATTGAAAAGATGTATAGGCAGTGCAATATTCAGGCTGAGCAAAGAGATTTGCAACGAATAGTTTGGCGTAACAACAAGAACGAGGAACTAAAACATTTTAGATTAAATACCATTACGTACGGTACGGCTTCTTCATCTTACTTAGCTTGTCGAGCTTTATACCAGTTGGCAGTTGAAAATGAAAATATGTATCCGGAAGCTAGTAATTTAATAAAAAATGACTTTTACATGGACGATCTTCTTTCCGGTGCTGAAAATGTGGAAGCTGCACTAAGGCTAAAGGATGAAATTTCAGGCATACTTATGTCTGCTGGATTTATTTTAAGGAAATGGTGTTCAAATAGCAAAGAATTTCTGGAAAATAATAATTTTGAAATTTTACCACAATATTACATTGCAAAAAACGAAAATATTAAGGCTTTAGGACTTATTTGGGACCCTAATGAAGACGTATATTCATTTAAGGTAGACTTAGTGGAATCTCAGTTTGTAACTAAACGATTTGTTCTTTCAGTTATATCAAAAATCTTTGATCCTTTGGGATTGATAGGTCCAACAACAGTTCAAGCGAAATTATTTTTACAAAGACTCTGGCAGACTCAAACATCGTGGGACGAAATTATACCTTCAGAACTGCAAACCTTATGGAAACAGTTCTACAAGTCCATGGAAAACTTGAACAACATGAAGATACCTCGAAAGGTTCTTATCTCTGGTTCCGTTGATTTTGAGTTACATGCATTTAGCGATGCATCTGAATCAGCCTTTGGTTCTTGTGTATACATAAGAAGTACTACTTCGGAAGGGTTATATTATTCGAGGCTTTTGTGTGCCAAGTCTAAAATAGCACCTTTAAAAAAGATTACATTACCTCGCTTGGAGTTGAACGCTGCAGTATTGCTGACCAGACTGGTAGATAAGGTAGTTACATCATTGGAAATGAGCTTTAGTCAGAAGTACTTTTGGTGCGATTCTACCATAGTTTTGAATTGGATAGCTACAGAACCTATTACTTGGAATACGTACGTGGCTAATAGGGTCACAGAAATCCAGGGACTTAGCAAAACTGCGGAATGGCGACATGTGCCATCTATACAAAATCCCGCTGATATCATATCACGAGGATGTAACCCTTTAAAGTTGATGGAAAGTGAAATGTGGTGGCACGGACCTGAATTTTTAAGAAGAAATTGCTTCTGTTGGCCAGAACAGCAAATAATTGCAACCACTGAAACACTCGAAAAGCGTAAGTTAAACCAATTAGTTTTTGTTGCTTCTACATGTGACTTTATTTTCGAAAGATACTCCACTTTTAGTACACTTCACAGAGTATTTACATATGTTTTAAGATTTTTATTTAACGTTAATCCTAAGAATGAAGTAAAACGATTCGGTGATCTTAAGCTGCAAGAGTTAAACAATTCCTTAACATTACTTATAAAAATGTGTCAAGGTAAACATTTTATGCAAGAAATAAGTTCTTTAAAGACAAATAAACCTATATCAAAGGAAAGTAAACTTTTATCATTAAACGTTTTTCTTGATGAGAATGGACTGATTAGAGTAGGTGGTAGAATAAAGCATTCAAATGAAAAATTTGATAAAAAGCATCCGATAGTATTGCCAAAAAATCATAACTTAACGCGACTTATAATAAAATATGAACATATACGACACTTGCATGCTGGACAACAAACAGTTTTAGCGGCAGTACGCCATAAATATTGGCCAATAAATGGTAGGAACATTGTAAGAGACGTACTTAGTAAGTGCATTACGTGCTTTAAATCAAAACCTTCAGGTTTAGCACCTTTAATGGGTAATATTCCTAAACCACGGGTAATTCCGTCTCGACCTTTTTCATCAGTTGGAGTGGACTATGCGGGTCCTATTCTTATTAAAAATAGCTTTTTGCGATCACGAAAACTTATTAAAGGTTATATTTGTATGTTCGTTTGTCTTGCAACAAAGGCCGTACACATTGAACTGGCATCTGATATGACTACACACACTTTTTTGAATTGTTTAAAACGTTTGGTTTCTAGAAGGGGATTTTGTTCTAACATTTACAGCGATAATGGCTCCAATTTTGTAGGAGCAAATAATGAGCTCAAACTTATTGTCAAATCAGTAATGAATGCTATCAATTCTAACGAAATTCGTGATTACATGCTTGCAAATTCTATTACTTGGCATTTTATTCCCCCGTTTTCTCCCCATCAAGGCGGTCTTTGGGAAGCAGCTATAAAATCTGCTAAAACTATTTTATTTAGAGTTGTGGGTCAGGCACATTTAACTTATGAAAGTTTGTATACTGTTCTTACTCAAATAGAAGCTGTGCTTAATTCTCGACCACTTCTCCCCTTGTCCACTGATCCTGAAGATTGTGTTTTCTTAACTCCGTCACACTTCCTAATTGGTGACACTCTCATGAATGTTCCTGAGATTGATGTTAAAGAAATACCTACCAATCGATTGAAGCTCTATGAACATCTTCAGAAAATAACACAACACTTTTGGAAACGATGGTCCTTCGAGTATTTGACATCTTTACAACAGCGTTCCAAATGGACGAAGAGTCATCCAAACTTGACAGTTGGCGACCTTGTGATCGTTAAGGATGACAACTTACCTACCATGTGCTGGAACGTAGGAAGAATTACGTCCTTGCATCCTGGTGATGATGGTGTTTGTCGAGTGGTCAGTGTGTTAGTGCGCGGTAAAATAGTTAAGCGAAGCGCGCAAAAATTGTGTAAATTGCCTATAAACGATTAAAGGACAGATATTTTGTTCAATAAATTTATTGTTTCACTTTGAAGTCAGAGCCTTCAAGAGGGGCGAGATGTTTGTACTCTAAATTATATCCGATGCTGTATTGATCTGCACGGTAAATATTGTACGTTATTGTATTCTACTTTTTCTATATTTTTTTTTTGTTACAACAGTACGTATATAACTTTTGTATATAGTAGACTAGACAATACAGTCCTTCACAGTATTACTTGTATTATTTAACAACGAACACAACAAGTGTTCGAAAATATCTGTAAAGAAAGCCAGTCTAAGAAGCCAAAGAGGACTGGAAAATAGGTTCCCATATTCCGATGTTTCATCATGCAAATACATCAAAAGTTCTGATTTGAACTGGAAAATTCTTTTCAAGACGTTACCCCTCGAAAGCCATCTTACTTCTGTGTGATAAAGAAGATTTACATATGAGGAACCCAAGCCTTCGCTAGTTTTTCTAAAAATACGAGCCTGTAACGCTTTTCCTTTGATGGAATTCACAATTTAACAACACTTTTCATAACACAATCCATTTCAGGAGGTAAAGATTTTGACGCAAGAACTTCTGGATGTAAAAAACAGTGTACCCATGTAGCATTTGGCATTACTTCTTGTAATTTGACAATAAGACAAGATCGATGTCCCGTCATAGCCTCGGCGCCATCGGTGCATATAGCAACGCATTTCGACCAGTCAATATTGTACTTATCAGTACTTTGCATAAGTGTCAAATAAACATTTTCCGGTCGTATTGGTCTCTAATGGCGTACAAAATAAAATATCTTCTGTAATACCATTTTTCGCATCATATCTTACGAATGCTACAAACTGGGCACAGTTAGAAATATCTGTAGATTCGACCATCTGTAATGCACTTCTTGATATTTTCAACAATTTGTGTTCGAGTATCTTCTGCCACGTCACCTATTCTTCCTTGGATAATACTGTTGGACAGCGGTATTGTTTTTAACTTTGCAGCCTCTTTTTCACCAACCATTATTTGCGCCATTTCAACAGCTGCTGGTAAGACCAGATCTTCATCAATTGTATGTGGCTTACTGGATTTTGCAATGCGAAATGCAACTCGATAACTTGCTAGTAACGCTTTTTCGTTATGAGTGGTTGTTGATGTAAAAGTCTCTTGTTCCTTGTGCAGGGAGTCTAGCTTTCTTTCAAAAAATTGCACGGGCTTCTCTTTTTTGTCTGGATGTTTGCTATTTAAATGTCGAAGTAGCTATAATGGCTTCATACTTTCTTTTGACAAGACTTCTCCACATACCGTGGTTTATTGGAAATAACGGTAAAACCATATTTAAGATATTCATCGTTGTACAATCTATTTTTCTTTTTATATTTGTCACTTCCAATTGTAGATGATTGTAATGATCTTTTTCAAAATTTATCCACATTTAACAAACCAATAAATTTCAAAATAACCGATATTGCACTCAATAGCTAACAGCGCAGCACACAAGTTGGAAATGATGCCTCATCGCACTTCGCTGTTTATATAAAGCCAATCTGAAACTTCCAGAAAGCTCCAGTGTCATCTAGCACTCTCCCATGTATGGTGGAAACGTAAAACGCGAAGAACAAAGAAGAAATTGTGCTACTTGGTGATAGATGGCGCAAGTAGCAGACAGTCGCTAGAAATATTAGTAAACATAAAGTTTAAATCCTTCTTTTTTTACATTGGTTGATCTTTTTAACATTGATTTTCAAATATAATTATATATTCAAATTAATTATATATTCAAATATATGTCAAAACATAAAAACAGAAAGATTTTTATATTTTTAAACTTGGTACTTTACGCCTAGGAGAAAAATGCCAGTAACAGTGGCGTAACTCCTAATAGTCGCCATTTTATTATGATGGGGTCTCGAACAAAATTCTTGCCTTAAGGAGGCCCTTTGAAAAGAAAGTTTGAGAACCACTGATACAGCCTATTTTCAAATTCTCTTCCGACCCTTTCAAATATTTCTGGTGATATACGCCTGCATTCTTCAGTAATTCTAAGTCTATGTTCGCCAATATTCTGCAGTCGTGTTTGATACACAACTGTTTTCAGGTGATCCCACAAGAAAACATCAAGTAGGGTCGATCTGGAGAGGGGACAGGCCATTCAATTGATCCTCGCCGCCCTATCCAATGATTTGGAAAATTATTATCCAACCAGCTTCTAACCGGCACGACATAATACGGGTGCGCGCCATCTTGTTTAGAGAAAAGCACATTTTCATTAATTAATAAATTCCCCATTTGATCTTGCTGGTTTTCCAAACTTTGTATTATTAAGGGATTAGTTGTATTTTGTAATAGTTCGAGCTATTGTTCGCCAATAAGATTTTGATCAATGAAAACAGGACGGATTACATCATTTCCAAGTATACCAGCCCAAACGTTAATTTTTTCAGGTCTTTGCGTGTGAACCTCTTTGAATAAACGAGGATTTTCATTGTCCCAGTATCTTCAGTTATGGCGGTTTACAAAACCACTTAAATAGAATGTTGATTCATCACTGAAACAAATATCGAATAATCTTATCTCATTATTATTAATTTTCTCTGTCATCGTTTCACAAAACACCATTCTCCTATCAAAATCATCCTCAATGAGCTGCTGAGCAATATGCATCTTATAAAGATGGAATTTGTGTAATTTCAGAATTTTGTGCACGGAACCTATGGCAAGTTGCGTTTCGGAAGCTATTTTCAGGAGAATTTACGACGACATGACCTAAGGGCGTAAGGGAGTAAGTTTAGTATCATGATATATTAACCAAAATGGTTCCCCCTCGAAACAAAAATTGACCTGTCTTTGCATTTTATTAATAATTTTATTAGTTTCGGATGTAGGCCGCCTGGGAAGTTTTCAAATGAACACACTGTATATTGGTATGTATATATATTGAAATGTTTCTCAACGTAAATTTGTGAAAAATTTAAATTTTAACAATTTTATTTAAATTTCTAAATTCTTTGTGGGATCGGGAGTTTTCCTGAATACTTTTGGACAATTTTTTTGTGAATTTTGAATTCAATAAATTGAAATTAACGAATTTTAGAATTAAAATACAAACTAGCCTGGAATTGGAATGAAGCTGATGTCATATAAACGCTCTGTTTATTATGACCTCTACAGGAATCTGCCTGCTCTATCCTCTAACCTTTTCTTCTTTGAAATTTTACTTTAATTTCACTATCGAACACTTTAATCACTTTTGTCCAAATATAAATTTCCCAATGCATCTCGATGAAAGAAATTTATTTATAGAAATAGCATAAGAGAATGAATGCAGTGACGCTACCAGCTGACGGAATTTAGATATCTCTATGACCTAAATATGACGAAATTTTATAACGATTTATATAATAACATTAGGACAAAGATTTAATTTACGAAATTATGTTTGAAATACCTCCGAATATACGCTGCTGTCTGCTTTAGATGACTTTTACATTAATTTTGGCGATTTACAAATGGAGAAAGTGCACAGAAGATGGAGTTTTGTTTACGTTACCCTAAGATCGTCATCTGGACCTATATTTATTATATAATGTCCACACTTCAAGGTCAGTCGGCCTGGGGGGAAATTGTGATTGTCGAAAAGAGCTATTTCTCCGCTAGAGGGACTTTTCATTACAATCGGGTGGCTATTCTGAACACCCTAATCGTTCTAGATTGACAGCCGCTGTTGTTGTTGTAAATATTGAGCATTCCAATATATATGGCTAGAAGAGTAAGTATCCCGTTTATCTCGAACACATCCCGACTGGAAGCGCGAAAAGGAAGGCCGAAACCATTACGCAGACACTTCTTTCTCAATGAAAGGATTCTAAGCGAGTCTAAGTCAACTAAATGCTCCAGAATATAATACCATACTTGATTCTTGAGTATACATGGGCGTAATGTGCACTGGTTCCCGCCTTTGTGGTGATTGTTCCCGATATTGTCAATC
Organism: Dynastes maya; assembly: GCA_029619315.2. Taxonomy (NCBI): domain Eukaryota; kingdom Metazoa; phylum Arthropoda; class Insecta; order Coleoptera; family Scarabaeidae; genus Dynastes; species Dynastes maya. The sequence goes on from JAROYE020000004.1 coordinate 39,027,281, forward strand.
GAGGATTATACCAAGTCAGCGTCTTTAGTTGTGTATTTTGTTTTTGAATATAAATTCATTTTGATTTTGTTTGAAGTATCCAATACGTAGCAAATTTGTTTTCTGTGTATTTAATTGTAGATCTTTTCCTTCAACCAGGTGTCAATGCATTTAGTATTTGTGATTTCCTAATGATTTTTGGATCTTATTACCACCGTAGTGTCATCCGCATACAAAATAGTCCTGTATAGTGAAATATCGGGAAGATCATTGACATATATCAAAAATAGTAGGTGACCTAATATTGACTCCTGTGGGACACCGAATTCGGTTTTACGGTTGACGATGAGAATTCAGGAATTCTCGAAATAGCTGTTCCGGATTAAACAACCAATAACTTGTGTGGTGCGGAGTGTAATTTGCCATACCAGTCCTTCCTATCATTATTGACCATGTTACTTTTGTTTTATCTTTATAACGCCTTATAAATTCTGAATTTGCGATTAGTTTTTAATTTTTTATTTCAACTTGTAAATTTTTGCAAAAGCCTTTGTATTCCTCCCTACTAATAGCATGATTCAGCATATTCTCATATAGATGCCTTTTTCGACATTTTTGTTTACGTAGGACAGCATACACAAATATGCTACGAAAGTGACAAAAAAAGTATCCAAGATCCATTTGAATAATTCTTACAGACTGGAAGGTACATACGAATCATGGCATTTGTAGTCAACACTACACCTTGTGAAAAACTTTAGTATAATTTCACATGAAGTTATAATAAAGCCATAAAAAGGTAAAGAAGGTACGAACACGCCGATTAAAAACAATGTATATTCGTATTAACTTCTGAATTGGGCCAGTCGATATCCCTTCTAATCCTATACACACGTTATTACTACTTCGCAGCTCATCCCATTATAATGGCGTGCAAAATTAACAATGGCCAAAAGTACGCTGGAAAGTGGCAGCGCGAATATGCGAAGCAGATGTTCAACAGCCGAAGTTAACTATTATAGCACACATACACAGTAACACATACACGCGTACAAATGTGTACCGATAGAGGGAGTTGTTCTTCTCTTCTCTCTTTCGCCGGCATGCGTTATAAATGCAAATGGTAATCGATGCCCGGGCAAAACTTTCCTGACCATTACTCATCTGCAGCACTATGGCCACTAAATAAACTCGAACGTACCCCGTAAAGCTGTGCTCGGAAGCACCGCTTTAAAAACACTTTCCAGAGTGCACCTTACAGTTGGTACACTTTATGATCTATAACGTTATCGTACGCCCCGGGGGTTCCCGAGATCGCTGATGTTGGAGAAGGGTACGGCGAGGTGCAAGCAGCATTACTGAAGTAAACGCTTTTAACGTTTTAGAGTACAAGATCGAGGCCGTATACGAATTATCTCGCAAATTTTACTAAAATTATAATTACGACGACGATCATAACGATGTACTGAAACTTTGCGAGAAATTATGGTCCATAACTTTATTTTACCCAGGAAAACAAGTAAAAATAGAAACATGTACTTTCCAGTGTATGCTTTCAACTTTGGTAATGGTAGAATTTAGTGCCAACTAAGACATTACTTGCACTAAATTAATCAATCGTATAAGGCATACGTGGGATGCGTTGGGTGCTTCATAAACTGGCCTGACCTATACGTTTGTAATATTATTGCGTAGAAATATAATTTAACTTAAAGTATGTATAATAATATAATTATATGGCAAGTGCCAGCTTTCATTTATTTTCATTGATTTCGTTATACCAATTTAAACAAAGAAGTATTCTTTTCTCCGGGGTCCGCAAATATCAACATTTTGAAATGTATGAATGGAAAAATCGGAAAAATTGATGAGTGGCTAATATTTGGAGGGCCAACGCAGAGCTTATGGTAAATTATTTCCCAGAAACGTATAACTATTGTACCTTTATTTAAAACAGGCTGTAATTTTCGGCGCATTGTCCTTAAAAACGCATTAGATCATGTTTTTCAAAATATACGCTTTATAAAATTACAGGGATGCAAACTTGATTCCCATTACCACCATATTATACAAAGTCATATGCCAACAAAGGAGAATATGTATATTTGAAATATTGTCACCTCCTGATGTGGTCTGGTGGAAACTTTGGAGATACGAAAAAGAAATTAAAGTTCATTGTCTCATCAAATCCAACTTCTTCCTTCAAACTAAAGCCACCACATGATGATATTATTGTACATGTACTTTAGAGATAAGATCAGAATCAAACATTACACCATCCGTCCCACTTAACGATCTTGGCCAGCTTAAAGTTTTGAATTCAGTAGAACCCATTTTTAACTAAACTAGAAAATTGTCATAATTAGGTATGGGAAACTTAATAGAAAGTTATTCTAGCTTTTAACATAACATAAAAGTATGTACAATGGAAGACCGGTTAACAAATATAATCCACTCCAAGACTATGTTCGTCACCCGAACTATTTCATAGGGAATCGATTTATCAATCGTTCTGAGGACCCGTAAACTGAAACAAATTTAGATAAAAAATTAAATAAAAGAATTACATGTTAATCAGTTCTAAATTTTTCTATTCGTGGGACATTAAAGAACCAATCCAGTATTGTCGTCCTTCCGCAGGATTTTTTGAAAGTGGTAAATGGCATTGTCATTGTAGAGATTCCCAATTCTATTTACCCCAACCTGATTTGGGTGACATTTTAAAACCGTCACATTGTGATCGCACCCTCCCTAAGACGTCTTTAATAACAGAGAATAGCCAGCCTGACTACGACTGGTGCCTTGAGTATCACACCATGAACTAGTAAAATTCTCCTAGATCCTACTCTTTTTCACATATTTCCGGAAAGAGAAGCCAGGACAGCTGTTTACAAATACTAGTATCTTGCAGTACAATTACCGCAGAACACAACCTGCGCTAGGACGAAAATCCTCGATAAAGTTTTTGGCGACCAGGACATGTTATGCGACATACATTTTGAAACAATCCATTGAATCTTCTGAGCATATATCAAACAAGCACACAGTTGAAAACATAAATTACTTTAGTTACACAAACAGAAAAAATGAAAAGATAATTTAGAAAGTCTTTTAAAATGTATTGTTGAATATTGAATATATCAAACAGAATATTTTTAAAATACACAAATTCTGATTTCGAAAAGTGCTTACATATTTGGATCCTAAGTATTGTAGAAACAAAACTATTAGTCCTGAATTGCAGAATACGTATTCTTGATTTTTGGATGGAAATTTCAACTCCACTGCCTGCGGTTCTTTTTCATTCAGCAACGCTAAAATGGTTACTCATACTTTGTAATAGCCACATAAACTGGGATTCGGAAAAAACCAGCGATAACTTTCGATACCATAACTAACAGCAGCACTACTTTCGACGTAAGTTCATCATTACACAAAATATACGCGCGTGAGTTAACTATATAATATGTGGATAACAATATCAGTTTTATGTACACCCTTCGGCAATAAAAAATTTTATACCTCATAAATTCCTGAATGATTGGTCACTAAATTGACAGGAATTACATGGACGCAATAATACAAAATAACTTAGATCTTGCATCGGACATAATAATAGAACAATGTACGAGATCTAAGGATGTATATTAGCTGTTATCTCACACTATTAAAGTACAACTACTAACGGTAGATGTAGCAATACGTTATATAAAAGATAACATTGTCCTATCAATAGCGATCTCCCCAAAATACAGTTATTTAGATAAAAATATTGTATAACGTAGTGTTATTGCCGAACAGCTGCGTATTAAACTACACATACACGGGTATATATATATATAAATAAAAGTAAGTGTGGATGTACTGATTGCCCTCGGTAGGTAATTGAATAGAGGATGACAGCCTCTTATTAAAACTAGAACGTTGCGCATTTGAGATAATAGACACGGTATCCAATGTAATTCATCAAACTAACCTGCCATTATCTAATGCTGTAATAATGCAATGATTCCGAGTGATTCGAGCCTTGGGTGTGTCCGTAATTTCATAGAGTTGCCGGAAAATTGACAGAGGAAGCATTCAAACATACCTAGATTATCTATTAGGCTAGTCGGTAAAAATCGAAACGAGAAACACGTTAGATAAGCTCGTATTTTATACTTAGAAGGAGTCGTTCGTAGTGGAACTTTCGATTTTCTCAAATACGAACTTATTTGCGACAGCTACAACTTCACGTGAGTAGACATTCCGAGAAATAATGAAATTATAGAATTCAATAAAGTCTTGTCTGGGGGTGGAGAGGGGGAGGTAAGATAGTTTACCGCAAATTAGAAATGAAACTATTGGCAAATGTTAGTTATAAATATTTTGTGTAGGTGGTTAAACATAAAATGCTTGTTTTCTAAATTACCTTTTGCTTACTGTTGGATCAAATGGATAAACGCTCAAAAAGCTTAAGCTTAGATATACGAAAAAGCCTACATACGACGGTAACCGCGAATGGATTCACCACAAGCGGAGGGGTTAGCGGCAGTCGACGGCTCACAACGGTTACCGATGTGGTTAGTTACGAGGTAGACTGCATTGTGTATGTGCAGACGATCTTAAAGCCGTTTTACATATACAAGATTACATACATACGTTATGAAAATTTTAGCCAAAATTATTCTGAAAATTTTTAAATAAATTCTTTTAAAAATCTTTGACCTGGCAAACGGTATTTTTATTCTGAAATTTATTATGATTTACCACTGGTAGAATTTAACTATATTTCTTTAGACAAACGTAGATTGTGTATTAGTCATCCTCAACTTTTTTATCTTCCTCTTGCTTCTACTGTCCATCATTTTCATTCTCCGTTACTGTCAATCTGTGCCAGCATAAATAAGTATTGTCACGATATCGATATGTTTACTATTTCTTTAAGTTCATTAAGGGCGCTCTTGCTGGAAACATTTTCAGCGACCTAAGACAATTCTTTTTCCTTTTGTCTATATATTTTTTTTCCTTTTCTTTTCTTTTTACGTATATATTTATACACATGGATATGTGTAATAACTGATTTGTGCACATTTTAATAGTAATTTGCACAATTACAATTCTCGCAGCCTTCACAATAAATATTTGAAGTTAAGTGTTCATCGACCGCTGTTGCGTATCAATACTACCAACTCCTCATTACCAATGTTACCGAACAACTTTACAAAATGCGCTTGCATATGGCAATAAATATCTTGTAAATTTTGTTATATTTTCTAGTCGTTGCAAACGGCAAAAATAATCACCAAATTATTATTTGGAAATTTATTGTGAAATATTTTAGGAGATTTCTGTGAATAATGTTCATAAAAATGTTTTAATAATTCTTGTAAATGTAAAACGGCTCTTAGTAAGAATTTCTAGAGTATTTAGTTTTCTTCTTTTTTATTTCATCAGAACCTGTTTATTTTCGTCTTTAGAATCCCTTATTAGTTTCGTCTAAGTTTCGTAGCAACAACAGAATAAATATGCGAAACTCTCGTTTCCAGGCGACCATGACTTCAAATTATTACGTGCGCTCTTGCACACAGTAGGTCTACATGCCAACGTTGTTATAAGCGTACTAACGACCCGCATCGTATCGATCGGATTCCACTCAATCCCCTCCTCGCTCTCTCGCCGTACATATCTAGATATAGCTAATTTCACATTTTCCCAATGTGTATGCACTGTTCCTCAATTTAAACCCTTACTAAACTAAAAATATAGGTATTCCGAAAGAAGAAAATCTATAGTAAATTCTTAAGTTACGACGGATATTTCTAATTTATAATTAATCCATTAAAGCGAACGTACTAACGGAACTACTGGTTCACATTTTCATGTGCAAGGTTCGTCGTACTCCAACGACCTAAGTAAGATTATGTGTGTCCACCAAACACCCCTTGAATCGAGTGATATGGGGCGGTTTATGTGATAATTGAGATCTCGGGATCATAACGCATGTGCCTGAATCTTATCACCGGATTCAGCGATCAGATCAACTTAGAAAACTTAGGAATGTCTATAGGGAATGCGCATTTCACATCCAGAGGTCTGTCGGGATGACTGACATTTTTAGACGTAACCAAAAAACGTTTACCCATACAAGCACTGAAAGAGCGGGAGGTTTCACAAAACTGATCTCAAACATTTACTTTAACACATTAGACTAATTAGATTTGGTGATAAATGAACGCTATTAGAGACCAACTGAGAGATACATTCATCCAGAACATCTTTATGCAAACCACAGTTGAATAATATATGGTCAAAATCAACTACTTCACAACCATATTGATAATCTGGCGACTCTATTATGCCCTCGTGTCCTAATTTGATACGTGCAATTGAGAGTAAATACCATGGCACACTATCGACAGTTGGATGATTACAGGCGTAATGAGACATTCTACTGGTAAAAGCTCTGTGTCAAGCGCGATATCATATCTTCTCATCTATTAATTTTAAAAGAAACTGCAATTTTTAAATCAGCGATTTATTCACCTTCTATTGATAAATTTATTAAGTGAGTGGGCGATTCAGTGATCAAGTTATTTTAAGTACTGAATACCGCAGGAACGTCGTCACTACCAATTAACCATTTATTTTTTAATTCCGCTAAAATATTGATAGTCTTCCTTTAAGTTTTCTTGAACAATTTTAATAAAACTTTCACTACTGAGGGTTAAGGCATGAGCCCCAACAAAAGCGGGATATTGTAACAGAATTAGAAATTTAGAAATCATCACCATATAATAAATTTTTGCGTGACCTTTTACTTACTCCCTAAAGTACTATCACTAAATCCTATGTAATTTAAAATCGCAAACAAATTATAATTGAACTAAAAAGCCAAGAGCAAATTTAAGCGTAAAAGAATAAGGATTAACGTTGCAAATTTGCAGGGAACTTATCGCTAAGTGTTTGTAAACATTTGCATTGTTAAATGTATTCTCTATATCCTTTTAATCCTTGAAACAGTTCACTAAAACCCTTACCACAACACTTAATTCGTACTGGACGCACGTTTCGATAGCCAAGCTATCATCATCAGCAGCAAGACTGAACTAACAAGCTAAGTGAAAAACTAACCTTATAAGGAAAATAAATTACGCAATATGTAAATTTAAAATCGTAAAATTTAATAAGCCGCTTCATTGCACAGGACTATAAATAGCCTAAAGGTAAATGAGCCGAATGACGTGAGTTATTTACCCATGAAGAAGAAAAAGACAACAGGATTCCTTTCCTCGACATGTTAGTAATAAGAAATAAAAATAAGTTAGAAATAGACGTATATAGGAAACCTACTAGTAATAATAGATTCATCTTACAGGATTCTAATCACTCATATGAACACAAACTTTCGGCTATTAACTTTTTGGTGCACCGGTTACTCAATTTTCCTTTAACGAAAGATAGATATCAAAATGAACTAAAAGAAATCATCAATATTTCTAACTTTAACGGATTCTCTGAAGATGTCGTCTATAATACTATTAGGAAACATAAGAATAGATTAAGAATTAGAAATGTAAGCACATTAGAACGCATTGACGGCCGTAATAATAAGAAATATGTTAAATTACCCTTTTATCCATGTTACACCAAGGGTCTTCAAAAAATCTTTTCTAGGATTGACCGCAAGATTGTTTTCTCTTCGAGCAATAACCTTAAAAACGTTTTAGGAAATTCCAAAGACCCACTGGATAACATGGATAAATCAGGAATTTACAAAATTTCATGTAAAGATTGTGATCAAGTGTATATTGGGCAGACAAAAAGATCAATCAAAATTAGGTACAAAGAACATTTGGCTCATCTCAAATTCAGAAGGTTTGATAAATCTAGCGTTGCCCTACATATGCTTGAAAATAACCATAATGTTGATAATATAAAGTTAATTAAAAACGTAAGGAGTACTTCTCAATTAAATTGTTATGAAGGCATGGAAATTTACAAAAACAAAACTCACTTAATGAATTCAGATTTAGGACCACTAAATTCCAGCCTTTATCCTTTGTTACATCATGTTTAATCATTTATAGTTGTAATTTTAACCATGTGCAATGAACCGCTTCATTGTATTCTAGGATTTAATAACCCACGTCATTCGGCTATTTATAGTCCTGTGCAATGAAGCGGCTCATTAAATTTTACGATTTTAAATTTACATATTGCATAATTTATTTTCTTTATAAGGTTAGTTTTTCATTTAGCTTGTTAGTTCAGTCCTGCTGCTGATGATGATAGCTTGGCTATCGAAACGTGCGTCCAGTACGAATTAAGTGTTGTGGTAAGGGTTTTAGTGAACTGTTTCAGTGTTCCAGTGCCACAGTTTTAGAGTATCCGTTTAGTACTTTTAATCCTTTCTTCTTAATTTTTAATGTAAAATACCCAATAATAAAATACAGTACACTATTCAATCAATCCTGAACGAGAGCTTTCTTTATAACACGCTACTCGGAGATAATTCAGTTTTAATTGTAATTGTGATTGTAATTGCCTGACTTCGAGTGCGTTAACTGTCGCGTGAAGATAAATTCATGTCAGCGCTCTGCAACAGCGGCTTAGCTGGGTTATGTATTTGTTCATATGTGCCTTAATAATTTAATTATATTAATTATAAGGCGAGAGTTTGCTTCTGCGGCGAATCGCATGTAATATGTATATTAAGGTTGCGAATATATGATACTAATCATGTCAATTGTAGACGTATCTACAGATGAGACGCACAGATTTGTTAGTGTTATTGGATTTTAGCATGGCAGAATGCATTTCGTTAATGTAGCTTAGATAATTGCCAATTTATTAAATTTACTGCAGTTTCATGCACATGATCTCTATAATTTATGGTTAATTTAGCTTACATACTCCTCCGTAGAAACCAGTGGATCACTTTCAAGAGCAGTATGACATTTATTAGTTATCTACGCTTTTGATACTACAAACAAATAGAAGGAATAGAAATATGGCGATGCATAATTAAAGATTAGAAAGAGATGGAAGTAGCGTATGGAGAATGTTGCGAAATCCAGTTTCTCTGAGGTTCATGGCACAAGCAAGGTTGATTAAAGAATGCCCAAGCAAATTTGCATACTCGAATATAATATTCACTTTCCATTTTAGCCTATTTCGAACATATTCAGTTGAAAAGGCTATCTACTATCCAGACAAAACTAAATCTACATTATTTCCTAATTGCTGCTGATATCAAACAGATATTCTGGCATTAGCCGCACTGAAAAACTCGATACTTCGAATAAAGTTTTAAAATCTGGTAAATATTAACCACAAGAGGTCTCAGCAACAATATATGTGTAACTATTTTGCATTTATCACAAACCTACAACAAACAACAATATATTAATGAAAACTGGAGTATTTATTAAAGCACTTCAAAACTAAATGGAGAAGGAGAAATCACAGTTCGGTACACGTTTTTAATTTCTCAATTATAAGATATCAATCGTTAATGAAAGGCATATAGCAATTAGAGGTTGTCGCGTATGGGATCAAAAAATTCTAATTCAGTCATACCATTAGGTTCCAAGAAATCCATCCGAGAAACATTTACAATCTGTCAATATTGTAAGTACAAGTAACACTAACAACACACCATAGGCGAAGGTTTATGTTTAACTTTTTATTTTTGATTTTAACTCAGTACATCTGTCTCTCTGTTATTACAAAAAGAAAAACGGTAATTCGTTCTAAGCGTGTATTACAAGCAGCGAGCGAATGTCAGGTGCTACAAACATCCAAAAAGAAACCAAAATGAAGTAACTTCAATTTCGTTTCTCCATTTACGCACCTATCTTAATGCATACCTTCGTACCACAGGAATCTGAATCGGCAATATTAACAACTTCTTTATGAAAGTATCAGGCTTCCCAATACTGAGCGTGTGTGGAACATGTGCTGTAATTTATTGTGTTTATCTTTATGAGTTATCTGATTCCTCCTGTTACTTTTGCAGTTTGCTTTTTTCAATTTTTACTCGTGCAACGGTGGGTTATACGCAAAACTAATTGCGTCTATGTGTCAGTTACTATATGCGCAACTGCTACAAGGGCAACGGATGCGGGATAATGTTGAAATTAAAGGTAATGGTTGTCTATTTTTTAGGGAGTAACGACACCACATAAAATCAAGATGAATAAGTTGTTCTTAAGTAGTACGCATTTTCAGTACTTTGTTGTATAACTTCATTTAATACCGTCCACTATCACTTTGAATTCCATAGAAAATCACAAGCCAGTAATTTAGAATGTATAAATATTATAGGCATAATATATAGGAAAGTATGTAAAACTACCCTGAACAAGTGATTTAATTATAACATTCTTTCTGCATGCGATAGGATCAATTGCGGTGTTTGCGAGGCTATGTTACAAAAACTGATTTATTACTAGCATTATGAAAAATCTTTTTTATGTAGAAAGTCTTAAAAACAATAAAGTTGCTCTTAGAGATACGGTTCAATATTTATTCCTGTATGAGAAGATAAATATAATTGAGATTTCCGGCGGTATACAGGGAACATACTAGAGAAAACAACAGACAAGAGGTCCTTAGAAGTTTAAATCAAGAAAGTGTGAAAGAACTCTATCAAAGAAGGATTTTAAATTGGAAACGGAGGTCTTCAATAACATCGAGGAACATTATGCCTATATAAAAGAATATGTCCACAGGGCAGCAAAAAAAGCTTTAGGGTACTGTAACACAAAAAAGACCCAAAAACCCTATTGGTGAGATGAAGATATAGAGGCGCATGTACAAGAAAAAAGATCTAAATATATCCAGTACCTGAACACTAAAACAACCGATGATAAATTGAAGTATAAAGAAGAACAAGCAAAAGTCAGAAGGATGACCACAAAGAAGAAGAACGAAGCATGGGAAAAAAATTGCAATTGCATAAATACATACCTCGATGGAAGACAAAGAAGTGAAAGCTGGAGATTAATAAAATCATTGCGACAAGACAGGAAAAAGGATATTATATCACCAATAAGTCAACAAAAGTGGGAAAGCTATTTTAAGAAACTACTTAGGGAAGAAAGACCAGATTTTCAGGAAATGGAAACACAAACCCCATGCAAAGAAGTGCATCACCTATTCGGATAGATCTCCCCGAAGTAAAATGCTTAAAAACCAAAAAGCACCAGAACCAGGAAACATTCCTGCAGAACTAATGAAGAACGACAGAACCAATCATGATGGTAGAAAGATTCGACACTATAAAGCCTGCAAATACCTAGGAATTAAACTAACTGACGACGCAATAAAAGACGGAAACACTCAAGGAAGAAAAGCCATTTAGATGATGAATAGCATATTGTCGGACAAAAACATCTCGAAAAGAAATAAAAGACTGATATATGACACGGTTGTAAAAAACATAGTCACATATAGCATTGAGGTGTGGTCTGTAGAAATAAGAACGGAGAAAGCACTAGAAGCAACGGAGATGGACTTCTGGAGAAGGGCGGCAGGAAGATCACGCTTAGAAAGAATCACAAACGAAGAAATACGCAGAATAATGAAAGTACCACATACAATTATAGACGATATAAAAAAACAAGCAGTTAAAGTGGTATGGACATGTTCAGAGTATGACAGAAGATCGTCCCCCAAAACAAATACCGAATTGGACGCTGTACGGAAGACGCAAAAGGAGCAGACCACGAAGAAGCTGGAGAGAAGGGATAGACAATGAAATGGAGAATAGAGGACTAAGCGACGAAATGTGCCACGACAGACTGAAACATTGGATATAAATCCTCCATGGAAAACAGAGACCTTTTGTTGTGTGGTAATGCCTGAAATTTAAATCGATATAAACTGTCAAACTACTAATAGGTTAAATTTGGAAATGCCGCCAGCCTAAGTTTTTCTTGACTGGAAAATTAGGCAGAAACAGGCAGTCAACGTTGAATGAACCAGTATGTTGACACGTCCAAAGCTAAAATAAATGGCGAGAGCACACTGGAAAGTGAACACACTAAATCAATCGTGTAAGTGAGAAACATCTATGAATGAAATAAAAACACAACATTCGATAGTAATTCCCCAATCAAGAATATTTTAAAAGAAGTATTTCTAAGGCAAAGGAGATTGCGTGTTTTTTTTGATTTAATAAAGATAATGTTGCTTTCTATAACAATTCACGTGTGATAAATTTGGGAACAAATTTATAAATGAAATTCTGAAAGTAAACCCACTCTAGAAAAAAAATATTTATAAATGAATCAACAACTTGTATTTTTAGAGTAACAATTATATATTTTACTAAAACTTAGTACTTTTCATTGCAGTATACTTTTTGCTATTTACTCTATATTCTTAAACAATGTTATGTTTGTTTCTTTTTATGAAAACTGTATACATTTTTAAGTCAGTTATTGTTATCAATCACTAATATTATCAAGTTTTAGGTAGCCTAAGGCAACCACATTCTGTCTATGTAGTAACTTCAACTTCCTTCTATTCATACGAGGATGGTATAAGAAGTACCCGCGCTTTGAGAATAAATTTGCATTACTGATTATGATTATATATTCCTTAGTTGAGGTCTATCAAAATTTCAGAGAGATTCATCGAGTGGCGTTGTTTTGAGAGCTGTTGAAAGTGAGCAAGTTTATGTATTTGTGGAATCACGGAAAAAGGACAATACCGGCGAGTGATTGGATTTCTTTTTTTTTGAGAAAACGTGTGCAGAATTCAAAGAAAAATTGGATGCAGTTTACAAGAACCATGCACCTATAATGACTACTATCAGATACTGGTTTAATGAATTTAAGCATGGCCGAACATCTGTCTTTGATGAGGAGCGGCCAGGTCCTCCCATTCAAGTGACTACGGACGATATAATCAATAAAGTTCATGATAGCGTGTTAGCAGAGCGCTTGGTGAAAATTACGAGGCGTGTTTTAAAAGTAAGTACCGTTTTGAAATTCTACTACCGTGAGCTCTGCGGCGGCTTTCTACGCTTGCGAACTGTGTACCTACATCTGTTGACAAGCCACAGACGCCATTACAGAAAGATTCGACCGTGTTTACATTTGCTTGTCACAATTTAAAATGTCTCCGCCGATCGAGAATCTCGCTAACTGTGAAATACGCGCTGTGATTCGTCTTCTTAGTGTTAAATGCATTAAATCGGCCGACATTCATCGCCAAATCTGTGAAGTGTATAGAGAAAACCTTATGAGCGATGGAATGGTGCGGAAATGGGTGAGAGCTTTTAAAGATGGCCGCACGAATGTCCGTGAGGAGAAACGAAGTGGGCGAGCTTCTGTCATTACTGAAGATTTGGTTCAAAAAATTGACGAAAAAGTGAAAGAGAACAGACGCTTTACGATTTCATCCGTATCTGATGAGTTTCCTCAAGTTTCAAGAAGTGTTCTCTATGAAGTTGTGACGAGTGGTTGTTAAATCAGGCGGAAGATTTCTATAACTATGGGATTGTAAAGCTGATTGTACGATACGATAAATGCCTCAATATTGGTGGAAATTATGTAGAAAAGTAGAATAAGGTACAGGCTTTCATGTAAAAATAAAATTGTTAAGAAAAGTTTACTTGTTTTTGTTTTATTTGAAAACAGTACTTGCTTTAAAAACACGCCTCGTAGAAAGATTGCTAGTATGATAACATCTCAATTGAAGGTATGCAAAACATTCTTCACGAAAACTTAAGTATGAGAAAACTGTCGGCGAGATGAGTGGCCGCGTCTGGTGACGATTGATCAAAAACAGAATCGCGTGATAACTTCAAAGCAATGTTTGGACATGTTTAAACGCAATGCGAGTGAGTTTCTGCGGCGATATGTGATTGCAGATGAGGCATGAATACATCACTACGCGCCAAAAACCAAAAAGGTCAGTCGGCAGAATGGGATTTTCTCAGCGAAGGTGTACTAAAGAAGGTGAAGACGATTTCATCAGCCGGCAAAGCTAGGGCGACGATTTTTTGGGAATCGCAAGGCATAATCTTAATTGATTATTTTCAGAAGGGAAGGACAATTACGACACAGTACTATGCTAATTTATTGAACCGATTCAACGCTGAAGAAAGCCCCATCTAGCGAAGTAAAAAATTCTCTACCATCATGATAACGCCCCGGCCAACTCATCGGCAACTGCGACAACAAGACAGTTACGGTACGAATTGGTGCCCCTTCCACCAATATTCGCCAGATTTGGCCCCCCTTCTTTCTCCAAACTTGAAAAAATGGCTTCACGGGAAGCGGTTCAACACAGAACCACGAAAACAGAGGTCTATTTTGCAGAGTTCGACAGATCCTATTATTTAGAAGGCTTAAAAAAGTTGGAACATCGCCGGACTAAATGTATAGAGCTAGAAGGAAATTTCGTCAAGAAATAAATTTACTAAATGCAAAACAATTGCGTTGTTTTCCTTAACACAGGTATTCATCCTGTATACCATCTTCCTGTGTATAAACTGTACGCTATTACAATCTGTGGAGGGTAATATTAAAGGTACACACATGAAATATGTAATCCAGTCATACACCTAACAATTACATTTATATGTGTAAACTAGACAAATATCCTCTTAGCAATCTGATAAGTAAATATGATGATTTTTGGCTATAGGTGCTAACTTCTAAATTTGGAAACACGTTGATTTGCCAAATTCTACTAGAAATCAATATTCTATATCTTATATCATCCAATTTCCGCTGTTAAAACAGAAGCAATAAACAAATAGTTGAAGGTGGAGTGTAAATAATTTTGAGACAAACGTATATAAAAAAAGAATCAATGTGTACTCTGGCAGTGCTCACATGTAATATGCTTGCATACATGGATCTGAGGTATCTCATCTTTAATTTTGCTTTTATTTGCCTCCTTACCATCCGTAGATATTAATATCCATATTAAATTTTATAGCCTTCCTCGTTCTATGAGCAAACGAGGGCAAAATTATTGCCTCTAAATGTATATCGTGGATAGTTTATGACAGAAGGTCAAAAAATTACAGCAGTAAGGAGGTGGAGGTAGTACGTTATTTGTATCGGATAGGCATGACAGCAGTTAATGTCGTGTGTAGTTAAGTTTGATGAACTAAATTGAAATTCAAACCAAAAAATCAGATTACTCTGCATATCTACCAGGTAATTATTATTAATTTTGTTTTCTTCGCCCATTCGAAAAATAATATGTAACAGTAATGAGAACAGTGATTTGGAGCGTAGTACGGAAATTATTGGTAATTTGAGGTAACCAATTAACTAGATTTTTGATTACAGAAGATCTGTTTATCTGCAGACCTGATATTGATGATAGTACTGCTCCGCCAATTACACTAGAACTGTTTTATTTTTATCTCACAAACGAAAAATAAACTTTATGTATTATCAGTGGACTATCCAACACTAATATAACTTATTACGAAATTATTCTAATCAAAATTATAGTAACGGATCGCCGAAGTACACTGGGTTTTCTGACATTTGAAGGGCCAATCCTACATCCCAATGCTGGAAAAAAGGTATCCCGAAGAACTGAGCAGTTACCAGCCAATTAGTTTAATTAGTGGTTCGGCAAAATTATAGAAAACTATAGTGGTCCATCGAATTACTGCTTTTCGTCATAAACACGACTATACATTTTGCACTGTTATCACGTTGGACAGACAATAGAAGAACAGTCGCTGTTTACTGTGACATGGGCAGTGCATTTGGCAGTACTGGCGTTTTCTAAATGTTTTTTGTCTTCGATATTCGCGACCATATTTTGAAACTTACCTACAAGATGGATGCTTACACGTAATTTCATTTTTTTTTCTTTCGGCAGGAGCTCTAACATGTACAGTCTTGGCCAATAAAATAGAGAACCTGTAACGCTTCTCAAATGTATAAAAGGCGCTCGTTGTTTTAATATTATCAAGAAAATAATGAAATGTTGTCCTGTGAATTACTCTACTTCTGATAAAACAAATAAAATCAAGATACAAACAGTTTTAAGAATCAAAGTAGGTTATACAAACGTACTGCTTCAGTACTAGTATGGATCACAAGTATTTTCTTTATAAAAGCAGCACGATTAACAGACTCAATGATGGATTTAAAGCGAAGCCTATAGTACGTAACCAGAAATATGTACAAGTACGTTATTCATATTTAAAACAAAAATATAAGTTATTTTTAAAGATATTTTAATGTGGCTACACTGCAAGTAGAATAAAATAACCATTAGAATAAAATTCGTACGTAATTATTTCTCTTTTAACCAATTACAAATGGCTGAGTTTTCCGGAACAGCTGTAAACAGTCCATTGTTTAATTAGCGTGTTCCATTTGAAATCCTATAGTGGTCGCATGCATTATGTTTCGGTCATAAACACGATATACATTTCAGTCACTTCACATGGAAGAACAGTCCCGACTTTCATCATCATTTGGCAGTACGGCGACTAACAATGTTTTGCGATATTTCGCACCTATTGCACTTAAAAAGTTCCTAAATTCATTTTTTCTTTGAGAGCTAAAATTTCCAGTCTTGGCCTAAATAATAGAGAAAACGCTTCTAATGTATAAAAGCGATCTATGATTTTAATAGATCAGAAATATACGAATGTTGCCTGGCAATTATCTACTTCGGATAAACAAATTGCAGATACAACAGTTTAAGTATCAAAGTGTATACAAAGTAGCTCAACAGATGATCAGCAGATTTTCGTTTAGCCACATGACAGACCTCATGATAAAAGGAATATAAGACTTAATTCCATTTGTTATTGTACAGATGTATTATTTAAGAAAGTAAGAAAAATAATGTTCGGTAGATAAATACGTAAAATTTGGCATATCTTTGCACATAACAAAATAAGTTGTTGATAAGAAATTAACGAATAATCATATGCAAAAAAAAAACATGAATGGCATCAATATGCAAAAAAAAAATTGATTCAATTTTTTCATCTTTTTATTTTCCTTATACAATACAACTAACTCCAAATAACTGGTAAGATAAATTCACGCATATCAATTAATGACGTATATGGACTACTTAAAAGTTGAGGTTATACGTAAATGCCATAGAATTGGTAATGACGGGGACGCATGCGTCTTTTTTTTTTGTGGCAGCTTAAATCAGTTCATATGCGATGAACTTTTGTCAAATGCACGGCATGTTGACAACTGCTACTTAAATCAGCAGCTCGCCAAAGTCCATATGCGCGGTCGCAAACTGTAGTCTGCCGAAATGTGACAGCTGCTCACGTATTTCGCCCATAAATTACCACCAAATCGTCAAATATTAGCAGTACTATTTTATGATATCCGCTATACAAGCCTACGTGCAATCGTGCAATTCTGGATGTGCGTCCAGTACGTTATCTCATAAGAATCCTCATTGGAGCTAAAAAAGGTTTATAGAATATTTGCCTTCTACTTCATTTTTTTTTGCTCAAATTTATTTCGGAGATAGGAGGGACGACCAAGAGGAACATAAAAGGTGAGTAATGCCTACAAAATTCAAATTTAGATTTTTCCATAAAATAAGTGCACCGTTTTTCATCCTATGTTGACCACTACTTACTTCCGTTACTATTGTACATAAAAAAAATTGTTCATATAAAAGTTGTAGTGTTTTATCTCTAGAGCCCAGTAACTGGAGAGCAATCGCAGCAACGGTGTGACTGTGTTTAGGTGGACGGGGAGGGCTGGTCGATTATGATGCGACACGACAAATCATCATCACTCAGTTCAGTTTAGCATTGGATAGCGGATAGGGCGTGTTGATTTTATTGATATAAACGTAGTTATTAATTGTAGTTATTATTTAGTGTAGTGCGTTTTGATTTTATTGATACAGACGTAGTTATTAATTGTAGTTTTTAGTGAACATATCGAAGTCTAAAAAATGACCCTTTCAAGACATAGTAAATAAGTTTATTTCTAACTTTCCCGATTTGTTTTACAACGGGAGTAAGATAGTTTGTAAAGTGGGCAAAATACATTTGATGTCAAATAAGAAGCGAAACTGTACAAGACACGTAAATTCCGCACAGCATAGAAAACGAAAATTGGGCATGCCACCGAGAAGTGCATTTTTTTATGTAATTCTTATGTTGCTAACCTGTAATTTGCCACTAGGCTTACTCGATAAACAACCGTCTAAGGCCTTTTGGGACAAATACAATCCCGAGTTGCGGTTGCCAATGGAGAGAACGGCACCGTAAGCATGTTACATTTGTACGCGATGACGTGGAAAGGAAAATGAAACGCATATTGAAAAAACAGTTTCTTTGGTTATGTGTTAACGAGACAAAAGAAAATTCAATTGTAAATATTATGGTACGCGTACTAGGCCTTAGTAAACCTACATTACCACTGTTACTAGCTAGCCGAAGACTACAAGAGTGTACTACTGCAGCAATTACGAAGGTTGTACTTAGTACGTTGGAAAAATTTCAAATTTCAAAAGATAAAGTGTTGATGTTTATGAGTGATGGCACAGCGATAATGCGTTCGGTAGGCCGTTATCCTCTTGAACATGGTTGCAAGTGTTTACATGTTACGTGTAAAGTGCATGCGTTACATCTTGTGGCAGAAACCATTCGACAATACTCTCCCCCAGCAACCACAAAAAAAGTATTTTTGAAATCTCCCAAACGCCTACGATCATTTCACACAGAGTGTCCTGGTATTCGTCAACCACCGGAGCCAATTCTTACACGTTAGGGAACATGGTTGCAGGCAGCTTTTTATTATGCTGAACATTTTAAAATAGTAAAAGCTGTTGTTGCACAATTCAATACTGCCGAAGCTGCAGCTATTAAGGAGAGCCAGTCAAAATTTCAAGATATTTCCGTTGAAACAGATTTAAAAAATATTCGTAGCTACTATAAAGGTTTAGCTGACGCAATAGACCAATTACAAAATAGATCGTTATCATTATTCGAGTCTCTGCAAATTATGGACGGAGTGCATACACAGCTACTGACTATTAATGACGCAAAATATAATCGTGTTTTAGAAAAGTTCGAGAGTGTGCTACAGAAAGATCCCGATTTTAGAACACTAAAACAAATTTGTGACGGTGTATCGAATAATCCACTGACTAAGAGTATTTTAATCATGCATGTATAACATCGGTAGATGTTGAACGCTCTTTTTCAAAATATAAATTCATTTTCTCACCACGGTGAACATCGCTCACCGAGACAACTGTGGAAACACATCTAATGGTGTCAACTTTTTGCCACTCTTATCCATATGATGTTAATACTGATAACGATGCTTCTAGTTTCACTGTTCCGTAGCCAAGGCTGCTTAAAAGGGTGAGTGTTTCACTACTTTTCACATATTATAATTATGTATTAGTTCTGTTATTTTTTTTCTATTTTCTTACTATTGTTTTTGTATACTAGGCAGGTGCGGCTATGGCACGGCTCCCTGTTACCGGGCTCTATTTATTTCTGTTGAATAAAAAATTGATAACTATCAGAATTATATATAGAGGGCGCGGCCAACAAAACAGTTTTGCTTTCTTTAACAAAACTTTTTTTTGATAGCTGCCAATATATCAATTAACATGGATTACACTATAACCGAAAACGTAGAAATATTCTCTATTCAGGTAAAGAAAAAATGAAAATAAATATGCTGCAAGAAGAGAATATATGAAACTGCATTTGAATCTACAAACCCGTGCAAAGTTTTGTACGAAAAAAACGTTAAGTTAGAGTAGACATCTCAGCACGTCTCACTAAATAACTTATTTCATAATTTTATTATAGAAAATTCGGGTGGCAGTTTATTAACTGCTACAAGAGAGTTAGATAAAAACATCTCTACAATCCATCGAACCTAAAAAAAAGTGTAAAAAGTATACTATAAACCATGTAAAATGTTACCAGTCCATGAGCTCACAGAAATTCAAAAGAGGAAAGGATTACAATTTTGCCAACAAATGAAATTGCATTGTCAGATGGGTTCACTTTTTCTACTTCCGGCGTTTTTAATAGAAGCATACAAACCACTTTTGTACTTTTGCGTTTTATTTTTTCTTGCATTCTGGTGTATCCCATATCAACTATTCAAACAAGCTGGAATAGATTCAGAAAAAAATATATATCTCGAACTACAAAGATGTAATTTGAAAGATATAGGAAATATCAGCGAACATATCTCATAGTCATCACAACATAAATCTAATGCTATACCTACGTACAGTAAGATTAATGGTTCATGGTGCATTAATTAAATTCTATCTAAGCTTGGAGTAATTTCTCAGATACAACCATTACGCCATTATTCTATGACCAGATTAAAAATCATTGTTTTATCTGCCCCGATTTGACCCGTAATTTAATTTATTTCGAAATAATTCGTATTATCCAAGAACCGAGCGCAGTTCATAATTATTTCGAATCGGAAGAAGCAGCATAATAAACTTGGTAATAATAATAACAACAACAATCACTGCACCAACAACAACAACAAGAGCGACGCGCTATATTTTTTTTCCAATTGCGAATCGGCTCGTATAATTGGCACAGATGCCGGCCATATCTTCCAGAGCCGAACAAGAGAGCAGAAGTTAAAAGCGCAAGTGGATCTCATTGCCAGGCACGAAATAATGAGTTCGTGCCGCTAAGGGAAAGTCTTTGCCGGAATCACTGATCACGCTCTTGTTTTCCGATGCAATTCGAAACACCTGATTATTAATACGCTATTATTGCCATCCTTAAAAATGATAAATTATACCACGGAACTGTACTATGCAACAGCGTGAAGAGGAAAAACCGCGAGCAGAGCTAACTAAGAGGAGTTCGCGGCCGCGTTCTTCTATAGCTGCGGCAACAGATAACATCCCGATTATTAGACAGATTAGGCCTTTTTTTCTCTATTCAACGTTTTCTTTGTTTCTTCGTGTTGTCTATCCTTTCTTTCATGTTTATACAGCTAGTCGCGAAAGTTTTAGAACACAATTGTTTATAGAAAAATTCGAAGCCATTTCTTAAACTGTTTAGTAACATAAGTCTTTTTGTTCTAAGATGTAGAAGGTCTCAACGTAATTTTCCTCCGTGGTTTAATGCTGATATCAAAAGGAATCTGAAAACAAAGAATTACTTCTACGCAAATGGAAAAGAACTGGGTCGCCTACCTACCGAGCAGAGTTTTCACGTTTAAGATCCTTGATCAAAACGCAAATCAAGACAGCCTACAAAGAATATCACAAAAGGATTGAGAATGTTACTACTAACGACTCAAAATTGTTTTGGAAATTTATAAGCGCTAAGCGGACCTCCTCCAGAATTCCCGGGTGAATGAAAATCAACAATGTAGTTCTCAACAAACCTGCTGATATTGTACAGACTTTTGCAAACGTATTTTCAAATGTATTTACCACCAATATTTCTAATACCTAATAAGGACAGATCTGACTTCAATAGTTGCTTTTTCAGTACTGGGTACTTTTCTGTCCAAGTTGTTTTAGTTGCTTTAAATAAACTCAAAGCGACTATGGTTTGTGGACATGATGCAGTTCTAAGCTTCCTCATTCATGACTGCGCCCCGGTGTTATGCGAACCTCTTTGCTTTATTTTCAATCTGGCCATTCGCAAATCTACTTTTCCATCTTATTGGAAAATCAGCAGGATAACACCGATTTTCAAAATAAGGCGATAAAGGAGATATTTTTAACTACAGACCAATTAGTATTATCCCTCTTTATGCTAAAGTTTTTGAACAACTTCTTTATAATAGGCAGTATAACTGCGTCAAACTATATCTCTCAATTCCTCAGCATGGCTTTGTTAATGATCGGTCAACTGTTACTAAGTTAGTTGAGGTCACTCAATACATCAGTGAAGGTCTTGACAATCGTCGACAAGTAGATGTAATCTACACGTATTTTAGCAAAGCATTCGATACAAGAGCTCATTGCATTCTAACAAATAAATTATCTGCTATTGGTTTTTCTCCTAGCGTCACTACCCTAATTCAATCCTACCTTCGTGACCGGTCATGCTATGTCCGTTAGAATGGATTTTTGTCACAAACATTCGTTGCTTCCAGTGGCGTACCTCAGGGCTCCAACTTAGACCCGCTCCTCTTGAACATTTACATAAATGATCTTCTCCTTTCTTTGGATTGTAATATGCTTGCTTACGCAGACGATCTAAAAATTTGCAGTACCATCAGCTCTCTTTCAGATTCGTTAAGTTTACAGAGAAATATTGCAGTCATTGACGATTGGTGCCGTACTAACAAAATTCAGTTAAATTTTAATAAACGTACTGTACGTACTTTTACCCGATCATACAACCCGCAATGATTTCATTATAATGTCTCCCGTACTTCCATCCCAAGAGTGGATGTTTTTAATGATCTTAAAGTTTTATTTGATTCCCAGCTCTCGTTTTCTCCACATATTAATGCTATGACCTTTGCAGCATTTAAATCGCTCGGATTTTTATTCAAAACCTGTAAGAATTTTTACAACAGCCTGGCGCTAAAGTCTACTACTCACTTGTCCGCTCCAAACTGGAATATGCGTCAATTGTTTGATACCCGTATTACCACTACCACCACTATCAATTGAGCGAATCCAAAAAAGGTTTCTTAAATATCTTTCATGTAAGTCTGATGGCATTTATCCTCCTCGGGGTACGGATTACACCAATTTACTTTGCAGACATGATTTCGAGTAGCTGTCACAACGTAGAGATGCGGCAAGCGGGAAATTTCTGATAAAATTAACGAGCCAACATGACCAACATGTTGATTCACCTGCTTTGCTTTGTCAAGTTCATTTTATCGAACTACGATACAATCGCAGATCTACAGATATTTTTTTCACGACTACGGCACGTACCATCATTTTATTAAAAGCACCATTGACACACATGTCCAGAAATGCTGACCGCTTATACAGTGACCCTTTCTTGCAATCATTAGAGTATTTTTCTTTTTTTCTTTTCCACGGTGTTAGTTTGTTTATTGTTGGATTAGATATTAACTTTAGCAAATGATTTTTTTTATATATTATTTTTTGTATAATTTCTGTATATTGCACTCTATTTTGATTATTTGTATATTGGATTTTTTGTTGTAAATCTGTTGGGCAAATAAAGTTTATTATAACTATTATTATAAATTCTTTACTCCGACTTATCATTCAAACAAG
Source organism: Dynastes maya (assembly GCA_029619315.2). NCBI lineage: Eukaryota > Metazoa > Arthropoda > Insecta > Coleoptera > Scarabaeidae > Dynastes > Dynastes maya. The sequence goes on from JAROYE020000004.1 coordinate 39,050,450, forward strand.
CCATTTTGGAGGCAATAACAAGTGATTAGTGACACGAGGCAACAAAAAAGGTTTCGCAATTAAAGCATAAAATTATAGCCCCCATCATAATCGGTAAGCCTCATTACCTGCAAATATTGAAGATAAATATGTCTGTAAGGATATGAAGATGTTCTCTTCTGAATGCGCACATTAACGTTTATAAAATCAAATATAATAGAAGTTGCTTAATGTAGTAGAGGATAAGATTATATTGTTGATAATTTTAACCTTCACGAACCGTGATTCGGACATTGCTATAATTTGTTGGTCAACTTTCGGCATAAATTTACTTACTGCTATTCTACGTACCTCGAACAGATGTGCTCGATATGGTAATCAAACAACAATCAAATCCAATAGTGAAACAGTTCAAAAATAGGTTTGGAAGACGCAGTGTTAGAGATTTAGGATCAAATACCAGCAATAGAGTGTCAAACACTTGTCAACAGTACGCTCAAGCGCGTGACTTTTGTTAAAACAAAAAGAAGGTCCGCAAAACGTTCAGAATAATCGTAAAATGAAAAAAAAACATACGTATATCTGCAGTATATGCTGTGTTAATTTTGAGTTAGAATTACACATATTAACGCTGTTTAATAAATTCACCAAAGGGTGCGCATGGTCTGAGGGGTCAATGAAGAAAACTATCCTTTTAAAAGGAGCCGATGCAAGCAAAAGGTTGGGAATCCCCAGTCTAAAGTGTTGCCAAAAATTCAAAACTAAAGTAATATACAAACACAATATACAAAACACCTTCAAACCTTTCTAAAACATAAAGATTTCTTGCGTCTCCTATCGCGCATAGCTGTGCGTGAACATGTTGCACTATTTGCAGAGATTCCACTAACGACACCGAAGAATTTTGTAGTTTTTCTATCGCATCCACTAGTCCCACCTAATTGTTCTGAATAATTTCCAAATCTGTTTTAACTTGACTGTCCTGAAATTTCAAGCGGCTTACCATGACAGCCGCAGCTTCCTTTGGGTCGAATTCTAAAATTACGTTCTTTATATTCTCAAAATATTTAAGATAATAAAATGCAGCCTCTAACCATGTTCCCCAACGAGTAAGAATAGGTTGTGGTGGTTCAGGAATACCGGGGCATAGTCTATGAATTTCCCGAATACGTTTTGGGGATTTTACAAACACAGCTTTTGTATGTGCTATTAGAGCGTCTACCTCGGGATAACATTTTCTGATACTATCTGCTACGAGACTGAGAGTATGAATTTTACATGTAATATGCAACAAGTTAGCACAATATTTTTTAAGAGATCGACCTACAGCAAGCATGTGTGCGGCACCATCATAAACATCAACAGTTCATTTGTTGAAAGTTCAAACTTTTCCAATGTATTTAACACCAAAATTGAAATCACTTCGGCAGTGCATTGTTGTATTCGTCTGGAAGCTAGTAAAATTGAGGGTGACGGTCGATGTGGTTCCATTGTGCGTACCATTACATTAACCACAGAATGTTTTTTACAATCTGTTGTTTCGTCCACACATAACCAGTTTTTTATCTTGCAACTTCGATTTAATTCTTTTCTCGACATGCTCACGAGAAGACGGCACAACTCTCTGTAATGTTCTCTCACTTGGGATAAAGTCGATATCTTCCAAAGACGACTTCCTAGTAATGAAATGTAAATTAATGCAATAACCATAATTAAATTTAAATTTGTCATAATTTCGTGTGGAATTTTTTTTTTTTTAAACATGCCCTGCACTATTTACGTGGCATAGACAATCATCTTTCGACCAACACATTAAATCTATTTTACACACTACACATTGAATTTTAGCGCCATCACACTTTAAATCAGGCATTTCTGCAATAAATTCTCTTATTATGTCCAACTTTGGTCGTTTTCGCGACGTAGGAAACATTTTCAAAACAAACGTAGAACTACGATATAGTATACGACAGCGTAGATGCATATACAACAGATCGGCTTTCGAGTCGCAGTTATACTGACGCTTATACCGAATTTATGCGTCAGCCACTGGCTTTCAGCGCAGTTTGCGTTGCTCTAATCCTCAGTAAACTAAATGTACATCATATTCAGCTTGCATGTGCAAGTGTGGTAATTACAAAATTTCCTCTTGGGACAAGTTAAAAATTGTGCGTATTATATTTTTGCCAGTGGTACTACAAACAATCACGTTTACATTTACCAAATGATGGATAACATGGTAGCTTGTTATATTAATTAATACAGAATGTTCATAATTTGTTGACTGCATTTGTAGACTGCATGTTTTCTGTTAAGTCCCAATTATGTAACATTTCCTTTATTAACACACAAATAAAAGTGTACATGCACTTTTGCAGGTAAGTGTAGGGGCTCTTCTCGCTTAGAAGTGGCATGCGTCTTTTCTTCCTCTATACCTCTTCATCGTCATCAACAACATCATCGTAGTCGCCCTTATCTTCGTTCGTTTTCGCCTTGCTTTCCTGCAATTTCCGGTATACAATTATAATGCGAGCAGTAATTGGACGAAAGCGAGAATGGAGAAGTTGCGGAGGTGATCTAGAAAAGTGGTTATCATTTATCACGTCATGTCGTGTTGGTCGGGTGTTTACTTGGACGATTGGGCGACCAACTACGATTAGAGTAAGTTTTAACATCGTTAAATGGAAGAAAACGAATTCAACTGAATCCTTCTAACACGTAAAGGTTCCTCGTTCAAACAGCCTCCGTCTGTCTTACAGCAGATAAGATAGCACGTACTAAAAAGCTTTTTCAAAACATATATTTGAACATTTAGAGTAATTTTCACGTAAATCTCGAAACAAACAGCATATAGGTGAATAAGAAAATGCCCTATTAGCACTGCAATCGTTTTGTGTTGGCAGACAAGGTGAATTTTCTGTTATTTACTACCTTTATTTTCAAAGTAATTACATTGATCCCACATAATGAGATGAACCTTTCTGAGAATTAACTTCGTAATGCATCACACATTGCAGAAATAACACAGTACGGCTTAACAAAAAAAGTCACTTCATTGCTGGCTAACATTGTCCATGCAATGAATACGCACGCATACATCTACTCTTTTCATCTTGGCCTCTTCTATTATATTAATGTAATTACCACTAATCCTTTTATAGCAGTCATCCTTTAAATACAGATGTAATGGTATAACATTATGTTCAGTATTAATATAGTCTAATATGCAAATATTTACTGATATCAGTTACACGTTGTTCTTTTTGTATATCTAATGTTACATTGTATACTTATACAATGTAACCATATACTTATATGGTATGAAGTCATTATGCAAAGCATTATGCCACAGCACTGCTTGAAATCAAAATGTTAACCCATTTCGTTTCCCAATAATATGTTACGTTTAGTAAATTAATTCTTTCAGTACTTACAATCCGGAATTCCTTTCATTAGATCCTATGGAAAAAAGCAGCAATGATAGGACAACAGCTTTTAATTATTGAATTATAATGTAGCGATTCGATACATGTATAATGTAGCTGAGCAATACCATCTTCAGATAAATTAAAAATATACAGGGATGTCCATTGATGGAGTTACAAAGAGGATTTTTTTTTAATATGCGTTTTACAGAAAAAGCCATTCATTATAAAAAATTTTGCTTTCCTCAAAATGTCCAAAAACATAATTTAGATTTGACTGCAGACATACATTTACTTATTAATTGAATTATTGCAGTTGATATTTTTATTTTTCAATCAACTAATAAACAAGTAAATAAGTATTAATTCTTAACTTAGAACAGATTTAACAATCGCTATTCAATATACATAGCTGCGTCCAACTTATACACACTGTTTTCAACTGTTTTAATAAATTCATTGTAAACTTTGTGCGCAGGCATATTAATCTCATCCATCGCAACCCTTATTGCTTGTTTTAATTTATCTGAACTATGTTCTACACCACGAGCATATACTTTTTCATTTAACACTCCCCACAAGAGGAAATCCATTGATTAATATCAGCTGACCTAGCAAACCATTCAACTAGGCCATTTCTGCCAATCCATTTCCCAGGAAATTGACGATTTAAACAATTTTTTATCAATACAGTTGCCATCTTCTTGTCAATGTTGTACAACTGAGGTAATGCAAACGTTTCTGTCAAATCCAAATAAACGTGTTGAGTTAAATTTTGTTCTAGAAAATATGGACCAATAATACCACCATAGAAAATACCACATCATACATTCACTTTTTTATAACGTTGGCTTCTTGATCGAATTTTAAATTGTTGATTCAACGCAACCCCATGTTTTGTGTTCTGAGAAGAAACGTGACCATTAGTTGAAAATGTTGCCTCGTCAGTAATGACTATTTTTCTATGAAATGTTGTATCTTCAACGAACTTCTCTCCAACCTGTAAACAAAAATCTACCCTTTTTGCATCATCTCCATCTCTAATTGTATGGGTTATTGTGGGTTTGTAATGCAAGATGTTATTATCTTTATAATATTTTATAACAAACTTTTAGAAACCTTTAACTCTCGCGAGCGTTTCCTCAAAGACAACCTCTGATTTTTCTAATCTGGTTTCGTCAAACTTACTTAAACGTTTACGTAAAACTACGTGTGATACAGATGTATTGGGAAACCTTTGATTAAATAAATCATATCTGTGTGAGACTTGTTCAATACCATAGCATTTAACCAGATGGATACGTTCTTTAGTGGGCATTTGAAAATTAAATTTTAAATATTTGACACAGCGTAAAACCAATTCAATGACAGTACAAAGCAAAGTCTACTACATACTTTATTTTAATAAGATAAATTATTACTATCTCTAGACATTTAAACCGAGTACGCACTTGTGTACCTGATTGCGTTCCGATATTTAAAACCAATGAACCAAGAGTTATTATAAACATAAACGTAAAATAGCCAAAAGTACTTATATACTTGTTTACTTCAAATAAAAATGAATTGAAAAATAAAAGTATCAGCTGCAATATTGAATTTATAAGTAAGTGTATGTCTATAATCAAATCTGAATTACATTTTTGGACGTTTTGAGGAAGGCAGAATGTTTTATAAAGAATAACTTTTTTCTGTAAAACGCACATTAAAAAAGTTTTTCCTCTCTGTAACCCCATCCATGGACACCCTATATATATATTTATTTATATTCATGTGGAAGAAGCTCCTAAGTTTTGAAAAGATTAACCGCAATTCAAAAGTGTTCATGATTGGAAATATTCAGACTTTAGTCACTAGGCTAAAAGCCTCTACATAAATATACCATTTCTAATCAGTTGGAACACATAAAAATCTTTTTTTTGCCCACATACACATTTTAAAATGTTTGAAACACTTCACTAATACCCTTATCATCATCAGCAGTAAAACTGGACAGCCTTCACTGCTGAAGATGATAGCTTAGCTATCGAAATGTGTCCACTGTTAGTGAAGTGTTGTAGTAAGGGTTTTAGTGGTGTTTCAGTGTTCCCGCACCACAGTGTTGGAGTACGTGATTTGGTTAAAATATTTACTTATAAATGATAAATATATTAAATAGAAGTATTTTTTTCCTAAGAGAAAACCACAAAGCGACGTGGTACTCAGATCACCTTCTTCTTGAATTTTAAATAAGATTGTTTCTAAATGCATGTTTGCACGATACAATCGGGCTTATGCGTTTTACTCTACATTTTTGTTTAATTGTTATGACTGGCATATTTTCCGAGACAATGTCGAGTGGCGCTCGTAGTTATTTGGGCGGTTCTCAACGTTTAACAAATACAAATAGTAGTGGGTAAAGGAATAAAATGGTCACCTGTGTTCCAACAAGAACATAATCAACAGAAAACGTGAAACATTTAAACACAAAACAATAAATCCACAAAAAACTGAAAAAGAAAAAACAATATAAAATTCAGTGATATAACAAAAATCACTATTTGTGCACGTCTTCTCCTTTTTTTAGAAATGAAATGTTCTCTAACTTTCACTTGCATTAAGGAGTTCTTGATTGTGTTTCTTAAAATGTTTTATGCCCTTAAGAGTGGAAAAAACCAACGCTCTGATTCAATGGTAGGCACAAACACAGAAAATCACAAATCTATTGACATTTATAGTAAATTATTTCGAAAAATGCCTTGTAAAAGTACGTATGCCGACCTCATTTTGTTGTGTAAACTTTAACACCGGTGAAGGTCTTCCAAGCTGTCTTATTTTTAAATTAACGACGATGACTTGATGTGAGTTCATATTAATTAATTACCAAGAAATGAAAAAAAAGACTAAATTCTCACAATCTCTTTAATCAAACAACTTGGCTACTGGTTTCGTGTAATTAACACATCATCAGGCCAGAAATATTTACGGAAAAAGATTACAAGAAACGTATCCACTAATTATTGTAATTAAATGAAGTAAAATACACTGCCCACACAATCGACGGTCTAACAATAATAATCAAGTTTTGTAAAAATAAAATTAGGCAATAAAATAAGCGTATAAACACAAGTTAGAATGTTTTATTTTTACATTTTCTCAAGAGTTTCAAAAGTAATTTTGAGGATATTGTTTAAAATATTTTCCGTCCAAAACAAGAAACTAAACAGGTTACGATAACTTCTAATCACAATACAGAAACGTACAACAGTTTATTAGCAATACTGTAGGCAGTGTTGCCAGATTTGTTGAAAATGAACGTAGTATTTTAAGCTGTATTTTTAAAAGCAATCAAGAACCAATTTACTAAAAAATAAATTAAGATATTTATGAAACGTATAATATAATAGCTAAAGAAAACAGGTTTCCCTCACAAGACACTAGCAAACAGTATCCTATAGCTTAAAATTTAAAAATGAACCCATCAGTAATCAAAGTTGTTTGGCCTTCTCTCTATCGGTAATGAATGTTGCAACTCTAAACTATTGCTACCATTCCCTAGATAACGCTAATAATGTATTTTTTTAATGTTTTAATGTAATTCGGTAGAAATACCATAGCGAAATTTGCATTAACTGGATTGGCTGTTGGCTAAATTTTGACTAATCATTTGTAAGCTTACGTTCTGGTAACAATCGGCTTTATCCCTTTCTCTTATGGCGTTTTCCGTTACTTCAGGCGAGGGCTCGCTTTCAAAGAGCCCACTAGCCAATCACGTGAAGTTAGGAAAATCTATCTGTTGTACATATAATTTTATACAGGAATAGGAAAGGATATATACTTCTATAATTATTCCGTTAAACATTTTTTCCAGAATCTCACAAAGTTTAATGTTTTATGTTTAATCATTTCTAATATACAGGAAGATGTTTGAAGAAATGTAATGAAGTCCTTTTTTGAGTTGGCGATTGTTGGGAGACTTGAGCACAGCAGTCTCTCATGAGAAGCCGCCACTGGCTTTGTCTTATCCGTTCATTAGAATGGCCACAATAGAATTCCACGAATTTCCGAAAGATGTGTAAGTGAGTTAGTCAATTTGTGTGGTACGGGGTATGACACTAACGCTTGTGATTGTTAGTCAGAGTAAGTTGACTTGTTAAGCGGAACATTTTCTTCTTGGTAATTTCTACCGATGACAAGATTTTGCATAGCCACAATAATATATTCAACTTACTCAGTTACTTCAATAAATTTCCCGTAATAGTTTACTACTAATTTTCATTGTCAATTTTTCTAAAAATAAATACAAAATAGATCGTCAGACTATATTACCACAGGTTATACAGATGCGAAACTCTAGCGGCCCATTTGATGTTGCTGATTCAAATTTTATGACTTTAAAGTAAAAACACCATATTGTTAGTGATGTGGGTGTGCGAAATTCAGATTTACAATATACATATGCTATACGTATTCATTATTTCGATTTAAAAATATTTTACAGTTTATATACAAGATCGATTAAACAAGGAGATAGATACCTATAAAGCAGGTAGTTCAGTGAAATGACATATTTCTCAAAAATTTGCACACACAAACACTTACTGACCAAAATAATAAATTATGATCACATTGGAAAAAGGTATCCCTAAAACAAATCCGTAGCCTTCCGCGGTCGTCAATAATACTATACTCTTTGTTTCCTGGTTGGAACCGCGTCGTTGTCGTAGCTTTGGCCGACGTTTCGTCCACACTCTTATATGACATCTTCAGGGCTGTTACTGCACACTGACTGGGGATTTATTCATTCCGGAGGGGTTTATGTAGGGCTTGTTTTGGGTAAATGGAGCGGATATGTTATGCATCGATGAAGTGGAAATGTTATGCGTCGATGAAGCGGAAATGTTATGCATCGATGGAGCGGAAATGTTATGCGTCGATGAAGCGGAAATGCTATGCGTCGATGAAGCGGAAATGTTATGCGTCGATGAAGCGAAAATGTTATGCGTCGATGAAGGGTGACAGTTTCTGGGAGGCTTATTAGTTGAGATTTCCACGTGTGATGTAAGGGGTAGCCACCTTCGCGAATTAAATTGTTGGGATGTTTGAAAATAAATGTTTTAAGTTGAAATTTCTTTTCCTTTTTTTAAATTGAAGTTTGATTCGTAAATTTTAATGTCTAACGAATTATAGATCGCAGAAACGAATGTAATAAATATTCATATGGAAAATTACTACAGGGATGACTAACTTCCATAGTCTTCAGAAGAGAAACTAAAGAACCTACTTAAGGCTTCTTCACTAAGTTACAGAAGTTTTCGAGAAATAGATTGTATGTTGTAATAAACACATCGTCTGGAATATTAATATCAAAAAACAATTCTGTATCTTTCTTATCAAATATTTTTAAATTGGTGTATAAAAATAACATATCCAATTGTGTCGGCGCTTTGTCATATAATGTATATGTAATACAAGTATGTCCTTGTAAGCATTTTTGTATTAAATAGCAACACTAAAATGTTTTGTTTATGAAATTCTAAAAATATATAGTCAGTGTCAGTTCTTATAAATTCAAGATCATCAAAACCCTCACTTGCGTGAATATAATTTGGCAATTTTCAAAATTTGTTTTGTCCATTTCCTTTAAAACATCGTCAAAATCATTCACAATTTGCTCCTTCTACATATAAAAATAAATTTGTACAAAACGATTTTCTGAAAGCGCCCTGGGACTGAATTGCCGTTGGATTTTTTGTATTTCCACTTTGTTGTCTCAGACATACAAAAATGTTTTCCATGCAATCTTGATTCAGTCTCCTAGTGCAGAGAATGGATTTACCAAGACTCCCAAAAAGTACGCCCCTGTAGAGGTGGTCGATATTTGAAACTTGATGCATCCTAAAATACAAGCACTCCATTACTTCAATATATTCGAGATTTAATTTGCAGAAGCATACTTTTAAAGGCCACGATTTAGCCACAGCGAAATGATCTACGTCAATCAACGATAACACTGGAGTGATGATCTCAAACAACGTATTCGAAACATTTCTACCTCGGTGATTGAGGCAGACACTGAACCACGAGAGTCCACCGATTACAGCATATGCCGCGTTGTCGAAAAGCGTCCTGTAAATATGCTTTTGCGAATAATTGACTAAAAGATCACCTGTTATAGCTAATAATCCTAATAAATTAGCCAACTTGCAAGCTTTAGACAGAACGCCATAGATTACCCCACGTCGTATTTTAATACATTGTACATATTTAATAAATACAAACTCGCGATATACTGAAAAAAGCACATAAATAAAAGTCACTGATAATTTGATTGTTTTTGTTATAAACACCGCTAACAACATGGCCGCTTAACGCATGCCCCTAAGGATTTGAATATCAGAGTTTCGTATCTGGATAATCTGTGATGTTACTTACACTTATTTGCGTACAATCTGTATTTAAGTGTTACGATATACATATATTTTGTGATCACCTTTTCCCTTTTCCGCTATTATTTACTAAATATCGTAAATATAATGCAACAAGAAAGAAATAAAACGCATTACTATTTGTCATTTTTATACATGAGGGGAAGTAGATTTTATCCACATAAGCCAAGTACCTCTTATCATTATCTCGAAACAGTAAATTACGCAATTCTAATGCTTAGACGGCGCGTTAGAGCTAATCTGTAGCAATTTGCACATCGAAAAGATAAGATTCTTTATCCCGACATTATACGATAAGTAGCACTTATCTATTCTGAATATTTGATAACATACATACTATATACATACATATAAGGATAACGACGCCGTCCTCCATTCCGTAAAAGTAAAATTGTTCAGTAAGCCTACACCTCTAGCGAAATCGAAGCCAGCGGTAAATATTTGCCGAAAACGGTGCCGCGATCTTTCCAACCCTACTCAACCATTCAAGGTAAGTCGTTTCCCATATCCGCAAAGTGTGTATTTGTATCACAGCCGTCCGGAATGGTAGCAAAACCTCCTCGCCCGATGTTTCTACCTGAATAATTCATAAGGAGCCATCTCTTTTACGAAATTACTAGTTTGTTTCGGATATCGACTCCGGTGCGTTTTGATCATATACATACACATAGGTACAACGGTACGAAGAAGTTCTGCAATCGAAAGCAATTAGATTTTTGTAAACTGCGAATAATCCAAGTCTCTTCCCTATGAATAGCACACAAAGCACACAAGGTAAATGGTTATGCAAACTAATAATACGAATTGTAACATAAAATATAGTGCTGCATTATTGCGAATCTTATATGAATGATAGTAAGGTCAGTGTTGCCAAATTACAAAGAATACAATCCCAATCAACAGAAGTACTCGAAACAACGCTGATGAAACCGGGTAGGCAGAAACTTGTCCGTTGGCTAGTTATTTTCTCTTTTCATATTGCTTTTGCTATGAAAAGCTATATTGGCATTATTTTGGTTATTGTTTCTAGGCATTTTTTGATGTGTTTGGAATAAAAGGTGAATGAAACAGTGGATACCGACTTTTTCAGAACTCCAAAACAGCACCTACAGCAAATACGTCAACTTAATATCGCACAGGAAATAAAGCTGAGTATAATATAAACATTATTTTAGCATTGCTTCATAAAAGTAAATGGTAAAATGAACATAACGAACTATGGTATGGAAATTGTGTTAATGATAATGGTATACCTATAATACAAGCGAATAATAAATGACAGACGTGTAATTTATGTAATTTGTGTAAAGGTAGGCAACTAAAAGAAGTACCTGCTAAATACCGCCGGTACTGATACGTACCGGAAGAATTCTTCTTTCTTAAAATAATATCGAAAATATTTTACGCCACATCTACCACAGCGTCTTAGTCCAACTGATAGCAATATACGTAATATCCGCCTAAATCAGTATGTACATTTTTTTTTAAGAAAAAAATCAGAAAAAAGGAATATTTTCTCAATAAAAATCAAGGGATTTAAAGTGGATGAACTTTGTAAGTACTTTTACGTACCTGTGGTAGTTAATGAGTAAAAAGAAAATTTACCAAAATTCAAGTGGGATTATTTCAGTACCACAAATTTTAAAAGTACCGAAATGGTACCAAAATAAGTAACTTTGAACATGCTTCGACATAAAATATAACGCATAGTGCTTATAGTGTTATAGTTATATAAGTACATATAGATTAAGTCAGGTCGTAAAGTATTTCCCCCTTGCTAACTTTTGAACAACAGAAGTCATCGCTTTTAGCAAAAACACATCAGTTTTTATTCTTTACATATTAACTTTAGTGTTGTCGACAGTTCAATTAACTTCCCGGTATGACCGCAAGTGATGCCAACTTGATTATCTTAAATATATTAATCCTGTACATTTCTGTACACATCACCATAATAATAATAGTGCAGCAATAGCAGTTTTATTAATCTGTTCTTATTTTTATGTAAAGTTGGCTAGAAAAAAAAAACGCCAAATTACCTCGTCACAACAACTGTCAATATGACAATAGCATTCAATTCTAAAAATGTAAATTATTCTTGTTATACATTGTTAACGGCTCGGTGGTCCTACCGTAAGAGGGCTTGGGCCTGACTAGGCAAAGTTAGGCGCTGTGTGTTCGAGTCCCGCTAGAATCAAATTTTCTTAGTGAATCCGATATACTCCCGAGTCACCATTCGCAAGTTGGGGAACAATTAACACTTCACCCTTTACGGCGAGGAAGTGATAGTAACAAAGCCAATGAACACCTTACGCACACAGTTTACACACTAAATACACTTATACACCCCGTTGGGCCACACCATCAGCACGCTAAAAAGAAAGATTATACGCTGGGCGTTTCATATTTTCGTTTTTCATTATAGTTTTTTATCATTCTTTTTATTTTTTTTTTTTTGATTGCCATTACCTGTTTGTTTTATTGAATTTTATTGCAAATTAGTTAGTTATAGTAAGTTCGTTCAAAATTGACAGTTTTTCGTAGACAACAAGCATGCTTTTCAATTTTGTATGTTGTTGATAATTAAGAGATGGCACAGTGAATGATTCAATAATAAATCAAAACGTCTAATCCGTGAGCAATTTTTATGTTGTCGTTTTTACGATGGCATACATGCACCCATACAAACTAAGGTTAAGGTAATTTCAATATAAGTTAAATCTGGCAACAATTACTACATAGTTAACTGCGGTTCCACTATTAACTTTCCAACAATTGACTTTCTCTATATTTGAATTTGTGTACATGCTACACTAATATGTATAAAAAGAAACACAAAAATGGTTTTAGTGATTCGAACGAAAAATTATCTGTATTGCCTCTCTCTAACAAAAGTCAACGTTCGCTTTCTCCTGGTTGTTAGGACACCACTAACAGTGTGTACTATGTATATAATATTCTTACAAAACAGAAATATCTCGCTTTTCATGTTAACGAAAAAATTCCAAGATAATCAATGTAAATTTAATGTTAGAGTAATTTTTGTATTTTCTCGGTTGTTGATATATTAAAAAAATGGAAGGAAAAATTACACTCTTCCTCATGGTGAAAAAAGATTCTTAAAAGGAAAACTAAATCAAAGAGAAACTAGGAAAATATGAAGTTTTCACAGTGCATTGTTTCACAGCTCAGAGCAATATAAATGGTACTTACGTAGAGAAATTATTATGTACATATCATACTTCAAATGACCAAATTTACCATGCTAGAAGCCCTAAAATGTACCAACTTTCCAAAAGAACGGTATTCTACTAGTTTGACAATAGTTCGTGTTTAAAACATTAAATTCAGTAAGTAGTATCACGGGTAAAGAAGCTATACAGACAGCAAATCCCATGCTATTATTTTTACATACATTTGTGGAGACGAAAACGCTTTAGTTTGAAGACAAAGCACTGGTAAGAGGAGCGCTAGAGTTGTATTTGTAGATTTCTACAGTTTTGGATACCTACATTTCGAAATTTCTGCATGGTCATGTGTGAATTACACAGAAATACGTTTCAATCTGCTCATAAAATCAACTTCTTTTAAAAGTTAGGTTAATAACGCCTAGAATCCACTCAAATCCACTTTTAAAATCAGAGCACACAGACTACAACGCCGATGCTAGGGACATACACGTGAAATCAGAATTATTACGGAAAGTAATTGAAAAAAATAACAATTACGCATTATTGCGCCAACTTTTACACCTTAAAAAAGTTATTAAAACGTGCGTCCAATTGCGTCACATACATACATTGGCTATCTATAAAGCTTTTTTATCGGTGGTAGTATAACTACCAAGAATTGTAGAATTTTTTCGTATAATAGCACAATCTCGTACCTGTGCATGTATGTACATATATAACCATACGAAACAAAGAGTTAAACATCTCGTATTGTCCCCAATGGGATGGGCGCGATTATAGTATCATACGACTGAGTGACAAGAAACAGTGGGAAATATGTGTAACTGCCGAGAACTGCTCGGACAGTCCGAACAACAGGTGGCAGGGAAAAGTAATTTACGAGCGAGATCTTCATTAAAAACCCTCTCTGACCGATGCGATTCTATGTACAGATTCGCATTCTAATATTATAATTAATTACTTGAATTGTTAATTTGATTTCCAGCTTATAACAGGAAAAGAGGTATTTGATTAGTGTGAAGAGGATAGAAGGGTGAGTAATTGGTCAGCAGGAAATCATTTTTCAAATACCTACTATACAAGAACAAAATGTTTAAATACAAAAATATTCTGTAATAGTTTTTAACGTTACTAGCATGGTAAAAGAAATACTTTAAGGCAAATTACGGCTGAATGGAATTACGAAACTAAACTAAACCTGTCAAGGAAATGCTGTTGTCAGTAGATTCATAAATGTGGATTAATGTTTTATAAGGTTGAATTACAAGTAACAGTTTAAAAAAGTATTTTAAAAAAGACGTTTTCTTATAGGCAAAGAAAAAACCACTGTTGGCGGAAAAAATACAAGAAAGCTAGGCTCACATGGACAAAATCTAAACCTCTCAATCTTGGTCGGTAGAAGATTGGTTAAGAGTAATTTTTAGCGACGAATCGAAATTCGACGTATATGTTGGTGATTACCGCAAACGCGTGCTTCGCACTAAACATGGGCCTTTCCACAAGGATTGTCTAAAACGTATTGTAAAATTTTCTAAAGGAATAATGATTTAGGGCTGCATGACAGCTTCAGGATTAGGATGCTTTGAATTGATTGATGGTACCGTGAATGTTGCGAAATATCAACAAATACTGCAAAACAGTCACAGTCTGTTAACAAGTATCGCGGAGATAAATATTAGGGAAAATTACATTTTTCAGCAGGATGGGGCAGCCTGTCAGATGGCCAAAAAGACAAAACAGTGATTCGGCGACCACAACGTAATTGTTCTTTCTTGGTCTTCCAACAGTCCTGACCTTAATATCATTGAAACAGTGTGGCATAAAATGAAACAAACATTGAAGAACAACCCACAACGGACATTACCAGAACTTGAGCCAATAGAGCAAATTTGGAATAGAGTTGCTGCCGAAGATTGCAGATCCTTAGTTAATTCAATGACCAACCGAATTCGAGTGGCCATTAAATGTAAGGGCTATGTTCACCATTTTAAAAATAAAAATTCGTGCCATGTCCCAATATTTAGTTCCCACATAAAATAAAAATTTTTATTGTTAATTAGACATGATGGAATAAGTATTTGTGTTTTTGTGTTGCTGATTGGCCCCAATTGTTGTTAATTAACTAATTATATAGTATTAAATTTAAAAAAATATAAAAAAAAAAATAAACTGTCAAATACCTGAATTCTATATGTATTTTACTTTGTCCCGATATGTTGGGCTCGTAATAAGACGCATTTTCAAATGTTAATAATAAATAAATTGATAAAAACTTTGGCTGTCGTTTCAAATTATAATAGTATAAAATATATGAGCACAGGTGTAAAATTTTACTGACTAGCCAATAAAATTTTTACAGGCTAGGACAGGAACAAATAAACGTATTTACACCATCTCAGTTTTTCATATAAATCATATCTAGGACGCGATATACTCGGTGATTTTAAATCTTACTCCCGCATCAAAGGTGACACAAAACAAGTGCCAACTGTGAGGCAACAACTAACCTTCATTGTTTTTGACATGGATGGTTCCAAGAATATCATTGAAATATTGGACAGGAGGTATACGAGGTACAAAATGAACAGATGCAAGGCAATATTGTTTAAATTCTAAAATAGACTCTTTTGAGTCGTTTAGCTTTATTTGGCAAACAGTAAATGGCTTTCTGGATACATGAATCACCGGGAATATATTTTATCCTATTTTTGGCCAAAATCTGAATTTTTGCGAGGTAGAAATTTCTCGAAACAATGCAGCGTCAATAATAATCTGTGGGTCAGTTGAAACATTTGTGTAATTAAACCTAATAAGCAAAATTTCACTAATTCAACTGGCTGATACTCAAGCCAATATACAAGTACGTAAACAATAACCAAAGATAAAGCTAATATAGTTGATGATATTGATGAGCTATATTAGCATTATCTTTTACTGATACCCCTTTTTTACAAGCACTTCATTAAAGAGCACTTTTTCACTTTTGTCAACATAAAGAGAAAGGACTTTGATATGCTTCAACTATAGTGCTTTACGATTGATTCGTGTAACTGTAAGTAATAGAAACAACTTATATTGTTAATTATTAAAAAAGAATCTAATTTCGCAATTATTTAGGCAACTTCATCAACATCAACTACCACTAATGACTCTCTAATAGAAGTCTTTTCATATGTTAGAACATACATATCGAAATGTTTTTATCTCAGGGAAATTGCGAGATTCGGGAGTATTCTTTCACACTCTTTCGGCAATTTTTTTATATGAATTTCGATATCAAATAAATGGAAATTAACGGATGAAAAAATTTAAAATTTTAAACTAATCTTGATTTTTCGAACATGTCATATAAACTCTATGTTCCTTATGACATTCACAGGAAATCTGCCTATTCTAACCTCCAACCTTCTCTTCTACCTTGAATTTATTCTGATTTCAATATCGCACACTTTAATCTGGGAGCGCAGTCAAAATACGAGAAAACTCGATGACAACTTGACCAGAAGTGATGAATTTATTGGCGTCCCTTTTCTCTTTTATTTTAGTCGCAATGGCGATTGTTTCTATCCACACTATCTAAACGTAATATTGTGATGAATTTCGACGAATAAAGTTATTTTTAGAAGTAGCATGAGAGAATGAATGTACTAACGCTACTAGATGACTCAATCGAGACGACTCTGTGCTCTAAAACACAACTGACAACATAATTATGACAAAATTCACTGATGTTCTACTTAATAACTTTATGATAGATATTTCATTTACGAAACCCTGTTAGAAATACTTTTGAATTTACCCTGTTGTTTGTTGTAGGAGACTGTTACTTTAAATTTGAGGATTTACGAAATGGGGAGAATAAAAAGAAGAGTAGTTTCGTCTTCGATTCACCAAAATCGTCGGTATCTGGACTTAAATCAAATTTATAGTGCCCCCACTCCAAGGCCAGTCGGCCTGGGGGAAAATTGTGGCTACGAAGCAGAACTAATATCCGCTAGAGGGAATTTCATATCTATCGAGTGGCTATACTGAATACCCTATACGTTTTAGAGTGGCAGCTGGGCTTTACAATGTAAATATTTAACATAACATATATGTATTACTTTCAATTAAAAAGAAGATCTATAAAAGTATTTGAAGAAACAAAAATAATATTAAAATTTGCTATTTCTCAGCTTTCGATTATAGCGTATATTGTTTTGATGGAAGTAGGTAGTATCCACATAATTTTGATGTACGAGTAGTCTCAATTTTAAAATTAAAAAAGGTAAGAGATTAGAAATTGGTTGCCCATTTAATTATAAAAATATCTGTGCTATTTTTTTTTTATTTGAAATGTGAAAACTCTGGACTCTGATACTCATCGATATAAGTAGGACTAATTTGAGAATGTTAATAAGCATGCGTATGTTCCAGACATAATTTTAAATTAAAATACTTGACCAAACTTAATCGATAAAATATAAAAAACACAATCAAAAAATATGTTATGCATATCTTCTTGTATTTCGCATTTAGTAGTTAGAGGTAGAACATCTCAAACAGATTTTATCGCTATAGAATTTGCTTCTATTGAATACGTTTGCATTACTTTCGCCATAGTTGACAAGGTACAGTTTCGCTTTATTGTTTCCTGTTTCCAAAGTTTAGTTTAATAGCGCACATACATAATAAACTTGCGACGCATACACAGGTCAGAGAACTCATACATTCTAGATAGAATTCCGGTAGGTAAAATAATTAGATTTGCGGAACTATTCCACCAACGATACCTCTACAAACATTCCGCCCGTTCTGTAAGGGCGTTTCCCTGAAATACAGTTGGCCATTATCGGCATTCCGAACACTTTAAAACCGATTCCCCCTTTTTCATTCCTGAAGCAATTTCCCCCATTGCGTTCCTATATATACCACCAACTCAGGTATACGATGATACCATATCGAATTTTATCGTTCGAAAAGCGTGCGTGCAGACGCGAACTTTAATTTTCACTCGCGCTATACCGTTCTAGCGCATTCGCATCGGCAATTTGTTTCGTTTTCGATTTTTCTTTCGGGTAATAGCTCTATATGGAAAGCCATATTTCTTGAGGATAGGTGTACAAGCCAATACTTGTCAATTTTAATGACTTTATTTGAAGAACTCGGTGGTATGTCAAATGAATACTGAGGATTGGAATATTGATCTATTAGAAAATAAAATCAGTTATTCATAGACGAGGTATGCATCATAAATTCTCGAAAAATTTTTATTTTTCAATATAATCTCCCCTAACTTCAATACATTTATTACAACGATCAATTAATAATTCTATACCCTTGTAAAGTTTTTCCCTCAAAATATTATATTACAACTGCTTGCAACTCACTATCGTCCTTAAAACGACGTCCCCTAAGGTCTTTCTTTAAATGAGAAAATAAATAATAATCACTTGGTACCATGTTCGGACGATACGGTGGATTTTCCAACTCTTGAAAGACACATTCGCGGATGGCAGCTTGTGAAATGGCAGCAATATGGACGAGTGCATTGTCGTGCAATAATCGAACACCTTTTGTCAATTTTCGTCGACGTTTTGCGCGAATATTGTCCCTCAATGTATGCAACAAAGACGCATAGTATGTGCTGTTGACAGTTGTACTGCGCTCTTTAAAGTCAATAAGTAAAATACCCTCACAATACCAGAATGTTGTGGCCAACACCTTTTTCGTTGATTGAACGACTTTCGCCTTTTATCGGGCCATCGGGTTCATCGGGTCGCCGCCATCTGTTCCTTTTTGGATAGAGGACCATAATACAAAACCATTGTTTCATCCTCTGTGACAATGAACTCCAAAATCGTTAAAAATTTAATGACCGCGCGGTACTCATTTTCGTTACCCCAGACATTTTCATGCACTAGTCACGTTGTCTGGCTGGCTACTAAAAACTACTACTCTTCCAGCCATAATATATACAGTGTAGGCCTCGCACATGTGCAACTACGACGCAATGGAGTTTGAACACGCTCGAACCTGTATAAGTCTGTCAGGCCGAGAATTTATAGCGCCTACCTCGTAAATCAGAATACAAGACAACTAGACTTTACTCAATATAATTATTTGCTAATAGCTTATAGATTAATTTTCTTTTGAATTGTAATCTATTGAGATGTTTTCTAAATGAAATATCAAATTAAAGGATAAATCCCATTTTTATTTTCAATATCCTACTTACAGTCACACACGAACGTCATCGTACACCTATTGAAAATGCGCTTTTTGCAATATAAATATTACTGTCGGTACGGAAACGTATACCTGAGAAAGGGCATAAAAAATTAGTAAGAATTCTACCAAAAATAAATCTTATTTCACAATAGAGTCCATTCAAATTAGTAAAAACGACAAAACGTAATGATAGAATCTCACAAAAGTGAACGTACAGTAATAAAATACAAATATAAATCTGTAATTGTCCCATTTATAACTGATGAAAGTGATGAATACCCTGTGTGTGTCATCCCACATATCAGACAACTATTTACAAGCATTTATACATAGTTGCAAACATGCCGTTTACCACGCAAAAAGAAACGCCTAAAGAAATTCGTGAATTAGTGGTGAGACTCCACAAAGAAAAGAAAACTTTGAGAGAAATTGGTCATATTATTGGCAAAGCACATTCTACAGTGCAAGCCATTATAAATAAATTTAATAGCACCGGAAATATTCAAAAAATACCCCGAAGAGGGCGTCCAAAGAAATTAACACGTCGCGACGAAAGAAGTGTTTTGCAGATAATTCATAAACATCCGAGAACAAGTGCTCCAAACATAGCCGCACAAGTAGAAAAAATTAAGGACAACATGTTGATGCAGAGTGTATAAGAAGAATATTAAGAAAATGTGGCTATAATGGCCGAGTTCCTCGCATTAAACCCCTAGTTAGTGCTACTAATCAACTCAAAAGAGTACAGTTTGCCGAAGAGCACCAAAATAAAGGCATGGAATTTTGGCAACGGTGTATATTTACAGATGAAAGTAAATTCATCATTTTTACTTCAGATGGGAGAGGGAAGGTCTGGCGAAAACCATGTAAAGCCTTTGATATTAAAAATACTGTGTCTACTGTGAAACATGGTGGAGGAGCCGTTATGGTTTGGGAGTCCTTGTCAGCGACTGGAGTGGGGAATTTAGTGTTTATTGAAGGTATTATGGATAAGAAATCATATTTAAACATTTTGAAAGGCCATTTAGAAACTGATGTTGAAAAACTACGATTAAGAAAACGATGGATATTCCAACAAGATCAAGATCCTAAGCATACGGCATTCATCGTGCGTGACTAGCTACTGTATAATGTGCCCCAACAGCTTCATTCTCCGCCCCAGTTGGGGTTAGCGGTGGCGGGTTGTTCCCGTAAACTGGTAGTAGATGGGGAAAACTACTGACTCTATCGTCTCATTTTCAATCATTGTTACCCGCAAAAATTTGTTATTCAGTAATATTCAATCTTTCAAACATAATCGCAAAGCAAATTATAATCCTCTGCTTAAAGATTGTAAAAAACGATTGAATACACTCTTGACGTTATATAGATTAGACCCGTTATAAAAATATGTACAATAGCACCAAATTAAAGTACGATCAGCTCTTAAATAGTATTCGTTCTAGCAATTATCATAAGCAACTTATACCTTCACAGAACAAATCGAAATGTATGCGGTCTATATACAATGACATATTAGGCAAGAGTCCTCCTAATTCGCATATTAAAATTGATGGTAATCTAGCGGTAATTCCTTATCTATATGCTGAGATTTTAAAATCAATTACGGATAATCTAAGTAAGTATATTACCTTATACTTGCGTTTAGAATTCGCCACACTTTGAAAACGTGCAATTAGGCACCTAAAAAATTACAACTGCTCTTACACTAAAGTAGCATACAAACCCACAAAATTTCATTCAAATCGGTATCGCTTACCGGTATTCCTTTGTTAAAAATTAAACTGCAAAGGAGTATGTAGATACAAAACATGATTTCTTGAAAGAATTATATTAGCACAACATTTACATTCCTAGATGCATTTCGTTTCGAAATTGAAACAGGGTTAAGGCTATACAAACACGTAAAAAATTAATTTTTGATAATTCTCTAGAAAAGAATAACGTGATACTTTCATTTCTCATATTAGCAGAGTAAATAGTATCCAAGATCTATTCAAACCAGTAAGTAACTCTTCACAATGTCTTTATGGATTAAAGTCACAGAAGTTGGTTACCGATTACTATTCAAAGATACAAGTGTTAAAAATATGCTCATATCTTAGCAATATGGTTTGCAAAGGATAGTTATGTGCTAATAATTTCGCATTGATAATTACTTGTCTGATAAGCTTAAATAAATATTAGTAGTTAGCCGTCCTTCTCATTCTCCCACCCAATAAAAGCTGACGTAATTATAGCTAAACTGACAAATAAAGGCACTACGAAAGGCAGAATTGGAAACTTTACTCATGTAAACCGTTGATAACAGTACTGAATCTTTTTAATAGAATATGATGTCCAATATTAATTTCTTTGGTTTTACATTTTCCAAACCGACTATTCTGCGCATTCTATGATTGTCATTCTGACGAATTTGTAGTAATATCTGGGCTGTCACAAGAATCAATTTTAGGTCCACTCTTATTCCTGCTATTCATCAATAATCTTTTGCACATATAATCCATCATCCAATCAGAAAAACTATTTAAGTGCAAATTTTTTTGTTTGTTTTTTGTTGCTACATTTTAATCCAATCATATTTTTTCTACCAACTAAAACTCCTTGGTGCACTCCCCCCAGGAGCATCTATTTTAGGAGAATTTTACGACGGTTGCGTTATACATAAAATAACAATAAAATTACAACCACTCAGTCATTTTACAGCGAATTGTAAATGTTATGCCTTTTTGAACTTCGTCATAAAGGGGGGCGAATTGCCAGAGATGGTTCGTAATACGAAGCGGCGTCATTGCCCTTAACTTTCCTTCGAGTTAGGTGCAAATTAAAAATTCCCCTTTATAGAATATTAAATTGGAACGCCGATTGGCCCAGAATCATTAACGTAAAAGTTAAACCAAGTAAGAGCGAAGGTGCCACGAACCTTTGAGGTGTTTTCTTAATTTACCGTTTATTTTAAAGTCTTTTAGGGCTAAAGTACATTCTTATTAAACACAAGAACTTTGTGTCAATTAGCTAAATACGAACTACTATAATGAAAAAGTACAAAGACAGAATTACTATAATAAATTGGAAATATTTCGACACACCTTCAGTACATAGTTAAGTTCTTAGGACATTCGGATAGTCTAACCATATTTTAACAACGGACCGGGGTAACAATATGCTTCAAATTTTAAACCGTTTTTATTTAAAAATAATAATAGCTCTACCGATCTCGTTTGATCACCAAGATATAACTAGTTCTGGTTCAAGAGTATTATCTGCAACAAAAAAATCATCGTCTCGAAGCTGCACACAGTAGTATAACCTACGTATCTTTGACAATAATATATCTAATCAAACACATATCTGCTATCGAGCTTGTTATAAAAGATGGAAAAGTGTATGACTGGCTAATCCATTTTCAACACTCACCATGGAAAGTGGAAAATGGACATGTGACAAATGACGAGATTTTAAAAAAAGAAAACGAAAAAAGCTAATTTTCTTCTTTTACCTCTAGCACCTTTATTTGGTCTTGCAAAAACAAACTAAAAACACATTCTCAATGCCACCTTCGATCTTCTATCTATTAGTGTACTCGACATTTTTATATGACGTTTAGGTTCTTGCTAACCATCATCAACTTTGTTGTTTCTTATCGGCGCCATATTGGATTTTGACACCCTCTGAGAAAGTACTTTTTCGGTTTTAAACCATGTATAACATGTTGATATGCTTTAATTGACGAAGAATACATTTTGAAGTTAAATAAGATAGCCATGAAATTTCGAACTGTCAAGTAATAGACAAATATCGTACACCTAGAAAAATGTCGTACACCAACAAAGAGAAACGAGATATGTTACGTATTTTTTATTCATTGAACCGAAATACAACAATAGCGAGTACAATTGTATCCAGAACGACAACAGCCACATCGTACCATTTTTCTAGATCTTGATAGAATCTTAGTCGAGAATGGATCGTTTACCAAGCCACATCATCATTATATCAATGGCGGCTGGTAATGATGTAAATGGGAGATCAAGGGCAAGGCTTCGATTCCCTAATGTATGTCGGTTGCAATCGTGTACATTGTACTTGACAAAAAATCAACGAGGAAATCGAAGCGTTGTCCTTGATCTAGCATTTATGTCCCCACCATTAAAACCAAGGCGATATTTTACAAATGGTAAATTAGTTTATGTAAATTACAGTAAATTTTCAAATAAGTGGCCGTTTTCATTAATGCACGATGCGCACGCTTTCCAGTATTTGTTGCCGCCATAAATGCTGTAGTTGATTTAATGGAATATCGTTATCTAAAAAGCTACATACGTATGTGCGAAAAAAGTTTAACTATCTTTCCCCGTTTAATGTTTCTTCATACATAACTGGTCCTATGAGACGATTTCCCAAAAATCCCCATCTAAACGATCCAAAACGATAGATTGCCCAATAGTGCTCCGTATTTCTATTAAAAATTCCAGAATTGGTAAATTTTAAAAATCTAACCAAATAATTTTCTTTAAAGAATATCGTCTTTTTCTAACCATCCCACTAACCAATTGCTGTAGTCCAGGCGGCTTCGATTATGACTATATAGTAAACCGTCGTTAACATAAATCTTGTATTATTTAAACTTATTTCGATATAAAGTTCCCCATAATTCTTCAAGTCAGCGGCAAATTTAATTCTGACGCCACTTGGTGGCGTGTACATGTTGATAGTTTATTACTTTTCTAGAAAACACAAGATTTACAGAAACTTTGCAAAAACATCCTTTTAAATCACCATTTGTAAAATATCCCGTTAGTTTTCGCTCTTAACATAAACATTATGCGGCTTGGTAAACGATTTAGTCTCAACCAAGTTTCCGTCAAGATCTAAAAAAAATGGTACAATGTGGCTGTTGTCGTTCTGGATACAATTATAAATATCTTGTTCTCGCTATTGTTATATTTCGGTTCTATGAATAAAAAATACTTAACATATCTCGTTTCTCTTCTTTGGTACACATTTTTCAATTAGGGCTATCTCAGACGATGACAAATTTTTTATCAAATTTGATATAAACTGACAAGGACAGACCACGATCCTAAGTGTTTATTGGTTTTCGTAGTAGTTCCCTCTCATTTCATAATAAATTTGTCATAGAAAATGTCACTGTATCAAACAAGCTTAACTAATGAACGATAATTGAAATGTTTGGCAGTTGGAAATGTTATGGCTACTTTATTTAATCTTAAAATGTATTCTTTGTCAATTAAATCATGATATCAAAAACTCTTTGAGAGGGTGTCGAAATCGAATATGGCACCGATGAGAAATAAAAAAGTTGATGATGACCCGAGAGAACCAAAACGCCATACCAAAATTTTTAGTACGCTATTTGATAGAAGACCGAAAGTGGCACTGAGGATATGTTTTTAGTTTTTCTCTCTAAGGCCAAATAGAGGTGCTAGAGGTAAAAGAAGAACATGAGCTTTTTTCGTTTTTTAAAAGCTGAATTTCAGCGAAGCATTCCGCATATCATTATAATTATCATTGAAAAAATAATATGCTTTGCTTTAAACGAATGAATAAAATTTTATATTGAATTATTATCAAAATTTCAGTGCTCATTTTCGTCATTTATTGCTTATATAGAATCGAAAGTCTCTTTGTTCCTTTAAGTTTTATAAGAATTTACATCGGGACCGCCATTGGCATCATCAGGCGATATAGTCTAAGAGTTAATTGCTATGTTAAGAATCGACATTATTGCAAATGCGTAAAAACGTTGTTAGGGTAATTAATATGATAATCTTTAAGGATATAATGAGTGGGTCGTGAAATGTTGAAAATATTATTTGGGATGAAAGAGAAATGCTGTAATGGAAATTTTTTTTTTTTTTATATAATTGTGAAAAAAAATTGTGGAATGGAGTACTGTCACAGTACTCCATTCCTTTTCCCAAAAATCAGCACGTGCTTGCCTTTTCCGACCCTTATCCAAAAATCCCCCTTTCACATTATCTTTTAAACATTTTACGACTCATTCTTTGAATATCCCTTAAGATTATTAATTTTTTAATAATCTCAACAACGTGGTTTTACCACTTTTACAATAATAAGAAAAAAACTCTTTAGATAACAATCCAATTTTCATCCTCAAAATTAATTTTCATCATTTCACGACCCAATTCTTTACATTCTTAAAGATTATTATTTTAATAATCTCAACAACGTGGTTTTACCACTATTACAATTACATCAAAAAAAAAATCCATTACATCACTCCTCTTTTTATCCCAAATAATAATTTCAAGATTTCACGACTCACTCATTATATCCTTAAAGATTATCATATTAATTACCCTAACAACGTTTTTACGCCTTTGCAATAATGTCGATTCTTAACATAGCAATTAACTCGTAGATTATATCGGCTGATGATGTCAATAGCGAAACCGGTCCCGATGTAAATTCTTATAAAACTTAAAGGAATAAAGAGACTTTCGATTATATGTATTGCAATTTTTCCTTTAAACATGGACAAATACTTATTTATTGCTTATGCGTACTTGTTGAATGAATGGTATCACTGGATAATTTGTGCTGCTTGTGGTTTATGTGGAGCCGAGCTCCAACTTACATATTACTATTATCAGTGCCACAGAGTTCGAGAGCTTAATTACTAGCGCCATTTAATTTCTTTCTGTGAGATCAGGACAGCCGCATCGCCCTATTACCATAATAATGATCTGAAGCAACCGTATGTTTAAACATTGTACACAGTATAAAGTACCCCTATTCCCGAAATATTAAACAAAAAAAAAACGATTAGTTAGTATACATAAGAATAATGGCCACATTGAAGAAATTCTATGCATGAAATTTTTTACGCTCTTTTAATGAATATCCTTAGAAAAACAAAAGTTTGTAGTATTTCGTCACAGCTCTATGCTGTGCAACGAAAAACATGTCTGTATAATTTCGTATTTAATAGACTAAAGAAGGATGCATCCCAGTATTGGAAAATATTTGCAACATTTTCTAAATAAGTTTCTCTATCACATTCAGAAAAATATACATGGTGTTCCATTTAAAGTTATCGAAACATCGGTTCATCATATTGTAGAGTAGAGTTGATAAAAAAAGTTAATGTACTACTGACAACTCAAAAAAGGAATTAATCGAACAAAATTCGAATCACTTAAACATCGTGTGTTAAATAGACAGCGATATTTCGCCAAAAATCAATTATTCCAGAAACTAGGCTAGATAGGTGTAGGAGAATTTGAAGCTGCTTGACATCAATTGAAAAGGGGCAACTAAAAACGCGGTAATGAATAGAGTATTCCATTTAAGAAAGCAAACTTGTACGATATATAACAAAAACTAAACGCACTGTACACTTGAACATAATTTTGTGTTATACAAGACTTGAATAATTTTTATCTGAGTTTAACCCACGCAGTAGGTAAGCACACTGCATATTACTCCAAATAATTATGTAGTTATGTTTGTAATCAGTTTTTGTGCAAAATCTTCGTGGTACTTACCCTTATCCGAAGATCCGCTATTGTCCAGATCCTGCTAGCATAATCGTTGGAGGCTCCTATTATTAAAGTACCGGTAGAATCGAAATCCACAGACATCACTCCAGCATTACTCCCTCCTAATATTCCTCTGCTTTCTGATGTTCCTGAAATACAAGAACCCTACTAGTATAGTACTCCAGACAAATGTTAATTTTAGCCCCAGTTAGGATATTAGCAGTACTAGTATTTCTCTACACTTTTCTAAACAAATAAAGAGTTATATATGGTAGCTCCTAATAAATTCTTTTCTACCACGTACCAAATATAGACCTATAAGTTCATATAAACTTAATTCACGTCGCTTATAACTAAGCATCCTTTTATACAAAATTCTGGGTTTCCTATTCACGAGTACTTTTGGGAAAGTGTACCGTCAAACTCAAAACCAAGAATTTTTAGCAAATCTTTTGCAACATGCACTAGATATGTACATACATAGGAAATGTACAAATAATTCTGTGATATATGTTAAGTTAATTATAGCAAATGAGAAAAATATAAACACAAATAAGTTTTAGTATCAAAGCCAGTTTGAAAATATCGTTCTTCAGTACAATTAATAGAGTTCAACTAGTCAAGCATCACTATTTATATAACTTTGTTTGGTGCCATGAACTACTGCAACAATGCGTACATTACAAAGTGCACATGAGCGTAGGCAAGTGCAGTAAAAGTAATTTCATTTTTAATAAGCATAACAAATGGTCGCGGTGAAAGCTGTATGTAAAGATAAATAACCTGAAGTTAGTTTTATAATAATGTACACAATTACATTAAATACACAGACTTATATGAATATCACGTCATCATTTATATGATTATGAAAATGACAATAAAGACAAATACCTCAGCGGCGTCCTTGGAATGCCTATTACATGGTTACACGCATACGCTACACACTTGTTACACCTTGCACTACCAAATCTAGGAGGTGCTACACCAACCACACGATTTCTGCACTTGTTCTGTATATCAAACAAACTATATAAACTACTCAAAATAATTAAGGAGTCAAAAGTTAGCCGACTTCTATTTTCTTAAGAGACATTCCAATTACATAATATATTAACTCCTTTTACTTGTTCCAACACAGCAAACTTAAAATAATTGAACACAAGAATTTGTCAACTTAACCTAAAGTAACTAACATCAAGAAACTGACTGAAATTGAAATTTCTGTTACAGAAATAAAAGCTGCATTTGAAATAATTCATTGCACTAGTACCATATAATACCTCCATGAGCTTAAATAACTGAATGCATCTCGTTGGTATAGTTATAAGTCTGCGGATGTTGTTTGTGGTATTTGGTTTCATTCTTCGACAAAAGCATCTTCTAGCTTCCGGTGGGTATTAGTAGGATTAAGGCGGTTTCTAATAGCTCGTCCCAGTTGATCCCTTAGATGTTCTATGTTGGTAATATTGTAAAGTGCAAAATAATCCTTTACAACTTGCCATATGTTGGGCATTATCCTGCGTAAAGGTCAGATGTGAGGCTCTATGTTATCGAGTGCAGTCAGAGATTCAGTTTTGACAATGACAAGTTCAGTAAGGTTGCCTATCGGGATGCCTTCCCACGCCATTACTGATCTACCACCAAAAGGAGCGGTTTCTTCTATTGTGGATGGTATATATCATTCATGGGGCCTTCTTTATACTCTAATCCGTCCATCATTTACCCATAGTTTAAACCTGGATTCATGAAACGTTATTTGACTCCAGTGCCTTAATTGCCAATGTTGATATTCTCAACACCATTCTTGCATACCGATGGTTGGTTTCTTGCGAGGTTTACTCTTTTAACAGGCATTCTGCTACGTAGATTGGCTTCTCATAACCGACTTTTCACAATTTGTTCGGAAACATACACAGCCCTAGCTGCAAAAAGGTAATTTTGCAGAGCCCCGCGCTGTTGCTGTACGGTTGCGAAGTCTGAATTGTTAAAAATCGGTTATCCAAAGCCGAAGTTGATCTTGGGCGGCCCTATCCATGTAACGAGCCCAGTCTCGTGACATCGTTTCCACAGTCTCCAAATTACACTTTGCACAAGGCGTTCAGCAACGTAACGCTGAGCTTTGCCGTCTTCGAGTAAGGTAACTGCTCCAGTTGCTTCAGCCTCCGGTAAATGACGCCTCATTTTTCAACATAATCAATATGAAACAAAATACAGAGCAAAATGTCACAAAACACACAAGAATACTAATAAGCCTTGGATGTTAAAATCCACTTTTATTTTTGTAGGAACCAGCTTCGCTATTGCACCGCCTTAAAACAAATGGAGAGAATTCAACAAAAATTCTTATATTTGACAGCACGTTACTTAATTAATATAATTTATCAATATTAGTATTTGCAATTCGCTTAGTTAACTAGATACGGGCTTTGAAAATGTTGACTCCTTAATTTTTTTGAGAAGTTTATATTGCATTAAGCAATTACAAACGCCTTATTGTAAAAAACTTCACGATACCAAGCAGAACTATTCTTTTCAATGCACAAAAAGTGACAGTTATTGGAGTCAGCATCTAACTAATGCAAACTGTTATTTTCAAACATAGGTGTGTCTAGCTCTAAATTACTGATATTTACAGACTTTTAAGAGCTTTGTATTAATTATCTAAATAAATCATGATTGTTGTATAAGAATTACACACGACTACTGTGTACAAACGCACTATCACTCAGAAATGCATTTCAATCTAGTGTAGTATAACCGTGCTGTTCCAATAAAAAAAAGCGCAGTGCATTTCAATCTAAACCTCTACTACACTTCTCAAACTCACCTGGCCTTCCCTCAGCTCCTAAAACAATGCACATGTTAATGAAATGACAACAAAAGTTTTTAAAATATTCTTTTGATTAATAAACAAAACACTGTAACAGCATTTTAAAATATCAAAATAAAAATATAAAAAAACGTAAATACAAATATATGTTGAACTAAAAACCCTTACCACAATACTTCACTCGTACTGGACGAACGTTACAATAGCCAAGCTATCATCATCAGCTAAAACTGAATTCAGTTTTACTGCTGTCATCATCAGCTAAAACTAAATTCAGTTTTACTGCTGATGATGATAGCTTGGCTATTGAAACGTACCTCCAGTGCGAGTGAAGTATTGTGGTAAGGGTTTTTAGTGAAGTATTGTGGTAAGGGTTTTTAGTGAAGTATTTCGGCGTTCCAGTGCCACAGAGTTCGAGTGCTTATTTAACAAATATATATTAAAAGATTTATTCCAAGCAAAATTAAGAACACAAAAACGAACGTTTAAGCAAATTCAAAATGATAGATATACAGCGTGTCCATCTAATGCATAGGCGAAAAATAATTGCTTTCCTGAATAACTTGGAGAAAAGGGTTTTAAATAAAAAATATTGAGAGACAAGTGCTGCATAACATAAAATTATATTCAAGTATACAATGTGTTCAGATTCCGCAGCGCACGATTGAAGTTTGGTTTTTTAAATGAAGCAACCTGTATATTATTACATCTTTGGATGTCTCTCTTCAATTAATATCAACTTTTTTCAATAGTCCCTGTATCTATCTATCTTAGTTTTTGAGATAATTTACATGATTTTTGAGAATTTTGCAAAATGCGGTTGTTTTAACGGCCGATACAGTAAAGTCGCATTTTAGGCGTACTTGATTTATGCGAATTTGAAGTTACACGAGTGAAGTAAAATGACGTGCTTTAAAAATCGAACACAACATATAATATTCTTCTCAAAAGAGGGACCATCTATATTATTTTCTGATACACATTAGTTTCAAAGTTATAATGAGCATTCGTATGCGTATTAATTTACCGTCTACCGTAAACTGTTCTGACTGTTACATGTTTAAACATAACGTAATATCTATATGTGTATGTGATTAAATGTAATAATCACGTCACGGAAGCGTTCTTTAAAGGATAATATTGGTACTGAACAAGCTCGAACATCGTTAAATTTAAAGAAAAAAATAGAGGTTGTAAAATTGCGTGAAAAAGGCAAATCCACCGTCATGATACGCAGCACAATTAATTTAAGAGAGAATACTTTGCGTAATATAAAAAAGGGCAGAAAAAGACAAAAGTAATATTAAAGTTGGCACATCGGTTAGTTTACAAAATTCATCGTATCACCTGTTATGGTAAATATGGAAAAATGTTGGTAATATGGCTGCAAGATTAGCAGAAAAATCATACTCCTTTAAACCAAGCTATCGTCTGTGCCAAAGCAAAGTGCATCTTCGATTATATTGAAAACTACGATAATGAAGAAGCTTTTAATGCGAGTCCTGATTGGTTCGGCCATTTTAAAGCGCGCTTTAAAAACATAACAATGACTGGCAAATCTGCTTGTGCTGATATTGATGTCGCTGATGAATTTCCCGAAAAGTTAGCAGAAATTATAGAGGAAAACAGTTACACTTTCATATTCAACATAGACAAGACCGGATTATATTGGAAAAAAAATGCGGGATAGAACTTATATTTCCATTCAAGAGAAGACGGCGCCAGACTTTAAAGCAGCTAAAGATCGCTTTACGGTTCTGTTGGATACTAATATGGAGAAAAACTATAAGTTGAAGCCTGCAGTTATATACCACCCACAAAACCTAAAGGCATTAAAGAGATGTGAAAAAACGCTATTGCCAGTTTATTGGTATGCAAACAGAAAAGGTTGGATGGCCAGCGCAGTTTTTTTTTATTATTTTGAAACCCAACTGCACTCAGAATTAAGAAGGCATTGTTTTCAACAAGGAATTGAATTCAAAATACTGCTTCTCATGGATAACGTTCCAACTCGTCCCTCGACTGTCAATGTCTCTTCACAAAACATTAAAATGTTGTTTCTACCTCCCAATACTACTTCTATTCTGCAACCTATGGATTAGAGGGTAATAAAAACTTTCAAATCTTATTATTTAAGATCCCCATTAGATCAACTGATTAAAGCACTGGACACGAGTCAGATATCGGCTGAAGAGCTTTGGAATGTCTTTAACATTAAGAACGCAATTGACATTATAAACTCTTCATGACAACAAATTGCTAAACAACTCGAAAGTACAATAACGAAACCAGCTACCAACAACCACCATGTACAGATGCGCGTTTCGCCATCTTACGACTCATCAGCGTACCTCTGTGGAAGTTGGTAGATGTATTTTAAATTGTGGTATATATACGAAGATAGTGAATACTAGTATGGATGAGAGTATCTAATTAAAGATACTCTAATCACTAAAAATATCGAAATTAATAGCTATAACGACCTCTATAGAAGTGAGCAACTTGCAATGCTCTACGTTTTGTGCGAGGGTAGCAGGTCAACTAGTGACTTATCCCGCTAGAAAAATTAAATAATAATGAAACCAACTACCAACAACCACCATGTACGGACGAGCGTTTCGCCGTCTTACGACTCATCAGCGTACCTCTGTGGAAGTTAGTAGATGTATTTGAAATTGTCGTATATATCTATATTTCGACATTTTCAGTAATTAGAATAACTTTAATTAAATACTCTCATCCATACTAGTATTAACTGGAACGTATGTCCGTAACTTTTAAATGACGTGGACGAATTTAAAAATATAGTAGCTTCCAATTAAGAGGCCATAAACATAGTGTAAGAAATAGGTTTGGGAGGAATTGAGAAAGGAAGGCATTGAAAATTCGTTCAATCCCCACAAAGAGGACCTAAACAATGAAGAGTTACTTCAACTGGAAGAGCGACTGCAGGAAGAACAACAAGAACAGCAAGCGGAGATGAACTTGCAGTTAGTGGGTTAACTGTTGGTCGTCGTGGTAGCATTTAAATACATAGCATTTTCACCTCTGATGAGAATGATCCAAATATGGAAAGAAGCAGTTTAATAGTACGAAGAGTGCGAGAGTGTATTGCACCATATAATTAAATTTGAACGGAAAAGTTGAAGAAAAGAACTCAAACAACTTTGGATGTGTTTTATCAAAGAAATAAATGAAACAGTTTACTAAAACCCTTACGACAATACTTAACTCGTACTGGACGCACGTTTCGATAGCCAAGCTATCATCATCAGCAGTAAAACTTCAGTTTTACTGCTGATACGAGTATTGTGGTAAGGGTTTTAGTAAACTGTTTCAGTGCTCCAGTGCCACAGATTTAGAGTACCCGATTAAAGAAATAATTATTTCTAGAGAAAATAAGTACAAAACATTTATCTATAATTATTTCTTTGATGACAAAAATATAAATTTGTTTTAAATTGTAAATATACACATATGTATGGCCTACGTTCTATTATAATAACCAAATTAAAGAAAGCCTATTTCCTATAAACTTGACTATCCTTAATTTATGTGAAATTTGATTCATGCGACTATACTAACAACACATCTGTAGCAATATTCGATTGAATATTTCTTGGAGTTTTCGGCAATAATTGGAAACGTTTTTAGAGCTGGCGTCTAGAAGACGGCCACCGAAATCGTTGTCATGTTTGACTTATGCCGTTTAAATTTTTAAAAATGAAATGTATTTTTCCACAGTCTGATGCAGAAACTGTTCTAGAATTTTTCTATGCGCGTTTCATTTAAAAACACAGAGCGCGGCTAAATATATTCATTAAAACTATATTTTTACTCGACGGAACCATCATTTTTCCACACACATACATGGTCTAGCAACTTAAATGTTAATTAGAATTTAGTATAAAACGAACAGATTTATTTAAACCATTGCAAACAAGCAAGATTTTTCAGCAATAACAAAGTAATAAGAGCATATTGAAAGTTTTTAAAAAATTCGCAATTTAGCTAAATAGAAATGTTTACGAAAATATTTCTTAAGGCAATGCATAACGTGGACGTTACACAAAATACTACTCTCGAAATGTTAATAAATAGTCAACAAAATGCAAGGAATCGCCTTACAGTTTATATTAAGAAAACGTGCTCACTTTGAGTAGATGTTGAAATTGTATGCATAAATTTTACCGATTAATTTTAGATTTATTCGCAGAACTCTATGCATTTTAGCAAAAAACTTATCTACATAGCTTCATATTTAATTTAGTAAAGAACGACACATTGTAGGTATAAGGAACAAAATCTGAGAAATATACAGAATGTGCCACTTTAAAACATTGAAATAGCATGAATCGAACATGGCAACGATTTCGATGGCCACCTTGTAGACGCTACTTGATACGAAAAATATTTCGAAGTATTGCTAAAAACGCCAAGAAATACTCAATCAAACAAAATTTGAATCACCACCCTAGCGTTTAAGGTATCGACCGTTAAAGAAAGAATCTCTGATTGTCAATTATCTCAAAAACTAAGATAAATAGTTATATTGATGAAAGTTGGCATGAATTGAAGGAACATCCAAAAACATAGTAATACACGGATGCTCCGTTTAAAAACCAAACATAAATCGTGCGCTGCGGAAACTGAACATCCTGTATATTCGAATATAATTTTATGTTGTGCAGTACTTGTCCCGAATATTTTTTATTTGAAAATTGTTACTCTTAATTACTCTAGGGGTACCCCACTCTTGTAAATTTTCTTATGTTTTATTTTGTGAAAGAAAGTAATTCTTGATCAATTGTTTTGCTTATTTTGGAAGTGGTCGTACTCACAAAAAAAACATACAGGACGTTGTAAAAATTAAATAATATGAAATATAACTCTTACCAAAGTATCATCATTAGTACACGTGGAAAGAATGCCTAATAACAATAACCAAAGAATAAATGCTAATATAGCTCATGGTATTGGTGGAATCATTCCCGGCAAAAACAATGTAGCAGAGAAAATAGCGCTAACACATGAACATGTTTCTGTCTACTCGGCGTCATCAGCATGGTTCCGAGCACAATCTTCTGCTGCTAATCATTGCGTTTGCCTCTCAGTTTATGTTGCTAATCTCCAAGGAGCTGCCCGATAGGTGGTGGACATCTACACTCCGGTTTGTCTTGCTACCCTCTGGGACGGCGTGACTGTGTTTCTTGGCGATAGGTGTCGCCGAAAGACATATTCAGTGTTGTTTTGGAGATTAGCAACATAAACGAGAGGCAAACGCAATGATTAGCAGCAGAAGATTGTGCTCGGAACCATGCTGTGACGCCGAGTAAGCAGAAACATGTTCATGTGTTAGCGCTATTTCCTGCTACACTGTTTTTGCCGGAATGATTCCACCAATACCATGAGCTTATTAGCATTTATTCTTTGGTTATTGTATTAGGCTTCTCTCACGTGTATTTCTATACATCATGGTAAGCCTGAGGATCATTTGCACGTATAGATGTCGCTGTGCCTAGCACAACGCCCCCTTGCGTTTGGCAGCCCAGGAGCTGCCCGATAGGTGGTGGACATCTGCACTACCGGTTTGTCTGCTACCCTCTGGACGGACGTGACTGTGTTTCTTGGCGATAGGTGTCGCCGAAAGACATATTCAGTGCTGTTTTGGAGATTAGCAACATAAACTGAGAGCAAAGCATGATTAGCAGCAAAGATTGTGCTCGGAACCATGCTGATGACGCCGAGTAGGCAGAAACATGTTCATGTGTTAGCGCTATTTTCTCTGCTACATTGTTTCTGCCGGGAATGATTCCACCAATACCATGAGCTATATTAGCATTTATTCTTTAGTTATCATCATTAATTTTATTTTTTTATGGAAAATGTCTCAAAGATGTGATTTAACATGATTTTTATTTCTAAATTGAAAAAATGGTTAGCGTAAACCGGGGTGCCACGGCGGATTGATACATTTATTTTAAATTATTTTTTTTTGCAAACAGTTTTACATCTCTTCTATACTTTGTATGATCATATTTGATAAAATATTTCTTTTCCTAAGATCATTCACAAATCTAAACTTGTGAACGATCTTCTCGTTACTAAATTCTTCACTTTCCTGAGTCTTCGGGTGACAATGTAGCAGTTAACTTATCCCATAAGATATACATTAAGAATTGAAATGGGACGTATTCATCCCGTTACTCGAGGTGAGTGTGTGCCAC
Source organism: Dynastes maya (assembly GCA_029619315.2). NCBI lineage: Eukaryota > Metazoa > Arthropoda > Insecta > Coleoptera > Scarabaeidae > Dynastes > Dynastes maya. The sequence goes on from JAROYE020000004.1 coordinate 39,086,266, forward strand.
ATAAAGCAAAACTATTGATAAAAGAATGATATGTGATAAAATTTGTATATAAATCATACAAGAAACAAATCATTTTATAATTTATATTACAATTCTAAATTTCAATTTCTTACTTTGAAATTAGCAATCGGAAAAAAATGTACTACCCGGCAATCAAATAATCCATCTCTTGCTGCATAAATCTAACGAAACGGTAAAAATACTAAATTTATAATACGAATACAACACCAGCACATTACAAAAACATGTTAAAGCAATCTACAAATAATCCGAACATCTGCCCCACTTTGTGCTAATTTAATAAGTAGGAATATAACTTAAAATTAGCCAAATACATAATACTGCCACTTTTCTTAGTCAATAGTAGATAGGGATTAAGGGATGTGATAGATATCTAGAACTTAATCAAAAAGAGGAAATTATTAGATTGGAAGAAATCTTAAGCCATTCATTGCATGGTAAGTACCATTCATTGATTTTCTGAGCTATAACTAACCTTTGGAGATGTCCCACAGCTTCACCTTCCTGTCAGCACCACCTGTTGCCAATAGACGATCAACGGGGCTCCATTTAACGGCGTTCACTTCACCTTCGTGAGCATCCTTTATAAAAAAAGAACTTGATTAGAGCACTGAAAGGTAGATAAACATATAAATCAGCTGAAAATTAATAAATGTTGCAAACAAGGAATCTACATGAAAGCTTCTAGTATAAATATTACTTTTCTCTAGAATAAAAAATAAGCTCATAATAATTTTCAATTTCCAGGTGAGATTCGCCATAAGCAACCAATAAGATATATTTGCGCTATCAGTACAAAAAAAAGTATAGAATATTAACTGTTATTGCATAATCAAATTATATAGTGTAGTTATTAACTCCTGAATTAAAAAAGTAAGCATTTGACTTCAGAACACAAATAGAAACCAAAATTAAGCATTTTGTGATTTCGTTTATGTGCCATATTGTAAAATCATAAATCGTTTCTTCTGTAGGCATGCAGGTAAGGAGAGTATTGCATTGCTTCAAGATATGTCAAGAGAATTTACTTATATCTGACTATGATTCATTAATAATTAGAAGGAATTTGGACATTCTTTATGTTCAATAACAAAAAATTCTAATGTTATATATCTCTATTGCCCAACAGCAAAACCGCCAATTACAGAAAAATATAATATAACAAAATGCATTAAACATTTTACATAACCGTAATAGTTCACCTAAGCCGAATTATAAATGGCTGCTGAGATACCAAACCTGTAAACAAATATCATTGGCATATTCAGCAAGTGTCAACTTCCGGCATTATTGTAAACGATTTTGATCCCTCTTAAAGTACAACTGTCAAATGAATTCGGCTCGTACGCGCAGCAAATATTTCCACCATAGATTTACAACTGTTTCTCCGTAAGCATTGAAATTTGGATGCATGTTGATATAATCTTTATTCAACGTATTCGTTGTTATCACATCCTAAAATATTTACAATTCTTCCTCAAACATCCTGTATAGCTTTTCTTGAAATAAATAATCGAATTCTAACAAACTTTTGTGGTATATCTTTATTTATGGTGAAATTACTTGCCGTCAAATTACTAATTAGTTGTACGAATATTTCTCTCCAAGTTACTATACATCTCAAGCAAAAAAAGTGCATTTTAGGACTAGAAAATCAAAGATGTCTTACAGATACAGAAACTTATACGATACGATCGTAAAAAAAATCGAGAGGGCCACTTTCTTTTTAATTATTTCTTATGTTGGTTACTACAGTTAACTCTTGCTTAAATCATATCATATTCATGACAAGCTGTATTATCGCAAAACGTGTTCGAGATGGATTCCAAGACAGTTGACTCAAGTCCATAAAGACACCCGTGTTCACATTTGTTCTGAACTCAAACAATGGTTTTTAAAAGAAGGTACGTAATGACTTTCTAGACCGTGCTATAACCTGCGATAAAACGTAAATTCTCCACTATGAACCTGAATCCAAACGGCAAAGTCTTGAATGGAAACATCCAGATTCGCCCGCTTAGAAAAAATTCAAAACTCTCGCATCTGCCGGTAAAGTGATGTTAACGGTTTTCTGGAACTCTCAAAGCTCAATTTTTTGTGACTATTTAAAAGGACAACGTACTGTGAACAGTGAGTACTATTGTAACTTGCTTCAACATAAAGAAAACCTGCGATAAGAAGAAAACGCCAGGGTACTATCTCAATAGGTGTGATTCTGCTGCACGATAACGCCCACCTCCATACTGTCCAGGATACGCGAGAGATGATCGAAAATTTGGGCTGGGAGGTGTTGCCACATCCTCTTTACAGTCCCGACCTCGCACAGTCCGATTTTCTATTCGGCCTGCTCAGAGTTTTTACGCGGCAGTAAGTTCGAAGACAACGAAGCGGTCAAACAAGCTGTACACAAGTGGCTCGGACACCAAGGTCAAGAATTCATCAGCACTGGAATTAGAAAGCTCACAAAGCGATAGGAGAAGTGCCTAAATGTTGGTGGAGACTGCATTGAAAAGTACTGTAAATGTCATTGTCATTGAATAAATTGTTTTTCTTTCCACAGCCATTTGTCTCGTTAATTACTGAACATCCCTCGTAATATGTTTAACAATAATGGTGCAAATGAGTTTCTGTTTAAATCGAAAATGGCTAATATGCTAATTTAAGCCAATAATAGTAAAGCTAGCAGAATAAAACAATTATTTCCTAGTAAAGATAACAGAGAAATGTTGCTAACAATTATAGTAAATGCCCAAAGTGATTTCCTTCGGTTTCAATACAAATCCGTACTCGTCGTTTGATGTTAAATGTGTTGACGGGGTGTTAAGGCATCACCATGTAATAAACATTTTAAATTGCTTCGCTGAGTTCTTGTATTGTGTGGTGTATTTTAAAAACTGTATTTTTAGGTGTGGAAAAATAAACTAATCTAAAATAGTTAGATCGGGAGAACGTGGAGGAAGATCTACTACACGGTTATCAAAATATTCATGTAAGAGGTCGATAGTTTATAGTGTTTTATGAGCTGCGACATTGTCTTGTAGGAAGTATCCATCACTCAATTCGTCATATTGCGCTGGTTTAGAAAAGGTTGCAATAAGTTATTACGATATCTTTCTGCATTTGCCATTTCATAAAAAATAATGGACCAATAATAATTTTTCATCGTGAAGCTGCTATCCAAACGCCAACCTTTTCAGAATGCAATGGTTTCTGTATCATGACATAAGGGTTTTCAATTGACCATAAAAGCGTGGTTTATTTGTTAATAAAGCCATTATGGTGGAACGAAGCTTCATGTGAGAAGAAGTCGTTGTCAAGGATATTATCATCGTTCATGTAATTTTCAAACCAATTGCAGTATAGTAATCTCACTGCGTGATCAGTGGGTTTGAGTTCTCACACAACACGAATTCTATATGGATATTTCTCGAGATCTTTTCTAAAAATATGCTAACAAGTACCATATGATAAATTAGTTTCCTGTGAAAGATTTCTAATTGACTTTTTAGGTAAATGATCATACGCCTCCTCACATCCGCTATAGTTTCAGCAGTTCTTTTCTTGAGTCAACCACTACCAGGTTTACGACTTACTGCACCAATTTCATGAAATTTAGCAAGACAGCGAACAATTCGTTGATGTAAATCAAGGTATGATACTGCAAAATGTGAAAACTGAAGGCGAAGTTCATCCATACATAGTTGCAAAGGATAAAACCATTCCGCGGTCTGTTACTTTTGTCTATAAATGTTTGGTAATCTGAAGCAAACATGCTTTAAAATTTAAGATACGTCAATAAACATCATATAATAAATATTTCCAACTGAAAATAATTTGTATTACACGAAACTCGTGTCGTCGTTCAACAAAAATCTTTAAACGAACGGGGGAAATCTTTACTGTCGCTAAATTCAGTAACGTTTGCCAGTAGCTCCGTCAATCGCCTCTAATAAAGTAAGTAGCACGCTAAAGTCGCATTACGAAACCCGAAACAATGAGAATAAATGTACGAAACGTTTCGTAGTTTATTGGAATCATTCCAATTAATATTTCTGTATATGTTCCCGCGAAACAGACGACTAAAGCGCACTTATTTTCACCCGAAGACCAGAATAAACCACGAAAATACATCTGTTCGGTCAAAATATTAGGTTAATATCGAATTTATGGATGACACGAAACGATAAATACAAGGAAACAAGAAATAGAAAAACCGGTGGATAAATGTTATGACAAATGATAGTGCCACTTCATAGAATTTTATTAGCGTTTTCAAATTTCATTGATGCAGTAAAAAATAAGCGTGGTTTTGTTTCCCATCGCCATCGGCAACTTAAAATTATGCTTGACGTTTAAATGTCGTAAAACATCAAACGTTGCTTTGATTTGCATCGAACATTTTGCCAGATTTAAAAATAATTTTTGGGCTGTATCTTTAATCCAAATGTTATTCAACTCAGAGAAAAATTAACAGTAATAAGCATGTTAGAACAATGTTAATACACATAATTCCGTAAAAAGATTGGACTTTGGAATAAAATGAATGTTTGTAAATATAAATTGCCAACCAAAAGTCAATTTCGAAATACAAATAATGTTCTATTTGTGAAAGGTATTACGTATGTAACTTACGTAACATTTTATAAAACATCCACCTACATGTGTGCTGCGATTTTCTGCACCTTTGGCTAAATAATGTGCGATTAACTAACTGAAGGCTAGAATAGTTCCATTCATACTCATTTCTCTGTGATGTTTATAAGATCAAAGCTGGCAACTATTGTGGATTTATTTCAATATGTACCTAATCTAAAAATAATAATATGTATGTGAATAATTAAAGAGTTGTTATATTAATTATAAAAAAAATCTATAATCATAACAGTCGCAATGTAAACGAATTTCGGGCTGCTGTTAAATATCTCCATCGAAATTTTAATATTAAAAATGGACTAGGAAAATTGAAGAGAAAAGTTTAGCGCCAAATGGTAATAGCAGACACATCTCTTAAGTAAAATTTTTTGTTTAAATACTTGTAATGAAAATGCATGGACGTGCTCTCCTAATTTTTCACTTGGTTTTCGACAGTAGGCTAAAATAGTGCATAAGTTTCAAAAAATCGTCATCTTAAAGCTCTTCCAGGAGGACAAAAAGAAATTTATTGACTATTCTTTTAAGCAATCTCAATGCCTTTTTCTTGAGTTTTAACATTTAATTTTCACCACACAAATACAATATATTTGTAAAGATATAAGGAAGTAATATAAAGATGAAGTCCTGGGACAGGTTAATATTTCCTGATATGAAATAAATGAAGATAAAATCTGCTATCTGCATCACAACATTGAAGAAAATATTTATTAGCAACCGCTAGTTCTGTACAAAAATTGCTTCTCATTGCTCATTCTTTACACAACTAATAATTCAACATTTTGCACCTACTGTAATAATTACATTACTTTAGAAAGTTATTATACTATACACCGAAAAAAAATTGTAAAGAGTCAGACAATTGTAGAACAATTTACTACAATTTGTTAGAAAATATACGACTGGCTACAACTTGCGCAAATCTCTACTACTTCTATTAAATATATTATTGCTGCCAATGATCTGTTATAAAGGTTACTACAATAGTGCACACGTTATGAAAAACGGCAACAATATTGTTCTAAAGATTGTATTGCATAATACAATATGTATGCAGTGTTCTTATAATTATAATGGCTGAAAGAACAAGTAAAACGCAATAACAATAACTATTCTTACGTGTTCGTATCTTCAACAGCTTCCGAATTTACAAATAGCATTAGTCAAGTCACAAGAATGTTACCAATGCCTGTGCTGTTTCGCACGTATGTGATACCATCCCTCCAAACATTCAACAAATTTGGAGTAAAAAGATAAACTACGGAAGATTTTATTCGGAAAGAATTGTGAAACCGATGAACATGATTTGACTATATAAAACCAGATGATTTATTGGAAAGAAATTAAGTTTTAGTTGCGACATCTATTGGTGAATAACCACTACTATCTGAGTCTAAACCTAAGGCAGGAAACATTTAGTTCATGCATTCAGGTAGGCTTCGATAATAAAATCGTCTGTACAGACAAATGATGAATTATTTATAAACTCACTCATTTTCTATTATTTATTTTGAAAAAAATTAGGAAGTTTTATGTCAAAAAATGCCACAATCTAGTCCTGCACGTCTCGACACAAAGATTGTTGGAAAAAATTGTACATTTATGTGAAACGATACAATAGAAACTTGACTATAACTTGAAAGTATTACCTGTGACAACAACATGTAATAATTATAACATACAATTACATAATTGTGTTAATGACTGCTACAATATTTTTCCTACAATATTGTTGTACTTTCTATCAAGTGATTTTTTCCGTGTAGCTGAGGACTAGCAATTGTTATGCATCTTGATCTACTAAATCTGGAACTGGTCTCAAATTAAATCGAACGTGTCTCATTTTGAAGATATTAAAATGTAAAAATACAGAAAAAAAAACGTGGTTAATTGGTATGCGAATTTAAAATGTAATCTGTAACCCGGTTGTACTGGAAATACATAATTGTCAACTTTGTTATTTTAAATGGAATACTCTATATGTATATTACATTTTTGGATTCCTAGTTCAATTTTCAGGTATGTTTGATAAAACAACTATGTTACCACTTCTAACCATATTTGAAATATTTGCATTTTTGAAAATTTGTGATAGGGGGGTCAGTGTACCTGAACTTTTATAATTGTGAAGGTATTTAACTTGGAATATTGAAATTTTACAGAAGTATTGACCGTATAAGGTAGAAATAGGATCCAATTAATTTTTCGAAAACATTATACAACGTGTCCGAAAATTACGGTTGAACTTTCAAATGGAAAATGTATGAGAACATTGTTTTAAATACAGCTAGCTATTTTCCTCTTTCTTATCAAATTACTCTCACAAAAGGAATAAAAAGAAGTGTAATATTTATTACGCATCTATAATGGATACTTTTCGTAATAGTTAGAAAAATGTGGGTTTTGTAGCACAATTTCTTTAAAAAAGTACCCACCAATGTGTGCATGGTGTAAGAATATAAATGTCATCCAACATTGATATATGTAAGTTAATCATGACCATTAGGAAACAATCCAGCATTGTTGAAATGTCACTTAATTTTCAAGAATAAACAAGGTCGATACGTAATAATGCGAACGAATTATTTAAATTTCTTTATTATTTATGGAGAATGCATTAAGTGATATCAAGAACATGCGATACCTTTGCCGCTCGGTACCCATAAAAACAGAAGCCATCACCAAACACGAATAATACAGAATTTTAAAAACGGATCGGTAACAATTTAAATAATCTTCGGTCATGTTATTTAAACGTACCGGCATTGTTTATAATTGAAAACGAACAAGGGAACACAGGCAACCCTTCAAATTCGGTGATACTCTAGAGACTGAAAGAGTGACTCGGTATAAGAACCCATTTTTTTTTTTGCGGCTTAATCGCTCCATCTCGGCCCCCTCCGAAAATTTGCACGATTTTTTAATTTTTGTAAATATTTTGGAAACTGTAACACACACACACTATTAATATATATATATATATATATATATATATATATATATATATACAGTGTGTAAAGCGATAGGGTATACAAGAGGGAAAATTTTTTTAATATTAATTTTTGAAAAAAATGTATTCTTCATATTTTTTGCTTGCTTCGAAAGTACCAGTAATGTTTCGAAAATCTAAAATTTATTTCTTGTAATCTGTAAAACTAAAAAACTAAATTTTTTTGTTGTAAGTTGTCATTCTACACTATAATGAAGATAGCGATGATAAATAAAACTAAAAAATAAAAAACTATTTTATTTATTATCATTCTACATAATCTCCGTTTTCTACACACCATTCCGCTCTATTCCTGAATTCCTTATAAACATTCCCTAAAGTTTCCAAGTTAACTTCTCTAACCGCTGAAGTTATTCGTTGTTTTAATATTTCTACATTGTTTCCTACAGGTTCTTAGTATACTTTTTGTTTAAGATATCCCCAGAGGAAGAAGTCCATGGGAGATAAATCTGGCGCCCTGGCAGGCCAATGTATTGGTCCATAACGTCCAATCCAATTCCCAGGAAATTGCTGCTCTAACAATGTGCGAACTAATAAAGTACTGTGAGCTGGACATCCATCCTGTTGATAATAAATGTTCTCTAAGTTCACGTCTTGTAGTGATGAAGTCAAAAAGGTAGGGCCCAATAATTTTATTAATTAACATTCCGCACCAAACATTAACTTTTCCATAACGCTGATTTCTCGTGTTGATTTTAAAATTGGGATTGTGTCATAACCAAAATCTGCAATTTTGTGAAGACACAACACCGTTTATGGAAAAGGTACATTCATCAGAAAACAATACGCGTTTGTGAAAGTTTCTGTTTTCCATAAGCTTCTCACCAATCCGTAAGCAGAAATCCAGTCTAAAAGCATGATCGTGAATTTCAAGGGTATGTCTAAGTTTTGGCTTAAATGGAAAAATTTTATTTCTTTTAGAAATTGTTTGTAATAAGGTGTGGCTGACATTAAGCTCGGCTGCCCTCCGTCTTAGTGATAAACGTGGATTGTCTTCAACGGACTGCCGTAATAGTTACCGTATCATCCTCATTGTACTTTTTGTCGACCACCGATCCTGTTTCGTTGAATTTTGCAATTAATTTCTTAAGAGTCATTTTTGTTACAGCTACATCTGGATACTTTTGATGAAACGAATTAATTGCGTACTGATATGATACATCGCCAATACCGTAACATTTAACTAAATAAATTCTTTGCTGTAACGTTAGGATTTTTGCAACGTCAGTTTGACAGCAATAAACGTGAGTTTGAGGAAAACAATTTATCATCGCTATCTTCATTATAATGTGGAACGATAACTTCCAATAAAAAAAAATTGGTTTTTTATTTTTACAGATTACTAGAAATAAATTTTAGATTTTCGAAACATTACTGGTACTTTCAAAGCAAGCAAAAAATATCATGAAGAATAAATTTTTTCAAAAATCAATATTAAAAAAATTTTCCCTCTTGTATACCCCGATCGCTTTACACACTGTATATACCTTTTTTTAGAACATAATTTGAAGTATATTACGTAGCCTCAAGGATTATTTTCGGAAAAAAATAATTAACATGGTATCCGGTGCCCCCCATTATATTTTTTCTGAAAATAATTTGCATAATCCTTGAGATTAAGTAATATGCTTCAAATTATATTCTAACAAAAAGTTATATGTTATAGCTTCAGAGATATTTACAAACATTTAAAAATCATGCAAATTTTCAGAGGGGGCTGCACCCTGAACCCGGCCGATTCTGCTGCTAAAAAAATGGCGTTGTTCTTATACCAAGATACTCTTCTTTTTTCGTTTTTTTTTTTTTTGTAAGAGTAATTCGATGAGGAATTTCTATTTGAAAGTTTAACCGTAATTTTCGGACACGCGGTATAATATTTTCGAAAAATTCATTTGGTTTCTAATCCCTACACGGTCAGAAGTTCTGCAAAATTTCAATTTTCCAAGTTAAATACCTTCACAGTTATAAAAATGTAAATACACTCGTCCACCTGACAAAAATTTAAAAAAAATGCACATATTTTAGATATGGTTATAAATAGCAACATAGTTATTTCATCAGACATACCTTAAAATTGAACTAGAAATTCAAAAATGTAATAATATGCACGGTATTCCATTTAAAATAAAGTTGACAGCTACTTCTGGTATAACCGGAAGTGTCAAATTATTGAAAATAGTATTTCAGTACAATAGTACATCTCGGCTTTAATAGATAGCCAAGTTTTCAGAATTTTCCAATGTATTATTTATTATTCCAATGTAACTATTTCATAACCAATCTATGCAGTTCCTCGTGAGATACCCTATATATACAATCTCTAAAGCTTTCTGTGACACTGGTTAACCGAAAATAATCACAGAATAATATCAGCTGTAAAAAAATGACGTGATTGTGTAAATGTAGTTGTAGGTTCACAAAAAGCAATCAAACATAAAAATATTAGTACAGCACACGGTATGTGAAAAAAATTAAAAATTTGTGAACTAGTATTGCTTACAGTACCAACATCTTAAAAAGTATTGAATTAGTTGCATTTAACGCAAGGCCATTATTATTCTATAGTATTAAAGTACCCTTCAATTCACTTATACTTATGCTTTGTAACATTATAGAGTTTGTTTTGTGTAAATCCAGTCGGAATTAAAACATTTGGCGAAGACGGAAATAACGTCCGTTTCATAGTAGTACAGCGCTTGAGATGGTAGCAAATGGCGTAAAATAAGTAGATTGTATCACTTCCAGAAACAAAGCTGGAGTGAAAGAAATGCATATTTCTGATTATTATAGTAATCTCCACCCAGAAATTTCTTAGAAACATAAATATACGCAGTGATAGTTAAAAAAAATTAAAAAAAACATAAGATAATTCGGCAAACAAAATAGTTAAGAATTAATTTTGAAAAATAGTAAAGACTCGTATGGATTAATTTGTTCTTGAGGCTAATGTATTTGCTTAACTTTTATTCTCATATCCCCAATTCTTTGTATTAGTTGGGGTTATGTAAAGTTCAAAACAAGATAAATAAACTCATGTCCAAAATCGGCGCAGCACACAATGTTTCTGATGTATTATCTATAACTTTTGTATTTTCTACAAAATTTTGGTTTACCAGAAAATAATCCAATAATTTGACGCCACTAGAAAGTTATTTTGATCTTTCTGGTGAAAATGGCCGCAAGTTAATATCAAATTCTGTTAAACAGTGTATAGAATTTAAGTTAATAAAGTTTAAATCGAAAATCATGAACGGATCACATCATTTAACCAATGATGAATGTGTAAGAACTTCTACTTTGTTAGAAGAAGGACGTACAATGCGCTATGTGGTTAATTTGCTATGCATTAATCATGCAACAGTCAGTCGAATGGTTGAAAGGTTCAAGGAAACCGGATGGCACTCTAGAAGACGTGGTCAAAATAGGATACGAGTCACAAGTGCAAGAGATGATCGTTTTTTGCAATTGCAAGTTCTCAGAAATAGGCGAATAACAAGCACAGAACTTAACCGGCAACTTAACCTAACCAGCTTGAAGCAATTTTAAATGTGAGAGTTTCTGCTTTTACTGTAGGGAAAAGGTTGAAGGAAGTCAAATTGAGTAGTAGAAAGCCTGTAGTTGGACCATTACTTTCCACAACACGCAAAGTTCAACGTTTGATATTTGCCTGAAATCATGCAGATTGGACAGTTGAAGATTAAGCAAGTTTTGTTTTCGGACGAGACTAGAGTAAGTTCAAAATCTCCAGATGGTCGCGAGAGAGTAAGGCGATGAACTGGAGAAAGATATCATAACTGCACAGCCCTTTGGTGGTGTATCAAAAATATTCTAGGGAAGCATTTGCTTTGACGTCTGCACAGAGTTAATCCCTATTCACCAAGGCTCAATGAATGCTGAATACTGCCTAGAGAACATTATTCAACACCATGTAATGCTTCTTGTACCATTTTTAGGGAACAATTTCATGTTCATGCCAGAATAATGCGAGACCACACATCGCTAGAGACGTTTTCCAAGTCATGAACTGGCCACCAAGAAGCCCAGACTTAAATCCGATTGAGTACCTTTGAGATGCTCTAAAAAATCAGTAAGGTGTCATTTACCACCTCCTGGTAATCTCCAGGAATTGGAACAGGCTGTTATTTTCGAATGGGATAACATTCTCCAAGAAGTGATTCAAAATTTGATAGTGAGCTCACCACGACGAATCTAAGCAGTTGTCAGAGCTAGGGAAGGTGTCACGCAACTTTTATTCCTTTTTTTTGTTTATAGAGTTTTTTAAGATTTCCAATAATATCGTTTTGTTTTTGATTTTGTAATTGAATGAAATTTTTTTTCATAAGTATCCATTAAAAAAGAAGTTAATTGATGAACCGATGTTTAATTATCTCCAATTATATTGTTTTTTATGATACTAAGAAATAATTCACCAATTAAAAAAATTTGTAGAATTATTTGAGTGGTGCGTCAATTTTGAACATGAGTTTATATTAGATAAAATTAAATAAAACAAAATAAAAGAGGCACAAAAATAAAATTTTGCATAAAATTTTATTTAAAACTCAAAAATATATATACATTTATACAAAAATGCTTGGTAAATCTACCTCATCTGTCCGATATTTGTCTTTCGCAATAATTTAGAAGAATTTACGATGGGGCATCATTACTTACAAATTTAATTGAGGCATTTGTGGGCAAAGGTGAACGAAAGGCTGGACCACTTAGCTGATCTTCAGGTGAAACACCACGCGTATCACGACAAGCTTCCTCTAATTCCTTTTGCATTCTGGCGCTCCGCTTCCTACAACAACGAAACATAACCACAAATAGTTTATGCGAAACTGAAAACGTTAATATATAAAAGTAACTATTAATCGGCGTTAGTCGGCCAAGCACTGTCGTTTGAATGTTGCGAACTTTTGTTATATTGTGTGAGGCCAGAGTAGAGAAAAATTTTGTATATGCTATAAGAAATGTAAACATGGAAATTATTGCATACTTAGTTGGACAGTAAACACTATCATACGTTAACAATACTATATTTATAACTGCTAAATAAACGAATAGGACATAATGTATACGCTTTACTACATTTTCAATATTTTTATGAAACGATTTGATGAATATTTTGCGTAGAAACTATGGAAGACAGTAAAAGCTCTGCCACATAACACCCTTTCGAATTCCACCACCAGCTGCACATAAGGCCATAGTTATAGACCACAAATATCGTTAATTGCAATGAAAGTATCACCACGCGTTTGTAGTTTGTCAACCTGTCTTTTACCGGTAGCGGATTTAACAGCTTTTGTAATAACAATGATTTAGAATATGTTACCTGATCAGTATTCGTAACTGAAATCGCCTTGTTTAGCACAGCTTTGAAATATGGAACTATTTCATGACTACACAGAAAAAAAAGCCACGAGTATTTCAATTTCTATAACAGTCGTGTTTACAGAATGGTATCAGATAAAACAAAAGGATTACAAGTATATTGCAGAACAAAATTTACGATAATCACTCATACGAATTCGTGGATTGAATCAATATGTTGTTCCGCATACATAAAGATATTAATAGCGCTTTACAACAACATTGCCATTCAAATATTTTGCCCGCATATTATTGGTTCTGCGACAGATTACGGTTTCAAAGATTTTAGATTCAATCAATATACAACTACGCGAACGAAACACTATAATAGCGATCTTCGATAATAAACAAAATTTCAAGTATAAAACGCCTTCAAACAAAAGCTTTCACATACTTCAGGCTTAATTATTCAAATATTTAGATAATAGCCAAATTTAAATAATTCAATATGTAATACAATAGAAAAACACTAAATCTCAGGACCACTATTCCCTAAATTTATTCTAATACAAAAAGCGCTGACGATATTATTGAGTGGTTAGTGATTTTATTTTATGTGACAAAGAACTCCTTTTATCCAGCTAATGAGCCGTTAATCTCCATTTGCTATCAATAAAATATTTCTGTAGCATTTTCCAAACTCCCTCTCAAATATTGTCATTAAACTTTTGACTAGAACATCTTTTACCACTCTATAGCTTATCCCAATCTCCAGTTCCATTCTTTCTTAATAACAACCTATTTGGCGAACTATTTGTTAAACGACATGCACTCTACACAATTACACCATTTAGCAAATATCAAGTAAATGTTTCAACTACTACGGGAAATATCCAAATGTTCGTGGGAAACTTTATTCAATTATTAAATTAATTATATATATATGTATAGTATAGTATCTTAAAATCGATATTTCCTTGATTTTTACCCATGTCATTAAAATTAATTGATGAAATAATTAATAATAATTTCTCATTAGACGCCGATAGGATTCGAACCTAGGACTCCCGCTTGCCGGACGGGCGTGCTAACCACCTGTATCCCGCTTCCATGCCCACTTCCGCAAGTTTTGTTTTTCTGCGAAAATAACTCTGGTAAGGTCCAAAAATTTCATAAAAGCAAATACGTCTTGAATATCTTATCATATAATGAAGAGTGTTGATGAATATGGTATTGCGTTATCGCAACGCTGGCATGAAGTAGGTATACATAATACGTGTATCTGACGCATCGCATATATATATATATTTTTTTTATGGGGTAACAATTTGAAATAATGCCATTGTTTAGATAGTTGCGTATATAAAGGCTAAAATAATTCAAGAGAATATTTAGAAATGGTTTTCACTGAAACGTATTAGTGGTGTCACAATAAGTTTTCCAAAGTGCGGTCACTATTTGATCTCTTGAAATTCTTACAATTTGGAGTGTTTCCCGTATAAATAGAAAACAAAACGAAAGCTTTGAATTAAGACTAGGAGCGCAAACTGTACTTGAGCTCTTGCGTATTGTTCAAAATCCGGATAACCACAAAGTGTATTTTGATAATTTGGTCCATAGGCTTCCAAGGTCGTCAATAATACTATACTCTTGATTTCCAGGTTAGAACCGCGTCGTTGTCGACGCGGTTCCAACCCGGAAACCAAGAGTAATGTATTTGATAACTTTTTTACTAGTTATGCTTTGATGACTATACTTGAAGAAAAGGAACTTTATGCCACTGGTACGGTACGGGAAAATCGAACGGCTAAATGTCCTTCACAATCGTCCAAATCACTAAGTAGGACAGATATGGTATGTTGGAACGACAGTGCAGCGGTTACTATAGCATCAAATGCAAGCGAATTGGAACCATTGGTAACAGGGAAACGGTATAGCCGTAAAGAAAAGCAGGAGATGCAAATAAAACAGCCAAATATGATTGAAAAATATGGGCGGGGTGAATTTATATGATAATACCATCGCTAATAACAGAGTTGGAGTCAGAGGCAAGAAATTATGATGGCCGCTTTTCATCAATCCCAAATAAATTTTCGAAGTTATATCATAATGAGTTTGCTAAAAAGTAAGAAAAGAACAACTTTTACTAGGACATATATGAATATGCCTCATGCTATACGCTACGATAACGTTGGGCATATAGTTACTAAATTTGAAGAAGAGAAAAGACGACGGTGTAAAATGTGTCATAACTAGTCTGGGCAAACAGCGGTAACAGTCAGTGTCATAGATATGTGGTGCGGAGTCGGCGATTATTTATTTCACGCGTTCACAGCGTCAGTACTAAATCGATGCTGTATGCGAGTAGTTCTGTGTATATGTAGGTTGTCGTAACTTATTTCGTAATTGTACGCTTATGTTTGCTTTAAAAATGTCGCAGTTAGGTACGTCGCGAAAACGACCAATGGCAGACATAGTTCAAAACTTTATAGTGGACATGCCGGACTTAATTTTTGATGGCGCTAAAATGTAATGTCTAGTTTGTAAAATCCCCTTAATGTGTTGGTCCAGAAGCCATTGTCAACGTCACACCGAAAGCAAATAGCATTCTTCTGCAAAAAGTGGCATAATAGACCAAGAAAAATTTGATTTATGTGTTACTCTTATTTTATGTAATCTATCGCTTCGTTTACTAGACAAAGAAGTATTTGTCTCCTTCTGGAATAAATATGCGGACTGTAAATTACCTAGTCGGACATCGATACGAAATGCAGTGCCATTTGCTTGTGAACATATAGAAAAAAGAATGAAAACGCAATTGAAAGATAAAAAACTGTGGTTGTGTGTGGACGAAACAATCTCTCTTAAAGAACACAGTGGTAACTTCTTACATGTAACGTGTAAAATCCATACTCTAAATCTTGCGGCACAAACGATTCCTACATGTTTTCCACTAGTAAATGCATTGATTGCTAGTACAAAGACAGTGTTTCTAAAGTCCCCGAAACGTTTCCCGACTATTTCACAAACTGTGTCCTGATTTACCTGAACCACCACAGCCGATTGTTACACGTTGGGGAACATGGTTGCAGGCTACATTTTACTACAACAAATATTTTGATCAACTAAAGAAGGTAGTTTTAAAATTCAATCCGACAGAAGCTGCAGCAATCAAGAAAAACCAGGAAATATTTCAAGATAGTCGGGTTGAAAGAGATTTACAAACTATTCACAAGAATTACTTCGGACTAGCGGAGGGAATAGAAATATTACAAAATGCTTCGATGTCGCTAGTGGATTCTGTTGAAATTGTGAATGATGTTCACGCACAGTTATGCGCTGTAGAAGGCGAAACAAATTGGTGTGTAATACGAAAATTTGAAAGTGTTTTAGAAGAAGACTCCGATTTTCTTATACTCTAAATCTTGCGGCACAAACGATTCCTACATGATTCCTAGATGTTTTAGTGTTTCTAAAGTCCCCGAAACGTACCCGACTATTTCACAAACTGTGTCCTGATTTAGCTGAACCACCACAGCCGATTGTTACACGTTGGGGAGCATAGTTGCAGGCTGCGTTTACTACAACAAATATTTTGATCAAGTAAAGAGGTAGTTTAAATTAAAAAAAATGTGAATGATGTTCACGCACAGTTATGCGCTGTAGAAGGCGAAACAAACTGGTGTGTAATACGAAAATTTGAAAGTGTTTTAGAGAAAGACTCTGATTTTCTTATATTAAGACAAATTTGTAAAGTTGCGTGTGAAGATGCATTAAGTTGTTTCAAAGATTATTTTAAATATGCAAATATAACATTGCTAGATGTCGAACGGTCGTTTTCGGCATTAAAAACATTTATTCCTCGCATCGTACTTACTTGACTGAAACAGCTATGGAAACATATCTAATGATCCAAATATTTAACAGATGTTATCCAGTTTGTGATTTCACGGAAGACTTTTAAAACGCTAAGTGTTTCAGCGCGTTTTATAATTTATTTCTTACCTTCTATTTTATGTGTAAACTTTTATGCGCTCGCCACGCCTCTGGCTGTTACCGCATATTTGCCCAGGTTAGTCATAACATTACAGTTTTCATATGTGCAAAGTGTGGAGCATATTTACATGTAAAGTGTTTTGACCAATACCATAACCTATAAGTATTGACTACATTTACGGCCAACGTTGCATTTTCGACACAGCAGTTTTTTTGGTGTTGCCATGAAAATATATTTATAAAATTGCACAAATGTATTTATTTCACTTCTGTTAGTTACCTTATCACTCAAAATTATAAAAATTTTGATTATTTTTAACAAAAAGGATTCGAATCTACAACAGACTCTGTGGTGTAGTGATAGGCGCGCCCGTCCGGCAAAGCGGGAGTCGTAGGTTCGAATCCTACCGGCGTCTAATGAGAAATTTTTATTTCATTAATTAACTTTAATGACATCGGTAAAATCAAGGAAATATCGATTTTCAGTATTCACCGATGGAAGCCATAATGTATAGTATCTTTTTTATAATTTTGTAATAATCACATGAGTGGTGTAGCGATATTAATTGTGAAGACTGGAACATATACATTACTTCAGAAAGAAGAGACTAGAAAAGTTATTATACATCTCGTGCTGGTGCAACAAAAAATCCACATGAACACGTGGATTGAAGAGCCTATAGGAAACTTTACGAAGATTCGTTTCCTTTGATGTGTGTCGTTTTACCGACTTCAAACCGGAAATAATTGTAGTTTAGGGAATACCGAATATTCGTAGAAATTCCTCGTTCCACACTACTCGGTGTTAGCTGAATAACAGACATTCGCTATTTGGGATGCGGCAAATAACGCATGTGTGGCACCGCCTTAATAGGAGTACACTTCATCAAACACATGCAGGTTTAGCAGAATTTCCGTGCGACTCGTGTACATGCCCGAAAAAGACAGTTACATATGACGTAATGCGATCGTTGGAGTGGTTAGTGCCACACTATTCCACTGCTGCGCGTCTGACTTCGATTCATAGTTACTATCATCGCTACTTTACTCGAAAATTCTGTCATATTTTTGTGAAATCTATTTCTTTTACAAAGCACAAAGTCAAAGACTATCAAAGACTATCAAACAATTTCTTATATGTCGCGCCGCTAACGTTGTAACATAAATTAAAAACCATAAATCAAAATAGAAGCGATTGAATGCATCTCTCGTTCAAAAGCGATTTTGCACAGCCAGCCTCTTTATTCAATACACCAATCGCCCTGTCGCAATCCTGGGTTGTTCCCATGTAATGCACCCTTTCGTAAAACCTTCACTCTTTTGTAGAGCTTCTAAAGTTTAGTTAAAAAATATATATATTAATAGCTTTAGTAGAAGCACATATGATATTTTTAAGATAAAACCGGATAAGAAAGAATTATTTTTACCGAGGGTACAAGCCTCTGGACTTTTAGTAAATGAGGGCGTCTTAATTTACTTTCTGCACCCATATCAAAAAAAAAATCATCGTTACTACTAGAGTAACCTAAACTTGCGGACTCGCATAGGCGTCGGTATTACGGGTTAATATAAGAATACGAAAAATTTATAAATAAACTAAACCGGTAGAAAAGCAGGCATGTAGTGTCCACCTTGAATATAAATCATGTTAAACCGCGCTGAGAGAGATTTCGTTTTAGTACCGGTTGAGCTGTTGCAGAGATTAGTCGAACGGTCAAGGTTATGTACTTACGTGTCGCTTTTGAAAATATAGCTGGTGTTTTTTGTGTGTTGTAGTATTATACCAAGTACACAATTAGTGTATCGTTTCATATAGAACTAATATTTACATACCTAAGAAAACAATGCCTCGTAATAGATTTGCTACTAATGTACATAAGTATGTGTCACGTTTTCCCCATTTAAAATATGACGGTGGTGCAGTTTTTTGCTTAATATGCAATGTTCATTTGGCTGCATTGGACAGAACTGATTGCCAGAAGCATCTCAATGGTATTAAGCATATGAGAAATGCAAGAACTGAAATACCTTATACACTATTCCTCATACATTTATTAATTATGTTTACCTCTTGTAATCTTCCGTTGTCGTTGGTGAGAAAAGCAGCTTTTAAAACGTTTTGGCGACAATACGTTCCAAAGTACCCATTACCCTCACAAACACAATTACAGAATCATTTGCCGCGAATGAAAGAGATGCTAGAAAATGCGTGTAAACGTGATTTGTGTTCCCAAAAAATATGGATTACCGTGGATGAGACGACCGATATAAAGAAAAACAGTATTGTGAATGTAATAGCTCGGGTTTTATCTAGCGAGTGCACAGCATCTCGATATTTGTTAGCTTGCAAACGTGTTCAACAATGTACCGCGGAAAATATTCAAAAAGTGATAATGAACGCTTTGAAAAAATTTAAAATTGCCCAAGATCAAGTTGTGATGATTATGACAGATAGTGCAGCAACGATGTTAAGTGTTGGGCGATTCTTAAAACATATATTTCCTAACTTAATACATATAACCTGCGTGCTGCATGCTTTGCATTTAGTTGGTGAAGTTGTTCGACAACATTACGGAAACGTTGATCGGATGATTGGAAGTACTAAAGCAGTGTTTCGTAAATCTCCTAAATGTTTAAAAGAATTTCGTAAATTTTTGTCCAGGTATTCCAGAACCTCCTGAACCAATTTTAACGCGATGGGGTACTTGGCTAACAGCAGCTTCTTACTATTTGATCCATTTTCAACAAATTCAATCAGTTATAATGCGATTTAATCGGAATGAATCCAAAGCAATTAGAGAAAGTCAAAGAGAATTTCAAATTCCTCAACTTTTAGAAGATTTAACAACAATATGTACCAATTATACAGTGTTACTAGATGCCATCAGAAAACTACAATGTACTGAATTGTCATTGCAGGAATCATTAGACATAGTGGAGAGTGTAAAAAATAAATTACACACATTAAATGATACGCCAGGAACGTCTTACCTTAGTTGAATACAAAACATGAAACCGTTGGTTATTAGGTTATTATTCAAACTGGTGTAATATGCTTAGTACTTACTTCAATTTGACTTAAATGCCTTCAAATTTTTTAAGTAATTTTGCTTTAAATGAAACAAATCAAAAGAAAAACGCATTCTCCGAAGTTCGCAAAAGGTTATTAGTATACTAGAGGTAAAATACACCCAAAAATAGTAGCAAATAAACAAATTTTACTGGATGTCACAAAATTTCCACTAAATCTTCAAGTAGACATATTTCTGAATTTCTTCAGATCAAAGTTTGATAATAATTAAAGATATTTAAATAATATGAAATCTCCCCTATGTTTCTTCCTGCTGAAGGTTTATGCAAAGAGTCACACATATGGAGGTAATACTTACAGTCTCGGGCCGATAAATTTTTTTTTACTATGCAAAACAATTAAATTTACTTTATTTTAACGGCAAAAATAAAGGATAAGCCAAAAAATTGACTACTTTTATTTAGATGCTTAATGATCCGTAATTTAAGTGTTATAAACTTGTGCCAAAGGGTACTCATTCTTTACATTGGTCGATCGCCAAAGTCAACTGATACTACATTATTACAAACATTCTACACTTGCAGTGCGTGGATATTATTTGTGAATGATTTGTCAAGGAAATACATGTAACACCTGTATCAAATGTTTTAATGTTACATACAGACGTTTATATTCACCCAGAAATTATTATACTTTAACGTCTTTCCAAAATTGTAATACAAAAGCTATGAAGGAAGATTTAATATCAAAACAAATTTTGCTTTTATGTACTGCAATGTCCATCTCAAATATCGGAAGTCTCGCAGACCTCTCACTCGCGCCTCACATAATTACGTTTAGTGCGTGTGAGAGGCGTACGAGAGTTCTGACATCTGAGATGGACATTGCTATACCCTGTAATCGTAATTTCTTAATCCAAATTCTAATATAATCAAGCTAATAAAAGAAATGTTTGCTCTAAAATAAATATGCGAAGCTAAAAGTGGTTTATTACACCTACCTGAATAAATTAAGCGGTTTCAAGAAAGACGGTAAGGATGTAACACTGTAAAAATTTACCAGAAAGCGTGCATCTTTATTGGTATGTAGGTAAAAAATCCAAAATTAAAGCTTCTAAAAGCTGATCAACGCACAGGAAAGCACAACGTTACAGCAGAAAATCATAAATTTGAATATCCGAAGCTGTAAATATACTTATCTTTATTGTAGCTATAAACAGCGTTAAACTATAACAGTCCACTAATATTCGAATGCTAAAAGATTAATATAGTGTTAAGTGCGCTGAAATAAATCTAAAGATAAGTATATTATACGTGGAACATGCTCAAAACAACTATTAAATACTAGCGAACGTAACAAAACTAAATAGTACACTGACGTGTAAGTTACCAAACTCACTTGAGAAAGTTATCGTTCTCTTCATTCATCCTGTCGGCATCCTTCGCCTTATACTTGATTATTTTCTCGATTAGCTGGTTATTTTCCATCTGAAAACGAAAAGGAAAGAATATGATATACATCGGTAAATATATTTCATTCAACTTTACAACTTTGCATTAAGAGTCATGTGAATCATGTTGGAAACGTTCCAAGGGATGATGTTGCAATTGCACATGTAACAGTAACCATAAAGATACTAATTTTCATATTTATAGAAGCTAGTCGAGTTAAGAAAGGAACCTGTCACTCAAAACATAAGCCGGAAATTCTTTAAAGAAGCAAATGAAATGGGTGATTCGAAAATAACCTGTCGCAGTAGTAATATATTATTTAGAACTGAACTTTATACTCTAGATGCTTTCCCACTTATGGACGTTGATCCTCATCGTCCTGCTCTAAATATTGCGTGTGCTTATACTTTCACTCGCAATTCTTCATTGACCTCAAGTAATAAGAGAATTTATAATTTTAGACGCGCCGATTATATAATGCTCTAATACATTCTGACTGGTCGTTTCTATATGTAGATATATACGGATATTAATTCGGCATCTACAATTCTACAATAAAATCTATGAACTTATAAATCTATTTATCCCCCTGAAAACGCTTGGTAGATCTGGATATTCGGTATGGTTTACTCCGTTGCGTAGAATTGTAAAAACTAATTCGGTCATATTGTATAATAATTATATACTTCATATTCAGAATCAACTAAAATACAATCCACCACCGTCTTGGTCATTTGTTTCCTCAAAGAAACGTAAGAAGTGATGAGAGCGATATCTTTTCAACACCGACATAGTTAATAGTTTCATCCCCTGGCAAACCATTTCTATCTACAGTTACCACAACCAGTTTACTAATTGATGTGCCATTCTTCAGTGAAATGAAAGTTGAAGAATATCATTCCAGCATATTCACAACCCCATTACATTATCTGTTCAATCTATCGTTAAGCACATCTACTTTTCCGGAATGTAGGAAGATTGCTAGATTGTGTTCACTTCATAAAAGGGTGATACTATATTAATTAGCATATAAACCTGTTGCTGTAATAAATAATTTCGCTAAAGCTTATGAAATTCTTTTATATAGTTTACATTTAGCCGCAATTTCGTTCTTTTTTTTTTGTCTGAGAATCAGCATGGCGTTGTAAGTAAATGGTCCGCTGTGTCCAATCTTACGTAAATTACGCAGTTCATAACAAATTGCCTGGATGACAGCAAACGAGTTAACGTTATTAACACTGATTTTACCGTGTTGATCATCAATTGTTACACAAACTCATTATTCATGGGTTTTCACCCCGTTCTTTTTCAACCCATCCGCTAAACAGGTTGCAATATGTGACTTATCTTGGACATAAATCTGTATTGCACAAGGAGGCAATTTAAATTTAATGGATCCTCTTATTTTAGGTCTTTTTTATTTTTTTTTTTACTTTTGTTTGCTAAGTCTTACACTGGAGTGTTCTACATATTATGCAATTTGTAACAGAAAAAAATAATATTTTAATATAGCCTTTTATGAGTGAATAAGAGGTAACGATAAAAGGTTAAAAACGATAAATTAGCGTAATGTGACTTGGAGACCAAAACACTGATTGATCTCCGTTCAATGTTGTCAGAATAACATTTCCAGAGATTTAGTGTACAAGTGTGTAGTTTCGGTTAGCGAGATGCCTCATTTAAGTGTCATAAATTGTGTTAAAATTGTTTGTTTGGCTAATGAAGGGTACACACAAGAAGATAGGTATTGCACGGAGATTAAATATCCATCAATCGACTGTCTCTCGTATAGTAAGACGACACAATGAGACTGGAGAATACAAAAGGCGGCGTGGTCAAGGACATAAAAGGTGTATAGCGCCAAGAGATGACCAATGTTTGAGACTTCAATCTTTACGAAATCACGCATTTATAACACCGCATCTTAGAAATGAATTATTGAATACAAGACAAATCAATGTATCTGTCAAAACAGTAATAAGGAGACTTAAGGAGGTCGGCTTAAATCCAAAACGTCCTGCCAGAGTTCCTCGGCTTCTCCCACGTCACAAAATTCGACGCCTAGAATTTGAAAGAGTTCATGTTAACTGGAATGAACATCAATGGGGAAAGATTCTTTTTACACACGAAACAATAATACAATTATGGAAACCTGATGGACGTAGTCGTGTACACAGAAAATCAGGAGAACGTTTGGCAGAATGTAATCTTGCACAAAATCTTAGCTTTGGTGGCGGTTCCATTATATTATGGGGCGGCATTAGTTGAGAGAGTCGCACGGAACTCATTGATGTAAATTTAAGAATGAATGCTGACTGGTACATACACAACATCCTTGAAGAACATGTTTTACTTTACGTCGGCTTTATTAGCTACGATAATTTCATGCTAATGCATGATAATGCCCGAGCCCATACCGCAAGGACAGTGATCCAGTACCTTGAGGATGTCGGGGTTGCGGCGCTTGAGTAGCCAGCAAATAATCCTGACGCAAATCCCATAGAACATCTATGCCACATTCTAAAAAGAAATATACGAGCACGAAATCCAGCTCCTAACTCAATTGCAGAATTAAGAATTGCTGCACAGGAAGAATGGAATCGAATTCCTCAAGAAATCATCAAAGGTCTTTTGCGCAGCATGCCTAGGAGGATGCAGGATATCGTTAGAGCAAGAGGAGGAAGTACTAAGTATTAATGTGTTATTATGTTGCGTTATTATGTTTATGGATAATTAATGTTGCTTTTTTCAATTAAACGTTTTTGGCCAAAAACAAGTTGTTTTAATAATTCCTCCATATGTAATTTATTTGCTTATCAATAACGTAAAACACTCCAGTGTATAAGATTTAGCAACAAAAATCACAAAAGGTTTAAAGAGAAAAACAATAAAGGCCGAAAATAAAGTATGCAATATTTTTGTTTGTGAGTGTATATATATGTATATATATACTTGTAAACAGTACGTTAATGAGCCCGATATATTGTCGGGTCGCTGATGATCCCGACCTTAAACGATGAGATAGAAGAGTATACTCCAGCTCCTTCTTTAATTCTATTTGATATAAGCCAGCGCACCAAGAGAGGGGTAAAAAACTCCTATAAATTAAAAAGTTAGGTATGAACATGTCCTTATGGAACCCAGATATAACAACGGTATTATTTGGAACCCGACTGTATATTTGTTTATATCTTAGGTACGTTATGGAGCCCCGCAACGTTGCCAAACCTCCAATCTGTGTTTCTTTTTTTCTTTTAAGCTACGATCTATCTTATGCAGCGTCCGCAAGTGGAATGCGCAACTGACTTGCGCTGTAAATGTGATGTACTTGCAATGCATTTATTATTGAATATTTATATGTATCATTGTTGTTATGTGATATAGAAAGGTGAAATAAGGAAAAACCAGAAAGAAATACGGGAAAACCAGAAAGAAGCAAGGCCAATGCCTTGCTTCTATACGGAATGAACTAATTACTGTTACAGTTTGTTACCTTAAAAAGAGGAAAAAACCGGGAGTACTTTAAAAATTTCAATTAGAAATCATTTGAAGAAAGGACATGGGAAATGTATGGGTTGAAACAAAGCCAGATTTGATAGTTGTACTTTATGAAGTCGATTTTTCCCAAATTTCCCGCCGTACATTTTCACATAATGCCTTTGAATAATTTTGCGCCGGCTAATGTGATACAGTACCTATTAACAGACTACCTTGCATTTTGGAAAATGTCTAATAGCTGTTATTTTTCTTGGCTGCTGTTTTTCCTTGAATTTATCATGTGTTTAAACAATTTTGCACAGTGCAAAACGAATGATTAGTCCCTTCAGCACACATTGTTTCCTATCGCTATTTCGTGTCGCACATTTAGTCTCCGTCACTGTTACTCCTCGATTCCGAATAGTCTTGTAATAGTTGTAACATTCTCCCATGTTTTTCTGGATTTTCCTGTTTTTGTTTTCATTGGCCTCCCATATTTTTTTTCTGTTTGTCTATTTGTAAGAGATGATCCCCCAATCTATAATTAATGATTATAGAATATATTGCATTCATCGCTAACCACTTTGATATTCCATTCTTACACAAACAAGTCAATACGAGCAATTGACTAATGTTATATTTGTAGTCCATATTTTTTGGGGAAAAGACATGGTTTTTATTGGTATCCCTGTGGCTACTATAAGTTAGTATTGCTCTACAAATAGTATCAAACAGTATCATTTTAGTTGTCGCGGAAATTTTTATTTGCTTATCAACGTTCTATTCCATCGCATGGTAAGTTTTCACAGTATTCCCAACTATTTTTTGAATTTTCCTTTTTCAGTGGTTAACGCTACGTTTATCTTTCGGGTATTAACTCTCATTTCATGTGGTACCTTATCATATGTATTAAAATTTTGACTTCCTGTCATAATCATGATATCATCTGAACAGGCACATTCAGACACCTTGACACACAAATTGATAAAGGCAAAATATGCTCAGTAAGGTCTTTTGCATTTCCCTAAGTTCAAATGTGTCGTCAAATATTCTAACCCTTTTTTGGACCGCTCGACTCTCGTCTAACCCTTGGCAATTGGCTCCCTTTCCATGTTAATTTAGATGCTGCAAATAACTTTCTGCTGTCACTCTATTATAGCTTCATATTTTCCCATTTTTGCTAAGTTCACCGCCTTCTTTACTTCCCCCTCTTTCATGTTGTTATCCTTACTTCCTGACAACCTCCCATACTCTGGTCTGTTTTTTTGCAGTGTAGTCATTTTTGTTGGCATTGTTTTCCGCTCTGCATTGTTTCATCATGCGTTTGCGCATCATTCGTAATAATTTATCTTATCCTACTCTTCGTATACATATTCCGGCTTGTTACGCTTTCCAGTGCTTTTAGGCCATTTTCTACTATCCTTTCTTTACTTTCGTATCAAATTACTTCCTTGATTTTTCTAACCATATTTTCCAATTTCGTTTTTTATTCCTTCTATATTTCCTTTCATATTCTGATATTATTCTTTCACTCAAGTATTGCTTCCATCTTATTTTGTTTATTTTTGTTTGTTTGTTAACTTCTTTAACTATAATGTTTGTTGCTTTATAGAATTTGTTTTTAGGAACCCACATGTTTCTCTGGCAGCTTTCAGAAGATTCTCTATACTTATATTTTCCTTTTCTAGCATTTCTACGTTGGTCTCCGGTACTTCTATGAATCTATATACTCTTTTCTCCTTCCCCAATCTATATGTTCATCACTTTCACTCGCTCCTTTAGATTCCTCTTTATCTTTACGCTTTTTAATTTTTGCCATGAGCATGTAGTGATCGGGAAATGTCTCTGGTCCTCTCTTAATCTTCACGTCACACACTTGCCTTTTTTTTTTATTAAACTGTGACTTCTTCTGTAATTGATGTTTGTCGAGTAATCGTATAGATTTCTTTATGATGGAAATAGGTGTTTATCTCTAGGTTGTTCAGAAGGTAATATTCCATTAATTTTATACAGTTACTATTTATCTTTTCCTCCTTCTGTTGACCACAACCATTCATCTGCCTTTTCATTTCTCACCCTACAATTCAAATCACCAGAAACATGAATATTAATTCTTTCAGATATCAAACTCCATCCACTTTCACATTACATACCCATTTGGTACCGTCAATAATAATTTTGTTCTAACACATCGTCACTCGTTTAAAAAAATTATTCATTCCTTCCACATGTAATTCTTTAGTTATCATGTTGTTTTATTTATTTTCTACCGTTCCCACTTATATTCGATATAGAGAGAGTGACATGTATAAAACTAAGAGCTTATGGAAAAAAATATGTTGGTGTGTAGGTTATCTAAATTGAAATAACACAAGAATTATGCAAATCTTATAGACCTTGCAGAAAAAGGTATAACTTTGATATAACACACGACTATTCAAATATAAATCACTGAGGAAGTTAAATTGTTGAAATTTGTACGGTCAAAGAAACTGACAAATAAACAGTTTACACTATCTGATTCCACTTACCAGGGTAATAGAAATCAACTATTTCGGCCTAACAAGTATTTTAGTTTATGATTACAGCGTCTATATGAAACAATCATTGCTGAATTTACCAGAAAACGGTGTTATAATTTTATTAGGAGGTAAGCTAACGATTAGTTATATTAATACAGATAGTAAAATATCGAGACCAATAACATTCAGGTTAATGATACTTATAGAGTAGAAAGTCCACCGCGATATATAAATCCGCTACCAACATACAGTTACATATCAATGGTATGTTATGGAACCCAACGCAGTGTTGCCAAATTTCGGGCTCAACAACGTCATGTTGATCTATTTGTATATACCGTATATAAAATTTGATCAGGGCGCCCCCTACATGGTCCTTCCTGGAACTATTTTGTCTATTTAATTATAGGAATAGTACGCTATGGAGCCCCCCGCGAAATTTGTATTTTTAGGGTCTACTGACTATTTCCAGCTTTAAAGCTGAGATACGCCTCGATACGTTGTTGAGTCCGACCCCGGGCTCAACAACGTAATTTTGGGCTCCACAGCGACTGAATTATACATTCAACGGGCTCATCAATGACTGTTTATATGTCTATATATATATATATATATATATATATATATATATATATATTATATATATATATATATATATATATATATATATATATATATATATATATATATATATATATATATATTGTTTTGTCCTGTTATTAGTCTCTGTTGTCTGTTGGGCAATAAAGTATTATTATTATGTAATAAGCTGCAAAAACTGTATTGGGGGGGGGATGCAGCACAGACATGTTCAAACCTGTGGCGTGCTCGCTGTTTGCCGATAGTAGCACCAGTCCGGTTATTTAATTGCCACGCGTACTTGAACATAATTTTATATTATGCAACATTTGGCTCCGAATATTTTTTATATCAAAACTCAGGAAAGGAATTTTCTTTCACCCACACACAAGGTGGACACGCGTTATGTAATTTTTGAATGATACTTCATTTTTCGATTAAAAATTATTTGGGAAACATAAATTTAAATTTTAATATTTCATGCATTTCCGTTTTAAATACTTAGTAAGGTAGATTTAAGAGAATACATTGAATTTATCACCAGATTTAACTTTAATAAACATTAACGAAGTTAGAGGAGGTGGACGATTAAATTAGGATCACTGTTCAAACAGTATTTCCGTAGAGGGTCAAAAAATGGTTAACAGCAATCAAAAATAAAATAGCACACTCTCAAGCAACTAAAGGTATATATTTAAAAATACCTATTAGGTATAGTTTTAAGTCTTGAAAATTATAAACAACAAAGAATTACTTGCTAGAGTTGTGTTTTTTGAATCTTATAAATATTTAATACCTCTTAGTTTATTAAGGCATTTAATCACGTATTCGTGACTAGAAGGGGTGAAGTATTTAAATCCTATATCATTGTAATTGGTAAAAATTGTTGATCTAAACAGAAAATTATATTGAGAGAGTTATATTTAAGAAAAAGAAGTTAACTATGACACAAATGAAAAACTAATGACACCTGGATAGCCTAAAACAATCTCTAAAAAACTTCTACTAAAAACATTTTTGCGTATCAACTATTTACTCAATCAGAAATCGGGTATTCCGTCACATTTGTCCAATTCTGTATATTAGGAAGACATACTGCATCGACCTCCTTTATCCACCCTTTGGTCAGACTATAAAGACATGTGTCCTTAATCCTTAATCATAATCCAAATGTACTACGTGCAATATGCGACGAATCGTTGATGTACAGGATGGGCCAAATTGGTCGTATTTCATGGGTATACCTATGAAGGAGCATAGTTAGACCAAAACGAAGTACAGAGTCACGGGGCCGATTTTCGAGATAAATTAATTGGTTAAAACAGATTTTTGATATTTCAAGCGGTTCTTGAATTATAAGCAGAAATCGAATTTTTATACGTTTCTGTTAATCGTTCTATTTCTTTTATTTCTCAAATGAGGAAAAAACTTTATTAACATTTCTTGCAGGTAATGTGACCTTATTTAATGTTCCGTTGACGTTTGTCTTATAACCTCAAACAGTTACGAGATATAAAACAAACTTTCGTTTTTTTTAATGGAAGCGATAATAGGCGATGGCTTCATTAAAAAGGTTATTTTATCAGCTTTCATTATGTATACAGTTTCTCTTAAATTTTAAATTAGTAAGTGTGCCACGCATGACATTGCTGTAGCAACAGGCACATATGCCAAAGTTGATTTTCTAACAGCATTATACGTGTTCAAGCTATTCATATTTCTATTTTTGTTGTTGTGTTTTAACCGTTTTATTAATTTTGCTTTCGTTTACGTTTCTTTTCCAATAGTTTTTTTTTTTCATATATCATACTATTTTGCTTTCGCTATTTGTTATATTTATTTGACTTTAATATGGTGAAGTACGAATCATACGAAAAGGCAGATATGTATGAAGCTTACATTGAATGTGAAAAAATCCTAGCGCTGATTCAGAAATGTATTTTCAAAGATATCTAGAACGCAGACAGCCAAATATCACTTTATTTAAAAAACTCAGGGACAATCTCAGAGAGTACGGGTCATTTGAAAAGCCTATGCCAAAATAAACCTGATGAAGAAGCTTGTGCCGCTACTGTTTTAGGATATGTTGAGATAAATAAAAACGCGTCTTCAAGAGAAATTGAAAAAAAATGTCCGCACTTCACGAAGAACAGCGCTACGGATCTTAAAGGAATATAAATATCGTCCATATAAAATACGGATAAATTATTTTCTTCATCCTAACGATTATGAGCGACGAATACAATTTTGCAGATGGTATTTACGGATGCGCAACGAAAATCCTCTTTTTAAAGAAAATGTAATTTGGATTAATGACTAGAGCTGCTCAATTTGCACCAACAGCCAGTGGCGGGCGCATAAAAGTTTACACAAAATAAATGGTCAGAAATAAAATATAATACGTGCTCAAACACTCTTAAGAGTCTTCCGTGAAATCACAAAGTGAATAATGTCTGTTAAATATCTGTAACATTAGATATGCTTTCACAGTTATTTCGGCAAACCGAGTGCGGCGTGGGGAAAAAGTGTGTTTATATGCAGAAAACGAACGTTCTACATCGTTATATTTGCGTAATTAAAATAATCTTTGGAACAACTTAACGGTTCTGTTGACGCATCTTCACAAATTTGTCTTAATATGCCAAAATCAGAATCGTTCTCTAAAACACTTTCAAACCTTTCTAAAACACAAATATTTTTTGCGTCTTCTACGGCGCATAGCTGTGCGTGAACATGTGCAGTATTTGCAGAGATTCCACTAACGACACCGAAGGATTTTGTAATTTTTCTATTGCCTCCGCTAGTCCGAAGTAATTGTTCTGAATAGTTTTTAAATCCGTTTTGACCTGACTATCTTTAAATTTCGACTGGCTTTCCTTGATAGCCGCAGCTTCCTTTGTATCGAATTGTAAAACCACGTTCTTAATATTCTCAAAATATTTATGATAATAAAACGCGGCCTGTAACCATGTTCCCCAACGTGTAAGAGTAGGTTCTGGTGGCTCAGGCATACGGGAGCACAGTTTGTAAAATTTGCGAATACGTTTTGGGTCTGAAAGCATGAATTTTACACGTAATATGTAACAAGTTAGCACAATGTTTTTTAAGAGACCGGCCTACAGAAAGCATGTTTGCGGCAGCATCACACATAAACATCAACAGTTGGTTTGTTGAAAGTTCAAACTTTTCCAATGTATTTAACACTAACTTTGAAATTACTTCGGCAGTACATTGTTGTACTCGTCTGGAAGCTAATAGAATTGAAGGTGACGATTGATGTGGTTCCATTGTACGTACCATTACATTAACCACAGAATGTTTTTTACGATCTGTTGTTTCGTCCACACATAACCACAGTTTTTTATCTTTCAACTCCGATTTAATTCTTTTTTCAACATGTTCACGACCAGATGGCACAATTCTTTATAACGATGCCCGACTTGGTAATTTGCAGTCCGAATACTTATTCCAAAAGAAGATGCTTCCTTGTCTAGTAAATCAAACGGTAGATTACATGCAATAAATGTAACACATAAATTAAATTTAAATTTGTCATAGTATCGCGTGCAATTTTTTTTTGAAGAATGCTGGTTACTATTTACGTGACGTAGACAATTCCTTTTGGGCCAACACATTAAAGGGGTATTACAAACTACACATTGAATTTTAGCGCCGTCAAATTTAGGTCAGGCATTTCTGCTATAAATTCTGTAACTTTGTCCAACACTGGTCGTTTTCGCGACGTAGGCAACATTTTTAAAACAAACTTAGAACTACGAAATAGTATTTACGGCAGCGTACATGTATACACAACAGATCTGGTTGAGACTCGCAGTTATACTGAGGGTTGTATCGAACCTCCGCCACTGCCCGTTGGCGCTAGTGATCAACTCTAGCAATGAGGCTCGTGTGACTAGTGATGGTATTTGCAATAGACATAACAGCCATTTTTGGAGTATAAAACCCACATGTCACGAGACCTATTCGTCGACAAGGAAGATTTGGTTTCAACATCTGTTGTTTTATCAAAGGACACAAGTTACACTATTTTACATACACATTATTACATGTCACTCTTAACAAATCATTTATTTGAATTCGTTGAAAGCATTCCAATTCAAAATCGTATTGACACGTGGTTTCAATTAGATGGTGCTCCTGCCCATAACGCTTTCATTACGAGACAATTTCTAAACCACAATTTTCCAAACAAATGGATTGGAACTTTTGGGCCAGTTAAATGGCTAGTTAGATCGCCAGCCCTTAATCCACTAGACACTTTTCTGTGGAGTCTCTTAAAGAGTCAATTTATAAAACAGATAGTGATACTGCACAAACATTAAATGAAAAAACTGCGGCAGCTTTCAGATAGATAAATAGAATACATATAATAAATGCTGTTAATTCTGTTTATAAGCCATGTCAGAAATACTTAGAAAATGGTCGACAACAATTTGAGCATTTGTAAAATTTATTAATAAATGTATTTTAAAATTTATTATTGATGTCATTTAAGATTGATTAATTGATGTAATTAAAGTATTTTACAGAGATAAATTAAGATTATAGGTGTATTAGAAAGATATTCTTCCTTCATTATGTTGATAAATTCTATATATCTGTGTATTTATGGAATTAATAAAATTATTATGAAAAAGAAGTATTTTAGATACTCAGTAGATATTTTCTGTGGTATTTTTTAAAACTGTAATTTATAAAACGGAAAGCAATACTGCACAAATATTAAAGAAACTACTTGACGTACGTATTGCCATGGCAACTTCATGCATGGCACACTTATTATTTTAAAATTTAAGAAAACACAATATATCAGTTATTTTTTTTTATATATAAATTTGTAAAACTAAATTATATAATGAAAACTGATAAAATAACCTTTTTAACAAGTTTGTGTTATATCTCGTAACTGTTTGTGGTTATAAGACAAATGTTAACGGAAAAATAAATAGAGTCACGTTATCTACGGAAAATATTAATAACATTCTTTTCTAATTTAAGAAATAAATAGAGAACAATTAACAGAAATTGATAAAAATTTGATTTTCGCTCATAACTCCAGAACCGCTCGAAATATCAAAAATCTGTTTTGACCAATCAATTTGCCTTGAAAAACGAGCCTGTGATTGTGTACATACTTCGTTTTTGTCTAGCTATGCTCCTTCATAGGTATACCCATGAAATACGACCAATTTGGCCGACCCTGCACATTTTAAACTATTAAATACAAAAAATGTTTAACATGTATGCTTATTGTAGATATGTCCTGCTTTAAAACAATTAATAGATAAACTACTGGGGGTATTTTGGTGTTAAATCAGCTTATCATTTACTACCTAAAGATAGATTGTTAAATAATGCATGACTGTTTTCACAAACTGAAAAAAAGATACTACTTGCGCCACTTTCACTAACAATTATTATTACTACATGGTTAATGCGTCGAATAAGGGGAATTACTGCAATATGGCCTAAAATGAATTCACAAATTCAAATGATACAATTATAAGAGTACTGTAACCTTTCATTATGCAACTTTATAA
Source organism: Dynastes maya (assembly GCA_029619315.2). Taxonomy (NCBI): domain Eukaryota; kingdom Metazoa; phylum Arthropoda; class Insecta; order Coleoptera; family Scarabaeidae; genus Dynastes; species Dynastes maya. The sequence goes on from JAROYE020000004.1 coordinate 39,119,883, forward strand.
AAATTAATTTTATAAGCTATCTGTATTAAGATAGCATTTATCAGTAGATTTTGTACTCAAATTCATACTAACTTTATCAAAACGGTGAGGTATTCCTTCAAAATTGAGCAAGAGGAAACTTAAAATACTTAACAGTTAACATATTGAAGCCAATTACACAGCCTTTTCTAGTCTTGTTTTGCTATAACTCATAGACAAGCACTTGCAAGATCAAGGTTTATATTGTCAGAATGATCTACGAATAAGTTTACCTGTGCTTTTTTCAATTTATCTTCTAAAGCAGTGAATGCAAGATGCAAAGCTTGATGTTCGTCTCTTAACATCTGATTTAAATTTTCTAACTCTTTATTACTAGTTTCATACATCTTAATCTCAGCTCGTAGAGAATTATTAATGGTCATTAGCTCAAGTAAACTAAAAGAAATAGAAACAATTAGACATACATTAAAAAGTTATATTTTCCTCACCTGGTCTCTTTGACATTTAATTGCCTATCTTTATCTTGTAACTTAATGTTTAAATCAATTATCTGCTGGGCATTTTCGCCCTTTCTTCTATGTAATTCAGTCAGCTCTTCTTGTTGCGCTAGGACTTTTTGTTCGAGCTGCTGTATTCGTTCAGTTTGTTTAACATCCGTTGTGGATATACTACCACCTCCTGATGATAATGCTCCAACCCTGAGCTGTAAATTCTCATTTCGGAGTGCATTTGCGGCATCAAATAATTTATTGTCTGTAATATGCAACAAAAACAAACTTTTAGGTTATGTGTTTTACACGAAAAAATAAAGTATTAGCTTACTCTGAATTATAAGATCGTGAAAAGGTAGCTGTACTTTATTTCTTTCTTGCAATTGTAATATAAGATTTTCTCTCCAACTATGATCCTCTGTAGTTGCCATACTTCGATGTTTTTCTTGACAATTTCAAAAACATAACCAAAGTTACAGCATTTAACAGAAATCTGTTGTCATTTGAGTTATTTCCACCAGTCTACCAAGAGCGAGTTCTATCAAATGGTTCATGAGTCTACTAATAGTGAGTTCTATCAAATGGTTCATAAGTATATATTTTACCTTTATGGTCCTATTCCTTAAGCATTCCTTGATATAGAAATTTATGTTCCATAGAGCATATTTCTCACATAAGGACATCTTAGATAAAGAAAATTTAAGATAGCTCCTCAGGTACCTTAAGCGTATCTTGAAAAAATATTTGACAAAGTGCATAGAGCGCGTTCCAAAGCATGTTTGTTGTTCTCAGATATAAGTTACGTTTTTGTACAAATAGGGTGATACTTGTAAAGCTAAGGACGAAATTGGAGACTTTGATTTGCTATTACTAACAATTTTCAAAATTTCATCAACGAAGAAGAAAATAATCTGGTTGTACCAGTTGCTTATAATGCCCAAAACAAATTAGGATTTGAGTTTCACAAAAATTTTATAAATGACCATTTTTAAATATATGTTGTATATGTTGCAGAAAACAGAATTTAGTTTTGCTAAAACTGGATCAGTAAGTATTTGGCAGACTGTAGGTATTCATGATGTATGTAAACAAATTCCTTTCTAAATAAATTTTAAACACAATTTAACCAAACCACAAACTGCCGCGTGTGGCCGCTTGCCACTAACAAATCAAAATGAAGCTAGTAAATGATCAGTAACTGACTTTATAGCAGTGTAGTTTAATAGAATTCTTTTCACCAATTCTACAGAATGCATCCTTATCCAAGAATTACCGAAGTGAATCGACATTGCGACTATGAAATACAAAGTTGTTCTGAGGGCCGGTTGTACCAACTCTAGTTAACTCTCGGTTCAAGTGATCTGCAGATCATAGATGACGCCAGTTCAATTAGGCATGCGCTGTACAAGCAGAAATGAAACCTTAGTCAACTGATCCCGACTTAATAGCGATTGGTAACATGGAAATGTATTTGCTAGATAAGTAATGGTATTCAATAGAAAAAGAAGCGCGCCAACCATGTTTATAATTGGCCTAATTTGTGTTTATTGGTATGTCTACATGTGACAAAAAAGGAATTGGATGAGCTACAACAAATATTTTTTAGAAGGACACAATTAAAAATTTAAAATAAAATTACAGCTCTTGAAAAAACAATAAAACAAAATTAAAAATTCTCCAAAAAGAAAGTAATCTACAAATGATGATGGAAGAGGAGTAGCAAATAAAAATGAAAATTTTACGGAGGAAATAAAACGCCTAAAATAATACTGTTTTGTTATTTTAAAAAATAATTTGAAAAATTGTATACATTTTATGTGTATTCTTCGAAACATAATATTGTGCACATTGTTGAATTCTTAAAAACCATTCATATTTATTAATTGTTGAAAATATTCATTAATTAGCACATGTCGTACAATGCCATTATTATTATTATAACTTGGGTATTAATTGAAAAGAATGGGAGCCGTAAAGTGCAGGATTACCAAGAATCCTCTTCGATTTCTGTATTTTCCACAAAATCACCTCTACTCGTACCATGAAACTTCTGTTTTGTTTCATCTATTTCTTCTAAGAATTTTTCAAAAATTTGGAGTTAATCCAACAATTGCTTGAATTACTTTTTGAACAGTTCTGTTGGCTGTCGACTTATCTACATCAATTATATCTCCAGAAATGATCCAGTTGAAAGGAAACGTAAAGTAAGAAGTACCATCTCAGCAGATAATGCACAATTTCTACAAATGTATATTTCATTATTTTGAGGTTGCATTGGTTTAGTATTTAGTAATATACTTTGCCTATTACTTTCGAAACGAAGTTCATCTGAAATTTGATCTATCACATATTCCCCAACTGGCTTGAATAACCTAAATCTGTCCCTAAATTCTTTATCGCCCCAGATATTGGGTTGATTAGGCATATTTCTAGTTTCTAAGTTTTTGGCTGTCTGAGGTGCATTACAACATTAATTAGATTTAAAAATCTTCATCATCGGATAATTCCCCTAACATTCATTTTCACGCGAATGGCGTTAATAGAAAAAGAAATGCTTGTTTTTCAAGTGAAATGTCACAACACGATTTATAGGTTACATTTTATGTCAAAATCTATTTGAACTAGGCTTGAGCGGTCGATCTTAGGCGTTTAGTTGACTAGGATATTGACTCTCAGATCAAGCTTGAACTTGGTTGGTACGACGGCGTTCTCTTATTGAACCGAAGTTCACGTTGACCAACCGATGAACTTGGCTGGTACAACTGGCCCTGAGTCTAAGATGTCCTTATCTAAGGGCCGGTTATACCAACTCTAGTTAACTCTCGGTTCAAGTGATCTGCAGATCATAGACGACGTTAGTTCAATGAGGCATGCGTTGTACAAGCAGAAATGAAACTAGTCAACTGATCCCTTCTCTATAGCGGTTGGTAACAGGGAAATGTTGTATTTGCTAGATAAGTAATGGTATTCAATAGAAAAAGAAGCGCGCCAACCATGTTTATAACTGACGCAATTTGTGTTGTTGGTATCTCAACATGTGATGTGCCGATTTTTTTTAGTATGGACAGACAAAAAAGGAATTGGGAGAGCTACAAAAAAATTTTTTAGAAGAGCACAATTAAAAATTTAAAATAAAATTACAACTCTTGAAAAAACAAAATAAAATTAGAAATTTTCTAAAAAGAAAGTAATCTATAAATGATGGAAGAGGAGCAGCAAATAAAAATGAAAATTTTACGGAGGAAATAAAACGCCTAAAATAATACTGTTTTGTTTTGTTATTTTAAAAAATGATTTGAAAATTGTATATATTTTATGTGTATTCTTCGAAACATAGTATTGTGCACATTGTTGAATCCTTAAAATCCATTCATATTTATTAATTGTTGAAAATATTCATTGATTAGCGCATGTAGTACAATGCCATTATTATCATTATAACTTGGATATTAATTGAAAAGAATGGGAGCCGTAAAGTGCAGGATTACCAAGAATCCTCTGCGATTTCTATCATTTTCCACAAAATCACCTCTACTTGTACAATGAAACTGCTGTTTTGTTTCATTTATTGCTTCTAGCAATTTTTATAAAATTTGGAGTTAATCCAACAATTGCTTGAATTACTTTTTGAATAGTTCTGCTTGCTGTCGACTTATCTACATCAATTATATATCCAGAAATGATCCAGATGGAAGGAAACTACTACTAAGCTTCTACAAATGTATATTTAATTATTTTAAGGTTGCATTGGCTAAGTAGTATTTAGATATATACTTTGCCTATTACTTTCGAAACGAATTTCATATGAAATTTGAAATATCACATTTCACAACTGGCTTGAATAACCTAAATGAGGGAAGCTAAGGTTGATGTTATCCGACTCCAATCGAAATTACTGACATAAGTGCGAAAGTAACACTACAGTCGCTCCTCGATCACACATGCAAGAGAATTTTGATGATCGATTCTGTTGACCTGAAAAATTCTTCCTGGTGGAAGCTCCCTGATAGCTGACCAGCAATTTATTTCTCACTTCCTTGGTACCAATTCTCCTTATTGATGAACTAACACAGAGTGTAATTTGGCAGAATCCTTCCCCAGCTTCTGGAAGATATTGCAGGCCCATTTCAATCGAGTTTTCAAAAGAAACGCCTGAAAAAACAGGACCTAGTGTGGACGAAATAGAAGCTCAAATTCGTACTTTGTTGCGCACTTTAGTAGCAAAAAATGATAAGCGGGTCACAATAAATCATGAGCTTTTGTTTACAATGATTGATGGTAAAGTAAAGACGGAAATGAACGATCTGGATCGGGTGAAGTAGAAACAAAAAAACGAAAACGCTTTTAGATTTGGCATCTCAACATTGTATGCGTGGGTAAGATTCATTCAGTTAGTTCTTCACATTTCCTATAATTTGTCGTTTAAGAAATGGGCGGCAACCAACGAAGACATGAAAAACGGAAAGCAAGCAAAGAAGACTTACGTTCAAGATAGATTTCAAAAAGAGTGTGGACTGATAATGGATAAACCACGACAAAATAGTGGAAACAGTAATGACGGGAATACCGCTAGAAGATTTTTCACTAATCCGGCTTGTACAGCGGATATAACTGGAGTTGACGAAGAGCTTATTTCCAGATTTCACATAATACTACAAACAATATCATGCGGTAGGCAGATTAATTCCCAAAAGTTTGGTCAGTATGCATTTGAAACTGCACAATTGTATGTGAGCAAACATAATTGGCTATATGCCCTCATCGGTACATAAAGTCCTGATTCATGGGGAAAACATAATTCGCTATAATGCAGCTTTGCCACTCGGACAGTTATTTGAAGAAGCCCAGAAATCGCGCAATAAAGATTACAATTATACAGATTACATCATGCAAGAAAATGTTCGCGTTCTGCTACAAACGAAGACGTTTTCCGTACCTTACTGTTTACATCAGATCCCTATATATCCAGTCTCAGAAAAGTATCCACGCCTGTAAATGTTGCACTGGACGAGGAGGCAGTACAATTGTTACAGTAAAAGCTTTTTCTGTTTTAGTGCTCTTCCATTATGTAAAACAACGTAACTTTCAGTGAATATTGCTAAAATAAAATACCAAATGTTTGCTATATTTTATGCATATTTCGTACAAACACCTAGTTGTTGCTATGTAAATATGTACTGTTATTTACCAGTAGATAAGTTTGCTTTTATTTAATAAAGAATTGATTTCACATGATTACGCTGTATTAAGATAACAATAAATTAACGTTCTTTAAATGTAGATATCGCACAAACACTTAACTGGTGTTATTAACTGTTGTTTACCAATAGAAAAGTTTACTTTGATTTAATAAAAAATTGATTTCGCATTATTATTAAAATGACCATAAATTAATTTTTTTTTCAGCAAACAATCGTAAATTTCTTGTGGAGAATTTTGTATTCATTTGAGATCTTAGGTATTTTTGTACGTGTCTGCCAAATTTCCATACTGCCAACTTGCCACCTTAACCATAAACCACGACAGACTATAGCTATTAATTTGTATATAACTGTCCTTTACTTAATATGGCAATTGAATCTCGTTGATTTAGTTAGTTTTAGTCTTACTGGACCCCGCTTCTCCAATATAAAAGAAGGGAGTATTCTATCAGGGTAAGGAATAGATCCCATCACACAAATGTTCTCTCAACTCTCAATAGCCTCAATAATAAAAAATCGTATTCTTGAAATTATGTGCGTATACAAATCAGACATAATAATAATAATAATAATAATAATAGTAATAATAATAATAATCTTTATTAATTCCAAATATCCATGGATAACAGAATTCGTCAAAGAAAAGTACAATAATAATGTAAGTAAAAGAAAGCTAAAATAAACTAAACTAAACTAAAGTCCACCACCTGTATTAAACTAAAAAACAAATACAAACATTTAGAACATTTAGAAGGAGAAACGTAATTTAAACCGTAATGAATTAGCAAATAGTATCCGCTAAGAAATCGTCAACACTGTAGTAGCATTTTTTGGCTAAAAAGTTTTTTACATTTTGCTAGAAAGATGCTGTGCCTTTTAGGTAATCAGCTAGCTTGTATAACCTCCTACCCAAGTGCTGTGGGCTTCTATCGGTCAGATGTAAATCGCATCTAGGTATACACAAGTCACAGGCATGGCGGATATAATGTTGATGGATGCTGCTGTTGGTTGGAAGATCATTTCTGTCTTTGTGTATGTAATAAGTTGCTTCTAAAATGTATAAAGATGGAACCGTTAGAATTTTTAATGCCACAAATATCGGTTTACAGGAATCGGTTGAGATAGATTACACAAGTAAGTTATGAATAGAGCGGGCACTTTTTATATTTCGCGGACGATTTGAATTGGTAGTTCTGGTAATAAATGACATATACGCCAATTGCTTAACGTAATCCAAACCAAGGTTGGTAAGATGTATGTCTTCTAAAGGCTGTCTTAGTTCCTATCTTGCAATACTTGCCAAATTTCACTGTTATATTTCTATTAATAAGAAAGTTACAGATTTTTGACTATCGCAAAGCAGTTTGGTCCCATAGTGCACCGCTTCGATTTCCTCGTGTATTTTTGTGTTAAGTACAGTGTACACGATGTGCAACGGAAATACACAAGGGAATCGAAGCCTTGTTCTGGAGCTCCACAGCCACAGCGCACCAGCCGCCTCTGATTCCAAACATACTTCATAATGCTGTTATGCTTTATAGATGAAGTTTCCTGGGAAGGGAAAAACAAGAAGTCGTGTTCAATAGTACATTTTATTTGAGAAATATTGAACCTACATTATCTATATATCATATATATTTAAATGCAAACTTTCAATTTCCTACAATACATCATTATAACAAATTATCATTCTATGTAATTAGGAATACCCTTTTTTAAATTCATTTTTGATGTAATAATAAGTAAATGCGGATTTTTTTATACGGAAGCAATAATTAATCACTTTTATTTTCGAAAATTTAATACAGAAAATTCATTAATTAAATTCATTTTATAATTATGTTTTAATGAAAATATTTTCGTGCACTGTGAAAATAATTCATTCAAAAATGTCTAACTTTCATTAAAAATACTGTTAAACGAAAATAAACTCTTATCTACAACACCTCTCGTTCAGCATGGTATTTATCTTTATTTTATAAAATATACACAAAAATATCTGCATTTTTATAACAATAATCTAAGATAATTCAATACTTAATCTGATTCTAAAAGTAAATAGCACACTTTTTTTCATTTTGAGAACATGTACTTTTATTTTTACACGTATTTTTTTTTGTCAATCACATTCCCTTCTTTCTTCCACAAGTTATATTACATTTCGTCTGGTTTAATAGAGAATTCATAACGAACTAAATACATTGCAATTAAAGTGATATGTTTTCGTGTATTGAAAATTACATAAATGAAAATAATTACTATTTCAAATCTTCATTATATTTTGCATTTATTTAAAAATTGCTGTTGATTTTATCGTGAATCACATTTTATATTCCTTAATCTGAACATTATACAGTGTGACCCATTTTAAATGGAAGCACCTTTGCTGCGATGTATTGTACAGATACTACCACGAACAGCTTTCATGGGAAAAGTAAATATATGAAGGAAACTAGTTCACAGTTAGCCGTAACTGATAATAGAACTTTATGTATCAGTAGCGGTAGATATTGACGTAAAGGGGAGGGCGCGGACAACGATTCGATTTTATCGTGTATTTCCGTTACATAGTATACAATATGCAAGGAAAATACACGAGGGAATCGAATCGCTGTCTGCGCCCTCCCGGGTACGTCATCACCCACCGCTACTGATAGCTATATACAATATAGCTGTCACCAAAAACCAGCTGTGAAACTAGTATATATAACACCAACATGTTTTGCTATCGAAAGCGAAGATAAGAAGCCTCGGTTTCTTCTATATTCAAATTTACTTTATCTATACAAAACTAAATTGTTTGAAAATAGTTCTCATCTTCAATACAACTTAACCATAAACTACGACAGACTGTAGCTATTAATTTGTCTTTTACATAATATGGCAATTGAATCTCGTGGATTTAGTAAGTCTTATTTTTACTGGACCCCGCTTCTCCAATATAAAAGAAGGGAGCATTCTATCAGGATAACGAATAGATCCCATCACACAAATGTTCTCTCAACTCTCAATAGCCTCAATAATAAAAAATCGTATTTTTGAAATTATATGCGTATACAAATCAGACATACATTGCACAAGTAAGTTATGAATAAGGCGGGTACTTTTTATATCTCGCGGATGATTTAAATTGGTAGTTCCGGTAATAAATGACATATACGCCAATTGCTTAACGTAATACAAACCAAGGTTGGTAAGATGTATGTATTCTAAAGGCTGTCTCAGTTTCCATCTTGCAGTACTTGACCGAAAGTTTCTGGGCAGTGGGATGAAGGCGGTGAAAGACACATATTTTGACGTCATTGGTAGTAATATATAGATATACTTGTTCCTAACAACGTTCAAATTGATGGATCTCATATGTTCTATATTCCACTACCACTGACGTCATTGCGCACGCTACTTTTAAAGTGAGACCACCTTTAGAGTAAATGTATTCTACCAACCTTGACACAAACAACATATCCTTTATTACCGGAACTACCAAATTAAATCATCCGCGAAATTTAAAAAGTACCCGCTCTAGTTATGAAATAAGTTACACGTTCACTCTACCTAAATTTCAGCGATTTATATGTTAAGTGGTTCATTCACAATTTATTTATGGATTAATAGCAGTCAAAACTTTACTGTGACTACAACAAAAATGGATTTATGATGTAAGTCAAATAATGGTGGGTTTATGCACACATTTAATTTAAATTAACACTTACCCTAAATTAAGATTAAGCCCAGCGCGGTTCATGCAGATACCTATATATTCATTAAATTATTATTACGGAGCATGCGCAATATATGGTTGTATGTAACCCAACAGAATCGATAAGAACGTGATCTTGATCTTACATTCTCCAAGATATCTATGATAAATTCCTAATATTTGTAAACAAATGCAATGTATAACATTCATGAATATTGCTGTCAATCAAAGACTAGCATGAAGTTAGCTCATATTCACTCTCATATTTACAGTTAACACGAAATCTCAAGGGCAGACTCAACTTTTGTAAAAACACCTTACACTTAGGACAACTTTGTATTTCATAGTTGCATTTTACTTCGGGCATTTACTAGCATCACAGAAGTGGTGGTACAGATAAACCTTCTGCAATTGTTGATTAACATGTGGCAATAAAATGTACTGAACATTTTTTTTGGAAAAACGATATCGCATTTTAAATACTTAATTTCTAATATATTCCATAGGATTTTGTACATACTTCTCTAATGTATCGTTTAAGTTGTCTATTATTGTGTATCAGGTCAATATAATCAAAAAGATCCTTAATACTTTGCATATTTTTTCCTTATATCCTAAGTTTACCAACCTATTATTTAAAATAACAGTGCTTAAAAGTAGTGTTTATTCTGAAATAACCTCAAATCAACAGAAAATTTAATACGTACAAGTATCACACTATTTATACAACAAATTTAATAATTAAACAAATTATACATAATAATACAACTAAATTAATCAAAAACGTAATTTTATAACCGATAATAACAATGCTCTGAAACGCCTTATTAAGTATTTTGTCAAGGTGTGTTTGCTAATAGCTTATCTACCCTATTTATCGTTCTTCCTTGAGGTATACTTTTCCTTAAGCATTCCTTGATTAAGAAATTTGTATTTAATAGAACATATTTCTCACTTAAGGTCGCCTTAGGTAACGAACATCTTAAGGTAGCTCCTCAGGTACCTTAAGCATTCCTTGACAAAATACTTAGAGCATATAGAGGACGTTTCAGAGCATATTTGTTATTATCGGTTATAAAATTACGTTTTTGGTTAATTTAGTTGTATTGTTATGTATAACTTGTTTATTAAATTTCTTATATAAATAATGTGATACTTGTATGTGTTAAATTTCCTGTTGACTTGAGGTTATTTCAGACTTAACAGTACTTTTAAGCATTGTTATTTTAAATAATAGGTTGTTAAACTTAGGATATAAGGATACAATATGCTATGTACTGAGGGTTTTTTTGACTATATTGATATGATACACAATAATGGACAACATAAACGATACATTAGAGATGTACAAAATCCTATGGAATATTTTAGAAATTAAGAATTTAAAACGCGATATCGTTTTTCCAAAGAAAACATTCAGTACATTCTATTGTCACTTGTTAATGAACAATTGAAGAAGCAAGTGGATGAGGGGGTTGTCATATATTTTTTTTAATAACTGTTGTAACAAATAAGTTTCATGAAAACTCAAATGTTTGACCGCATGTTATTAATCCACAACCCCTTCTAACTAACCAAACAAACTGCACTTGAAAATAATCATTCAATAAAGGATAGCAACTAACACTATTAAAATCTAATTTTTCAGAAACAGTTTTTTATAACATAACTCCATTCAATTGTCCCTTCGATTACAGAAAATACTGGTTTGCCTATATCACCACTTCTGTGAAGCTAGTAAATGGTGGTCAGTAGCTAATTTTATAGCAGTAGGGTTTAATAGAAATCCTTTAATCAATTCTACAGAATGCATCCTTATCCGAGAATGACCGAAGTAAATCGAGATTGCAACTATGAAATACAAACTTGTCCTAAGTGTAAGGTGTCCTTACCTAAGTCGAGTTTTTCCTTGAGATTTCATATTGTCTATGAATAGGGCAGTATGATTAAAGGACAACTGGAATGATCGCGTTAATGCAAGCTGTGACGAAATATCGAGCCTAATTGTTGAAGTAGTGCAGTTGCAGAGGGTGTATTACCTTCTTTGTTTAGCACGTTTGATCTTACAAGTGATTAACGTATTCAGGTTATCTAAACAATTTTACTTGCGTTTTTTGTAAGAAAATCCTAAAAAGTTGGCGTGCATACAATTGCAAAAATATATGGAGTCTAAGTCTGTTTTCTTTTCTACAAATTGATTAAAATGTCCAATTCTTTGCAATTAGCTATTCAGAGTCAGGAATTTACACTAGTGCAAAAAATTACACAAAGAATTTTAGTCAACAGAGTCAACAGGTCGTCGATAAAAGTTGACCCAAATTATTTTATTTTATAACATCCAAATATTACGTTATTTTTTAGTTTGTAATATTTTGTATATTATGTGTACGTTAAATGAATTAACAATTTTTCATAAATGTAAATTGGGAAGCCTTACCATAACTGTTTTTAGTATTATACCGTAAGTGGGGGTTACTTTGGCAATTATTGAATTTCAAAATCCTACTTTTTACATATAAATTAAAATTTGTTTATTATAACCACATCAAAACATGGGTATGCACCTTTGTTATGAATTAATTCATAAACATATTTAAAATAAAAATATTTAGTAGTTTATATTGTAGATATGTTATTATTATATAATTATTTAATAAACTTATTTCTACTTATATAAACAACATTTTTTATTTTATCCGTCTTTATGAAAGCCTGTATGACATGAAATTCAATTATTGTTAATTCTCAAAGTTCACTTAGGAAATTGAAATTATTTTATTTTTGCAGTTATTACACAATACATTCATACTTATTACAAGAATCCATATAAACTGAAACGGCTATTGAAAAAAAAACTATTTTTTTAATAGCTAGGGTAATTTATTTTAGTTTATTTCAGAAATTTCTATTTAAAAACACTATTGTTTTTTCTTAAGGCTCTTGCTTTCAAACCGTCACATTGCATCATTCAATCTGTGCCGATGGCCGTCTAAAAACATAGTGGCACATTTTTCGTTAAAAAGGTGTAAATAATATGCATTCCAATGTTTGAGATTTTCTAGGAAAAAAACGCTTATTTCGGGAGGTCATACTATTTCCTTTTTTAAAACATACTATTAAACATTTTGAAACGTCGAAAATATTATTTCTGCAACATCTATTTATCTTAAAATATATTTTTAAGTAAGCCTAATCATTTCAAACAAATAATAAAATCATTTTTATATTGCCAACGCTCTCATTAAAAGCAGTTGGTGCAACAAAGACAAGTAACCAGCCTTTGCAGCTTACCCGTTCTAATATCTCGGACTGACTTTTTAATGTTGCGCAGTCGTTCCAGTTATCTTGTTTAATTCAGTGCTAGCAGCACTAACGGCCATATTGATAGTTCCTCCCCAAGGTATACTTTGCTTTAAGCATTCCTTGATATAGAAATTTGTGTTTCATAGAACATATTTCTCACTTAAGGTCATCTTAGATAAGAAAAATCTTAAGGTAGCTCCTGAGGCATCTTACGCACACCTTGGCAAAATACTTGAGAGGGCGTTTCAGAGCATGTTTATTGTTATCGGTAATAAAATTACATTTTTGGTTAATTTAGTTGTATTATTATGTATAATTTGTTTAATTACAAAATTTGTTGTATAAATAATGTGGTACTTGTATGTATTAAATTTTCTGTTAATATGAGGTTACTTCAGAATTAACAGTACTTTTAAGCATTGTTATTTTAAATAATGGGTTGGTAAACTTATGATATAAGGATACAATATGCAAAGTATTGAGGATCTTTTTGATTAGATTTATATGATACACAATAATAGGCAACCTAAACGATACATTAAAGATGTACAAAATCCTATGGAATATTTTAGAAATTAAAAGTTTAAAACGCGATATCGTTTTCCAAAGAAAACATTCAGTACATTTTATTGCCACTTGTTAATAAACAATTGCAAAAGAGTCGTTTACTTACACCACTTCTGTGAAGCTAGTAAATGGTGGTCAGCAGCAAATTTTAGCATAGCAGTATAGTTTAATAGAATTATTTTTCTACAGAATGCATCCTTATCCGAGAATGATTTAAATAAATCGATATTGCTACTATGAAATACAAAGTTATCCTAAGTATAAGGTGTTCTTACAGAAGTTGAGTTTTTACTTTAGATTTCATGTTAATTATGAATATGAGAGTAACAGTAAGATCTTAGTTGAATTTTCCCAATATTCTTAATTTTAATGCAAATTTAATTCGTTACATGAACCCATTTATGTTAATATTATTTTAATCATTGATGTTGAATTTCATTTAATTTTAAATTTGTACATAAACCCATCATAAAACGAGAACAATTTTTTTTATGAAAGAAGCATTCGATATAGCAAAGTCATTCGCCCTAATAATCTTCTTGGAATCGTTTTTACATTTTCTTCAGCATTTTGAAGATCACTTCTCTACTACAATTTACTGCAGCAATTTTATTATAATTCATTTTTGATATGCATGCTTTCTTCCTTATATTTAGAAAATATACGTGTATGCAGTGGCGGCTGGTAATGTAAATGGGAGGTCAACTACAACGGTTCGATTTTTTCGTGTATTTCCGTTGCATATATGATGCACACGATATGCAACGGAAATACACTAGGGAATCGAAGCGTTGTAATGCATCTCTGCAGCAACAGTGCACCAACCGCCGCTGCATGTACGAACATATGTAAAATAAACAGGTATGTATCAATGTAAACAAGGCACACAAGAGAAAATGTATACAAATTCACATAACTTATCATACGTTACGATCTGCGCATGCTTCTCTTAACATTTAAAGATTCTCCTAGAAATTTTCGAGAGAACCAAGTTCTCTCTGTTTTTAGAAAAAGAATACGAAGAATTTTTGTCATGAGAACCACGCCCACTATTCTCACGATGTGATAGTTCTCTTACATTGGAGAATTGGAGTCCTAGAGTTTAAAATTAATTTTGCGTATATATGCCAAAAACCATTAGTTATTTAGAGTAGGTATTAAGATTTACAAAGTTGGCAGCAACTTGGGTAGATACCCCGCCTATTTTTGTGTCTCGAAATTCACTCAACCTAGGTTTTTGTACCTTGACAGCATTTGTACTTACATCGCCCGACAGGTGGATCTAATGCTTAATAGATATTATTTTTAATTTTAAACGAGAAAACAGAAAATGTGAGAATCATGATAAGAATACCTTTCACTATCTTTTTTTATGTTGAACTGGCAGTTGTAATATTATAAAAATGTACCTTGAACGTATTACTTTTTACTACGATATAAACGCAAAAAATCTAAATGTCCGTAATAGCAAAGTAATTACTAATTATATTAACTTGATATTTATTCCATGAAGAATTAACAGTTGTACGCAGTTGTTGCGATAGTGGGACTGATGCACAACACAGGTTAGAATTCAGGAATTCTTTTTTTAAGCTTAAATCGATATATGTATGTGTACCAATTTCAGATTCAGTTTAGTAATGGTTTAGAGTTACTGAATAAAATGTAGAAACAATAAATTTAAATGCATTCATTTCTCTGTCACTGTTTCCTTTTTTTTTGAATTAGAATCATCTTTTAAACACTAACAATATTGGAACTATTTTTATTTTAAAGTACATACAGTCACAATCAATAAAAAAACATCTATTATAAAATATACAAAAAGGAAGAACAATTCATCCATATAGTTATATAATTAAATTATTTCGAGCTTTCGTCGGGTTTACCATAAATCATTTTATGATCGTTTATTCAGTTAACTTCTTATTTTCTTTTTACAATGTACAAGTGAAGTTATATAAATATAGTGAATGTAACATAAAAGCACCGAATATAAAGAGTCGTTTTACAACCATGGCTAATCTTGAGCACATGTTTATACTATTATTCACATTATATAATAATTACAATATATTTTTATATTTTAATACTTCTCTATAACGTATTGCTTCGTGGTAATTTATTTTATAAATGAAAGAGGTTTTTAACATCGTGCATATTAGATATAAAGAGACGAATTTGCCTCATCTAATTTATACGAGTCTTTTCACGTTTATAGTTTGACTTTGGTGTTATTTACAATAAAAAAGAAATAATATACATATTATAATTACAGCTAGTTACTAGTAACTAAATCCATTGAAATTTCCGCGTATTTACTAAGATTACAGGTAGGAATAGGTATTACTTTAGCATAAACACGCATTTATATTATTCCTTGCTTTGGTAATCTTTCCTGTATTAATATATAATAAGAGGTGATTGTGAAAAACACATAACCTCTCTTGCGTCCTTGGTTTTAGATCGGTCGTCCGTAGGCGCGAGAGAGACGGGAAAGAGGATCAAAAGGGAGCAAAATGTACGGGACTTGCGAAAAAGAGCGAACCTCCTGAAGGCTTCCTATCTAGCTACATCGAAAGAGGGCTATTTTTCCTATAAAATAGGCGTAATTTCGTTCGAAACGGCCGCAAGTATGTTAACCGGGCCTCTATATTTTCAAAATTTATCGCCGTAGGAAAAGAAAAACGCGGAACGAAACGCCGTTGTCGAGGGGACACGTTTGACTTATGATACTTTATCGAAGAGTAGACATAGACAAATAAATAACTTTTGATTATCATAAGTGTAGGTATCGATTAGTAAGACGGTGGGATAGCCCCGCATATGGAGAGTAAGATGGCATGCATACGAAACACAGCTTGTAATCCAACGGCAGTACTGTTTAGAACTTCCTAGAGATTTATCATTAATAGATTAAATATATCGTGTTCATTTTCGTTCATTAATATTTATAGGTTCAAGAAGGTATTTAAGGTGTTGCAGTAATTTCTTTTATAAACTGTAGATGGAAAGATAATGCAGTATATATC
The DNA here is from genome assembly GCA_029619315.2 of Dynastes maya. Classification (NCBI taxonomy): domain Eukaryota; kingdom Metazoa; phylum Arthropoda; class Insecta; order Coleoptera; family Scarabaeidae; genus Dynastes; species Dynastes maya. The sequence continues at coordinate 39,136,156 of JAROYE020000004.1, forward strand.
AAACAATGTAAAGAATTAATTGTCAGAGAAGATTTAACCGTTAAACTAAAATTTATTAGCAGACATTTTGTAGAAATACCAAAAACTATTAGAGACAACAACATTTTATGAATAAAGGCTGTGCGTGTTGTTGCTTTGAGCCTAATAATATAACGCCCGTAATAAGTTATACAGTGAGGACCTAAAGTATCCCCCCCCCACTAACTTTTGAACAACTGCCGCTAGCGTTTTCGGAAAAAATAGGTCGATTTTTATTTTTTCTAAACTAACTTTTGGTATTATTGAGAGTTCAGCTTCATTTCCGGTTTCACCGGAAGTGACGTCAACTTTTTTATTTTAAATAGAACACCCTGTATATGTTTTCATTTTTGGAAAGGCAATAGAAGGACGAATTCAACTATATCACATTTATTATACTTTAGCTTAAAAAATATTACAATATGGAGCAATAAAGTTGGTAGTAATCTAGTTTTGTTATTATGAATGTCTCCTGTGACACCAATTGTCGGTCTGTCAAATCTCTCTCATAAGCGCAAATTATTCTAATTACTTAGTTAAACAGTCAACAAAACAATGAAGATATATTATTAAATTAAAACAGTTTGCAGTTTTTCTTTTAGCCTACTTTGCTCACACAGGCACAATTTATCAATGTATATCGGGATATTTTTTAATGAAAAGTATAGCGAATGTGGCATCGTTGAATTCGTCTTTCTATTGCCTTTCCAAAAATGTAAAAATATACAGATGTTCTATTTAAAATAAAAAAGTTGACGTCACTTCCGGTGAAACCGGAAATGCAGTTGGACTCCCGATAATACCAAAAGCTAGCCCAGAAAAAATAAAGATCGACCTATTTTTTGGGAAAACGCTAACATCGGTTGTTCAAAAGTTGGGGGGGGGGGAGGATACTTTAGGTCCTCACTGTATAAGTTATGGAGGTCTAAGGTGTATTCGGATGTTTGTAATCAACTTAAAAAAGGATCAAATATTGATGCATATGCAGAATACAGACGTTAAATATTCGATTTGAATTTACAATCCTACATTTTAGGTAATTAGCAGAGATGAAAGTCAGTTAGGTTCAAGGTGTAACTGAGTACGAAAAAGGAATACATCAGCATTAGTGGGGGTAAAGAGGCGGCATCGCACACGCATTGCTAGGTCACGTACATATCGTTATCTTAGATAAGGATATAATGCATACGCGATATTGCCTCTCTACCCCCCTAACGCTGACGTATTTCTGTTTAAGCTCTCAGTTACGCATATCTGTAATTTTATTAAATTAACACCCATAGTATGAAATTTCCATCGCATTGCTGAAACCATAAATATGCACTCTGGCATGAATTTTTGATACATTATTACAGGCATTATACAAATATAAGCTTCTCTGCTTGATTTCGAAAAGCGAAACCAAACCAGATATTACTCCAACTGACAAGGTTATTATTAAGTGTTGAACCGAAATAATAGTAAATTGCGGGCATACCTATTTTAGGTATTTTTTTAGTACAAAGATTGGGCAGAGCTTTTTTGATTTGGCCCATCTGAGACTATGCTTATTTTTGTCTAGAAAACAGTTTTCAAGTGACTACTATTATGAAAATTGCATAGTATAAAGCCCGTTCGACACTGTACTATTTGTTAGCTAGAATATAGTATTCCATTTTGAGGCTAATTTCTAGGGTGTCAATAAAAAATTTTGCGTTTAAAGTTGGCGTTTTTTCCAATTATTATACTACCGCTACCGGCCCTTCGTTATTAATTATTATTGAAATAAATGTATATTTCGAGGTTAAATTTATTTACAAATATCAAATGAAACCAAAAATCATTCCAATAGGAATATCAAGACAGTTTAAATAGCTATAGTATACAATGAACTGTAAGAATTAAAATATGTACCTAATCGTAAATATATTCAAGTAAAAACATAATACATCCTAGTGTTTTTTTTTTAATATAGTGACAATTATATCAACTCATTGTTTTGTAGGAATTGAAACAGTAATAAATATATTTAAATAAAAACGCTGCAGGTGTATGCCCATTGGCAATTTATAGTATAAAAAGTTGGATGAAAAACAAGATCAATTCTGTTTTGGCCAAACTGTACCAAAACTAAATAGAACTTTTTTGATTTACGCTCTGTAACTTCTATACTGAATTTTAGTTTAGACACTTGAATACTAACTTCTAGATAAAAAAGTAGTGCCATGCTTCTTGCGACTGAAACCAATTTGTATATTATTATTGCTAAATCTAAACTCTCAGGTTTTTGACTCTTGCTCCACTTTAATAGGTTAGTAATATAGGTAGTAATTCCTTTCCTAAGCAAATTAGAGAAAAAGTATTAAAATAAAAATATATTCGGAGACAGATACTGCACAGCATAAAATTATGTCCAAGTAGTTTGCAATATAAACGATACAATTTGTGTTTTTTAAATGGAACATCCTGTATATTATTACATTTTTGCGTGTCTCTCCTCAATTCAAATCAACTTTCATGAATATTCCCTATATCTGTTCTTAATATTTGAGATAATTGAAATCATTCGAGATGTTTGCGAAACGCCGCCGTTTTTTAACGGCCAGATTCTTAAAAGCCGTACACGCTAGAACGGTGTACAAGATACTTATCGACATCGTGACCATGTTTGATTCATGCTATTTCATGGAATATTCTGTATATTTTTCCAAAATCTGATACGGAAGCTGTTCTAGAATTTTTTATAAACATTTTCTTATACCTAAAATGTGTCATTCTTTAGTAAATTAAATATGCGGACAAGTTTTTTTATTAAAATGCTATTTTTTTGAGTGTGTATTAACAATTGTGTTGTATAACTCTTTTATCGATTTTTTTCCGAAGTTAAATGAAGATTTTGTGGAAACAATATGTGAAAGAAATCATGGTTTTATGTTAATTAAGACAATTACTTGTAGATGCATTGCAGTATATCTTACAATTCAATACCGTTGTCGTAAATATGTTTTTAATGTAAATGCATTTGTTCTAAAGAGATCAGGATCTTCTGCATATTATACTAATCTAATAGTATTATGTACTTGGAGTAAAATATTTCCGTACCGGTCCTAGGTCAAGTTTGTCAAATAACAACATTAACCCAACTTTTAATAAAAAGTACTCTTAGTAACTAATTTAACATTATTGCGTCTACCACTGTTCTAAATGGGAGCGTTCAATTTTATCCTCTACTCGCAGGTTGAACATTACATATAATTACAGAGGAAATGATAGAATCTGGTGTTTTTGAGAAAACACATGTGAACAGTAATTTTTCAGCAATACCAGACGTATAATAAACGTTTTAATGTTAACAAACCGTTTCATATTATACAATGTGTAATTCAAAATGATCTCTTTCTTTCTTGGTATTGAAGAGTTTTAGTATCCTGAACGGCCAGAGTAAATAAGTCACCGCCAGATTGAAGTGTAAATAACACTCAGCCTGTAATATTAACAACAAAGGTTATATATCTTTAGAGGGCATTTTGATCAGCCGTTTCATAGTACAATCGATTTACATTTAATTTCTAAAATATACAATCTTGCATGCACAAAAACTAAAGTGAAATCCTAGTGACTGTGATTAATAGGGGCTATATGACTGCCTGCAGTATAGGAACGTATTACATCTACTGACCGCATTCGAGCACAAACCAGTCTACAGGAAGTATTAAGTAGCGTGCTGCATGAATTTAACAAATAGTTTTGTTGTACAGGATGTTTCCTTAAAATTCGGACTCACTGTCTGTTTTACAAAAAAAAAAAAGGTTACCAACGAAGCATTTTTTCTGAACCTTTCGAATTTATTACCAAAACAACGTAATGTTGCAGTTTAGGTCGGTCTAGGAATGTGCAAACAAGTCAATATTTATAAATTTGTTAGTTCAATAAGTAATAATAAAACGTTATTTGCAGCGAAAAGATTTTTATAATTTACGTATTAATATGTTTTTTTTTTAATGACATGCACCCCCAATAATAGCAGATCTAAATGAAAGAAATCAACTATACCAAGTAGAAATAGTCGATTTGATCGGGTACGCACAGTGGGACAAAAGTAAATCTAGATGATACGCCGTAAACCTGTATGAAAGTGAGCCTTATTTATACCACCGATACTACTTCGGGCAGTCGTCCAAGTTCACTTTTGTTCCATCGTGCAATATTTGTATGGGCATTTGCTTTATAGTTAATCAGCCGAAAGAACAAAAAAAAGAATGTTACCATCCATTCGAAATAAATAACTTTGTAGATACAAGAATTATGAATGCTTCTTAGAAATTAATTAGTTTGAGTAATCCTTCTTTTCGATGGCTTTCTCACGTTCAGATAAAAAAATGCTACGTGTGGCAGTTTCACAGTGCAGCATTCAACTATAGCGTTCGAGGCACTTCCGACAGGGCGGTGTACATATATCTCTTATATAAACATGATGCCATATTATGTAGTGTCCTTAATTTTAAAATCGAACTATAAATTTTGCAGTGCCTAGCAACATAGTTTGTTTAACAATTCACGTGAAGACGTACCTACCATCACTTTCATAAAAATCTGGGGCAACTCTTATAAGCTCATTTTGACGTTTTTTCAATCTTGTGACAATGACTTGTCCATTTACAATTGACACTGACAGACAATTTCACATCTTTTCTCATAGTTTACAGAAGCATGTTTAAAATAGGTAGTCATAATATCCCTTGTCCCAGATTTTTATGAAATGTATGTTTTTAGGGTATCTCTTGTTGCTTGTCTTGTTCTCAAATAAGTACTTTAAATTTCTGAACTATTAACTACCTGCCCAATTTGGCTAAACTACATATGTTAATTTATGTATGCTTGAATATTGTAAGAGGCGCGCCTGTCATTCCTTACACAGACCTTAACTGCAACATTACCTTAAGACAATTAAAGAAGTGCTGGAGCTTTGGTATTTTAATATAAACTGTGTAAGTGTGTGAAATAAAAGTTGGATACCGTATTAAACCTTTGCTTGCTGCGAAATCATATTCGATTCAAATATATTGTTGTCCTTTGTTGAAAGGTGCTTTTTATATGACAGCTTGAATTATTTTAGTTCCATATTTTTACGAGGCGAAGCAGTGTTGGTGACCTCTTCCCTCTATTTTCCTCTAGTTTTTCTTTTCTTTGTCTTACTCATGAAGACATAAAGTATTTTCGTTTAAAAACCAGTCAACAACAGATGAAGTTCGAAATTAATTTTACTAACGAAAAATTTAAATTATATTTCTTAAAAAAACATATTTTATAAATGTATCGTATTTGGATAGGCAAATTGCTATTCATATCCAATTTATGGATTTTAAAACAACATTCACATGGTGACCACATTTTATTACACCCTACCTACAAAATTGAACTTCGTAACTAAGGGAACAGATGATATTTCAAATGGTGATAAAAAAGTCAATTTTATTTATTTAAAATTGTTAACTGGGGCTCCGAATAACAAAAACAATCCGAGACAGAATAAACAAGTTTTCGACAAAGAACAAATTTAAAAATTCTTCAATATTTTTGTTTATATTTTGAATAAACATGAAACTTTTTAAAATAAAACTGCAGTACATCATCCAACAAACCCTTTTCCACATATAATTTGTAAATTACGATCCAAGGAGCAAAGCCCAAGGACATTGGCAAGCCAATCGAAGGCTATTACAATTTTGAAAAAGAACACCGAAGAGCTGTTTCACTGAGAGTCTGCAACAGTGTGCAGGTATTGAAAATTAAATATTTGGCCAAATAAATTCAAAAGAAAAATTTAATTATTTTTAATATAATATCCAAATTACGAAAAACTTTAATTGAATAATTCAAAATTAAATTAGCTATCAGATAGGGATTGATTTAGGTTTTGCTCCATTCTTTGTTGATAAGAAATATAATCTATCCAAATTTATTTATTTAAAATTACAAACAAACTCGTCTCTTTAAAAATCATTTCATTTCTTTTATCACTTGTTTATTTGCAAAAAGTTATTATGTTAGATTCCACAATTAACGAAAACACTTTCAAAACGTTAGCTCTAAGATTCATTTAATTCATATAATACACATTTAACTTTATTTACACACAAATATCATTACAATATATCTGCTGTGACCACTGCCTTCAATAATTTTTGAAATATACAATTGTGGATATGCAATACCAACATTTGAATTAAGCAGTAAATATTGGCTATATAAAATCAAATACTTCAAAAGCTAAAGATGATGGTTATAATTTAATATTTGAAATCGGAAACCACTTTATATTGATTTCGTGAATTCCATTTAAAAAGAAATTTCATCTATCGCAACATTTCAAATTTTCATTATTTTTTTATCTTGGTATCAAACTCGAGAGATTCATTATTTTGATAATTTACTTTTTCTAGGACTAACATTGATTAAAATAGACGGAAACATCTTGTACATAGTTCTCCGTTTTACCATTAAGTACATGAACATATAAGAGAACATTTACAGAAAATGGCACGTTTCAATGGAAGTAGTTATTGTATCGGCATCTATTTGAGAAAATTTATTATAATTACTTATATAGATTTACCTAAATTTACTTTTTAATTAGATTTGTACGCTTGTTTATCTTATTTGCTGATATAAATATAAGAAAAACAAAAACAAATATGTGATGTCATTTATTCAGAAAAATAAACTAAGTACAACACAAAAGAAAAGAACAATTTTACTGTTTCAGTCAAACTATATACGTAAAAATGTTATTAGGTGTGTGATCCTTAAATACATATAATGTATGTACAATTTCACGAATTTGGGAAGTGCTGGTTGCTCATTTTAGTCGTTAAAACTGGAATGTAAAGCATCACTAATGCATTTATTAATTATACTGGTAGATTCGTTTCGTACAATATAAATAGAAAAGGCGTTAGTCTAAACTAAGAATAACTTGTACTTAATAAAATATTTCATCCTAAATATATGTGCCAATAGCTACAAATAATTCATTATACCTTATTTAACTAAAATGGATCTTAGACAGTTGCCTTTGAAAGACGTTCCTAACGTTTATACCTGAAACAGATTCCTTTAAGGATCCTTATTTTTGTCATAAAAGAAGTAATATATGGTTGCCTTAAAGACTCATTATCTAGAACAAGGACTTATGCAAATTTTAGTCAGGGTCACATTAAGAACCACAAACAAACAAATGAAACAAAATATACGAAAGTTAACAATTTTACTTATGAATATTTTTGTGTATTATCATAACCTTCTGTTTTACTTATGAATATTGTTGATGAAACGTTAGTCATTATATTGAGTTTGTTATTAAATTAACATTAGGTATGAAGATTCACGATCGGCTAGTCCTTGTTCTAGAAAATAATAGAATGTGCATTTTTTTTTAAACTTCCGGTGTAATTATCAAAGGCAGCCGAAAATATAAATAAGTGTCTACCAGTTTTTCTTTCACTAGCACTACATGATATTACCATCATAAATATAAATTAAATAATCTCTTGTATATAAATATGTATTTGGTCTAGAAATTTTTGCATTTTTAGTTAAGTATACATTGAAATGCAACTATCTATAGTAATAGGTTCAACTGTCAACACTAATGGTAACTAGAATCTTCCATAAGTATGATGTAGAATGTTGTTTCTTACTCTTATTAAAAAAATAGAATAGAATGGAATAAACGAATTAAACGATAGAATAAATTCATTTCCTTTTATTCATTTAAGGTATCACAATTGAAATCATAACTAAAAACCTAAAAATTGAATTTAGTATATCATACTGATGGTGATACTCGTGTGGTAACGTATACATATATGCATGTATATTGTAGATAGTATGATGTAAATCTGAAAGATTCTTTGGATTAAACTTTATATACGTTTCGATTTTAATTATTAGTGAATAATTAAATTAAAAAATAATATTTTTGGTACACGTTTTTGAATTAGTTATGTATAAGTAATAATTAAAAATTACAGTATAGTAGTAACATTGGGTTTATTCTTGTTGTCCGTTAGTTAATATCTAAAAATAAATAAAAAAGCTTTGCGCCAATTGTACATTGTTTCCTAATGAATTCATGGATTAAAGCTCCTTTCTCCGTCTGCGATTCCGTGCATTAGAAGTGTTGAAGCGAGCCGAATTCCATAGACTGCCTTTGTCAGTATACCCAGGAGACCGGTATCCACTGTGGTGTTGTTTGCACCCGTTCGATTGCAGCTTCTAGGGCACTGATCGTTTCGTCTATATCATTATTAACTATGGTTAAATCGAAATAATGTCCGTACGCTTTTCTTAACATCTCCGATTCTTTCGCTAATCTTTCTAGACTACCGTCGTACTATAAAAACAAATGGGTTAATTAATTTGATTAATTAAAATAATAAATGTATCAGAAAATAACATACGTAAGCATGTATTGTTGTAACCATTAAAATATGTCAAACTGTAGTCACTGTTGTGATATCTACTAGGTACTTATATATTAGTAAGTACTTGCTAAATAGTAAATGAGAGTTTTTAGTTAATAATAATAAATTACAATTTTAATTATGTTGAATAGTTTAGTGTAGAAAGGACCTTACTACGGATACTCGTTCTGTATCGAAAAGCTGCATTTGGTACTAAAAAAACTAGAGTTTATTGACTTAGCTCCTTCCTGTACTCAACAGTTGTATACCCGTAATATTTAAGTAACAATTTTTTATTTGATATCAGTGCATAAGGGAGATATTAAACTATCAAAGATCTTTATCAAAAATATTTGATAAAATAAATTTTACATAATATATTACAGTGTAATGTAGCATCTTTCATCAAAGATGTCACTGACCTTGTATTTGACCTGTATAAAATCCATATTATCAAATATTTTATAAAAATCTTTGACAAAGATCTTTGATAGTGTAATAATCCTCGTAACTCACCGTCTTGTTCAAGAAGTATTTTATAAAAGATAGTATACTCTATAACTAATTTGAAAGGTGGCAGATCGTATTTTTATATTTACCATTGGGGCCAAGCCAGTAAAGGCCCAAACAAAGTTTACATTTTTCCCTTCGACTTCATTAATACGAGGATTCCTTTATCAAATTAAAGATATTTTGTGACAATTGCCTAGGGCAAAAACACCGTTCAATGATACGATTCTCATACTGATAACGAGAGATTTGATAAAATTGAATATTTTTTCCTGCGATAAAGTATTTGGGATTCTAAAGAGTCTTGAAATGATGCGGAAGTAAATACCTAATTATCCCTAGCAAGTAAAAAAAAGCACGAAAAGATAAAGTTTCCTTTTAATTTTCAACAACGTTTTGTGTATGAGCGATTTGCACCAGGATATGCGGCAGTCTTCGAACTTATTGATGGATTTACTTTTGCACGTTTCAAACTTTCTGTTACTTTGGTAATAAAAATTCAATATTGATGCAATCTGATTCAATAGGTTCTACAGGTGTGTGTTCTATATTTTACATGGATATCATAAACTGGGGGATAAGGTTAGAAACAATGAACGAATTGACAGTACAGAATTTTAAATTTTTATAAAATGTTTTGTTAAATTATATTTATCTTGCATTTCGTAAGGTTTCACTAAAAAATAAAGATAAATTTTTATGAACGTTAATTGCGGAAAGGACTTAAGCCACCTTTTTAATAAATTTATTATTAGAACTACAAATTCTGGAGAAAAAGTTCCGCATACTACTAACTTCATAAACATGATGGCATATATACGAGAATGATAAGAAAAACAACAACACGAAAAATATAAATGTTTTTGGTAAATATATGGAAACCATAGAAAATTACTTAAGCATTTTAAAAATAAAGGATTAAATTGATGTATTCAATGAACGATTAAGGTGACAGACTCACTTCTTGAAAATATTATTATCTAATAAAAATATCTGGGTGTTATTTACATAAACTGTTAAAGATGTTATTTCTAAGAGATTCATATGTGAAAATGAAACATTAGGGACAAAATGTTGTTCTTAGGTTCTTTGCTGTGGAAATTCTGAAACACACTCTGTAGGTAGTGTGCTTTTCTGACTCATCGTGTATATACTGTCTTTAGCATAATACTAAAAGCAACGTGCGATATATGACTTGACAAATGCAGAGAGAATGAGTTTAGTTACTTTCTGATACGTTTTCATGACATTTTATATTATACCATTAAAATAAATAAATCAACCTGTTATCAATCAAATATATGCTAAAATACGCACATCTGCAATGTTTTGCAAAGCAGGGGCAGCAATGAACACAACATATGGTGAGAATTCTGCGGTTCTGAGAATCTTCAGGGCTTGCGGTTCGACATCTAGAATAGCCATTTTACCATCCTGGTGTATTCTTCGTATCGTTTCCAATTTGGTGCCGTACATTGCGTCCTCGTGCGTACCTGAAAATTGATGTGAAACGTAGATAAAGAAAATTATATTGCAATGTACTAGATATATTGTGGTTACCGTATTCTAAATACTCGTTCGCGGCAATGTCGGCCATCATTTCATCGTGAGATACGAAAAAATAATTCCTACCATTTTCTTCATCTGCTCTAGGGGGCCTCGTTGTATCTAAAAGTAATTTAGTAAGATAAGACATTGCAAACTACGCAAGTACTTATAAATGTTAAGCACCATGATACAGCTAAAACATCGAATAGGTACGCGTCTAATCTTGCAATAATTCTCTTATGGCTTAAATTGTTTTTGAATGTAAATTCAAATTGTTCTCATAGCATACATCAGGGGTTCCCTAAGTGTGCGCCGCGGTGCGCCATAAAGAGTAAACAGGGGCGCCGCGAGGCACTCCTGCGAAAGCGGGCAGACATAGCGGTCTGGAACATTCTAGAATGAACATTTCGACACGGCTTCGTAGCTAATGGAACTTTCTAGTCTGCAACTTGATGAGGCTGCTGACAGTAACGAAGACCTTATTTATTACGTACGCTTCCTGGATGATAATATTTATCGTTGAAGACCTTCTGTTCTGCAAACGAATCATTGGTAGCGCAAAGGCTTATTTGAGATGCTTAACAAGTTTATAACCGAAAGTGATTTGGATTGGGAAAATTGCATCGGTGTACTGATGGAGCTCGATCAATGTCTGGTTGCTATGGAGGATTGCAGGCGCTTATTCGCAGTAAAGCACCGCATGCTATGTGGAGCCATTACATCATCCATAGGGAAGCACTTGCTTCAAGGTCAATAAGCTCTCAATTGAAAGCCAAATTTTTCAAAAAGCTATGCATGGACATAGGAGTTGAACACACGGCCTTGCTATACTACTGCAGTTTACGATGGCTTTCACGTGGCAACATCTTATACCGTGCATTCAAGCTACGTCAAGAAATTCACACTTTTCTACAAGAGGAAGGTCATGAAAACTCCACGTACTTTGCCGAATCCGACTTTTTGCTGAAACTAGCGTATTTGTTCGATATATTTGACAAGCTTTCAATTTGTTTCTGCAAGGCAATAACATGCACATTTTGAAACTTTTGGAGAAGGTTGCGGCGTTTAGGAAAAAGCTGCAGTTATGGATAAGAGAAATCAATGAGGGTGGCGGTCAACGTTGTTTCCCTGAATTGCACAAACACGTGGCTTGTAATAAAGTTGTTGTTTTACAAGACTTACTGACCCTTTTCAAGGAACACCTCTCAGAGCTCACTAACTGGTTTGCAAAATTCTTTGAGGAAGACAAAGTCGAGAAATTTGCGTGGATCCAAGATCCTTTCTGTGCTCAAGCTTTATCAGAATTCACTTCGCATGAAGAAGAGAGTCTTGTTGAACTCTCTTCCGACAACAGCATAAAAACAAAATTTACTTCTTCCGATTTAGTGGAGTTTTGGATATCAATCAAAAATGAATATCCAACTCTGAATTCTTTTTGCGACAACCTATTTATGGGAAACCAGATTTTCAGCTGTAATAAAAAACAAATATCGCTTAAAAATCGATGTGGAGCGAGAAATGAGAGTGGCAGTGTCAAACCTTTTTCCGCGTTTTGAAAAAAAATGTGTAGCGATCAGCAAGCTCACACGTCACATTAACTTACTTGTCGTTGAAGGTTTTCACCATTTATTTCATTTTTTTTTTTTGTATTTTCATATCTTAATTTGATGGTTCTTGTGATTCAATTTTAATAAATGTAAGCTTTAGATTGTGAGGTTTATCTTAAGAGTTGGTTTCATTTCTGTGCCTGATTTATGTCATTCTACATATATTTTGAATGGGTCGCCGGGACAAAATACTAAACCTGTAAATGCGCCGCGGACTGATAAAGTTTGGGAACCCCTGGCATACATTATATTGCAAAACATTATAATCCATTATATGCAGCTTAGAGAAAGAATCGTTAATATCTTGGAAACTATGAAAAATAGGTAGGTTAAACCCTAATATGAATCGATATAGAATGTCATTTTCAGTCCAATGGTGTAGTTAAAAATATCATGATTCATTAAAAAAAAGGAGTTTTTTTCGTTTAAAAATATCTATGTTTGCAAATAGTTTATGAACACCCAGTATATACATTAGTAACGATAACAATAATGATGATTTTCCATTCGTTCCACAAAAGTAAATAACTTAATCTTCGACACATTCTCAAATATTTAATTTCAACAAGAGCGGTGCAAACGTTAACAGTTTTACATAATCGTAAATATTTGAAAAACAGTTGACTTTAGGGGTAAGGTGGTCTAACACAAATTGTTTACATGCCTGTGTGTACAATCGATTAAGTGGATAAAAAGTATACTATTGTATTTAAAATATGAAAATTGGTTCAACCGGAAGCGTTTTGTAGGAAAAAATACTTTAAATTAATGGATCCGATGCTATAACTACCTATTTCAACATTTCAGAGTTAAATTCATAATAACATCATTAAAACTTCTAACTAACGAGTTTCCTGAAATATCCTATATATAATATTTGTGAATATTTGTGTTGTAAACTGCTTAGTTATTTTTTATAATTTAGATTACAGACTAGAACGTGTGGAGATGTGTAGTTCCTTGGTAGGTCCTAATTTATAGACAACAATTTTGCATTTTTTTTTATACATATTCTTTGTTTTGTTTGGTACTTACTGATTTGCAAAATACATATAGGTTTTTTTTTTTATAATAACAATAATGTATTTAATGCGCAATAGAATCTCCACATATTCCATAGTTGTATCATTTGTAAAAGAAACCTTATGGAACTTTGCTACTGTAGCAATCACTAGTATCATCATCGTAGTGAATCCTCTGTATGTACAGAATTACAGATAAATTGCATTTTGATTTTCTGGTATTTTAATTAATAAAATTTGTTTAGAATAAGTCTGATCTGAAAACTATAAAATATCTCTCATTTCAGCGATAGTACCTTTCACAAAAGGTAAGAATGTTTTAAGTATTAATCCTATTTCTATTAAATATTCTTTTAGATGAAACCGAAATATCTATGTATATATGAAAATGAAGAATTTCACCCAACTTCTTCTATTAAGTCAACTACCCAGAAAATGTTTGCTTTATTTGTAATCTGAACTTAAAACATCCAAAGTTATCCACGAATATCTTTGTTATGAAACTCTCTTCGAAATTTTGTAGCGGTGTGAATGAAAAAGTTTTGAAATTCTTTAATACATAAGTACAGTAGTTGGTGGTGACGTAAATACTGTGACAAAGCTTCGATTCCCTCGCGTATACAGGAGGGTATCGAAGCTTTGTCTAAGGACTCCTATTTATCTGACAACCAGCCGCTACTATACGTACAGATGAAAATAATAACTCTTGACTACTATTCTTATTTCATTTATTACAATTAGTACGGTAGGTGCTATCTTTCCTGTAAGTCATATTGTTCGCCTCACTATTTGCGCAGTATAAAAGATATTTTCTCTTAGTTCTGGTGTAAAAAATGTATCCCCATGCGCGATAATTTAATCCCCAAGAAGTAAAATTCAATCACGGGTAAAAAATTACACCAACTCTAGGAGATAGAAACAGGAGGTAGAAGAGAAGAAAACTTCTATTTTCAGAGTAGTTTTACCTCAATTTTTAGGATGTTGATTACTAATGCAGAAAATATTACCAAATTAAGGACACACTGTGCTAAGCCATCTGTGTCCTTTATGTAATTATGTAATTTTGACTTACGTGGTATAGGATATGCATACTGATCGCTATGTCTCGCAATGATGGTATTCTTGATGTGCCTCCGTCCAACGCCATGAGCTCCGAGCAGTACAAGCGTCTTCCTCTGAAACGCTGGATCTGTCACTGAACATTAGAGATATGCATTCTCATATAACCAAAAGTCGTTTCTAAGGACGACTGATACTTACTAGGTAACTTAACAACTTCCTCGTATGTAACTAAGTCTAATTGGTCAAAGACAGCGTTGTGTTTCGCCAAATATTTATCTTTGTATTGTTTCTTCTTTCGACCAAATATTGAGCAATTGACTGCAAAAAAAGCAAAGTCGTGAAAACATGGTAAACAATTTTTTATTGGCATATTTCGATCTATCGCAGGGTTTGGATCATATATTTAACTCAACGCATGCAAGTTTTAGTGTCTTTTTTTGGTCTCTCGCCTCGCTTCGACGTCTAATTATCGTTCGCTTTCGAAAGCGACATCGGCATACTCTCAAATAAGCCAATTCGATCGAATTTTCGACGAATTTTTTCCCAGCAGATCACAAAAAAACAGGTCCTCCAGACAAGCTAAGCTACCCACATCAAGCAAACAAGACATAACGAACATGACAAACAAAGGGAAAGAGTAAACACGTGTTGAGAACGAATGGAATGTAATGTTAGTGCAAGATGTTAAGACATGCTATTACTAGTCTCTTATAGTTAGTTTAAATTAGGTTCGGGTACCTGTTGAACCGTCACAACCGTTTGCATGAGAGGTACATCCATCTTCCACGTCTGGGCGGTTAACAAAAACACATTGGTAACACATGTATGCGAAACACTCGATTTACTTCTTTAACTTCATAACTGATACTGATACATACAGCAAATATTTGTCAAATATAAAAAAACGAACGGTTTTACAATCGTGCACATGTATGAAACATCAAATGATAAGTAATGACTGCAGGATCTACATGGAATATTTATTGCAACAAACCGCGGGTCAATTACTTATGTCGAAACGTGATACAATGCTGAATAGTATTTTCAAAATCACGCCATTAAACCCTTTTGGGTTTAAATCGGTCCATAACTCAATGCATGGACAATATTGTAGATTAAAAGTGGTTGAAAACAAAGTCCACTCTCTCACAATAACTCGTTTAATAAATTATGAGCGACCGGTTTCGAGATAATTATCCCACCTTCAGACTCGCTGAAAGTATCCAAAATACACAGTTGTAGTATAAATAAAGTAGTAAAATGAAATGAAATGTAAGTTTTTTTAATTTTAGAAATTTTCAACTATGTGAACTATGCGGTGAATATCTTCTAATACCTAGGTCTCTCTTCCGGGACAACATAGTTAGGAAAAATAAAAAATAATAAAAATGTCATTAAAAATGTAACTGATGACTAAAGCGTGACAAACGGTTGCACCCGCAGAGACGTCTGTACGGGGGGTGCATGTACGTATGTGGATGCAGAGTTCAGTAATGCGGTAGACATTGAGGAGTTTGTCGTTCGGTTATTTATCGGATTCTCATTGTGTGTTTTCGAAAACATGGGACGCAAGCCTGGTGTACCTCTTGCATCGCATGTGAAGAAATATATTTGCCGTTTCCCTGGTTTGGAATTTACAGGTTTGTACATTCGTTGCAAATTTTGCGGTATAGAGTTGCTAGTCCGTACGACATTTGAATGTAGAAAGAAACAATATTCCGTACTGGCAATTTTTGTATGATTTCATTTTCATGTTGAGCACGTGCAACATCCCACAACACCTAGTAGATAATGAAAACTTTCGTCACTTTTGGGATAAATATGTTCCATCATGGAAGCTACCAACAAAAAGACAATTGCGGTACAATTTACGACATTTGCGAAGTACAGTAAAAGACGGTATAAAAGACGAGTTGAGAAATCAAAAAATCTGGTTCACTGTGGACGAAACTACTGATGCTCAGAAACACAGCGTGATTCATATAGTGGCGCGTTCTTTAAAACGTAATGGTCCAGCAGCTTCCTTATTGTCAGCATGTAAAAGGATCGAAAGAACTGATGCCGAAACCGTTGTAAACATAATAAAAAATATGTTAAGAAAATTTTGTATCGTAGAAGCGCAAATCACCATGTTAGTTTCTGACGCAACCGCAACGATGCTCAAAGCTGGTAAGATGTTAAAAGTATGCTTTCCGACTCTTCTTCGCATAACATGCCTCATACACGCATGTTATCTCGTAGCAGAAACAATTCGAGGCAAGTATTCTAGGGTGAATGATTTAATATTATCTACCAAAAAAGTGTTTCTAAAATCTCCCAAACATATCCGCGTATTCAAGAAACTGTATCCGCAAATTCCGCTACCACCTCAGCTTGTATTGACGCGGTGGGGAACATGGATCGAGGCAGTATCTTACTATCGCAAATATTATTCCCAAGTGAAAGATGTAATTTTCAAACTTAATTCTTCTAATTTTCAAGCGGTTCGCGAGAGTCAGCAACTTTTTTCCGAATCGGACAAAAAGAAATAGATGACATTTTCATAAACTATTCTGTAGTGACGCAAATTATTTCGCAGTTAGAAAACACTCATTTACCTGTACAAGACTCGTTAAATAACATCAACAATTTAGCAGTCGCTCTAGAAAGCTTGACGGATCCTATACGACTAGATGTCGCGCGCAGTTTTAAATAAAAATCCGGATTTAGAAAAGGTTCGATCCATATCTGGAATTCAAGACTGCACAGAAGAGATACAGGAGTATTTGAATTTCGCAAATCTTACTTCATTAGATGCTGAACGATCATTTGCAAAGTATACGAGAACGTTTTCAGACCGTCGTCGAGGCCTGAATCGACAATGGAAGCATTGCTTATGTTGCAGTACTACGCAGCGTACAATGGCAGTCACAAATTACCGCCGCAACATTATAAATAATACATGCACACCGATCAACCGATAATAACCGAACGTCCACTCGATTTCTTGTATGTACATAGTAAACACAGCTCCTTTCACGGCGTCTCTGCGGGTGCAACCGCTTGTCACGCTTTACTAATGACTGTAATTTGCTGTTGTCTCGGAGACCAATTGTATGAATTCTTCTTTTTTTGTATTTATGAATGATAAGAAACTATTGTACTTACAGTTAATCTAAAAGCAGGAAGTATTGTCAAACTAATATATAAATACTACTAACACTGTCTATATAATTTTCAACAACTATTGGATTGCTTGTATTATGGTTGAAGTCAGGAAATTTAAAATC
Source organism: Dynastes maya (assembly GCA_029619315.2). NCBI lineage: Eukaryota > Metazoa > Arthropoda > Insecta > Coleoptera > Scarabaeidae > Dynastes > Dynastes maya. Next base: position 39,153,636 of record JAROYE020000004.1, read on the forward strand.
TTGTAAACTGGACGAACACAACATATTAAAAACAAGTCAAATGTGGCAATAAAATTCTACAAGAATAAGTGTGAATTATTTCTTCCTAAACTCCCTCTACTTGTGCTACACAATAAACCGGTGTTATTTTTTATATTATAATGTTATCGTAAAGATTATTTTTAAAGAATTATTTAAATTTAGTGTCCTCTCTGAACTGAAGGAGGAACTTGAGGAAATTGGAAAAAAAATAGGGTACTGAAAACTGCATGAGACTTCATCTGAATTTCGAAGGTGGGCGTTGAGTCAAAGTTCAGCTGTGCATTGAGTGAAAGCGCTCTATTCGATGACTGCTGACGTAGTATTTCTAGGGGAGTTAGTTAGGGGAGTTGTTGTGAGAGAGTGGACTTTGTTTTCAACCACCTTTAATATGTATTCCTCACACAGAGTGACATTAGATCAATTAGATCAATATTGTGGATCATAGTGTCATCCGAAATGTCTGGGATTCAGTATTTCATCCTGGGCTTCTAAGTTATGGACCATGATCTCCAGGCTCATTAACAATTATATAAGAATTATGCCAATTATTTTTCTTTTTTGAATCAGCTGGGGGTAAAAATCTTTCAAAATTAAAATTTTTCTTGACTATTTAAAAGAGTAATAACATTTTTCTCAACACCAGAGAAGAACGTCTGTGCGAGTATTGTCTTTGGTATCCAATTTAAGGGCAAATGAAAAGAGTAAGATGAACAAGTTAGAGCAGAACTATAATACCACATTATAATATGACATGTGAGCAATTTATTGAATCCTTGAAAAAAAATGACACCAAAATATCCAATTGTAATTTAATTAGCAAATTAGCAGTAGGTCGACAAACTAGCGGAATTGGCAGATAAAATTGCCGTAGACTGCTACTCTCTTAAAAGATCGTGTATCCTATTTCGAGTAGAAAAGAGTAAGTCATGAAATTCAAACCAAGTACCATAAAATCCATGTCGAATAAAGCTTTTCATATTTTCATTAGCTGATGGGTAATCTTAGTTCTGTTAACTTACAGTTTCATTATATTTTTCACACAACTTGACCAAACTTCATAATAAATTCATAATTAATTTAAACGTTTAGATAACAACACTCCGACGCCCTGTTAGGGCACAAGGAGAAACAGAAAAGAAGAAGAAGATAACTTTTTTTTAGATTACATTTAAATTTGATTAAGCTCATGTAAAACGTAAAAAGAAAAAATAGAAATCATCGAGAGAAACGAAAGAGGTAGAGTGCAAAGGTGGCTCAAATTAACTTTGCATAAATTTTCCTATTCCTGATTAAAAGTGATACTTGATATTTCTGTTTCAACATTTTCAAAATTAGCAATTCAAATCTGTAATAAATTGCAGTTGGAGAAGTCAACCATTATTACCATTATAATTAGGAAAATACGTTCGTATAAATAATTCATAGACTCTTACTCCTATGATACAACAAGGTCCGTTAGTTTCCAAAAACGCATTTTTCATATATATCCATGTTAATAAAAATTTAACCTATTCGTATCATGTTATGTATATGTAGCATATATTTCTAGTAGATCCTTTGTCATTTTAACACATTTGCATTTGAAACGTGTAGTACATAGAGATGGATACGTTTAATTATGTGTATATACCAACAATATACCCATAAAAGGATATATCATGCAAAATACAATAAAAATATAGTAGAAAACTTTATGAACTGCTGGAAATATATTTCAATTCTATGAAGCAACAATTTCAAATGTGTAGGTACTGATATGTATACAAAATCAAAATGTGCACTTACATTGTTGCAGATGTAGTTGTAAAAAGGTGTATCAATTTAAGCAAGTTGTTAGGAAAGAATGTGAAATATAGAATGGCTCGTTTTCGATCTGAAAGACGTACTAGAGCTCGTAATAGGCAGTTTGTCAAAAATTGTTCACAAACATTAAAACACAAACGAACAAGAAATGCGGATACTGAACATAATCACGCGTTACCTTGTTCCTGTTTTGTTTTTTCCATGGCGGCACAGGCAGCCCGCCATTCTTGTAACTCGGGTGATGGTATTAGTCCCGCCGAACCGGCGGAATTGTCTTTCCTAGCTTGCCACCAATGATGATCGTCCTTGCTTATAATCTGGAAATATAATGACAGAATAGTAGCAACAAAGACAAAAAAATAAATCTCAAACTTTGAAAGAATTTTCAAATTTAATTACTTAAAAGTTCAAGTTTTGGCAACAAATATGGGTAGATGTAAAGGATATAAGGAAAGGAAGATTGATAATGGTAGTGGGACGAAGGACATGGGATAGTAACGCCAGAAGAATTGTAAATGAGACATTAAAACGAAAAGACATTTGTTACCTAAGACGAGTGCTTTATTATGACTTCAGAGACAGAGATATAGCACAAGGAAGATTTAAATGGTATCAGAAAGAAATCAGAGGTATCGAAATTTAAGTTCCAAAATGTTTAAGGTTCGGTCAAATGTTAGCCCTGATTTACTGCAACTTTTTAGGTATATTTTGGTTGTCCAAACATTATCAATTTAATTATTCTTTGATTGATATGACATCTGTTACAAATAAAAATTTAAATCAAAGTATTTAGGAGAAAAATAAAAATATCCATTGTCCATATTTCAAGATTAAAAAAAAAAGTCTCTAGTTTATCGATAATATACACATAAGGAAAGAAAATGTCTAGCCATACGAAAAAGCGTATATGCGACAACGGTAAACGCGAATGGGTGATTCACCACAAGCGGAGGGGTTAGCGGCAGTCGACGGCTTACGACGGTTACCGAAATGGTTAGTTACGAGGTAAACTACATTATGTGCGGACGAAGAATTTCTAGAGTATTTATTTTTCTTTTCTTTTATTTCATCAGAATCTGTTTTTATTTGCGTCTTTAAAATTTCCTATTAGTTTCGTCTAAGCTTCGTAGCAACAACAAAATAAATATGTGAAACTCTCATTTCCAGGCGACCATGACTTCAAATTATTACGTGCGCTCTTGCACACAGTAGGTCTACATGCCAACGTCGTTATAAGCGTACTAACGACACGCATCGAATCGATCGCATTCAACCCAATCCCCTTCTCGCTCTCTCGCCGTACATATGTAGATATAGCTAATTTCATATTTTCTCAATGTGTATATTTGTAACAATTGATTACAGAAATTGGTTTTGCATTAAATAGTCATGTTACTTGACTTATTTCCATATCTATTAATATTAAAATAAAACAGTGCAGTTTCCTTGAAGCCATTTCCTTCTTCTTTCAATTTTACAGCAAGGGGAGCATATTGGTAATTTGTACTCAAGCATCAGCAGTTCTAAGGCGTTGATTGTAAAATCAGTACTCGTATCCCTGACAAACAACACAATCAAATAGCTTAAGTAATAGCTTCACTGATACTCGTATGTTCGTGGAAATATAAGCAAATTATTTGAAGAAATCCCGAAATCTGTTATTTGGTTCACACCCTTTAGCTTATTAAATGAATAATACTTGAGTAGTGTTGGACTGGGTCTTTTTGTAAATGCAGTATTTAGTGAAATTAAATTCAAAGTTCTTTTTTAGGACGGTTTGAAGAAGAATGCAATCAAAATGATATCCGATTATAGCTTTAATGCATTTAGATATGCCAGAATCCAAATGACTTCTTTGTATAACACCGCTACACATCGCCAACATCATAGAGATAGAGTTTATAAAGTAGCAAAGTGAAACCAAGATAATATATGAGAGAAATTTGTCTCTATTACTACGGTCTGGTAACGGTAGGTAGTATAGGAGCTGTTTTCCATAAGGAAGGAGGAGATCCTATATCAATTTAAGATTAAAAATGTAGGTATGTCAAAAATAGATTGGGTACATTCTGCTTTAACCAGGATTAATCTTTTAATATCAATAGCTAGTTGACCTCATTTATATGGCAATTATCACTTATAATTAGAGTGCGGATCGACGCGGCCTCTGAATAGTGCACGACGCGTCGAGGCAGTAACCCATTCATAGCGTACAAATGAATGACGCGACAGCGCTATCAATATCAACTTATTCTACTCGACCCGGTTAATGCGTTTATAATACTCAACTTAGTAGTAGCGTCCTGAAGTGTCTTTATAAAGAATTTAGAAAATAGAATTTTATTTACGTAATTTATGTAGGTACAACACAAGATCAATATTAAGTAATAATAGTAACGTATATTCCTTTGATATATTTAATACAGTGTCTAAAAACTTAATGCATTCCGAAGTAACGTTAATTAGTAGAACTTGCTCTAAATTCTCTTCGGTAAAATTTGCTCGCTTATTTGTGAAAACATTTTTAAATATTGAAAAGCTTCTTTCCACGTCGCAACTAGTAAGAGGTGTATATTGAAAGCGAGGTATAATGTTGTGACACGAGGGACGTTCAGTAATTCATGAGACAAATGGCTGTGGAAAAAAACAATTATTCAATGACAATGAAATTTACACTACTTTTCAATGTAGTCTTCACCAACATTTAGGCACTTTTCCCATCGCTTTATGAGCTCTCTAATTCCAGCGCTGAAGAATTCTTGACCTTGGTGTCCGAGCCACTTGTGTTCAGCTTGTTTAACCGCTTCGTTGTCTTCGAACTTGGTGCCGCGTAAAAACTCTTTGAGTGGGCCGAACAGATAAAAATCGGACGGTGTGAGGTCGGGATTGTAAGGAGGACGTGGCAACACCTCCCCACCCAAATTTTCGATCATCTCTCGTGTTTTCTGGGCTGTATGGGAGCGGGTGTTATCGTGCAGCAGAATCATACCTTTAGAGAGAGCACCCTGGCGTTTTCTTCTTATCGCAGGTTTCACCTTATGTTGATGCAAGTTACAATAGTACTCACTATTCACAGTACGTTGTCCTCCTAAACAGTCACAAAAAATTGGACCTTGAGAGTCTCAGAAGACCGTTAACATCACTTTACCGGCAGACGCGAGAGTTTTGAATTTTTCCTTAGCGGGCGAATCCGGATGTTTCCATTCAAGACTTTGCCATTTGGATTCAAGTTCGTAGTGGTGAATCCACGTTTCATCGCAGGTTATAACACGGTCTAGAAAGTCATTACCTTCCGTTAAAAACCGGCGTTTGAGTTTAAAACAAATGCGAACACGGGTGTCTTTATGGGCTTGAGTCAACTGTCTTGGAACCTACCTCGAACGCATTTTGCGATAATTCAGCTTAACATGAATGATTGAATACACCGTTCTAACACCAACAATACAGAAATCAGCTATTGTCACGATTTTTATACACCCGTCATCGAGAATAAGGTCATTCATGCGATTTTGTAGCGCGTCGGTCGACACTTCAACCGGTCGTCCGGAGCGATGAATGTTGGTGACACTTGCTCTGCCCGATTTAAACTGTTCAATCCACTTATACACGTTTCCGTGGCTTAAACACTTCTCACCGTACTGTTTCAACATTCTCGAATAAATTTCGGCCGGCTTCACATCTTCGATAACAAAAATTTTATCTCTGAACGCTGCTTGAACAACCATACACGTTTCGAGAGGAACCGATATTTTGAAATGAGCAAAAGAGGTTATGTCTGCTTTTATTTCTTTCAAACAGCTGACTTAATTTGTCTCCAACGTTGCCAAATTGACCCACAGAGAGTTTCATCTAATAATATTCAATAGTTTTCCTGCTAATTCAGTTTGTCTCGTAAATTACTGAACGTCCCTCGTAGTTTTCAACATGTTCAAAGTTTTTATTGCCAATATTTTTTAATATAGTCAAATCTGAATTGCGGTTAAAGGCATTTACTTTTTAACTTAAACGATTGCCAAACTCATTCTCACTTTGCGCTTATCCAGTAATACGAATCTGCTATGTTGTGGGTAATTTTATTTATTATTTCTGTATATTTTAGAGGTAAATATTTTTTTCTTATAGTTGATTCATCCGGAGTTTGTTTAAAAGTGTATTTGGTAAGAAATTGTCTAAAAATGGGCTTTTCAAGTTTTCTAAAAGATATATCTGCAGGTACGAGTGCTTCACAGAGATCAGTTTTCTTTGAACATTTCAATGTGTCCGAACTAAAGCTGGCCACGAGCAGTACCGCGCAGTAGCGTAGAGTCGACCAGGCCTCGCGTTCCACTAGAGTTATTCTGCTAATGGAGATGTTTGCTGCTGCAAATAATTTCGCTCATCTTTTAAATAAAAATTAAATAACACGTGCTCAAACACTTACCATTTTAAGAGTCCTCCGTGAAATCACAAAGTGAATAATGTATGTTAAATATCTGCAACATTAGATATGTTCCAACTGTTGTTTCGGCAAAACTAGTACGGCATGAGGAAAAAATGCGTTTATATGCAGAGAACGAACGTTCTACATCTAGTGACGTAATATTTGCGTAAGTAAAATAATCTTTCAAATAACTTAACGATTCTGTTGACGCACCTTCACAAATGTGTCTTAATGTGCCAAAATCAGAATTTTTCTCAAAAACACTCAAATTTTTCTAGAACAGAAACATTTTTTGCGTCTTCATAGCTGTGCGTGAACATGTTGCACTATTTGTAGAGATTCTTCTAACGGCACCGCAGGATTTTGTAATTTTTCTATTGCATCTGCTAGCCCGAAGTAATTGTCGTGAATGATTTTTAAATCCATTTTAAGCTGACTATCTTGAAATTTCGACTGGCTTTTCTGGATAGCGGCAGCTTCCTTTGTATCGAATTGTAAAACCACGTTCTTAATATTGTCAAAATATTTATGATAATAAAACGCGGCCTGCAACCATGTTCCCCAACGAGTTAGAATAGGTTCTGGTGGCTCTGGTATACGCGGGCACAGTCTGTGAAATTCGCGAATACGTTTCGGTGATTTGACAAATACTGCTTTGGTATGCGCTATTAAAGCGTCTACCTCAGGATAACATTTTCTGATACTATCCGCCACAAGATTGAGAGCATGAATTTTACAGGTAATGTGTAACAAATTAGCAGAATGCTTTTTAAGAGACCGGCCTACAGAAAGCATATTTGCAGCACCATCACTCACTAACATCAAGAGTTGGTTTGTTGAAAGTTCAAACTTGTCCAATTACATTAAGGACAGAATGTTTCTTCCGATCTGTTGTTTCGTCGACGCAACCATAATTTTTGATTTTTCAACTCCGATTTTATTTTTTGTTCAATATGTTCGCGCGCAGATGGCACGATTCTTCGTAACGATGTCCGACTTGGTAATTTGCACTCCGAATAGTTATTCCAAAAGCAGATAAATGGTTCCTTGCCTAGTAAATTAAACGGTATATTACATGCGATAAACGTAACGGATAAATTAAATATAAATTTGACATTGTCTCGTGCGCAATTTCTTTTTGAGACATGCTTTTCACTATTTACGTGTCGTAGACAATGTTGTCTGTACCAACACATTAACGGGATTTTACAGATTACACATTTAATTTTAGCACCTTCATATATTAAGTCTGGAATTTCTGCAATAAATTTTCGAAGTTTGTCCGACCGCGGTCGTTTTGCTGACGAAATCATAATTTTTCTAGGACAGATAAACAATTGCGCAAATGACCGGCAGCGAAAATGTCCGTACTGCTCCGCAGACGAAGTAATACTACCGTTCCTCTCGGTCTGAACTGATTCTACGCCGATGCGCTGTACCGCTCGTGGCCAGCGTTAGTCCGAACAAACGCTACAATAAATCTCAGTATCGAAAGACAGTCAAGGTCTTTAATCCTTAGTGATAGTATTCATTAACTCCCTCGCAGAAAACGGAAGAAGAAAGAAAAATAAAAACATTCTTAATAAAGGATGAAGAAAAATAAAAGTTAATTCTAATAATGCCTACTGAATTTGAAATTATATAAATGTTCTAACTAAAAAGTAAAATATTGATTAACATATATGAAAATATTGTGAGCAATTGATAAATGGAAACCTAAGACGAGTATAAATACAGCGAAGACGTATTTATGCTCAACAGCGATTGGTAGTGAAACGGTAGTGGCAGGACGCTGTCCACGCGTCTAACTGTATCGAAAAGGAGCCGCGTCGATCCGCACCTTACTTATAATAAATATCAAGGTGATATAAAACAATTATAATGGTAGAAATAAAAAAAAATTGCTTTTGAAGGTTGATGCCACTAATAATGTTCAAAAATACCCAGGATATTCTATTTAAAACAGAAAATATAATTATGCAGTAATTATTAATCAGCGCTGAAAGTCTAGCGAACGCTACATTTTGTCCTCTAAACTACTAGTTTTCGCTGCAAATAAATTTAAGAAAATTCTGGGATATTGTATAGTTGTACAGGGTGAGTATGGAAACATATTTTTTGTCGTTATTGTACATTTTATCAAAAAGATTTTTTAAACAAAAGTTGTGCATCGACATAACTGAAAGATTTTATTTTTCTTTATGGTAAAATGAAAATATCTTGGGGTTACATAACAATTGTTTTGAGAAGATGCCGTTTAAAACCTAAAACTAAGATATATAAACTTGGCTGTGAAATAACAGAATGTGTTCGGAGTTAGGTAAATAACGCTTTATAATGTCGACAAATGCACATTTAGTAGAGTAAAAGATGCAAATATGGGATACTTTGGTAATATGGAATACCAAGGTTTCTCAAAAATATGTCGTAACAGCTACCAAATGAGTTGTGAACTTTTAGCCTAGACTTTCTATTAGGGTTACAGTGACCCACGGACAAATTTAGCATTTCCACCGTTTAACAGAAGTGATATTTTAAACTGCGTGCTTTCAAAACTATAACAGGTAAGTACTTATAAGTGATTGGTTTTGTAGCTTGTTATTATTTGAGTATCTGCTACTATTGACTAGTACGTGAAATCGGTTTTACAAAAATACTACCGCCATTTATTATTTTTTAATACGTAACGAAACCTAATCTAAAATGTTCACAATGTGGGTTGTTGGGAATATGGAATACCACTATTCTATAGTTGCACACCCACTTCTTCACATGTTTTCTTTAAAAGCTTTTCTTCTTCTGCCTTAGAGTGCCAAGAAGAAGTCAACGTCGAGTTTATAAAAATAAAAGAAAGCAGTACAGTGAAAAAAAGTCTGGCAACTACAGTAGTCAGAGAAAAAAGGACGTGACTGGTGCAAATAACTGTTATTATTGCAATCATAATATCTGTAGGTTTCATAATTAAATAAATAATAATAACAGAGCAAATTTTCAGTGTATTCCATATTTGCACCGCAATTCTTCAAGAATTCTAAGTAAAGATTTTGGTCCGTAACTGTTTTGAGTATATTCTAGTGAAATTAAACTTTAAATAACTCGATTTACAACGAAGATGTACTCATAAAATAAAATGGTAGTCCATATTTGCATCTTCTACTCTACTTTATGTTGCTTATTGAATGTTTTCTGTGAATTGTAACTTGATTCTAAATTTTCAATTGTTGTTTCGTAGCCACGTTGATATATCTTAGTTTTAGGTTTCAAGCGACATTTCCTCCAAACAATTGTTATGTAACCTGTTACACCCTAATTTGCAAATTTCTTAAATTTATATTTAAAATACTTCAAATATTTCATTTCGCGCCAATTCCTCTATTTCAATATATAACGAAACTAAACACCTGCGAAGGATGACATCACCGCGTCTACAACGCGTAGTATTTGTGTGTACTAAAACGTGTACACAAAGCTAAATTCATTCCGCTAATTTGTCCTAAGTTTTGATTTTTATTATTTAATAAAACCATTAATATTCATCATTTCAAAATTCTACACCGCTAATACTTTTGTTATGAACCCTTCTTGCCTATGATAACAACAAATTTGAATCATATTCTTAAGCTAATGGCATGTCTAGTAATTAATTGCTTAGGAACCAATCACTCCCGTTTCTTTCTATCCTTTACGCCCCGTAGCTTCTTTGTTTATCAAAGAACATAAATGAAACTTTGTCAACATTCAGTATAAATTCCGCTTTACAGTATGGTATCAGTTAAATTAAATTTCATTCGTAGCTAATTGTTGTAATTAGCAATTACCCAGTTCGATACACGCACGAATCTGTCACTATACACAGATATTGCTTACGTCACGATATCCGTGTTTCGGTATTGGCCATTCAAATCTCGCGATCCCATTGGATTCTTGTATTTTGCTATCAAAGGAATGAGTCGTTTGGTAGAAGTTAATGTATCAACTAGTAAGGCCGTAAGTAGCCCAGCGAGTGAAACAATTTTATCCTGGAGTACCAAGACTTTTGTCGTCGGACATAACCCTGCTGGGTGATCTTCCTTGGTATCCATGGTCTACATTCCCGGCGATTATCTGGTTTTGCGATTTAGTCGCCTTTGAGCAAATCGTCGGGAATAACGATGTATGCGGATCTGGACATTGATTTCCTCCATGGACTTCCGATTTTGGAAATTGGCTTCTACCGTAGAGTTGCGGGATGTGGAAATCTATTTCCTCTGTCGAGTTGCGTTCATCCGTTGTCTGCTGCCCAATGCTCATCACACATCACCCATTTCCCCGGTCTATCAGAGCGGCGTCCTTTGCGAATCAACGCCGTCGAGAAAGTTCTACCACCGTAACTAGCTGACCAACTTCCTCCTTTCGGCATGTCTACCTGAACCTTGGTTTATGTAAGTTAACTTAAGATATTTCCTGTAACGTTATGAACTATAACTAACATTTTGCTATTTTACTTGAGCTGTTTCGCGTATTTAATGATCATTCCTTTTGGTTAGTTATAATTCGTATTTTAAAATTTAAGAACTTTATTTTATTCTTTAATTAATTTTCTTTTTTTTAACCGTAACAAACCCCACGATATTTTTATTTTACCATAAAGAGGCCTTTATATTCCATCAAATAATTGAAGAAATGATGTAGATTCGTAAAGATAAACCCGATCTTTTTCTAAATAAAGAAAAATCGAGTGACGTCATAGCTAACAAATAGTTGAGCGAAAATAAAATCTTTTACATGAGTTATATCGATAAGAATTTCCTACACAAGTTTTGTTTAAGCAAAATGCAAAATAACGACAACAGAAATGTATTTCCATACTTTTAAGTCACTCTGTATAGTACTACCTACTGGTAATACGTAATTTATAATTTTCACGATTTTTATTGATGCGCAATCAACCCTATCACTGCAATGTAAGAATATGAAAACACACTGTATAACCGCAACAGCTTTACATACTAAACGTTACCTAGTCTCAAAGGACTACTGATTCAATTACATACTAAGACACTTAATTGATTCGATGCAGTTCAATTTAGTAATGAATAGTGTGTGAGAGATGATACCTAATGATCGTAATTGACCTAATTTTGATTTACCTGCAGTATGTCCCCCGTTTTGAAGGCGATTCCGGCTTGAGCGCAGGGTATCAAATCATCCTCCAGTGGATCGTAGTCAAACTGGGCGCGGACGAAAATCTGCAAATAAACAATTTCGTGTGCATTAGAGCTAGCTACCGCAAGGATATGTAAATTGAGGCAAGGAAAAGAGAAGGCATTTCCTTTTTTCGGTGAAGCTTTCGCCGAGGTCATGTTTAATTTTCTGCTGTATTTTCGTTTTCCCAAGGACACTTGGCGCCGGGAAAAAGTCTTAAAATAATTTCGATTGTATTTCATTTTACTTATAAATTTACATGTATAATAGAGAGATAACAAAAAACTTTCTAATAAAAATTGTACACTCCTAAACATTTTAAAAGTATTTACATTTATACACGGTGTTCTATGATTCCAGGGTGAACCTAATTTAAATTTTGGTTAAGCTCGTCTTTCCCGTACTACGAATATAAGGTTGCATTACGTTATATTGGGTATTTGAAAATGTTATGGTCAATTTTATTCGAAAAACATGACAAACTTAATAACCCGTATAAATAATGAATATTTAAGCGCTTTAATACTACTACGAATTTAAGAATTTACTCTTACTTTGATGTCAACTGTAATTTGTTTCCATATTATGTCGTATTTATACAGGGCAAGTCAAAATGGAAATTTACGATTCTCTCATTTTTTTTTTTTAAATGGACACCCATGGATGTTAGAAGGGGTACATTACGTACTCTCATTTCTACTAAGCATTTCCTATACCTAAATTCAACAGTTGAGGAAATATTTCGAATAATTAGAAAAAATTGGGATTTATAGAAATTACTTCAATCTATTAAGTTATCCCCGAAATATTTACTATTCTTTTAATATCCCTTTCAATAGCAGATACATCGAGCTTTGCCAGATCATTGCGCCACCATGGATATCTCGGAAATACTTAATATTTACGTTACTATTAAATATGAAATGAAGCAAGTGTGGTTTTATTGTAAAGCACATAGATACGAGAGGTTAACCTACGATCTTAGTATACCTATGTGTTTGCCAATTTTTATAAATAAAGCGCCTCAAAATGCATGTTGTATACATAATACAAATGTGTATCAAATTTGTATTATTTCATGCAAAGATTGCACTTGCATCCAGTACGCTACAATCTAAGTAAAATTTCTGTTAAGGTATTCATTATAGGGATTTATACCGTTGTCCTTCTTTAATGAATACCTTCGCCATTAAAATTAGTCTGAAAGGTTTCATTGGTTTGCCCTCCTTCACTTCACGTATGCAGTATTTGCCTAGCACCTCAAAACCTAAAGTTACGTACAGACTATTCGTGCATGTCGGATTCGCAAGTTTGCAATGAACTGTTCACACTGCTTGTCTAGCCCGTTGCGTGAGGATCCGCTACTTGAGTATTTATTCGCAATGAACAATGAGAGCGCATTATAGCAGCGCCAGTTTGATTACTTTGCATTCTTTGCTTGCAAAGAAATGAAGAAGAAAACATCATTGGTGGGTGGCTTCTCTTTATAGAAGTGAAAATAGGTACAATGGGAGTGATTTAATAATGGTTTTAACAACAGAAAATGTAAATTTCTAGGTATTTGGTAAGATGTCTCGAACACACTTTTGAATAATGTTGGTCCAAAAATTTGTAAAAAAATACAACATACCAAAAAGTTATTCCTGTTAGGTAAGGATTACCAGTACAGTGCGATATTTCTGGTATGATTTCAAAAGTATATGTTGCAATTGTTGAACGTTTGAAGGAAGAAGTGAAGATAGGTCTCGGTTCTATTAGATATTTATATTTATTACTTTATAACAAACCCAACTATTGTTTCTTATAGCAAATATAGAAATAAAGGAAATTCCAATACAAAGTTAAAAAAATAAATAAATAATTCAGTCCTTACAACAAATGTAAAAAAATAAAGAAAATTCTAGCACTAACAAGGGAACATCCCGAACCCGAAGAACAAGTAGTCCACACCCAAGGATGTTCGAACGTATTTTCCTTATCGGCCCAATCTCGTTTTAAGAGGGTGGAACTACCCCTAAAAGTTTAGTAGATTTTTGGTTTTCTTAAAAAAAAATTGGTAATGACTGAAACAAATACATCACAGCTATATATCAAAATAATCGTCTTGTCGAGCTCTGTCACATACATATATGAAAATAGCACCCTAGTTCCATTTAAAAAATTTATGGTGCCCTCCCCCACCTCTTCGATAAGGAGCGTATTAAAATCCCACGTTATGTATGTTATGGAGCTCTTCGAACAGTATAAAAATTATATTTTATTTTATGTAATATAGTTATTAGTAAAAGATAGAACTTGCCCTGCAATACGTCTATGTAAACATCTTATGTTTACATAGACTTTTTCTATTTCAATTAGAAGAACAAGTGCATTGTTTATCAATACATTATAATGACTACAATTATTTACTTGTACTACCCTAGCAGTAGCAGTTATAAGAATAGCGACGATACATGCTTTAGGGTAACATCATTCGCAGATATTGAACAAGTAATATGTTCGATTTTCTGACGCATTGTGATAGTATAGTCTATCTAACGAGATTCATATTTCCTTACAATTTGATATATAAATTAGTAAATCATTTCAAAGATAATTGCAATTACAGTGCATTGAAAGTTACATATGATAACAATGATGAAGTATGACTTATAATAATCTCTAATGTGAGTAATAATTTACGTTCAATAGTTTCAATTTATTGATTTATTTAGATAATGACATGTATATAATGAAAAGTCACTTTTGTTATTCGTTAGTACTACATGTGAGCTTTAGAATATTAGCACGACAATGGCAGTCATAAACCCAGTAAATGTAGTTCGTTTACTTATGGTAACATTTAGTGTTGTAAATGATAACCGCCCCATGGGCTTCAACAATAAAGAAAGTGAAATTCACGACTTATTAAAGGATATATTAATTAGATCTCGAGACGACACATTTGTTTAGATGATGACGTAACACTAGAATTCTTGCAAGAATTTAGACCACATTCTGCAGAATCGATGACATATATCCCCCTTCACGGGAAGAAATATTAGAAGTTTTACAATTTGAAGAAGAAGAAAGTGTACCTGACGGAGAAGATATTGTCTCTTTAGAGTATAAGGAAAAACCGGTGCCTTCTGGATAAATGGAAAAAAACAACGCTCATATGAAGCTGTAAAACATAGATTTAAAAGAGTAAAGTCTTCACATCAATTATACAGGTAAGAAATCGCAGGCCAACTTCCATGCATTTTTTTTTCATACATTTTTATCCTTTTTAGATGGGAGGTATCACTACAAAAAGAAGGAACAAGAAGAGAACAATTGCTACAAATTTCTGAATACGTTTTTAATAAATTTGTTATTAACAGCGAAGCGGGCGCCATAATTCACGACCTAGACCTTCGTAAATGGGCTTTGGAAGCCAATGAAGAAATAGGGTTAACAAATTTCAAAGCATCTCCACATTGGTTATGGAATTTTAAAAAAGTACACAGGATAGTTCCAGTCATAAAGCCGCACCCGCTCCAGGATTTGATTGTAAACAGATGACTTCCTATTAATTAACAAACTGGAATTTTTGCTAAGTAGTAAATAATATTGTTTGTGAAAAAAACATTTTTCATTAATTAAATGTTTTAATTACGTCGGGAAACCAAGGAAAAAACGGATTCTTCACATTTCGCCGACGGAAGCTAATATACTAATTAATTACGGCACATAGGATTATGTTTGTCGAGATGTTACAGTATATCTACAAGCATCGAAGATCTAGGTATTAAAAGTGATTCGTTCGTGGTGTAGTGGTTGTAGAGCCTGTCCGGAGAATGGGAATCAGATTTTGCACATTTCACCGACGGAAGCCAATATACAGTGTGTCCCAGGGTTGATGTTACAAGAGGTGCGATGGACTAAAAATTTCTGAATGTTATTCTAAGATTGTGGGATTAAGTTCTGCTTGGTATGAATAGAGTTTTAAGAATATTTTCAGTTTTTGCAAAACAAGTCGGCCGTGACAGTGAAGCGAAAACTATTTTCTTTTCAGGTAACATATCCTTTTTGTTCATGATACGTCAAAATGTTACTAAGAAAAGTAGTTCAGAATGAGAAATTATGGCTCTGTACAAAAAGATTTACCTACTTTTATTAAACCGTCATTTTTTTAGATTAAACAAAATAAATTGTATGTATTTACTCACAAATTACATTTACAAAACGTAATAATATCATTGATCTACAATAAATTTATTAAAAGTAATTGCCAGCGTTATCTGCGATGTCTGAATTCGCGTGAAATAAAGAAAACAATAGGAAGCCAGGAAAACAAAATCGTTGACTAATCTTAGTACTGTCAGATTACAATTTATAGTATCCCTTAGTTCAAATTTCAATTAATGCTAGATTATGTTAATTTTACAGCAGAGAATTTACGTTGTTCAGTGTTATGGGCTCGGACAAATTGCACTAAGAGAAGTGGTGCAGCAGTTTAACGAGAGATTTCCCGACACCAACCTTACACGTATGACTGCCATGCGAATAGTTAAGAAATTTCTTGCAACTGGCAGCGTTGTTAACGTAAAGAAAGCAAAGAAGAAACATGACGAAAACGATGCCGCAACTATTGTTGCTCTTGATTCGATGGAAGAACATCCTAGACTATCATTGAGGGAACGTTCACGTAGTTAATATTAGTAAATCGGAATTACAAAGAATTTATAAAGCAAACCAGCTAAAGCCATTCAAGCCAAAATTTGTGCACACTATCGAAGGTGATGAAGGCTATAGATTATTGTTTTGTCTTACCCTCGGGGAGAAATGTATTGAAGAATGAAATTTTTATAAAAACATAGTATTTTCAGACGAATCAACTTTTACTACAAATGGCGTTGTTCCCTCCCAAAATTGTCGGTATTGGTCTACAGAAAATCCAAACTTTCGAATCAATTGTAGACGACAGTATTACCAAAAAGAATGTATGGTGCGCCGTTTCATATCGTTTTGGCATTATTGGACCTTTCTTCATAGAGGGACGGTTAAATCAGAATGTTTATGTACAGCTACTTGAAAGATTCACGGAAGAGTACTTACATGACTTGTCGCTGACAGAAAGGCAAGCAATGTATTTCCAACACGACGGATACCCTACACATTCGACAGCACGCGTAGCTGAATGGATAAATTTGGTGTTTGGAGAAAAGTGGATAGGTAGAAATGGTCAGATTGCGTGGCCTCCAAAATCGCCCGACCTCACACTATTAGATTTTTTTTTATGAGGTCGCCTCAAACAACTGGTTTACTCTCAACCAATACCCAACAGTAGAGAAATACTAAAAGAAAGGATAAGAAACGGCGTACAGCGAATGCACATCGAGGAAATTCGTAACAGTTTCAGCGAATTCAGACATCGCATAGAAAAGTGTGTACAAAACGGCGGCAGTTATTTAGAATAAATAATTTATTATTACATTATGTACCTAAGAGGGTGTATGATCAAATATTGGTCAATGAACAATTTTGTTGAAGCCTAATCTACTACTACAATATATATATATATATATATATATATATATATATATATATATATATATATATATATATATTAAATTAAAGACCATTCATTAATGTTCTTTATGTGCCAGTTGATTACTCTTTTTTACACAAATGTTGGAAAATCGTGGAATAGTCTGACTAATAGTATCCATCTTCAGATCTCTATGGATGTCACTATTTTTTATGTACCAAGGCGCATCAACAATGTTCCTTAGTACTTTATTTTGAAATGTTTGTATTAATTGTAAATTCCTTTGTTTGGACAACCCAACAGCTGAATGCCGTATGTCCATATTGGTTTAAGTATCTGATTGTATATTAGCACTTTGTTGTACGTGGACAGCTTGGAATTTCTTCCAATCATCCAGTAAATTTTTCTGTATTTGATTTGGAGTTCTTCTTTTTTCTTTTTGACGTGTGGTTTCCATTTTAGTTTTGCATCTAACGTCATACCCAGGGACTTAGCTTCATTAGCATAAGGTATCAAGGTATTATTTATTTTTATTGGTACGTAATTTTCTTTTTTGTTGGTAAAATTCATCTCATATGACGGTAATTTCCTGCAAATACATATCTAGTGGAAGCGGTTCTGCTCTTTATTCGTATAGGAAGGTCTACATGTTAATGGAACTTGATCTACCATTGGCTAGTTCAGTTTACTACTATTTCATCTGCAAATGCTATAGTCTACACCTTTTAACCGATAAGGTACTGATTAGATAATTCTAAGAAATCACGTCTTCGTGCCATACTTTGTCAGAGGTTTGGGTGGCATCAAGAAAGTTTGCGGGCCAAACTTGTTTTTATTGCGTATCCGGTAAATTCATCTAAAACAGTTCACCTACGTAACAATTCACCTACGCAACAATTCAGTTGTAAATTTCTCTTGGTCATTATGCAAAGCCGGTAATTAAATAAAGATTAAATAAATAGAAAGCCTACTTTGAGGACACATGGATTGGGCGTCCACAACGGCGAAATAGAAGAAGAGAACCACGATATTCCTTAAGTGTATGGAACTATTACACCAGAGTTGATAATTTGCCGAAAACCAATAATTCCGTAGAAGGATGGCATCGCGCCTTTTATCAACTATGTGCTGATCATACAAGCATTTGGAAATTTGTGGATGCATTAAAGAGAGAGCAGTCAATGAATGACCTTAACATATCGCAATACTTAAGTGGTCAAGATCCGCTTGCCAAAAAGAGAAAATAGAAAGACTCCGCACAGAGAATAAAAACAGTAGTGCATTCATACGATCCACAAAACACGGTATCATACTTAAGAGGGATTGCTCACAATTTAAGGTCCTAAAAAATTAACAAGATGTAATATTAAAATAAAAAAAAAATCAAAAAAAGAAAATAGAAAAATTAAAAAAAAAAAGACAACTACTTCAAAAATAAGTACGCCTATGGAAGATTATAAGGCCGACCTCCTCGTGGTGTCTTATAAATTTTCGGTGAATTACATCTGCGGTGAATTGTTACGTAGGTGAACTGTCTTTGGGTGAACTGTTTTAGGTGAATTGTTTTAGATTAATTTTCCTAAAATCTTTTTATTGAGGTGCATATGGTAAGGAAGTGTAGAATATTCATGATTTCAAAATAATTTCCTTTAATCGAGGCAGTAGTTTTGGAAGTTATTTATCTATCTAGGCGTGGTTACATATGTATATTTTGGGCAGATGCTATGGCTTATACATATATTATAATGACAGGATTTTGACATTTTTTGAGTTCTTGGGTCTCTTATAAGTAGCATTTACATTTTCCGGATTAACGTTTTGGCATAATACGTTATTAAGACCTACACGTTTACACATATACTTGCTTAGTAAAGATGGGCTTTACAAAATGTATACATCAATATGCGCATGCTGAGAGTTTACAACATACCTTGAGGTATTTGTCTACCTTAGAGACTGCTTGTAATCAAGTTTTCTGTAATTAAATATCGTAATTTACGTTTCGTCAGAAACAACATTGGAGTAGCAGCATGCTTTTAAAATTGAATTATGTTAAAGCGTTTACCTCGTGTATCAATTCTTTTACGACAACTGAAGGTAGATGAATATTGTATGTGTACGAGCACATTAATTAGGAAAACGCGAGACGAAGTTTCCACTTCCTTTTTCACGTATTAGATTACGCGGTACTCTTTTCGTATGTGGTACTCTTTTCGTATGTGGTACTCCGGGTACACCACGTTGACGATAGCAAGCATAACAAGCCAAGTCTATTCGCTGAAATATACGTTCATTGAATTACGTAGGTGGAATGATTTAGTTTTAACCTAGGACATTAATGGCTTGGTTGTGCAGTAAAAGCAATTCCTAGAAAAGCGCAAATATTCCAGTTTAAATCAGAAAATTTGAGCTGCTATTTCGTTTTCTAGAAAACAACTGCAGCGCTAGACAGTCCTTAATTTTGATTTTTCATTCAAAAACCGTGCTCATTTCACAAAAACGTTTCATTGGCACAGCAGATATTAATTAAAACTGCATATATCTGCATAAAATCACCGTGTCGGGCTTTATGCACATGCAGCGGTTCACGTTCATTAACTTTCGGGTTGTTTTTACGTTGCTAATTAGGAACCATTAACATTTTCAGTTCTCGTCACTATTTTTTGATTATTTTAGAGCTTTTAAACTTTCTGTTTTGTACAAACTGTTTCTATAAAAGTTTAATATTCTATCAGGTTGATTTTTCCCTTCCAGATATTTTCATAATATTTCCAAAATTATTTTAATTTGCAGTTAAACCAAACCAACTAAATAGATTTTAACTCTCATCTTAGCATTGGAACAAATCGTTAGAATATATGTTTATCATAAAATGTCTTTGATTTTTCAATTAAAATACATAAGAAGTGGCTATTAAATTTGTTAAAAGACATGAGGCCGTAGGTCCGCGGCCAAATTCAATTCAATTCATAAACAAAATTATTCAAATGTATATTACGTAATTATTTCGTGATGAAGTTCACGAATTTCGCATTTTCTAATATGACAGTTTACGGTCCAGTTGGACCCAGTCGTGTCTTAGCTATGACAGGAAGTGTTGTTGTTTAGCATAGATTTTTCCCGTGTCTTTTTATATAGTGAAAAGTGCCAGTGTTTGTAATAACCTCAAAAATGAACAGAATTATAGTGTAATTTTAAAAAGTGACTAATAGATTTTCTCTGGAAGAAAAAATTAAAATAAAGTTAAGTAGGCCATAACTTCAACTAAAATTGGAACAAATAACGGAAAGGAGAGCTGAAATTAAGACATCCACACGACAATTTTTCATAGAAATTTATAAAAAAATAAATGGATATGTGGATGTGAAGTTTCGAATTTATTATACTGTTTTCCGTGTGTGTTGTTTTATAATACAGCGTTTGGATAAAAATAAATATCCTTGTGCACATTATATTATGCCCAACAGTGCAGTGTTGTTACCACCGAAATTAGAAGGCCTCAGCGCTCTTCGATGACGTCACGCTCGATAAGCAATGTATCGCCATGCACGATATTAGCCTAAGCGGTAAAGGAATCGTTTTTTTTTGCATTTCTTTAAGTTCTTAAGTTCGTATCCCATTTTATTTTGGAAAAGCGAAGTTTTAAAGCAAAACCCAAACACGTAACCGAGCACCGTTTTCGTGAAAGATGTATTTGTGATTGATATTTAATCGAATAATTATTGATATTTGTAATTGTACATGTATTTGGATGAAACTAAGGTTGAAATGATACAGTAATTGCAAATTTATTCGAAATTTTGTTCAATTTCACCAGAAAATTTACAGATATGCGATTTAATCAGGGTCTTTAATTTCCTATTATGTGGCATTTTACTTAATCAATCATTACTTTTCCCACAATAATTTTTAAGTAGGGTATATGTAGAATATAAAACTATGTGAACAATAAAATCTTCACCTTTTTGTCAATACAACGGATAGTTAGGGAATTGAGTTACAATAGCATTTTTTAAGCCTACGATTTGGTTAACTTACAATTATAGTTTCACCCGTCCTTAAATCTGTAGCTGGTGAAAAATAAATAATATCTTCTTTTTCAAAGTGTAACACACAAACAAAACATACAAAACAGCCGACGCCACAGTTTTTAGGTTACCCCGTTTTTATCGTTTCAGAAAAGGTTTTATCGTTAAACATTACAGGTATCACCAACAAAGTATGGAAATATCACTACATACTATTTTTTAAAATAAAACCAATATAATTTGGATGAACCAATTCAAAACGCAAGAAACGATCTGAACGTGTGAATGTTCAATCTACAAATATGGCTGATCGACGACCTACTGCAAATACGCCACAGCCTGCTGACGTCAAAGCTGGTTAGCCTGTGTTTTCGGTAGTAACGGCAGTGTGCGTCTTTGCTTGTAATTTGTCAGCAATTCTTGCTTCTTTGAAAGATCTTTGTAAGCTAAAGATAAGATTTTGTAATCCCTTTTTATAATCGAGCCTCCTTCGTCAAAAAATCATGAACTGGCTCTATTGAAAGTGGAATCATTGATAGATTTCTGAAAATCTAATCTGAGTCTATCGGAAATTGCTGAAAAGTAAAATAAATGATAAGAAGCGGTTTATAAGAAAAGAATTACTATCAAAGAAACGTGGTACTTCGAATGTTAATTAAAACAAACTAAACATTGTTATGAATAGCAATTGCAATAACTTAACTATTCGGCGGGGTAACTATACTGAAACATCTATTTAAAAGCTCTCAATTATATTCTGCTGGTTTAACAAAACAGTTTGTCTCCCCATTCAACCGTCAGCTTTTCGGTTTGCTTGAACTCAATAGCTTCCCATTTATGCGAACGCTCCCGGCGCAAAAGAAAGAACGTAACGTTTCCATTCAAATTCTACCGATGTCAAGGCACTAGTTACATCTTTTCCGAGATTCTCCAGACTCGGAAAGGGGGGAAAATAATTTCAAACGTTGTACTTCAGACCGCCAGCTCGCGTAGTAAGTTGGAATTAATATGCAAATGGACTGGCATATCTGCTAATGACAATTGAATTCTTCGAACAATTGATGGAGCGGTTCTCGGCATTCCGCGTGTCACAAAATCAACGGAGAGGCGGTTTGGCGGTAACTCTGTTGTATCTCGCCCTCTTGGATCGATTTGAATGCAACTTAACATTCGACCGCACTAGAGTAGCGGCTAGTTGCTCACTTAATACCGAGGAAATTGCATCGTAAATTAATTACAAGATGAACCTTCAACAATTATACAACGACTACCATCGTCGATTCGTGGTCATCGTGGTCTTAGAACCACGTTCTAGATCAATTGGAATGGAAAACGTGCTCTTGTGCTTTTCTAACTAATTGGAGAAGCTATGCATAAGTTAAATGTTAGTTGGTTTGGAAGATTGTGATATGGAAATATCTTATTTATTCACATTTTCATGTCGTATTTACATGACTAAAGTATGAAGAAAGTTTTTATCTAAGATAAAATTGTAATGGTAAAATGTCTTACATTTCACCATATATCAATTCGGAACTAAATAAATAAAGGGATTAATGTTCCATCGACATGTAAAATGTACTTCTTCAAGTTTTTATGTTACATTTCTATGTCAACTGGGTGTACTAAATATATTTTAATATAGGGATTTTGCATGTTTTTCAATATCACGATAACAGCAAAGTATCTACATAAAAATTGAAGGATTTCGATAATTTCGGCGACAGTGTATTTATTGAAAATGTAAAGCCACTACGTATCCGCCATCCATATATTAATCGTATATATACGAAATAGTTATTAACATGGGCGCATGAGGAATATCTAAGATTCTCTTTGCAATTTAGCAATGGAAGAATAAATACAAACCTGTTACAAATATTGTTGTATTCTCATGTGCAGCAGTGCGACAGTATCAATAGGTTTGTTCCAATAAAGGTTCAGAACTTTACCGAGTTTATGCAAAGCCATTTTACCGTTCCAACAAGTCGATTTAAAAATTTAGAACTTACAGTGTAGTGTTCCAAGAATGGGTGAATTGTGTTCTGAACCGTTCTTAAAGTTCCATGATTTTACAAGAATTTTTAGTTCTGAATCAGTTTAACTTATGCTAATTTAACCTAACTTATCTTTGTTAAATTAATAATGTAAATGTATCAAATAAAATATATTGTACATTTGTTTTTAAATAAAACGAAATTTTTTGTTTATTATTAAACTGTGAACAGCGAAATTTATTAATAATATAATTTTATACATCTTCAAGGTTGTTACTGCACATTGATTGGGGATTTATTCATTCCGGAGGGCTTTATATAGGGCTTGTTTTGGGTCAATGGAGCGGAAATATTACGCGTCGATGAAGCTTAGAGCTTTCATTCATCTTATCCCCATCTAATTAGAATACTCTAGATCGCATCACTTATTATCAAGCCGAAAAAACCCATTCACTTACTATCCCACGACAAACCCGAAAATTCGATTCCCTTATCCCTAGACCATCCTAGGATTCTAGAGTCATGTAAAACACTGTCATAAACCTCTCTAGTCGACCTCTATTTTCTGATGAGGTTGCTGTACTTTCCACAGGTCCCAACACACCTAAAGTTATTCCTACCGAAGACATCATTACTGGCATAGAGTCTGCTTTTATCGGTCTTCCATCTGAAACCGCCGATTCTATTCGCTTTGAAACTTTCAAAATCCTCGCGCGTGCCAAATCTCCGAAATCAAACCTTCCTAAATCAGAAACCCGGGCTTTAAGAAACCTGAAATCTGACCCTAAAATTGCTGTACTAAGAGCTGATAATGGAAATGCTACGGAGATCCTGGACAGCGAAGAGTACGAGCAAAAAGTTCTTTCCTTACTGCAAGACGGCGCCTATCAACTTCTTAAACGTGATCCTATTTCCCGAATTGAGCGTTCCATTATTAACTCCATTAAAACGTCATCTATCCCTACCGATATTCAGAGGTCAGTTCTCCCTAGTGATTCTTCAGCCCCTAAGTTATATGGTCTTCCTAAAATTCAAAAACCCAATATCCCATTACGTCCTCTTGCCAGCACTATCAATGGGTCTACCTACAAATTATCGAAGTACCTTTCCCAACATTTCGTCCAACGACTGAAAGAGTTGACGGTAAATTCTGGCGATTTACTTGTCAGCTTTGATGTCGAATCCTTATTCATCAAGGTTCCCAATTCACCAAGGTTCCCATACCGGATACAGTATCCATTATTAGGGAGTTCCTTATCTCCAATGACCAACCGGATGATCTGGCTGACTTGGTTGAAGCTTGTCTTTCTTCTACCTGTTTCCAATTTCGTGGTAAATACTACGAGCAAGTCTCAGGCGCAGCTACGGGATCTCTACTGTCTCCTGTCGTCGCCAACATTTTTATGGAAGCGTTCGAACAACAAGTACTATTATCTTACAACTTTAAGCCAAAGTGTTGGTACAGGTAAGATGATGACACTTGTCATCTGGCCCCGTGGACACGAATCTTTAAACTATTTCTTATCGTTTCTGAATTCTCAGCATGATTCCATACGCTTCGCCATGGAGATCGAATAGGACGGTTGAATTTTGTTCCTAGATGTCCTCGTACACCGGTGTCCTGACGGTGCGCTGGGACATTCCGTTTACCGAAAACCCATGTACACGGATAGACATCTCAAAGGCCTCTCACACCATCATTCAGCCCAAAAACGCGGTGTTATCAATTCTCTTATCCAAAGAGCGATTTCCACAACTGAACTCAATTCGCTTCCTCAAGAACTGAACCACATCACTGAAACTTTGATTCGCAATAACTATTCCAGGAAAGATATTCAAGCTATCATTAACCGCTACATCAACCTTCCTACATGGCAACTCCCCTCATCTAACTCTAATTTCCGTAAGCAAGCGTATCTACCCTACATTCATAGTGTCACCGATCGCATCAGCAAGATTCTCTTCAGGAATAACATAAAATTATCTTCAGACCCTATTTCAAGCTCCCAGACTACTTTTCCATCAAAGACCGCAACCATCTTGGAGCCTGGTGTCTACCAATTTCCATGTTCGTGCGGTAGTGTATGCATCGGTGAAACAAAGTAATCAGTCAGCACTCGTGTTACTGAGCACAAGCGTTGTACGCGGTTGTTGCGTGTGCCGCACTGGCTGAGCATAGATTTGAAACTGGCCACCAAATCCAATTTAACTCTACCCGCATCTTATCACGCAGTCCTCACTATTATGGTAGAAAAATTCGCGAATCAATAGAGATTTTCAAACATCCCAACAATTTAAATCGCGAAGATGGCTACCTCTTACATCACACGTGAAAATCCCAATGATTAAATCTCCTAGCAACCGCCACGCTTCATTGATGCATAACATTTCCGGTTCATCAACGCATATCATTTCCGGTTCATCAACGCATATCATTTCCGCTTCATCGACGCATAACATTTCCCAAAACAAGCAGTATATAATACCCTCGGGAATGAATAAATCCTCAGTCAGTGTGCAGTAACAGCTCTGAAGATGTCCCATAAGAGTGTGGACCAAACGTCGGCCAAAGCTACGACAACGACACGGTGCCAACCCGGAAACCAAGAGTATAGCATTATTGACGAATACTGAAATCACTTTTTCTTAACAAAAATAAATGTATTTTGTAAATAACTCAGGTACTCCCAACTATTATACCGACTATCATAAAAATTCTGAAAGTATCCCTGTAACACCGTCTTCAGAATATTATTTCTTTCTTCTAGTAAATCATTTCTTCTCTTCATTTCTTGAAGTTTTCCTTTTTCCACTTGTAACAATGCAAAAAACTTCCGATTCTTTATTCAGTTGTCGGATTTTTTTTTATGGAAACTGTAATTTTAAAATATACTAAACTACTTACAACCTAAAATTAATATGATATGCAATATTTTTAATATAAGCGACAAGAAAATAGGTAATAGGTACAGTAAAGTTTTGGCATTTAGACCGACAGAATACTACTTTAATGCTAAATATTAAAAAAATAAAGGTACTAGGTTACTATATAGGTTGCAAAGGAGCTGTTTCACAGCCCGTTCGTTTTCTCCGAATCTTCTATATGTATCGTTAGTTTTAAGTCAGATAAACTTTAGTTTCTGTTGATTTAAGATTTTCGTGATAGAATAGTACGCGTCTGAAAAAACAGGTTTATCGTTCAGGTTACCTTAATAATAATAATACTTTATTTTCTATAGGAAGAATCCAAGTACAGAAAATATGCAAATTCAAAAAAAAATTAACAAATAACGTGCAAAAAATATATTCTTAACACCACCTTTCCTGCTATTTCAATTGTGAAATGATATCTGTTAAAGAATTAAATTTTGTATCAGCATTGGCAGAGATAGAGTTATAATTTGTACACCTGCTCTCAAACGACTTCGAAAAATTGCATAAAATAGAGATAGGACGGTAATTTCCTACACCAGCAGCATCCCCACTTTTAAACACGGGAGATACTTTCGCAATTTTCCATATTTCAAGAAATTTACAATTAGCGAGCAACAAGTTGTAAAGATGACGCATTGGGTCAACAAATATTGAAGCACAATCTCGAAGAAGTAAGCCTGGGACTTCATCAACGCTCACTAATAAATTATTCTTAGATTTTTTCAAAGCCACCAAGACCTAATCTTCAATGATGCAGTTTACTACAACACCCACTGTAGCACTATCCTCAGCCATTAGATTGCTATCTTTTTGCCCATCACATATGGTGAATACGCTTTTGAAGTAGTCAATAAAAGCTGTCATGATTTCAGAAGGGGTATTGAGCTTAGAACCGTTGTAATTCATAGTTCCTGAGATTCGTGTACGCCTTCATTTTTCGTTGACAAAAGACCAAAATTTAGTAGAATTTTGGACAAACGTATCTTGAATATTGGATATATGTACATATAATCATTGTAAGCGACCTTTATCTCTTACATGATGTATGGAGATTCCTGAATCGTTCATAATAGAAGCGAGATTTGAATTTTGTGTGGTTCCTAAGAACATTACTCTTATCGTAGAGATATCGTATAATTGTGCCATCAAACCAAGGTGAATTCGAGCGTTTCGATTTCTTAAATGAATACTGAGGTACACAACAAGGTTCATAAACCCTGGTGTACTGCCGGACAACAAAAAAAGATGCAACTCTTTATTGCTTAAAGCTTCACGTTGAGTGTTTCACTACTTCGGACATTAAAAAATCTTCGTCTCCATACATAAAATATATTATATATAATTTAGGGTGCATCTAATAAATCAACAAATACATAAAATTGTCCATTGTAAACCGAACGAAAGAATAAATAAACCAGCGTTGTCTATTAAAACTATTATAAAGCATTAGCAATACATTGAAAAAAATTATGTATAAGAATATCGAAATAACCTACAACTACTGGATAACAGAGCTAATCAGAAATAGAACTTAAAGATAACGAAAGAAAATAAAACAAATAAAACTAAGTAAGCACATCGCATCACCAGAACCAGATAGCTTTGAGGTACTTACTAGAACTGGCAGAGGTTTTATCCGGAATAACTAGAGAGAGACCGAAAACAAAAGCACAAAATAAAACATATCATTTAGATTTGTAAGTCAATACGAAACAGATGCAAAAGGAAATGTAAAAATGATAACTGCCCTATTGTGATGGTACTATTACGCCAGTGTGCATCGAAAACCAGCCCAGAATAAGCATTTATATATATTTATATATCTAACAATTGGAAAGTGTTTTCTCAGAGCGTTCGAAAATTTGGAATGGAAAGTATTTTAATTTGAACACTTCATCGCGTCTTTAATTTATGTGTGAAATTGCCGATTTACTCCCGTTTATGTTCAGGAGTTTCAGTTAATCACAAAAACATTCACACGAAGTACAATATAGAGGAAAGCGCAGACAAAACGCATCATTAAAAACGAAAAGTTTGAGCGCACGATGTTCTGATTAGCACACTCGGAATGGGTAAATGGTGTTAGGCCCTTGTTCGGTGTTCTCCCGCATTATAATCTGGAGTTCCTTTAGGGGGTTGCTCCATTTTCAATTCCCAACAAGAACCCTACATTATCGAGCGACACGCTTTGTATCTTTGTCGGTACTACCACAGTAGCACTTCGTCGCGTTAGATCTATTCATCAAAAACAGAAACACGTTAAACATACAAACGGTTCGGCACAGCATTGTGGTTAATGTGTCATTGTATGTACACACATAATGTGCATTTTTTGTTTCTGATGCGTAAAAATTATTCAGTTTCCGTTACATAATGTTGCCATGGGCAAATATTCTGTCGTTTTTTATTTCACTTACATATGTTGATTAAGCTATCAGATATTACAATTGATAATCAAACGTGTTTGTTCTAATGTAATATTAGTGTATAACATTTAACCATACAACCTAGAAGAAATACCTTCGTTTTTATGAAAAACTAAGTGTTGCAACTTATCCCTATAACTACAAGTAGAATACAAAATGTACTTCAATACCAGGAACATTTTATTTTCAAAGTTAGCTATCGATTTCGACTAAAAAGTCATCTTTAAGCTAACGGTCATTAAAGTCGTTGAGAAACAATAAGATCACGTTATCGTCAATAATAAAAAAAAATTTGACAAACGTATGAAAAATGGAAAGTAATGATTAAGAAAATTATTAGAAAAGTTATTGTTTGAAAAAAGAGAAAAATGGGAGAGGAAGCGGCAACCGACACGACTACGAGGGTTGCCCTTTATATTCCGGGACTGGACTATTCTGGTGCTGCTATCTACCAACGTCTCTATCGTAAAGTTCGAATTTTTGTCGGTACACTTTACTCAGAACGTTTTGACGTACAGGCGTCATTTGTGTTGTTTACAGTCAGTTGAAAAATTCATCTCGGTAAAAACATGAAATTAAGTCGTGAACATTTCCGTGCGATAATTTTTTACAACTTTCGACGTAGATTATTGCAACAACAGTGCAACGATGAACTGAATTCGACTTTTAATGACGAAGCAGCATCAAAAACCACCATATATCGGTAGTATACGGAATTCAATTGTGGCCGTGGTTCGCTCAGTGGCGAATTTCGTGAAGGTTGTCTTAAATCAGTTGTTGTTCCAGAAAACAAACTCATATTGCAGGATCGTCATGTGACTTATCGTGACATAGAGGCATCCTTGGGCATTAGTGGGACCAGCATACATTCAATATTGCATGAACATTTGGCTACTAAAAAAAAATTGTTCGCGTTGGATACCACATAATTTGACACCCGCACAAAAAAGGGCTCGTGTCGATTAGTCGAAAGAAATGCTCAAGAAATACGATTGCGGTGTTTCCAAACATGTCTATGACATCACTACAGGCGACGAATCATGGATCTACATATGCATATGAGCCCGAGACTAAACAGCAGTCGAAAGTATGGGTCTTCAGAGACGAGCCGAATCCAACAAAAGTTGTTCGTGCACGAAGCACTTCGAAACAAATGGTCGCCTGTTTTTTCGAAAAAACCGGACATATGGCAACTGTACCGTTAGTGTAACGTCGGACGGTCAATTCTACACAAGCATTTGTTTGCCAGAAATCTTCGGAAAAATGAGGGAAACCAATCGCCGAAGACGCATCGTTCTCACCAGGACAACGCGAGTTCTTACACATCGGCTCAAACAAGAGAGTTTTTGAGGACCGAAAAAGTCGATTTGATGAGTCATCCGTCGTACAGCCTTGATTTGGCACCCAATGACTTTTTATTCCCGCACATCAAAAATAAATTATGAGGTCAACGTTTTTCAATGCCTGAAGAAGCGGTTGATGTGTTTAAAACGCATGTTTTGGAGGTACCTCCGTCGGAGTGGCAAAAGTGCTTCGGAAATTGGTTCAAGCGCATGCAAAAGTGTATAGATCTTGATGGACACTATTTTGAAAAACAATAAAGCCATTTGTGATGATTAATTTCTTTTTTGGTTTTTTATTCCCGAAATATAAAAGCCAACCCACGTATACGGACGCCTGCCGGTTGTGTGTCACGATATAAGTCCGTATAATCGTGTCGGTTGTCGCTTCTTCTCTTTTTTCCCTTTTTTCAAACAAAAACTTTTCTAATAATTTTCTTAATCATTACTTTCCATTTTCATACGTTTACCAAACATTTTTTACTTTTCAAATTTACATTATTGACGATAACGTGATCTTATTGTTCAATAACTATTATCCTGAGGGTGCATGTCCCCAGCCCCGCTACCCCCGGATTTTGAAATTTCCTATACGCTATCATTTTGTGTTCATTTTGTGCCGTTTTTCTTTTGGCGGGGCTGGCGACATGCCAGGCCCGCCACCTCAGCATTTTGAAATTTCGTATACGCTACACTTTTGTGCTCGTTTTGTGCCGTTTTGTGCCACAAAAAGAAAGTTTTGTTCTTCAATATTAAGCGAGTTATAACGTTTAGAATTTTGGGCATGGCATGTCTCCAGCCCCGCCATCACTGGAGTTTGAAATTTATACATTTTATACTTTGAGATCGTCATTATTAAACGAATGATTATTCGAAATACAATGTTGTTCAAAACCTGTATTACATTTTTTATGTATTATACTTCGTTTATGTTCTTTAAGTATAGTATTGAAGTTCCTGTCTGAAGTTTGATTTGATATATTCGGGATTTATTTTGATTTTCGATGGAATCTTTATTGTTTACCAACAACGAGCGCAAGTTATTCTTGTTGTTGAAAAATCATTCGTTTGACAATGATGATCTCTAGGTATTACATCTAGATAATAAATGCAAAGACTTAAATGTAAGGAAAATTCTGCATATTCAGAAAGCGGAGAGGAAAGGTATGAATAGTGTTAATGATATTACGGAATTCCTTTGCTCGCCATTGTTTATGACAGCAATTACACTATAAAGCGCTAGTCAAATTATTGCGGTTCGTTTTGTTAATTAGATTTTAAATCTGTAATATAATCCCCGTAAGGTAGTTGTAGTTGACCATGTTCTTGATTTTGTATTATATATCTTGATAATGGAGTAAAATTCGAAACAATTGTAGATTCAATATACTATTTTTGTGAGTTAGAAAGTGTTTTCTTGTGTTTTTATCCTCTATTTACAATGTTTCACCAAGTGCTTTATTCGAATAGAATTAACGATAAACAATTTTTTTGAGATACAAATGCATTTAGAGGTATCATATCTATTCAGTTTTTTAGGAGATTCGCATAAAGCATGACGAGTTACAAATAATGTTAACAAAAATATATTTAAAACCGAGCCGGAAAATTTTTATTTTCTTTATTGGTTTAGTAGTAACTGCGTTAGGAACTCAAATCCATTGTACTGATTACCTTAGTTACTAGCTGAATTTCCAAACACAAAAATGTCAAATACACGTGGAAAGAATGTCTAGTAACAATAACCAAAAATTAATGCTAATATAGATCATGGTATTGGTGAAATCATTCCCGACAAAAACAATGTAGCAGAGAAAATAGCGCTAACACATGAACATGTTTCTGCCTACCCGGCGTCATCAGCATGGTTCTGAGCACAATTTTCTGCTGTTACAATTGCGTTTGTCTGCTAATCTCCAAAACAGCACTGAATATGTCTTTCGGCGACACCTATCGCCAAGAAACACAGTCACGCCGTCCCAGAGGGTAGCAAGACAAACCGGAGTGTAGATGTCCACCACCTATGAGCAGCTCCGGGGCTGCCAAATGCAAGGAGGCGTTGTGCCTAGGCACAGCGACATCTATACGTGCAAATGATTCCTCAGGCTTACCATGATGTATAAAAATACACGTGGAAAGAATGCCTAGTAACAATAACCAAAAATTAATGGTAATATAGCAGCTCATGGCATTGGTGGAATCATTCCCGGCAAAAACAATGTAGCAGAGAAAATAGCGCCAGTACATGAATATGTTTCCGCCTACCCGGCGTCATCAGCATGGTTCTGAGCACAATTTTCTGCTGTTACAATTGCGTTTGCCTCTCGGTTTATGTTACTAATCTCCAAAACAGCACTGAATATGTCTTTCGGCGACACCTATCGCCAAGAAACACAGTCACGCCGTCCCAGAGGGTAGCAAGACAAACCGGAGTGTAGATGTCCACCACCTATGAGCAGCTGCGGGGCTGCCAAATGCAAGGAGGCGTTGTGCTTAGGCACAGCGACATCTATATGTGCAAATGATTCCTCAGGCTTACCATGATGTATAAAAATACACGTGGAAAGAATGCCTAGTAACAATAACCAAAAATTAATGGTAATATAGCAGCTCATGGCATTGGTGGAATCATTCCCGGCAAAAACAATGTAGCAGAGAAAATAGCGCCAATACATGAATATGTTTCCGCCTACCCGGCGTCATCAGCATGGTTCTGAGCACAATTTTCTGCTGTTACAATTGCGTTTGCCTCTCGGTTTATGCTACTAATCTCCAAAACAGCACTGAATATGTCTTTCGGCGACATCCCGGCGAAACATATTCATGTGTTAGCGCTATTTTCTTTGCTACACTGTTTTTGCCGGGAATGATTCCACCAATACCATGCATACCAGCATTAATTTTTGGTTAAAAAAAATTTCAATTCAAGACGTTTGGTTGGTGTATTTCTAATAAAATACATTTTCAGCAATACAAATATTTCTAGGGGTCTAGAACATACAGAGAAAACACCGTTATTTGACGAAGCAAAAATAAAAGTAAACGGTAGCCAATCTGATACAAAATTTGGTAAAGTCATTTTAAAGAAATATCCCGTGAACGTTTGATTGTTATTACGAAACGCGCCCATTTCGTACGATTTTTACTTTTAAATATCACATTCCTTCCAGTCAGAAACATTAATCCGAGAGTAGCGAATTTGCTTGCGAAACACATTTTGTTGGTAAGAAATTGTCATAGTCGGAAATTACATGCCACAAGAATGGCATATCCACAAGCATTTCGTGACACAAAATCATAGCGTATACGAAATTTCAAAATGGTGGTGGCGGGACTGCGAACATGCCATGCCCAAAATTTAGACGGTATAACTTCCTTAATATTGAAGCATAACTTCTTCTTTTTGCGGCACAAAACGGCACAAAACGAGCACAAAATTAAAGCGTATACGAAATTTCAAAATGCCGAGGTGGCGGGGTTGGCATGTCCTTAGCCCCGCCAAAAAGAAACCGTTATAACTCCGTTAATATTACAGCACAAAATGTTTTTTTGTGGCACAAAACGGCATAAAATGAGCGCAAAGTGATAGCGTATAGGAACTTTCAAAGTCCGGAGGTGGTGGGGCTGGGAACATGCACCCTTAGCCTGAGGATGACTTTTTAGTCGAAATAGCTAGCTAGTTCTTAAAATAAAATTTTCATGGTATTGAAGTACATTTTGTATTTTTTATCCTACATACTATGAACTTAAGTAATTTCATTAACTTTATTATCCTTATAATTTATAAAGTTCCCTCACACCAACTCAAAGTATTTGCCGTAGTAGGAAGTTTTGATTATTTTGACGAAAATATGAGTTGGAAATACCAAAATATCATGCACTTATCCCTACCAATATCTGAAGCAATGCTTGTTACATAAGGTATAGTTATAAGATAATTTTGGAACGCAAAAATTTTGGAAAAAATGGATTACAAAAATGGTCACAAGTTTGCATGAAGATATATCAATAGAAAGAACATTGATAGAAGTCTTACCGTTATCTTTTCCGTGAAAATGATAAAATGATGAAATCCTTTTTAACAGCAACAACAACTGTACAATTATCCAAACAGCAACAGGAAAATAAGTCGCTACAGTTTTTTAACCATTAGCGTCAAAATTTGGTGAGGATCTAAAGTGAAAGTTTCTTTGTCGCTGTAAACATTTGGCACTGGCTTGAAGGTGGCATGCGTTACAGCACCAATAATCAATTTTTTTCAAACGTTGCAAAAAAATATAGCAATTGTCAAAAGTGCAAAGAGAATTTATTTTCTGGAAGTGATTTTTGAGACTAATCCCTACAGTGATTAAAAAGATAATAATTGGTGCATAACAATAATTCCTTTGAAATCAGAATCACTGCCATATTAATGTACCATTCACACTACAACCTCTTCCAGTCATGGTAGTGCGTAACAATGTTGCTAGCATGAAAAATGTAACGTCAATCTCTAACTTCAAAGTCGTTTCTGTCTAAAATTATGTAAGCTGTTCTGAATTACATTACTTTTTAAAATTTCCATTCGGTTATGGCGTGCAAAAATCTTTTTGGAAGTGATTTGTTAGGTAGGGTGACACT
This sequence comes from Dynastes maya, assembly GCA_029619315.2. Taxonomy (NCBI): domain Eukaryota; kingdom Metazoa; phylum Arthropoda; class Insecta; order Coleoptera; family Scarabaeidae; genus Dynastes; species Dynastes maya. Next base: position 39,187,921 of record JAROYE020000004.1, read on the forward strand.
AACTTATCCTTAATACCGCGCAAAACTATTCGTTTTTATTGCATTTTAGTATCTCTCGTTGGTTCCCACCTTCCTATCCGCCTTATGGCTCTGAGTACATTCTACTTATCAATTATTACGGTACATGGTATTTCATACACACTTTTTAACTGTATTTTTCACTCTGTTCCTAAAAACGAGTGGCTTTGGAAATAAGTATTTTTTCTATACGCTGTATTAATTTCAAACATAAACATGTCGTTAGGTTTTCACGTATTTTCTTTTCATTCAATGGCAAGTACATGCGTAGGACCTTTATTGGAAAAGCTCTTTATTTTTCTACACGAGGTAGCAGAAGCATTAATTAAGTAAATCGTTCAAATCGTTAATTTGAATTTGGTAAGTGTGTCTGTATAACACTTTATAGAAGGAGAATAATTTTTGTTCGATGTGTAAATCTGATTGTTAATGGAAGCTGTTACAAACATTTAATTATATATTTGTTAAATAGACTACACCGCTCCTATGTTTTTACAAAACGTAATTTTTTTGTTAACATCCTAATTTTATTGCCATCTATTTGCATTCAAGAAACATTAAACGATATGTCTACAACGAGAGTAACATATGTAGAGGGGAGTCCGTCCAGTGACGATCACCCATTTAAATTATATATCGAGTATAGAAGTATAGTAGACAAAATAAGTAATGTCTTCCCTTATTAGCCACCAATTATCAATACTATCTTCCGCGCGTCAGAGAGCAGGCCTCGGATGTTTTCGGAATCGCAGGTATAGCAAACAGCATAGGTAAATGTAATTATGAATCACTTGGGAATTTCTTATCTGTCGAGTTCTATAATATATTTACATTTAATTTTATGGTTTATATTTCTTCAAGCTTTAGTTTACGATTCGCAGTTAAATGTGTAGATTTTTCTCTTAGTAAGAGTAGTATTATATTTTCCTTAAAGCCGTGCCAAAGATATAATTATTTCCGTATTGTAATTTATATATGACGTATAAATAATTGTTAATAGATGTGGTATAATTAATAATGCTGTCCTTACTTTTCTTTAGAATAGTATGCTTAACATGAGAGGATGAATATGTCATGATACATATTACTGATTAAAATATTGCAGATATTTGCATCTGGTTGAAAGCATTCCAAAATATTTTATAGTAATGAGAATTAGTGTTAATTGTAGTATAAAGAGCAAAAATGAATTCCTTCAGATAACTACCGATAGATATTTCTAACTAGTATAACGGAACAAAGTAACATATAGCCGACTTTGTATGGTATTAATTCAGTTAAGGTTGGTTTAATTATGAGCGGTGACAGCATAAAAAAGTATTAGTATCTTGTTGAATCAAAAGATTATTTTATAGATATGACAACATCTATTACTTGTAGTTTATTGACGATTGAAAATTAATGCAACTTTACATTGCTATTTCAAAAAGCATTTGATAATGTCTATTAATCTTATATAATGTAAACACACAAATTATTTGCAATGCACAACTACTGTTAAAAATACGAGAATTTTTTGCTTTTTATCGTTATCTTTATTAAATTTTCTGCAGCTATTATTTATGTATTTTGATATATAAGGTAGTATATACAGAACTTGTTTACTTATTGGATGGTTTTGAAATTATATATTTTTATATGTATAGAAAAGTGATGGATAGCTTACTGCTTATATTAATAGCACGAAAACACTCGAGGCCCGCTAGCATACGAGCATACGAGGTTGTAAGTTGATGATTCTGTGGTCCGAACTGTCACCAACAAGCTTTAAACGAGAAAATCCACTGCTAATTTACAGAAACCTTTCAGATGAAGATTTAATTGATGAAATATTATTTGTTGTACTTTGCAATTTATGCTGTTGCTTATTCCAGACGATTTCTACATTAATTTGGACGAAATAAGTGAATAGAAAAATCAACTAACGAGTAGATTTGTCCATGATACCCCACACTCGTCATTATCTGGACTTATATTTAAATTATAATGTCCTCGCTCCAAAGACGGTTGGCTGAGGGGGGAATGGTAACGAAGAAATTTCCAATTATCCCCGCAAGAGGGATATTTAGTTACCAACGAGTGGCCAGCGTGACATTTGGTCAGTACCGAAGTGACAACCGAGAGAAGTTGTTTTTGTCGTAGATACAACCTTGAACATAACATAATGTGATGTTCCAACGTGAAAAGCGTATGTTTATATATTACTAAATTAATTCTAATCAATATTATATCAAAATTCGCTGATATTAGATTTTAATAGAGTTTTTTGCGGAACTTGAATTATTTTCGATTAATATTCAAGTTCTGACATTTGATTATTTATATTATTAACCTTTTATTCTTAAAAAAAAAAGAAACTCCGTTAGTGGTATGTTACAGGGAAGAATCAAAATTCCAGGTTATTTTAAGTTATTTACATTTTGAAAATATTATTTGTAAAAATGACACCTACGCACACAAAAAACACACTGTATTTAGAAATAACCGTCAAAATCCCTTACATTTCCTGCGACACCGAGTTCGAACTTCAAAACATCAAAATTAAATATCAAGTCGTTAGATTGGTAATGCCAGGGACGACAAAAAAAAACAGAAGTTAGCAATGTAAACATTCTGACAAAAGCAAACATCTTTTTGACTGATGTATTTAGAAATTGTATTATAAAAATCAAATCTCGTAGAAATTATTAATTCAAATATATTGAAAAGCTGTTAAAGTAAAATGTAAACAACCACGAACAATTATCAAGAGAATTACATCAAGAAATTTTAAGAAGTCAAGAAGACGATCAAAAGGAGTCTAAAACAAGAGGATTTCGGATATCAATATTGCTGAGAAGAGGAAAGGAGGAATCATAGGGATTATATGCACACACACATCAAACACCCATCACAACATTAACTGTAAGTAATTTTAACAGATAAATCTCATTTTCGTAAGCGAAAAACTTAAAATAAACGTAAAACTGATTATCTCCCTATTCAAATTTTTTAATCGTTATTTGTAACATAACAATATATATATATATATATATGATTTAATCGACTGTCGAAATTAATACCTAGGTGTTTGACATAATTTCTGGTGGATATGATGGTATTATTTATGGACACTGATGGTACATTTTCTTTTCGTAATGTGAAAGTAATATGTGTGGATTTGTCACCAATTGTTTTAACTCGCCATACCTTCAACCAGTTATCCAGTACATTAAAATGATTTTGCAAGTTTTGACTTGCAATTGCAGGAACCGAGTTAGATGCCATTATTACGGTGTCATCTGCGTAGGTGGCAATTGTGGTGGTAGTTTTCATGGGGATATCTGCCGTATAAAGCAAGTACAGAGTTGGTCCTAGTATAGTTCCCTGAGGTACTCCCTATAATATTGGAAGTAAGATTGTGATAGTTTCATCATATCTGACCTGGAAGTATCGATTTGTAAGGTAAAATCTCAGAAGTTTGCAAATGGAATGAGGTAAAAGGCTGTTAATTTTATATATCAGACCATCATGCCAAACCTTATCAAAGGCTTGGGAGATGTCTAAGAATGTTGCAGTACAATATTCTTTTTTTTCGAGTGAATCTCTTGCTGTTCTTGCGACCCTGTGTACCTGCTCAACTGTTCCGTGCTGTTGCCTAAAACCAAATTGGTATTTGGGTATCAGATTTAGATTGTCAATTGTAAAGTTCAGTCTTTGCAGGAGTATCTTCACAAATATCTTAGAGATGATGGGTAACAGGCTAATAGGGCGATAGGATGAAGGTTCGTTAGGATCTTTGTTTGGTTTTAATACTAACATAATTTGGGCCGTTTTCCATTGCAGCGGGAAAAAGCCAAGCCTTAGCATAGCATTGAATATGTACATAATTAGCCCAATTCCTCCTTCGGGTAGTTTCTTGATGATTATTCCTGTAATAAGGGGCCTGGAGCCTTTTTAATAGTAAGGTTATCAATTATTTTTTTTGATTCCACTTATTTTGACCTTTTCAATGGGAGGCGACATCTGGTATGGTGCTTCTAGGTTCTCGTGAATAAATTTTTCCTTTTCAATCGAAACTACTCGAGGATGAGGTTTAAAAACATGGCTAAGATGATCTGCAAATGTATACGCTTTATCTTCATCACACTTGACCCATTCACCATCTCTTTTTTATTGGAGTTTTGACTTTGATCTGATAATTAAGTTTTTTGGAGAGTTTCCAAATTGAATAATTTGTGTCCTCGGTGGCAGTGAGATTTTCAATGAATTTATTTATGCCTTGGTCTCTGTGTTCTTGTGAGGCTCTTTTAAGCAAGCTGGTGGCTCTATTGAGGTGAGTTTTATCCTCAGGAGATCTGGAAATTTGCCATCTTCTTCTTAGTTTTCTTTTCTCACTGATCATGATTTTTAAGTAATCTGGGTATGTTGCGAAGCTACTCTTACAGTTCAGTTCTGGAGTAGCATCTCAAGCAGCCTGTTGTATGATTGATGTCAAGTGATGAACGGCCTCTTCGATATTATCGTTGGTGTTGAGAGGGAGATTTAATTTTATCGAATTTTTTACATTGACTTGGAAGGCATTCCAGTCTGTTTTATGATTTGAATGTGTAGGGTATTTTTTGATATTGTGTGCGTATTCCATATAATCGATGAATATTGGGGAATGGTCCGAGGAAAGGTCGAAAGAAGGTTTTACATTTAAGTGGTTGTTAGGAATTCCTTTTACAATAACAAAATCGATGAGGTCGGGTATTTTATTCCTATCAATGGGCCAATACGTTGGTTGGCCAGTGGATAGGGCTGTTAAGTTATTAACATTTGTGCTCTTAATTGGCTCTCTTCAGTGTGTTGTTATCCATCTAGAGCCCCATATGGCGTGTTTCGCGTTAAAGTCCCCTGACGTAATGAAGCGGTGGCCAAGTATGTTGAAAAACTTAGTGAAGTGTTGTTCTTTGATTGTTTTACCTGGCGGACAATATACAACCGAGAGTAGTATCGGTCCATTTGTGGTTTCTAACCATATCGAGGTCGCTTGAATATTAATTTCGCATATTTTATCTATTTCATGGTGTTTAATGTTATTTATGATTATTAGTGCTGTGCCACCATGACCTTTTCCCATAGGATGTGGAGTAACGCAGATACAGAAGTTTGGTATTTTAAAGCAACTCCTATTTGTCATATGTGCTTCTGAGATCATTATGACATCGAGATTGTATAGGGATATGAAGGCTGTAATCCCCTCTCTATGGTTAGTCAGGCCGTTAGCATTCCAGTAGCCAATTTTTATTGTAGGGTTGTATGTTTAACTTAGATAGCGTTGTTATAAGACGGTCGAACATTTTGTCCAAAACGTAAAAATGATATTAAAAAGTTAATTCAGTAGGTAAGTCATGAAATAGAAATAGTAGTTTAGTTTGTTTTTATATTAGTGTGCACAGTAGCTGGAACAATGTTAATGTGACCATTACTGCGACATGACTTACATTTTTACATTTCTATATCTCTTTCTGTATTGTATTATAGCTAATGATTTATCAAAATTTAGACAATTAGCTCAATAATTATACTTTTCCACTCAAGTAATGCTACAGATAATTTACAAGTTGGTGATACTGTCGCACATGGAAGCATTTACTTCATGTAGAACTAAATGAACATCATTTTAGTACCAAAATCTGTTGAAATACTCATTCACAGCATTTTAAAGTATTCATACGCATTCTGTTAGAATACGTTAATATGTAATAAGAATTAATTAACTGACAATTTACTTATAAAACCAGCTTTTTACGACAACATGGATAATATGACAATTGTTGTGATGTGTTTGTATGTATCTCTGGTTTAATTGCAATTAAAAAAGTCCAATTGGATAAAAGCTGCTTATAAAACAAAAACATACTTTTGACAATTTTTGATACAAATAATAGGGTGTCATTCTTCTTTTCCGAGTTTTAGGCAAACTATGGTTACAATTTATTTCCTCCGGTTTATTTTGGTTATCTTTTCCTCTTTGTTTCAGTTCCTATTTTAGAAATTGAAAAAGTTGTTCTTCGATACAAAATCGTTGAATACGAACCCTTGTGATAAGAAAAAATAGCGTAGCTATTAAATTCTTTTTTGTGAGTAATCCACCCTTTCATCGACGTTGTCTTTGTTTGTTAAAAAAACGGCTACGAAACGAGTACTCTAAATGGAAATCCGATTCCATTTCGTTTCTTTTGAGGGTCGTAAGTAATTGTATATATTTTGAAAGGAGAGTGTCAATCATTTCGTCAATACTACTCGCAGAAATTCTTGGCTGGTTTTCTCAGATGATTTTGAATTATTAGGGAGACTATGGTGGCGGGAGACTAAAATAATAAATATGATATGCAGGCTACAGTAGTGATTATGTAATTACATTGCGAATGCAATGCAAATATATATTATTCACTCTTTTCTGTTATGTAAATTTATATCTGCTTATGGTGAGATGTGCTTCCGTTCTTGATAAAAATTGTCTTAGAAACGAAATGTAAATATTGAAAACAAATTAAAGAGAAATAAATATGTGAGTTAGTGATAGAAAAATCTATAGTACTTCTTTGAAATTTCCTCAGCTATTTAAAAAGTTCTTTACCACAAGTTAATCAATTAGCAAAAGATTTTTTTTTTGTAATAACTTTAAATAAAACTAGCGTTAGTACCTATTCTTAAGTCAGAGCAAAGTACACAACTCAGCCATTGTAATTCTCTTGGCTTTTGTTTCCTGCTAAATTAAGCTCCTCCTCTTTGAATTCGAATTAGTGCAAGAGACTAAAGATACAGATTGCTCCATTTAGTCCTTTTAAACACCCACTTAGAAAGAAGGCTTCGGAGGAGGCACCGTTGTAATTATGTATTACAATTAACGCATTACAATCTCAATATACGCTATGTCGATGGTGATGTTATGTAGGCATGCAAAACATTAACAAATTTTTGTGAAAAAATGAATAAAAGGTGCCAGTAATGAAAAGGTATGGTGCAACAGGAAAATATGAAATTGAATAAAGTTCATACATACCTCACAAGGCGGCGGTGCACTCCGATAAGAAGGTACTATTTTGAACGTTACGGAACCCCTTGCTTCCCTCTAGAAAAAGAAATAAATAAAATGTATCAGTACAAAAAGTTGGACATTTGATAAATATGCATTTTTAAAGATGAGTAGTGACAAACTGTTTGCATTTCATTGTTTCTAATGTTTCCTGTTGTAATAGTTTTGATGCAATATAAAACAGAAATACTTTTTTAGTCCTCGTAGTAACTGATTGAGATAATTTGGAGTGTTCAGGAAATACTTCTTTGTATGGACCTTCATGATTTGATAATTAATAATAAAAATTTAAATAAGCCTGCCCTATGAGTTATATAGTTGCACATAATGGGCACAAGGTGCACATAATGGGCCAATTTTGCTTGTATTATTAATAGAGTTTGTTAAAATGTGGTACCGGATTGCAGTAGCGTAGCGGTAGCGGCGTGGATAGGGGTAATTTTCAACTCGTAGTCGATCTCGACAGTACCACGAGAGAGTTCAAAGCGACAGTACGTTGCACGCTGCACGCCAAATAAGTACGCGAAAATGGGACGCCCAAAGGGTGTAACGCTCCCTTCGAATGTGAAAAAATTTCTCAGGCATTTCCCTGGATTAGAATATAGAAGTCCGCATATTTATTGCACAATATGCAATAGCGGATTGTTAAGTCGCGATAGGTTTGAATGTAGAAAACATTGTAAAAGTAAACGTCATGTATTGAATTTAAGAAACAGTATTCCATACTGGCAATTTTATATGATTTTATTTTTATGTTAAGTGTGTGCAACATCCCACAACATCTAGTATCTAGTAAACACTTTCGTCCTTTTTTGGGCTAAGTACGTTCCCTCATGGAAGCTGCCAACATCTACGCAATTACGATACAATTTGCCACGTGTGCAAGGTACAGTAAAGGAATGTATAAAAGACGAGTTGAGAAATAAGAAAATCTGCCTATGTGTGGATGAAAGAACTGATGCTCAAAAACACAGCGTCATTCATGTTGTAACGCGTCCTTTAAAACGTGATGGTCCACCAGCTTCATTGTTGTTATCCAGTAAAAGGATTCAGAAAACTAATGCAGAAACCGTTGTCAAGATAATAAAAGATTCGTTGAGAGAATTTTGTATCACAGGAACCCAAGTCACAATCTTCGTTACTGACGGAGCCGCAACAATGCTGAGAGTTGGTAGGATGTTGAAAATATGCAGAAACCATTCGAAAGAAGTATCCGATGATGGATAAGTTAATAGCATCTACCAAAAAAGTGTTCATCAAATCTCCCAAACACATTCATGTATTCAAACAATTGTGTCCGAAATTACCACCACCACCTCAGCCTATAATAACGCGATGGGGAACATGGCTCCAGGCAGTATCTTACTATCAGAAATATTTTTCACAAGTGAAAAATGTCATCTTGAAACTTGATTCAAATGATTCTGCAGCAATTCGAGATAGTCAGCAACTTTTTCCAATTCGGACGTTCAACAACAAATAGATGAAATTTCCATGAACTATTCTGAAGTTGCACAAGCTATTGAGCAATTAGAAAACAGTCACTTATCTGCACGAGACGCATTAAATTGCATAAACAATTTACAAGCCGCTCTAGAAAACTTGGCGAACACTATAGGACTCGATGTTGCTCAAAAATTTTGGTGCAATTTTAACGAAAAATTCCGATTTACAAAAGGTTCGGTCTATAACTGGAAATCAAGAGTGCCCAGATGAGGAAAAGGAATATCTGACATTTGCAAATCTTACTTCACTGGACGTCGAACGATCATTTTCGAAGTATACGACAACGTATTCACAACACTGTCGACGGCTGAACGAATCCACAATGGAAGCGTTGCTGATGTTGCAATTCTACGCAGCTTACCAGGGCGGTTGCCAATTGCCACAGTGGACATCAAGACGACAGGAAAAGGTAACAATATTATGTTTCACTAATATTGTATATTACGTACCTACTTTTATGCGGTGCACCACTGCCGGTACCACCTTTTTAACAAACTCTAATTATTAATCGGAAGGTGGTAATAGAGGTTGCGTGTTATAATCGCCGAATGTTTAATTGTTGTCTTGTTGCTTTTGTACCTATTATGTGTATGCATATATAATACCAATTTGTATTCTAATAAACAGAACACTGCATAAGTAATAGATAGACTAATTTTCTACCTCAACAATTTTTAAGCAAAATTCTTAAATACATCAATTCCGTGATGATGGTACTATTTCAGTACAATTTTAAGACTCACCCCTCAAAAAGTAATCTAATAATACTAGATTTTATAGTAATGGAACTGGTTGCTTCTTAACAATAATAGAGGTGACATTAATATTGATTTAAAAAAATTGTACCATTTTCGAAGCGACTTTATTCATTTTCGGCTTATTTTGTCTTTTTCTTTTGAACAATTTACTACGTCGAAGTAGAATTTCGACGTTAAGTAACCATATAAAAATAATCAAGCGAGGTTAGATCAGAAGAATGACTTTGTTCCTCATGTAATGGCTTCCTAACAACATTTAGCATCTGATTGGAACAGTTTCACTTTAAAATAGCACTTTTTATCACCTTTACTACAATTTCTAAAGCTACTGTGAGCCATCATACATTTATAGTTAAAAGAAGGTGTTAGTTGCTCTAGTTTTCTCCTTGTTTTTGGTCTATGTTAGTAACAATTGACATATCGAAGGTTGATTAGAAAAATAAGGAACTATACGCCATTGGTTTCATGTCTTGGGCTCAAATTGGCGAAGATCCAACTAAGGTACCATTAGGCAAATGGTACCTTGTTGGACTAGGATCTTGATCGTTGTGGATCCAATATGGGCCAATTTTTTGTAGTTCTTGTCGATTCGTATTGTAATTATTCATTAAACAAAATCAGCAAATCAGCAAAGCATTCAATCAAATGTAAGCGTTTTTCGCATCAGCTTGAATGAATATTCTATGTATAAGATTGATAGAAGTTTGAATCAACACATAATATCACATATAGAAAAATATATCCAGCATGAAGTCTTGGTTGTATCTTTGTTGTGAATAGCTCTCCTATACCAACCAAGAATACCTTGTAACAAAATGATCGACGAACTTTCAGCTACGTAAACGAATCTAGGAATCCAATTTCTCTCAAGGAAAACTTTAAAACTAATCCCCAAGAAACCTTTCCTCCTTCAGTTTATCTTTTAGAAGAGAAACTCTAAGAATTTATATGTACATGTAGTAATATTATTTCGGTTTCTTACTGCTTTCTGCTAGATTAAGGTAACGTTTTATTACCTCCGCTAAAATATATCTTAGAATGTCACCACCACTAGCATCTGGAAAAGAGATCATAGCGATACTTACGAGGATTTTTTGTAGCGAACTGACAGACTGATTCATGACTGGTATGCCATTTATCTCCTTAATTTCGTCACCCACGTGCAATGTCGCTTGCCTATGGATCATTCCACCGTGCATTATTCTCGCTACTATACACTTCCCATCTTCATTCATCTTCAACGTTATACCCTGTCGACAAACATATGTGGAATAATATAAAAGGAATGAGACAGTTCATTATTAAATGTTTTGGAGAAAGTACTAACGTTGGTTTGGATTACCAGCAGATTACGTTACGTGCATTAAACGATAGAAATATGTGCAAAAGTATTTACTATTGAAAAAAGTGGAATCGCTAGGCATTTAGGAAATATTAAATTTTTTACGTAAGTTTCATTTACTTTTTTGACGGTAATTGTTGTGCTTTGGGTGTATTTAACTAACAAAAACAAAAGATTGATTTATTTGTTTTTATACTTGAAATCAAAAAACATTTTCACATTCTAGGAAATTCAAATTTACTTTTAACACTAAATTGTACTCGATACGTTTCCAGCACATAAGAAAGAAATAGAAAACTGTATGTTTTATGTATACGGCTTGCTGGTCCAAAGTGGTAAGAAGGCTTGTTCCTAACCGTGGCAGGAGTAATAATAATTAATGTAAATACTAGTACTGATTATTTATTAGCACTTAAGAACAACAAACACTTAAGGTATTAACATATATATATTTTTTAGCGGAAAACTTTGATTAATTGATGATTGATTGATTGATTTTCTACCAAAGCAGGGTTAGTCTTTGCATCCTAAATACTGAGTAGTAGCCTATTGTATTATTCCTGCTTCGGTTTCGTTTTATTTGAACAGGTGAGTTCCCTCGATCAGGTTTAAGAGCCTATGTAGTAAATCTTTCTCCATTAGTAGATCATGGTTCCAATTTAATTGGTGTTGTGTTATGATCCACTCATTAATTGCACCACGCACTGCATTCTTGGTAATACCTAATTCATTTTTGAGCCTTCCCTCGCTATCTGGTCTGCAATTCCATTGCCCGCTATACCCCTATATCCTGGCACCCACACTAGTGTGACTTTGTTGTGCTTAGACAGAGCCATTAGGTTTTGCAGGCACTCCCATACTAGTTTGGAGGCTATGTGATAAGATACTAGTGCCTTTAAGGCTGCCTGACTGTCAGAGAGAATGCAAATCGTCCCACCCTGCGGTCGCCGACAGACTCTCCCACACGCAGGTTTGTATAGCATATATTTCTGTTTGATATACCGTGGTGTATCGCCCAAGTGATGCACATACTTTGCATCCCTGGTTTTCCTCATAAACACCAACGCAAGAATTAGTGCTCGTTTTTGACCCATCTGTGTACCAGATTTGGGTTTTCGGTTTTCTCCCCTCTCCATCTCTCCATTTTTCCCAATTCAAGAAAACATTGACAGGTTTGTCATAGGAGATCCTGCAGAGTGTTGTGTCGCTACCTATATCAAAGAAAGGGTTTGTTACTGCTATTTTTATTCTGGTGTGCCCAGACCCACTGTGGGTTCTACAGTTACTAGTATTTTTCAGTCTGTATACTCCCATTCTGGCTTCTCCCTTGATATAGATCTCAAGAGGAGGCAGGTTTAGCATGGTTTCCATAGCAGCTGTTGGGGTGGGTTCAATGGCAGCAGTTATACATAGACATGCCAGTCTCTGAATTTTCGAGAGACTGGTTATCGCATGCTTATGTGTGATATTAGGCCATCAAACCAAGCTGCCAAAGAACACACTTTACAAATATCTCTGTATTTACAAATATTTTTAGTTGTATAAAGACGAGGAAGTTATAAATGAGTATTTTTTAACACTTTTCTAGATATGTTAATTATTTATTTTATTCATAACAGTAATAATAACAGTACTTTATTTCGATAAACTGATAGTGTGCATAAATATGACAGACGTTATACGGTTTAGAGTGAATGTAAAATGAACAACTAACGATAAGCAAATAATCGCAACTTATGCATAATTGAGTTTACTTAGAAATTCTGTAATGAACAACAATTTTTAATAAAAAAATTCTGCATGTTTAAGTAAGCGATGCACATTATTGTTTTTAATTATATTTGGTATGTACTTGGATGCATCCTCATTTAAACACCTTTTTATCTAGTATTTGTGTATGAATTCAAGAAGATAATTAGTGGTCACATTATCGTTCAAGGTATGTGTTTCCAGGCTGAGATAATGTGATGATCGACATTCTAAGCAATTTTTAATTTGATTTCCATTGTTGTTTCTATGCAACATTTATCAAAATTTTTTTACAAAATTCTTAAATGACATTAGAAATTTATTTAATAGATGATAGCGAAACTTTCTGTGCAAGAAACAACACCAGAATTTTTACGCAAAGATAGCGTTATCGTTAATTTGAAAATGTAATCCGTATGGAAAAAAATTTGAAAATAACACGAAAATGTTCACTTCTTGAAAGCTCTCCTAAGTCAAAAGTTAAACAATATATTAAAAAAAATAAAATAACTTTCTAAAATAAGGAAAAAAATTATAGATAAGATATATGTCAAATAATTTATCAATTAAAATGTACTTCAGGAATCGATTCACTCACGTCGTTTTTCAGAAGTTTGGTTATTGGGACAGTTTCTGATCTGAGCATAGATTGTGTCATAGTAACGCTAATAGGGACTTTTCGTCAATATTTCCCTTATAACGACGCTCTTTTTCAGAGAATATTATGATAAAAAAATAACTATGTTCAAACGTTTACCAATTATAAAATTGTAATGGTTAATTATAAAAAATTAATTTTGAAGCATTTGGATGCTATCTTAGACCATTCTTTTAAACACAATATACAAGTGCTTTACAAAGAGCTACCTTATGCTTAAAAACTTTCAATTATCTGAGGCAATCACCTTATCATACGACTAACTACCCGTATTTCAAAAATTAAAAACTGTTGCTCGGACCTTCTGTGAAAATGTGAGCATGACTAACACACTTGTTGGGTAGAGTTTTGCTTTATGATACAATTTGTTCTTTGGGAACAAATTCGTTTTAAATTCTATGCCCCCTCTTGACTCATTAGTTTCTATTTCTTTCTTATTACATATACAATTGTTCATCATTTTGTAACGGTACATCTACGGGGGGTATTTTTTAAATAAGGTCCGCTTTTTAATAAATAGAAAAATACTGTAAATATCATTAAAATATATTTTTTTCCATATTCTACATGCTTTTATCCACTTTTCTAGATAGATTCCAACTTTGTTCAAACATTTGTCACACCGCTCAACAAGTTTTTCAATTCCGACATCAAAGAAATCTGCCACCTGCAAAAAATCCAATCCATGACTGCAGTTTTCACATCTTCATCGTCGTTCAACCGTTGACGCCAAGGAACTCCTTTCAGTACCGAAACTAGTGAAAATCACTGGGTGCAAGGCACCTTACAGTCGGTGGATGATCCAAGGTCACATGTTTCTGCGTAATCACAAGGTCTAATCAGGTCTTTTGGATGGGAACAACTGGATCATCCACCTTACAGTCCAGTCCTTGCACCCGGTGATTTTCACTTGTTTCGGTACTTAAACGAAGATGTGAAAACTGCAGTAATGGATTCGCAGGCGGCAGATTTCTTTGGCGTCGGAATTAAAAAAAAATGTTGAGCGGTATGACAAATGTTTGAACAAAAATGGAAATTATGTACAAAAGTAGATAAAAGTATGTAGAATATGGAAAAAATATATTTTAATGATATTTACAGTATTTTTCTTCTTATTGAAAAACGAACCTTATCTGAAAAATACCCCTCGTACTTTATGCATTAAAAGTCATAAACGGCATTTTTAAGCCCGTCACATACTAAGTTCTTTTCCATTAGCTTTCATCCTCACGATATTTCTCGGCCATTAGTAGCAGTACTTACTGGATCTCGTTTGATGATTTATTATTAATTATGTGCTTACGTTATTGTTCAACAAATAAAATAAAACAAACAATCCAAGTTTCTTATCCCAAAACAGTACGACATAATTAAAAAGTAGTCTGTGTTAAACATATAATCAAATATATCATAGGACAAAACATTCGTTTAACTATCGATTCAACAGAATAGGAATGCAAGAATAAAGGCAGTACATTACATTCATCGTTATTTTATTTATTATTTGGCGAGCGCCTGTACGAATTCTAATTTCCTCACTCACCATGGGCTCATCGGTATTCTTCTGGAACTGGACCAGTCGTACCCTCGTCACATTTTCCATGTCCACATCGCCGTTGGGGCCGTCGAGGTCTTCCCCGCCGTTGAGGTAGGGCATGAGAGGCGGTGGGGTAGCTCGCATCGCATCCTCGCCATAGATTTCGTGGGCGACAACATCGTGGGCTTGCAGTAGCGCCTGGAGCCGAACCGAGAACAAAAAAAGAGACGCGTGAATGAAACGAGTCTCGCCGCATCGCGCTGCATGGATCAGTATGGGAAAGATTTATGACGCTGGACATGCAGGATGTTTGATGTTCGCATTGCTAGAAAAGGAAGACAATCCGCTGGTATATAGTGCACCTATATTTCCGGGCAAAGTTTCACAGTGCATGTACGGTATGGTACGATATGTACGGTATGTAATAAATTTCTGGCGAGTGCGCGTTTGGTTTACCGCCGCCGGTAATAAACTTGGTGCATTAATCATCATATATATTGTATATGAGGCAGTTGGATCTGGGAACTTATTTGCTGATTCCTTTTTACTTTTTTTAGTATTTAGATTGATTGAAGATCATTTGCTGATACGAGAGCAAAAAAATCTTATTATTTACTGAGCATATTCTTATTTTGATAAAAAAGCATTGGAACTTGTAAACTACTACACTCAAATTATAATATTACGGAGAAAGTATACATTTTCCGTATAAACACGTAAAGATTAATTATTTATATGTATGAAATTATGCGAAAATCAAGATCGTTATTTAAATTCCACTGAAATTTTAAAAAATTCTGAAATTCTTATTGGTATCAAAATTCCGGACATATAAGGGTATTATATCCTCTCTTTCCTAAAATTTTTCAAGCGTTGATGTGAGATCAAAACATCAACTCTTTATTGCCGTATGCATCTTACACGGACGTTGCATTAGTGCTTGTATTATACTTTTGGATTCAAGAAGATAATGCCTATTAATACCTAATGTATGTTTGTAGTGCAAATGTCTACTGAATGTAATATCAGAGGGGAAAATAAAGTTATGCATGCTGCGTTATTTGGAAGTTAGAACTTGCAATATATAATGTGAAAATCGACGATTCGATCGGGTACGTGTACATACAATATTTATAGGACCATTTGCTATGTAGTTAATCCGTCGTACTAGAAAAAACAAAAAAAAATAGCCCCAAAAATCTATGATTTCCAGGTCCAGTGAACAAGTAACTATAGTCATTCGAAGTAAATAATAAAAATTCGTAACTTTCATGCAACTCAAGTTAGAAATTTCAAATACCTCGCCTTCTTCTGTAATATCTTCAGTTCAAAGTTTTCAAGAAAGATGTAGATGTACGTGTGTCAGAGCCAAATTGATGCATTTGTGTAAAATGTTTAAGTGTATGAAATGTATTAAATTATTCTTGCCTCCATTTTTAAGTTTTGAAATTGACAGTGAACATACTTCTAAAGGATTATTTGTTTAAAATAGAAGATACATCTTTTCTTATAATGTTTATCTAATATTACAGCTTACACATAATTATTTTGCTTACCTCAATAATATTGGGCATTTTACACGATTGTGCAAAATAATTTTCAAGTCAAGGTACTGTAAAAGACACAGAGCATGTTAACAATTTTCAAGCTATAGAGACGTACAGGTAGTATTATTCTTTAACGTATTTTTGTATTAACGATCTCATACTGTAGTCATAGATTCGTATAATGTAGTACATATCTTGCCAGATACCTAGAGAATTTCATAGATTCAAAGCGGAAACTTACTTCACATCCTATTCAACTATAACAAACAATGAAATTACAACTAATTGCCATCAACCACCATACATGGACGGGTTTCGCTGTTATACAGCTCTTCAGCATGTCTTTGTAGAAGATGGCAGTTTAAGTTGATAAGTCCGTATATATACGAAGTTCATGATAACTTGTATGGATGAGGATATATAATTAAATACACTATTCAACTATAGATGGTTGCTGTTGGACCTTGTATAGAACAAATCGACGAATGTTACTTAGCAATAGATAGCGTTTTTATAAAAAAAACTTTATAAAAAGCGGACTTCGTTATGCATATTATTTATATCATGTGACGTATGTAGAATACCCCCTGAGTCTGCCCATATTTGGCACTGCACCAGGTAATGTATAATATTCAACGAATCTAAGATAAAAAGGTTGAATTTTTTTATTTATAAGATTTAAGTTATTATGTTGTATTATCAGAAATGTTTTTTGTATTATTTTTTGAATTCGCATGATGCTGTCATATAAACACTCTGTTTATGTTAACCTTTACAGGAATCTGTCAGCTCTAACTTCGAAATTATACTTTAATTTCGCTATCGAACACTTTGTATGAAGACCGTAGTCAAAAGCACTAGTTAACTTAACGAAAGTCTAACCAGAATTGATGACTTTTCTGGCGTCCCTAACTTCCTTTGTTTTAAACGCAAAAACCATTGTTTACTTCCACAGCTAGTTTTGATGACTTAAATCCAAATATAAATTTTCTGATGCCTTTCGAAGATAGGAAGTTATTTGTGAAAATAGCATAGAAGAATGCATGCGGTAACGCTACCAGCTACGACCTAAATTCTGACTGACAAGGTTTAAATTAAATTTAATATAACGATCAATATATTCAATCGTTATGTTCAAAGCAATAGAAATATAGAACGTAATTTAAACCAAAAGTTTTATAACATGTTACTACTTTTAGCACACAATGTACTTTCTCATGACGTCACCTAGTTACCTCCATTGCTGACTCAGAATAACAGGTAAGTTGATACAAATGTATAGCATACATTTGAATTAATGCATTTTGTTGGTTGATTTAACTCATTTGGGATTAGATACCACCAATGCCAAGACATTGATTCTATATTATCTTATATTTTCTATAGCAAAGTGTTTCAAATTGTTGTATCAAAAATGACTCCTTATATAATATTGTTAAAGAAAGTATGTAATCCTTAGTCAAGTATTACTAGAAGCTCAAAAAAAAGCTAATGAAGAAAAAAAGACATTTTATAGCTGTTATTACTAACGCTGGCCACGAGCGGTGCCGCGCGTCGGCGTAGAATCAGTTCGGACCGAGAGGAACGGTAGTATTACTTCGTCTGCGGAGCAGTTCGGACATTTTCGCTGCCGGTCATTTGCGCAATTGTTTATCTGTCCTAGAAAAATTATGATTTCGTCAGCAAAACGACCGCGGTCGGACAAACTTCGAAAATATATTGCAGAAATTCCAGACTTAATATATGAAGGTGCTAAAATTAAATGTGTAATTTGTAAAATCCCGTTAATGTGTTGGTCCAGACAACATTGTCTACGAAACGTAAATAGTGAAAAGCATGTCTCAAAAAGAAATTGCGCACGAGACAATGAAATATTTATATTTAATTTATGCGTTACGTTTATCGCATGTAATATACCGTTTAATTTACTAGACAAGGAACCATTTATCTGCTTTTGGAATAACTATTTGGAGTGCAAATTACCAAGTCGAACATCGTTACGAAGAATTGTGCCATCTGCGCGCGAACATATTGAACAAAAAATAAAATCGGAGTTGAAAGATCAAAAATTGTGGTTATGTGTCGACGAAACAACAGATCGGAAGAAACATTCTGTTATTAATGTAATGGCACACAAATTGGAACCTCATCAATCGGCACCTTCAATTCTATTAGTCTCCAAACGAATACAACAGTGTACTGCCGAAGTAATTTCAAAGTTAGTGTTAAATACATTGGACAAGTTTGAACTCTCAACAAACCAACTCTTGATGTTAGTGAGTGATGGTGTTGCAAACATGCTTTCTGTAGGCCGGTCTCTTAAAAAGCATTCTGCTAATTTGTTACACATTACGTGTAAAATTCATGCTCTCAATCTTGTGGCGGATAGTATCAGAAAATGTTATCCTGAGGTAGACGCTTTAATAGCGCATACCAAAGCAGTATTTGTCAAATCACCGAAACGTATCCGCGAATTTCACAGACTGTGCCCCCGTATACCAGAGCCACCAGAACCTATTCTAACTCGTTGGGGAACATGGTTGGAGGTCGCGTTTTATTATCATAAATATTTTGACAATATTAAGAACGTGGTTTTACAATTCGATACAAAGGAAGCTGTCGCTATCCAGAAAAGCCAGTCGAAATTTCAAGATAGTCAGGTTAAAATGGATTTAAAAATCATTCACGACAATTACTTCGGGCTAGCAGATGCAATAGAAAAATTACAAAATCCTGCGGTGCCGTTAGAAGAATCTCTACAAATAGTGCAACATGTTCACGCACAGCTATGCGCGATTGAAGACGCAAAAAATGTTTCTGTTCTAGAAAAATTTGAAAGTGTTTTTGAGAAAAATTCTGATTTTGGCACATTAAGACATATTTGTGAAGGTGCGTCAACAGAATCGTTGTTATTTGAAAGATTATTTTACTTACGCAAATATTACGTCACTAGATGTAGAACGTTCGTTCTCTGCATATAAACGCATTTTTTCCTCATGCCGTACTAGTTTTGCCGAAACAACAGTTGAAACATATCTAATGTTGCAGATATTTAACAGACATTATTCACTTTGTAATTTCACGGAGGACTCTTAAAATGGTAAGTGTTTGAGCACGTGTTATTTAATTTTTATTTAAAAGATGAGCGAAATTATTTGCGGCAGCAAACATCTCTATTAGCAGAATAACTCTGGTGGAACGCGAGGCCTGATCGACTCTACGCTACTGGGCGGTACCGCTCGTGGTCAGCTTTAGTTATTACTTTCGATAATACTGCGAGGATACAGTACTGGTCAGTTCCAAGTTAACGATAATAAAACGGTCGTATTTATTATTTCAGTGGATTGTAAATTGTTCTTGGAACATGAAACTACAACAAATGTTATTAATACTTGGCAAAAATTTTATTAAAAATATCTTAGGCTAATAATAATAAATTAAAATGTACTTGATTAGATTACATTCATGTGGGACATTTCTATGTTTACGATAATAAAATAACTACAAAAAAATAAATTTAAAAAATATCGTAATAAAATGAATATTTCGTATTTCCTCCTTTACGTGTGAGAACAGCACGAAGACGTTGTGGGATGCTATTGGTTAAATTGTCCAAAATATTTTGTGGTATTAATTGCCACTGCTGTTGAAGTTCGTTCAAGAATGTTTCCCGATTTCTTCTCGATGTTTTTGGAATTTTGTTATCAAGGATGGCCCAAAGATTTTCTATTGGGTTGAGATCGGGTGACTGGGGCGGCCAGTCCAAGAGCTCAATGTTTGACTCTCGCAAATACTGCATAGCAACCCTGCTTTTATGCTTGGGGTCGTTATCCTGGATGAAGAGAAATTCTTCTAGACCCATTTTTTCAATAGATTGTGGTAGATTATTTTCTAGAATCTCAACATAGGACGCCCCAGTCATTTTTCCTTCAACGACAGCTAAATTTCCAACACCCGACTTCGAGAAACAGTCCCACAGAATAATACTCCCTCCACCGTGTTTAACTGTGCACTGAAGAAACCGGTCCTGTAAGCCTTCTGATTTGCGTCGCCACACTCTTTGTTGCTTCTTTGGGTTCAGAATCTCAAATTTAGTTTCGTCGCTCCAAACGACTTTGTCCCAGAAGTTGGTTTGTTGATAAATTGTCTAGAAAATGCCAATCGCCGAGTTTTATTTTTCTTACTGATAAATGGTTTCTTCCAACACTTTTTGCTTACCAAATTAGCTTCCTTTAGTCGTCGTCTAATTGTTATGGGTGATACCGATAAATTAAGCGCATCTCTAATCTCATGTGCTGTTACAGTAGGATTTTTCCTAGTTTCTCTCACAATACGTGCATCCTCTCGGACGGATTTTTTTTTGGATTCTGCTTTGCGAGGCAAATCTGCGAAAGTTCCGTGTTGTCGATATTTATCGCAAATTTTTTTAGCCCCTGGCTTTGTAATTTTATATTTTTTTGATATTTCCCCGTAGCTTAATCCGCTTTCACGATCCGTTACTATCATTTCTCTAATTTGAACGTCTCTACGCTAATAATTTAACATCTAATAAACAAAAATTAAATGAAAACAAATGCTCTCTAAATGTACTTTCGTTACCTTTGTTGAAAAAAATTCACCAAAAAATATTCTGAATTCTAGATGCGTAAAGTGAGATCGTTAACTTGGAACTGGCAACGAGACAAAACAACTGCTTTACTTTGGGTTTTTTTTTATTGAAAAAGCATCTTCTGTCGATGAAATATTTATGCTCGCATAGAAAGGAGAATAACCCAAGTTCTTATCGCTACATTGGGTTTTCCACCACAGTTCGAAAGTTTTAACATTTTTTACCAACTGTGATAATTTTATAGAATTTATGTATCGTTAACTTGGAAATGACCGGTACTGTATATGGTTTTCCCTGTGTTATATGAGCTCGGTGCTTTTTTTTCATATGCGTTCTAATGCACGTTTGTTTGTTTAATTCTTTGAAGTTGTTTACATGGCACATACGGAAATAAAGTTAATGAGACACGTTTATTTCTTCGTTTTGGGATAAAAGCATGAATGTTACTAAATGCAAACTTTTCAACGCTATTTGCTTTGTTACAATATCCAGTGCTTTCTACTGTACCTTGGAAAATAACGAGTTAATACAGCATGTCTCATTATCAATTCTATTTGCACTGTACGAAAGC
Source organism: Dynastes maya (assembly GCA_029619315.2). Lineage (NCBI taxonomy): Eukaryota > Metazoa > Arthropoda > Insecta > Coleoptera > Scarabaeidae > Dynastes > Dynastes maya. Next base: position 39,209,282 of record JAROYE020000004.1, read on the forward strand.
ATAGCCGTGTTTGATAAATACTGCAAGGCACTTAGCCGTGTGTAAAAGATTTGCTTGTCTAGGCACGACATACAAGCTTTTTAAGGGAGACACAAAAACAACGAAAGAATATAAAAATGGATATCATCCCATTCAAGTCAAGAGCGAATACGAGATATCTGATGAAGATGATATTTGTGACTTTCTCTCAAACTTAATGCCTTCTTTATATCCGCCCGTTATAAATGGCCCGATTAATTTTTCGCTATATAACGACCACTTTAGGAAATTGACCCGATGACGTGATCTTAACGCTTCCTTCCTTTTATCCGTTGCCAGGAAAAAGCAAAAAAACAAAGGAATAGTTTTGGCATTATGGATTTGTTAAATAAAAGAAAGTTAGATGGAAGAGAACAAGATTGTTCCTAGTTTATTTTTCTAATTTCGTATTCATGGAAAAGTAAATTTATATAATAGAATATCTGATGTCAGTTCTGATATCCAATATTGCATATGTATTCTGGGGAATACAGCTTCGGATGGTCTAAATTTTACATACCTCCGTCTTGCTGTCGCCAATATAGAATCGATGAATGGCAGCCGTATAAATGAATGGTAATCGTGGAAATGTTATTGCTTTGTGACAGAGAAACGTATCGTGTAATTTTATTGGAATATTTCACGTATTCTGCTTAGTTCAGGTAATAAATTGCACTTTAAAAACTTATTGAATTGTTGATAATAATGTCTATCAGATTATTTATACTTTCTCTCACGGCTGTAAGAGATTATTGTAGCATGTGTATCTGATAAATTTACGTTGTTTCTAAGCTCCGACATAAAGCATCAGCCGAACTACAACATTTTTTATAATTTACCATCAAGTTCGATTAAAAAGAATGCAGAGAGATAAAAACAGTATACACAAAAAATTGAAGCGTGAAACGATGTTTGCTACAATAAACTTGCATATTTTACAGCAATTGTGTAAGTGTATGATTCGTTCTTATTGAAATCCTAATGTAACAAATTTCAACAGTTACCACAATACTCTAATAAATTCTTCAGTGAGTTATAGCAATTAATATAGTACTATTTAGTTTCCTATTTGCTCCAGTAAACCACAAGATAAATGTAAAGAAAATTGTAACAATTATTTCAATAAAACATGTTATATTAATATGTAGTAAGGTGAAACTATGGAAAACCTTACTGCGAAACCAGTTGCGAACACGGGGCTCGAACTCAGAGCTCTGAGATCGATAGCTAATCGCACTTTGCATTACGGTACCAGTACCGTTAATCATGAAAATGATTTGACCATATAAATAGATATTCCATTAGAAAAGAATGAAGTTTTTCGTTACGACATCTGTTGATGAATAGCCGATACTATCTAAGTCTAGTCCTAAGACAGAAAACTTGACGTAAATGTTTTTGGTGCACTTCGATTATGAAATCGTCTGTACAAATAAATGATGATTTACTTACAAAATCACTCTCTTTCCATTATTTATTTTAAAATAAATCGACGAATATACAACCTCCACGATACGCTGTAGCGTGATACAGTACTACAAAAAAAAGGTTTTAGAGGTGATGATTTGCACAATATGCGATCGTACAGACACATGACACAATGACATAATTCTATTAGCGGGCTTTTCCTTACTAATTCATATATTTTTATAAAATGAAATGCAGAAGTACAGGAATGATAATATAATTCACTAACTTATTTGGCTCTCCTTTAATTGTAAGGATCAGTATAATGCTGAATAGCAAAATTGTTAATTTTTGTCAGATAATTTTACTTAACGTTTATTAAATATCAAAACAGCATATTCCTTTACTCAAGTATATAATAAAAGTATAATATATTTCCTTTACTTAATAACAAACTTAAATTGTCTTTTCTAAAGAAGCACCTCATGTAAATGTAAAAAATTGCGATTATAGATACGCAATTTTTCTAGAAAGACAGGTAATTTCGGAGCAATTTTGACATTTTAGTGGGGTTCCTATGAGTAAGTAACTCTAAACCTCCATTAATCATGCAGTAGAAAACATTTATTTAGTAGATCATAATTCTTAGGGACGTCAAAAGCTTTTCCCCGCATTTACATATGCGACTGCTTTGTCTACATATGAAAAAAACAATGTTTTTCTCTCCCTATACGTCCGTGACCGGGATATTCATTTATCGGTTAAGCGGCTGCTGCTGATAAGTGGAATACATCACGTGATGCATTACTCAATGGAGGAAGACGAAGCGACGTGTCAGTAGAACCTTTTCCTGTGTTTATTTCGCCTAACATGCTCGTCTGAGGCATTTATCATAAAACGCTATGATTTATAACGTTATTATTGCTATACTGTTTACTTGAGTGTCAGTTGCCTGTGCGACTGGCGCTGGCGGTAAATCAAGAAATATGGTATTGGAAGTGAACCATATAACTGCGTTTTATATTTACCATATTTTATAAAAGTATTAGGTAGTGCGGTTGTTTCAAGTTAAATGGCAGGAATATAACACGTTCAGCTATGAACGTATTATAACGTTTTTTGTTGTAGCAAGATCGAAGTAAATCCATTAATTAGGCGACAAAAAATTTGAATCTAATCAAGTTAAAGAGAGAAATAACGGAAATAAATATGTTACACTATAAATATTTTTGATGCTCCGTACAACCTCGACGCCCCAAAATTTTGTCTAGTAGAATGTGATCTTTTGCGTTAAGATCTACATATGTAGATATTAAACGATTGGTCTTTTTCTTCTTCACCGCAGGAATATTACTTTGATATTAAAATAAAGCAAATAATTTAATTGGAACTTAAAAAAGAATTAAGAAATATGCAAAGAATAAGTATTAAGGCAAGCTAGTCTTCGCAGGTATTCTTTTATATACATCATCATACTTCGGATGTTATGATGTCCAATAACTAATTTCTTAGAAGGAGCAAGGTAAGTGTTGTATGCATCTGCAATTATTTAGAATTAACCGTAGTCTTGATTAAAGGTGCGTTCACATAGGGTAGCGTGAAATTATCGTTAGGATTAGCCGCAATATTATGCGGTAATTCTCGAAATAATTTCGGGGGATAATGGCAACTGACATAGCGGTTTACTTTGTCGTATCATAACTGTAATTTATCTGTAAATGACGTCTTTTGTAATGGATGGAATGACACAGAAACGTTATATACTGTGTTTATTAACTGTTTCTGCAATATCATGGCGAACAAATTTAAAAATAAATGTAGAAAGAGAAGAGGCAAATTATCACAGAACGGAATAGAAATTAACACATAAAAGCAAAACAGTTTATTTAAATTTTATTCTATTTGTCTTCATCGTAAAAGTATAAATGGAAGTTGCAATAAAAATTACATGTTTATCCAAAAAGAATTGTGAAGTGTACGTAATTAGAAAGTCAAATAAAGAAGATATCAAAGAATTATAACATTTTATTCTTTCTTAAATGACACAGTTACCAAAAGTTTGTATAGACTCACACCTATTACGTTGCTTATAAATTCAATTCTTCAGTCCATGGAGTACAGACATAAGGGTTCACTACAACCGAAAAAATTCAAAGCAGTTCCATCTGCCGGAAAAGTCATGATTACCGTTTTCTGGGATTGCGATGGCATCGTTCATATTGAATTTTGGAACGTGGCTCCGAAGGATATGATAACACCCTAACAAATCTGAAGCGACGGCTGCGTAGGGTACGTCCAGACAAAGTGCCAATTCTGCATCATGACAACACTCGGCCTCACACAAGTCAGAGAACGCGTATAGCACTGAGGAAGCTTGGGTTTCATGACGTTTTACTTCATCCACCTTATAACCCAGATCTTGCGCCTTTTGACTTTTTCCTCTTTCGGAAGCTTAAGGAACATCTCAAGGGCAAGCGTTTCTCTTCGGATGCAGAGTCGATAACAGAGGTGCGGAAATGGTGCCGTGCGAAGACTTCAGACTTTTTCTGTGACGGATTTGCGCAACTCGTAGTACGTTGGCGTTCATGTATTGCTGTCATTGGCGATTATGTGGAAAAGTGATTATATCAGTGGGTAGAGTACAGTTTATACTATCATTTCACACTTACATGTAAACAGTATATCCATTACTAATAAAGTTATAGCCTTGAAGGCATTAGTTTTCAATACGTACTCGTAGGATATTATTGCACTACATTCAACTACCATTTCAACATTTTCTTCATCAATATCTGGGAAGTTTTCAAATTGATATCCTATTTTTACAAGTACACAGGATTATATTGTAGTGTTATGATTGGGAATTTTTAGACTGGCGAGATAGATATTTGTTACCGCATAAATTTGTCATGAATTCAGAAATATCAACTTGATACTTTTTCAGTAAGTAATAAATAACCAACGAACCAAAATAAAGGGTTATGAACTACTACTAAATTAAAAACTCTTATTAAGCGTGCCATGCACAGCAATGTCCATCTCAGATGTCAACAACCGCGTTCAATGAAACATCCCCGGATAATGAAAATTGAACCCTGAAATAATTTTAACTCACTATTCCCATTTAAAATTACTTTTAACGACAAGTGAGCAAAATAGAAATTTGAAAATTTGCATACACAAGTTATCCTAAGCTAGCTCAGCCAAAATATTCCGGTTTCTCTCTCTGATACCGGACGTGGTTATCAACTTCTTTTTCTTAAATCGAACAGTACAATTTCTATGGATTTTGTGTTAAAATTTAAAATTAGTTTACGAAACATAAACATCTCTAAAATTCACTCTTAAACTGAGAAATGTCGATTTTTTTAAATAGCAACTCCTAATTTTCTAAGCGGTATTAGATTTTGCGTCGAAGAATAAAGCAAAAGGTTACAGCAAGTGCTATTGCCAAAGTTAATAGTTTATGAGATATTTTGTGAAAACCTCCTTAATCTTAAATATTGCATTGTTGTGTAATCAGTTTCAGATTGCCATGGTTAAATAATTGAAGGTACCTGTCAAATGTACTGTCAACAGTAATAAACACAGCAGTAGTCTTATTGAACCATGGCAAATTGAAACTGATATTAAACAATGTTATTGCAAATAGAATTCGTTTAACATTTCACAACGAAATCTCCAAGTTAATTGCAGTGCTCTAATAATCTTAATATTGTTTAATGTCAGTTTCAATTCGCCTTGGTAACCTCCTTGGTCTTAAATAAGACTAAGGATGCTTTTATCAAACTTTTCCTTTACTAGTAGCACCTGTTATGCATTTTTGCTTTTTTTTTTTGATGCAGAATCTAATACCGCTTAGAACATTACTTTGGCTGAGCTAGCTTTAAAGGATAACTTGTGTATGCAAACTTTCAAATTTCTATTTTACTCACTTCTCCGTATATTTTAAATCAAAGCTCATCGTGACATACCTTGTACAGTTTAGTCGACGTAAGTTTGCAGAAACGTAATATGCGCGGGTTCTGTAAAGACAGACGGAAGATAAGCATTGCGCTCCCATTAGAAGATTCATAGCGATCAAACGCTATTCATCGTTCGGGATGCGCCGCTTTGTGCAAACTTACGCCGACCGAACTATATATTCCTTAACATCTTTGGGATAAAGAGGGGGGACCGAAAGAAGGGGACCACGTAAGCCGATGAAGCACCATATTTAGTGTCGGAAAAACGTCGCTCTGACGTTGTTATATGTGAATGTACCTGAATGTACGTAGCTGAACAGCGTTAGTCGTGGTGATAATCATAGCGATTATAGTAACGTTATTTTAATTTAACAGTATGTTTGCAGTTTGCATAAAAGAACCTATACTTAAATACACATATTTTCACTATTTAAAACTAAATAAATATTATACAATTTCTTACATGCATACATTTTAGTAAACAACTCTCTCACTGCACGTAAGTGTATAGTAACTAATACTTATACTTTGTTTACCATGCGTAACATGCAACAAACAAGTCAATTTTTATGCTTCTACATAAACACGGCCAAATTCGAAAAGTTTCTGCGACAAAATCTGCTGTTGTATAGAAAACATTTTAATGAACTTAACTTCATTTTGTTAAGCAAAATCAAGATTTCGATAAGAGGCTATTGATGGATAAGTAGATACTGTGATTGTATGCTACACGCTAAAGCAGACGCACATCAAGGCAACACAGACAACAGATATTGCATAACAACGTTTACTTTTGCACTCACAAGTTCCATGGGCCTCCAACCTCAATTACTCCATCGATCCATGTTTCGGGCCAGAATTACAAATCCAATTGGATCTCTAGAGTTCGAAAACTCATCGAGATTAGTCTGCGCAGTTTTTCCAATTAAGTGTGTTGCTGATAGCATCGCTGCTGCTGCAGCTGGGCTGAAAGCATCTACAAATTCAGAGCAGCTGCAGCAGCAGCAACACCATCCGCAGTAGTGACAGTTGTAGATAAAAGCCGATGGTAAATCATCCAAGACATGAGCGAAGATTCAACACTATTTCAATTCACTTTACTTTTATATATACACATAGATACATATAGTATCAATTTCTATTTCCTATTAAGCACAATTGAAAATTTACATAAACATATAAATACATTAAACTGCGCCACTTAAGAAGATTTACAGAAAATGACTAAACACGTTCTCTTTACCTACGTATTGCTGAAGCAAAATTGCGAACTCTTTTAATACCCGCTGAAAGCGAAAATCCTAGTCATACGTGAATACTCTGTATTTCTTCAAGAAAATAAGTAACAAGAACTTGTACAGCTACGAAGTTAGAAACAAACTTTCAGGGTGCTAGTTTTCGCAACTTTCAATATCAACGTTGCTAGAGAGCTCTCTTTAAATAATGGCGAATATAGCACTTTTACTGGACCCTTACATCATTATTTAAAGAAAGTTCTATAGCAACGTTAATGTTACGAATAATCATTGAGTTACTTATAAAGAGTGCAGTTATTTTTTAGCCGTAGAATCAGAAAATGAAATATTATACAAGGCGTTAAATTTACGAAGTACGCGTTCGGCTATTTTCTAAACAATCTGCAAAGTCGAAAATATTTTTAGGTGATGCATTACTTTGAACTAAATATTTTTTTTTATTTAGAACATTTTTCTTTAAAACGTAAGGTAAAGTAGTAATTGAAAAACGCCACTTCTTTGCGACGCTCTGTATTAGTGAATAGAAATAAAATAATTCAACAGTTAATTAATATATTTTGGCTTCCGTCGGTGAATTATGAAAATCTGTAATTTCCTTGGAATTTCCGACGTAATTAAATACTTTAAAAAATCTGTCCCGGTAAGGTATCAAACCTGATACCACCCATTTGCCGGGCGGGCGTGCTAACCCGTTACCTCCGATATTAAAGAAGGCCTAACAGCTCTGACGTCAGCAAGCTGTGACGTATATTGTCTTAGGAGAACGATCACCCATAAACGCGTTTACATGTTGAGACCGTCTCTCCGTTTTGAATTGGTTTATCGAAATTATATTGGTTTTATTTGAAAAAATACTGTGTAGAGATATTTCCGTACTTTGTTGGTGATACCTGTAATGTTTTTCTAGTGTGGTATAAGCGATAAAACCTTTTCTGAAACGATAAAAACGGAGGAAACTAAAAGCGTTACTCGGGGAGTCTATTTATAGTACTGTGGCTGTCGGCTGTTTTGTATGCTTTGTTTGTGAGTTACACTTTGTAAAAGAAGATATTTATTTTTCAACAGCTACAGATTCAAGGACCGATGAAACTATAACGGTAAGTTTAAAAAAGATGCTATTCTAACTCAATTCCCTAACTGTCCGTTGTATTTGACAAAAGACATGAAGATTTTATTGTTCAAATAGTTTTATATTCTTGCGTTATATTTAAAAGAAATATTTTTGAACACGTAGAGATATTTTTAAATGTGTTCTGTTTTAATACAATATATTTTAAATTATATCATCAAACATAGCCATTTTGGATACTGATATATGTAAATGTCATATTCACAGCAGTGAACGTATTGCAACAATTACAATAACTTGTTCTACAAATACTCTACTTAAAAATTATTGTGGAAAAAATAATGATAGTTTAGGTAAAACACCACATAATAGAAAATTAAAGACCCTGGTTAAATAGCATGTCTGTAATTTTTTTCATGAAATTGAACAAAATTTCGAATAAAATTGCAATGACTGTATCATTTCAACCTTCGTTTCGTCCAAATATGTGTACAATTACAAATAATATTAGACGATTAAATATCAACTACAAAAACAACTTTCACGAAAACGGTGCTCGATTATATGTTTGGCTTTTGCTTTGAAACCTTATCTTTCCAAAAGAAAATCGAATGGGATGCAAAGAAGGGCTCAGTTAACGACTGGCATCCCTTTAAACGGGAAGCCCTTCAAAACTTAAAAAAGAAATGTAAAAAAACGAATCCTTTATCGCTTAGGCTAATATCGTGCATGGCGATACATCACCTAAACAGCGTGACGTCATCGAAGAGCGCTGAGGCCTTCTAGTTTCGGTGGTAACGGCTAACCTTTACACCACGGGGACTTTATGTCAGAAACGTTCACTTTTTAATACCTAGGTGTTATTTTATCTGTAAATATATCATAATCTTTCGACAGATAGTTTTAATTCTTCCATGCCAAGTACACTAATTAATTAATATATTTCAGCTTCCGTCGGTGAATTATGAAAATTTGTAATTTCGTTAGAATTTCCGACGTAATTAAATACTTGAAAAAATCTCGTCCCAGTAAGGAATCGAACCTGATACTTCTCGCTTGCCGGGCGGAGGTGCTAACCGTTACACTACGGGGACCTTATGTCAGGAACGTTCGCTTTTTGAATATTATGATATATTTGCAGGTAAAATAACAACTATGTATGTATGAGATTTTTTCAAGTATTTAATTAGGTCGGAAATTCCAAGGAATTTACAGGTTTTTAATTCAACAGTTATTTACTTATTTATAACGTATGTAGTAAATAGCAATTTTACCTCGAGAGTAAACAATAAACCTCTAGAAATGTTTGGGTTTCAACTCCATTTTGTTTCCAAAAGCAAACAAACATAAAATAAATATACTGCATTCCGTAATATAAATATAATCCTTTGCTGCGATAATAGAGCTTTCCATGTAAGGTAGGCACGCAAAGAGATATAGTACTATATTAAATTTTCGCAATGGTTATTTTGAGAAAAATATAACAGGACGTAATAAATCTATTACAAATGCCTGTACACAATAGTGAGGTATAAATTCGTGTAAATCTTGGGTTTAATTCTGGTCAAGTTACATTGCACGTAGCTAGTTTAGTTTCATCGTTATTACAAGTTTCCATTTTACTGAATTTCTCTCAGAATGTGAGCTTACTTTGATGGCGTGTCTGGCTTAAAGGTCTGATATTATTATAAGGTAGCGCTTTTGCACGATGATAGGAAGAGAAATTAAAATGATGTCGATATAGATTAAATTTATATAACTGTAAAAGCTGAAACGAACGAATGTTATATAAGATCCTTTTAGTAGCACCTGCTTCCGGTAAATGTACTTATACATAAATAATAAATAGACAGCGTACCACGCAGGTTTATTGGATTTTGAGCGAAGGGACCCTTTTCGTTTTCAGGTAAAGTATTTCAGATAGTTATGTTGCATAACGTCCTCTTTACTGCCTAATAAAACTTCGGCATTTTCGAAGGATAAAACTTCATTTGATAAAATTCCCTATAAAGTTAGTAATCAAGTTTATAGTTTGCCATACAGAATGTAGCAGGTATACGACAAGCGTTTGTTGACAGTATAGGATGACCGCTGATACAAAAAACATGTTGACAGCTACAAATACCAGCATGGTAGACTTACATATAAACATATTTTAAAGTTGAACATTGGGTCTACTTGTTAGGTTTCAAAGTAGTAGCACAAAGCAGATAGAAGGTAGCCAAAGAAAAACTAGATTACTTTACTTGACTTTAAGCTTTCGCAAAATGCCTCGAAACTCGAAAATAAACATGGTTCAGTCAATGTTCGTACAACCCAGATATATGAAGAAATACCTGTTCATCCCACTCCCATGTATACATATTAAACATAAATCTATTTAGGTATTTTTTTTATCTATTTATGCCGCCTTCACAATATATCTTGTGAAAATCGACAACTCGATTAGGTGCTTGCGGACATTTGCTTCAGTTCAGTTTATCCGTCGCCCACAAAAAAACAAAAGAAAACTACGTTGGCACAACCCGGGGGTTCAATGAACAAGTAATTCTATTTATTCGAAATAATTAACTTTAGAGATATAAGAATTAACAATGCCTTTTAAAAACTAATAAAACTTCTTCTCATTGATTCTCTCAGGTATAGGGCGTTTCCATATTTACAGACATGATAGCAGCACGGTGCCAACAACATTCCGGTGGACAGCAAATTTCATATAAATAAAGGGAATCCTTTCTCGCTGATGGACCTGTTGGCGTAGTCTCGTTGTAGCTACCGATCTGTTGGTGGGTATTAGTCATTCCATCAGTGTCGTCTCTAAGTTTGACCATTATTTCACCTTATGGGCTCAACCAGACTATTGGTTGTAGCATTAGAAGTAACTATGTTTAAATACGATGTTATTACATTAATAGAATTATTGTCTTTGGGATAAAACCAATGATAATAATAAAAGAAACTCCACACTGAAATCGGTTGATGACTGGTCGATAAATGTGAATGGTGTCCGTTAGTAGTGGTGCCGCGCCGTGTTCGTGTCGATGCTGTTATCAGCAAACGTGAAAACACCCATAAATTAAAAAAAAATCTGCGTATGGCAGTCTCGCAGTGTTGCATTCAACAACTACACACGCATTATGGGTTGCCGATGACATACCATGTTATGTGTGGGGTAGCGGAAAATGTACTTGTTATGTATTGTATGTTGCATGCGGCCATCATGCATCCTTATACAGAATCGAGATTCATCACTGAACATCACCCTACGCCACTCAACGTTCCAGTGCATTCGCAACCTACACCACTCCAAACGTTGCACTCGGTGTTGAGCCGTAAGTGGTAACATAAGATGTGGTTCATAGAATTGCAAGCCGAAAGCCTTGATTCGGCGATAAACGGTTCAAAGGGCCATAGGGTGACCTTTATTACCTAACCATAGATCAACAATTGACCTAGCACTGGAGAATCGGTCTTTTAGTGCCATTAGGCGAAGGCGGCGGTCCTGCACCTCATTGGTTCTTCTTCGACCCCCGGTACCTCTTCGGCGACCTTCCTGGTCCTCCTTAGACCGCAAATGATAACAGAGCATGATGGTGAATTGGTTCCGGTTAAGGCGATTTGCAATTTCCCTGAACGAAAAACCACCTTCGCGCAAGCCAACAAACCGACCATTGTTGAATTCGCTCAACTGACGGTTATTTCCACGTTGACACAATCTAGGCATAATAAAACCCTCAAAACACGCTAAACAAAAGTATGACAAGAGAAAACGGTGAAAATTAAATCAAAACTTGCACGAAATGCACCAGATATTAATGTTAAAAAAGACTGCATGAAGTGTCAGATATGCCATGACTACTTGATCTATCGTAACAAAATTATAATAAATTATTACCTTTGAATAGTTATACGTTTCTGCCAAGTTTGGTCAAAAAATTCACACCCGTTCTTTGTGTAATTTCCATGTCATGTAGCGTATATTGTTATTTTAAGTATACAGTGCGATCTTAAAGTGCCCCCCCCCCATGTTAACTTTTGAACAACACAAGCTAGCGCTTTTAGAAAAAATAGATCGATTTCTATTTTTTGTGAACTCACTTTTGTCATTATCGACATTTTAATTGCATTTTCGGTTTCACCGGAAGTGACGTTAACTTTCTTTTTTTAAATAGAACAGCTTGTATATTTTTACGTTTTTGGAAAGGCAATCGAAAAGCAAATCCAGCGATACCATATATGTTATACTTTAACTTAAGAAATATGACGACATGCAACAATAAAAGTTTTGGTAATCTGTTTTTGTTCTTACGCAAAGTTGGCTAGACAAGAGCGCCAAATTGTTTCTTGTGACGCCAGACTGATCTAAGGAGCTCGTTGCTAAGCAAAGTAATCATTACAATTGCCAAACCGTCAAATCTCAATTTCAAAAGCGTAAATTATTCCTGTTGTTTATTGTTATTATATCTTGCATTTACCATACGTTCCCTCTTTGTTCTCGTTATTACTTTCCTTCACTTTAACTTGTTTTGTTAATTGTTGTTATTTCTTTACTTTATCGAACTTTATTGCAATTAATTAATTATGGTAAGTTTGTTTAAATATGTTAGTTTTTGATAGACAATATGTCTGTTTTTTGGGTATGATGGTTTTGGCACGAACCATGGGTCAATTTTAATATTATGCAAATCTGGCAACAATTATCACCTTATTTGCCACGGTTGCGCAACAAATTGTACAATAATTTAAATCATATTATCTTCTGTTAAAGCAGTTGTAAATGTTATACTATGCTTACTTAAGGCAAAGTTCAAATATTTCCGGCCATACAAGTGCAGTGTTCATTATGTTCCACTCCGTAGTAATTGTTGCAAAATTTACCGAATATTAAAGTCAAGTACTTGAGATCTTATCTTACGTAGTCCATCCTGAAACTTAAGCACATTGCCTGTCAAAAACTGACAAATTTAAACAAATCTACAACAATTAATTAATTACAATAAAGTTCGATAAAGTAAAAGTGAAACAACAATTAACAAAACAAGTTAAAATTACATAAAATAATAACGAGCACAAAGAACGAAAGTATGACAAATGCTGGTTATAATAACAATAAATAACAAGAGTAATTTACGCTTTTGGAATTGAGATTTGACAGTTTGGCAATTGTTATTATTATTTTGTTTAGCAACAAACTCCTTAGATCAGTCTGGCGTCACAAGAAGCAATTTGGCGCTCTTTCCTAGTAACGGCAAAAACCGATTACCAAAACGTTTATTGCTGCATATCGCTGTATTTCTTAAGTATTACATTTGTGGTATTGCTGGACTTGCCTTTCGATTACCTTTCCAAAAACGTAAAAATATATAGTGTTCTACTTAAAAAAAGAAAGTTGACGTCACTTCCGGTGTAACCGGAAGGGAATTGAAATACCGATAAGGGCAAAAATTAGCTCATAAAAATAGAAATCGACCTACTTTTTCTAAAAACGCTAGCTTGTGTCGTTAAAAAGTCAGCATGGGGGGGACTTTAGGACCGCACTGTATATTTTTCTCGGTGTGGGCCAATTTTCATCAATGATTGGTAAAATTATCTTTTTTATTGTTTTGTGACATTATTATTATTATGAATATCATACAAAACGAATTAAGTACTCATAGATAGAGCCTTGCACGGATATGCTTTCCTATCCGCATCCGAACCGTATCCGCATGCTTCCTATCCGTATCTTTACTACCCGTATCAGATCCGTATCTTTACTACCCTTATCTGATCAGTATTTTCGCCTCATATGATCCATATCCGTATCGGTATCCGCATTTTATATTTTTGATGCACGTAATAACAATAATTTAATAACAATACTACCGATAACTGAAATACTATGAATAAAAATGATTAAGTGCGGATACGGATACAGCGCACTTTATTCGCGGACGCATACACAGTATATCCGCAAACGATCCGTATCCGCATGTACAATAATTACGATTATCCTCATCTGCAAAAATCTATCGGATACCCGCGGGTATGCAGGGCTCTACTCATAGATATGAATGCTGTAAGTAGCTTCCAACTACCAATGAGAAAGAAACGTTACAAATTCATAGGATCGTCATTTACAATCATACAATTATTTGATAAGTGAAGTACGAGGGCGTATTGATAACTAATGCCTCCATGGCCATAACTTTTATAATGATGGGCCAGACAGTGTCAAAAGTGGTTTTTCGTTTACCTTAACTCTTGGTACATAAGTCTCCTTAGTGGAGATTCTCAGCAATATCGCGTTTGCGCACGACAGCTCTAAAAATGGCGACCGGCATGTACGTGCGGTTAAAACTTTTCTCCACAGAATTGCGACCGGCGACGAGTCCGTGGGCACATTAATACGACCCTGAAATGAAACGTTAGTCCATGAAGTACAGACATAAGGGTTCGCCATAACCGAAAAAATTCAAAGCAGTTCCATCTGCCGGGAAAGTCATGATTACCGTTTTCTGGGATTGCGATGGCATCGTTCATATTGAATTTTTGGAACGGGGCTGTACTGTCAACTCCGAAGGATATGTTGAAACACCCTAACAAATCTGAAGCGACCGCTGTGTAGGGTTCGTCCAGACAAAGTGCCAATTCTGCATCACGACAACGCCTCATACAAGTCAGAGAACAGTCATGAAGTTTTACCTCATCCACCTTATAGGCAAGATCTTGCGCCTTGTGACTTTTTCCTCTTTCCGAAGCTTAAGGAACATCTCAAGGGCAAGCGTTTCTCTTCGGATGCAGAGGTGATAAAGGAGGTGCGGAAATGATGCCGTGCGAAGACTTCAGACTTTTCCCGTGACGGATTTGTGCAACTCGTAGCACGTTGGCGTAAATGTATTGCTGTCAGTGGCGATTATGTTGAAAAGTGATTATATCAGTGGGTGGAGGACAGTTTATACTATCACTTCACACTTATATGTAAACAATATATCTATTATTAATAAAGTTATAGCCATGGAGGCATTAGTTTTCAATACGGCCTTGTACAGAGGAAAATTTTGGAACAGCAAATCCCTGTATTTTTTAAACAAGAACAATTTATACTGGGAATTACAATACGTTTATTTAAACCAGCAAAATATGTAGTTGCACTAACAAAAATTATAGTTGGGTTTAAGATAAAGTGTTGCCGTCACATATTTTAATATATTCCAAACACAATTGTCATTGGCGGCACATATAGTGTATTCAGTATGGCCACTCGTTCAATATGAAATTCCCTCTAGCGGCTATTAGCTCTTTTCCGGTAGCCACTACTCCTTCCCTACCCTCCAATCTTTGGAGCGGGGGTACTAGCAATTTTTTTAGCTCCAGCCAACGACAAACGTGCGGTAACGGAAAAGGAACTTCTCTTCCGTTCAATTTCTTCATATCGTAAATTCCCAAAATTAATGGAATATCTTCCTACAACAAATAACAGCATAAATTCGGAGGTATTTCTTGCATTATTTCGAATATTAAATACCTTTCGTCGTGTATTCGTCGTGTTCGTCAATAAAATTTATTATTAAAAGTTGTCAGTGGTATTCTATATCATAGAATAGTATAGTTTCAGTCGTCTGGTCGCGTCATTACATCTATTCCATTATGCTACTTTTATAAATAGGTTTATTCATCGAAAATTCATGGTCAAATTGTATTCGGAAGAGAATTATCAAAATTTGCTGTGGATAAAACAATCGCAATCGCGATTAAAATAAAGGAGTAGAAATACGTCAATCATTTTTCGGACTTTGAGTAAAGTTTCCATCGAGGTAACACGTGTCTGGCTGTGTTCCAAGCTACAAAGTGTTTAATATTTCAAATCGTATTATAAATTCAAAGGAAGAAGTGAAGGTTGGTGGTTAGGAATAGGTAGGTTTCCTGTAAATATAAGCATAGAGTTTATATGACATCGTCATAAAATCCAGGTTAGTTTTTAATTTTCAGTTTTAATTTGGGTTAAATTCCATTAATTAGTATTAAAGTTTATTTAAATTGCCAAAAAACTGTTTTAGAACACTTCTGAACCCTCAGTTCGTTTAATTATTTAACTAATTTGCGAATGTTTAATTTTATTCAACAATTTCCGACATTTAGAACATTACAGTATATTTTTCTTGGCATAAGAAACACGTCAGCCCAGGCCAGCACATGTTAATCTGATAGGTTATACACGTTGACAACCAGATATCTAATAACTACATACCTATTTAATAAAAAAGAGAATATTTTACGTCACATTTTAGGCAGTACAGCCTAATGTCTCCACCACAGTATTTTTCCATTGTTAGATACATAGTTATTTAATCAGTTTTGGTTGTCAACGTGTACGAAGCAACACTGATTACCGCTAAGCATAAAACTGTCTTACCCAATATCGATATCAAGATCCACGGCATACTGTGTATGACAAGAAATGCTAGAATGAAATCTAATATATTTCATTGTTTATTTACTGTATACTGACTTTTCCAGCCAATTCCCAGAACATATGATTAATTCCGTTTTAGATGCTTTGGTCCACGACTAAATTTCATTTTAAAGTAATGCAAGATGACTTCTCCTACATATTTGTTTTGTTTCTAAACTCTATATTATCCCTGAGCTTTTCTTCATTATTCATGTTCGTCGTAAGTGGATATCCGAGGCTGTCGGCTTCTTGGTACCGCATTAGTTTATATTGCAAAATAGAGCACATACCATAAATCTCATCAGCATACGATAATAGTGTATTAAAAAGGTTCTATTAATCATAACGAGAATACACAAATTACAATTAAACTCCACATAGAACTTGTACATAGGATTGCTGGCAAGCACAGTTAACAAGTTAGTACGATATAATATACTGAAACTGTTTAGTTACTACATACAATCAATGCAGTTCTCGGAGTCAGGTAATTGCTGTTGCCGTCATTTGCACTTGGTACTTTGATCCTTACTTAGATTCTCAGCTTGATATACATATAAATATTTTTGATGCGAGACTTGGAACACTATTTAAGCATATATCAAGTACCCAACGAATGTTTGTTATAAACAGTGCAGCAGACCTATACAAGTAAATTCCTTAATTTTCAAAGATCCTTAGGAAAAGAAATATAACGACGTGGGTCAATACCAACATGCTTTGTATTTCTTTCACAATTGTTAGGAATCTCCCCCAATGGGCCTTCCTTTGATTAGGATTTAGAGTCCTGGAAAGAAATGATGCAACAAAAAATATTTGTATAATAATCACTAGAAGACCAACAAACAGTTAAATAAATTTAGGAGTAGAAATGTATACGAGAACCAAGCGAGCTGAAATCCACGAACGTTAGAAAAAGATTAAAAAAGTATACAGAAAAATTTATCTACAAATAAAAATAAATTAGAATTGGGTGGTTTTGTTCAGCGGTTGACATATTATAATGATGACCCGTACAGTTTATTGTGAATACCAAAAATTAATCAAAAAAGTAATTTGGTGGACAGAAAAACACCAGATATTTATCTACAAGATAACTAATTTAAAAAATTATTAGATAACTAATTCATTTAAAATTTACATTGTCCAAGCTGCACAAATTACAGTGTCCAACATTTGGAATATCACCATAATCGTCCTACATATCAAAATTGACGTCAACATGGGAGTGATGATGGAAACCGTTAAGTAATCAACATATAGGTCGGTAGGTAGTCATAACTGTTATTGATTATCGCTCAGTGTAAACAACCTTTAAAAACGGCCACAGATTTCGAACAGGAGATACATTTTCAACAATGTAAGACCATAAAATCAAAATTTACCACCAGAAAGCATTAGAATAAAGTAAATAGTAATCAGAAAACATCAAAATACCAAAATATTGAAAACTGAAATTTAGTACAAAAATTATTGAACATTTGGAGATATACAATTTTGGATTTGAAACGGATCAGACTAGAACATCTACAAAACGATAACTTTTAACACCTACATACATCTGACCCACGCCAAAGGGGATTTGAACTATAAGTCCATTTTATTTGTAAAAGACTGGTTTACTTGTTAACAAACTGATCGAGATTCATTTCATTTAGTTTCCCATCTGCACTTTCCTGTTAAGAATAAATATCTCATCCAGACGTTGGCATGTTGTAAGGCAATTGCGAGAGACTGATTGTAATTGGAACAATAATCAACTTATTTCAGTCTTCAGCTTGGAAGTTATAGACTATTTATTAGTTTTGTTGCAGTTTATATCGTTTGAATGTGTCTCATTTGATACACGCAAAAATACCCAAATTTACAAAAGCGCAGATGCGACTTACACAGAGAAAAATGTTGGGACAGCAACACTTGTATTTTTGAAATTAAAACAATTTATATTAAGAATTACATGTTTACTTAATCTAACAAAATATGTAGTTGCTGTTACAACAATTACAGTTGGATTTAAGATAAGATGCTGCTGTCACATATTTTACTATATATATTGTTATTTTAAGTATATGTTTCTCTCGGTGTAGTAGTTAGCAGGACATTATACATTTTAGAGTAACTACTATATCTGTGGCGACTTATGTGGTTGAACTCAGCCCACCTTGGCCTTAAAGACAAAGATTGCTCGAGTCTCAGAAATGAAGGCACTAAACTTTATAATTCAACCAGAGAATGAATATCATCAGTACACTAACAAATAAAATTACACAAAATGGCTCAACAGATTCAAATCGCAACTTGAAATGCTAACGGTACAACAATATAGACGCAATGTTAATTTCAGAAACGCACTTTAAAAACAAAAGTTATTTCAACATGCTTGGCTACAACATATATCATACAAACGGAACAGCAATAATAATTAGAGACGAAATTAAGCACTGTTTAGCCAAAGAATACAGTAAAGTAAATATATAAGCAGCAACAGTAACAATAGAAGACCGCAATAGCCAGTTCAACATATCAGCCGTGTACTGTCCACCCAAATACAATAATAAAGCAAATGATAATGAAGAATACTTTAAAACCCTAGGAAATAGATGCATAGCTGCATTTGACTGGAACGCCAAACACGAAGAATGGGAAGCAAGAGTGACAACAGCGAAAGGAAAACAATTACTCAAAACTGCGAATGCACAAAACTAAAAGTTTCTATCCACCGGTGAACCGACATACTGGCCCAGTGATCATAAGAGAAACCCGGACTTACTAGACTTTTGCGTAGTAAAAGGCTTTGACGCTAAGAAATTCAAAATAACGTCGTCAATAGACTTGTCATCAGATCATACACCACTACTTATAACGATGTATAAGCAAATAGTTGAATTTCTCAAACCACCATCATTAACCAGCAGAAGGACAAATTGGCAAATATTCAGAGAGACGACAGAAGAACTGATTGATTTAGGACTCCCACTACAAACTCCGAAACAAATAGAAGAAGCGGCACAAAAATTTACCCAAGTCATACAAAACGCGGCATGGGCAGCAACACCTGAGACAAGCAATATAAAATCTAAGCATAACTTACCAACAATAGTCAAAGAAAAAATAAATAAATAAAGGAAATTGCGCAGAATCTGGCAAGTCACAAGAAATGAGAAAGACAAAAATAATTTAAACAGAGCGGTAAAAGAATTCAAAAAGCTATTGCTACAACAAAGAAAACAACAAAGCAATCATAGCATAGAAAGGTATCTTGAAGGGCTGTCACCAACAGAATCCACAGATTACTTATTGTGGAAAGTTAGAAGGAAACTGAAAAGAACACAACAGTGTGCCCTCCCCATAAGAGACGTTGATGGTAAATGGGCCAGGACTAACGAGGAAAAAGCAATTGCATTTGCAAACCATTTAAATCAAGTCTTCACACCACACCCAACTGAAGACCTTGATGGACAACAAGAAATAAATGACTATCTGGACAGAATTTATTAACTATTAAAAAATTCTCTTTAAGCGAAATTAAATATAAATACTAAAAGAAATAAATCCTAAGAAGGGAAAAATTTTACAGGAAATGTCCAACAAAGCCTATAAAGTATTACAACAGTTATTCAATGCTGTTATTAGGCACAAATACATCCCAAAAATATGGAAGGTGGCGCAGATCATTATGCTCCCTAAACCCGGAAAGTGCACCGATGATTTAACATCTTACCGACCAATAAGCTTACTACCGATTATCTCAAAAGCACTAGAAAACCTGCTACTTAAACGACTCATGCCGGTACTAAAAGAGCGACAGTTAATCCCAATGCACCAGTTCGATTTCACAAAACAGCACAAAACCACAGAAAATCCATAGGGTGGTCGACATAATCAACAAGACACATGAAAAAGAAAATTATACACCTCTCCGGCTTTTCTTGACATCAATCAGGCCTTCGATTGGGTGTGGCACGAAGGCCCGCTATACAGGATTAAAGAAAAACTGTCACCTCATTTCTACTTACTATTAAAGCCTTACGTCACGGAAAGATGCTTTCTGGTTAAACAAGGGGACAAATACACGGACCTCCACTCAATAGATGCCGGGGTGCCGCAGGGCAGTGTGGTGGGCCCGGTGTTATACCTACTGTACACAGCAGACATGCCCACAACTAGAAGCACAGAAATACACATATGCTGATGACGCTGCTATCTTAGCAACACATATCAATCCAAACAAAGCTTCAAAAACCCTACAAGTGGCCCTGCATAAAATTGAAATTTGGCTGACAAAGTAGAGGTTAAGTCAGTACATATAACGTTCACATTGCGAAAAGACACGTGCCCTACAATGACACTGAATGGTCAACCTCTGAGGCAACACCAAGAAGTAAAATACCTTGGTATGTATCTTTAACGAGGCAGAGGCATATTTTTTCAAAAAGGAAACAGCTTGGAATCAAATACAGGCAACTATACTGGCTAATAGGCAGACAATCAAAATTCTCTATGAAAAACAAAAACAAGAACTAATTTAATAAGGCAGTAATCAAACTGGTATAGAACTGCATGATTCAATTGTGGGGCACGGCAAGTAACTCTAACACAGAGATCCTATAACGATACCAGAACAAAGTTCTTCGCGTATTAGTCAACGCCCCATGGTACGTTACCAACACCGCCATCGCAAGCGACCTACAGATCATAACCATCAAGGAAGAAATCAAACGCTTTAGTGAAGTGCATAGTGCAAAATGGAGATACAAGAAAAATTAAAACTGAAAAATGTAAATAACGTGATTAAGAACAGGAAAAGATAAAATTGGTTGGTCGAAAGAATAAAGAAAGCGAATATTTAGCACATGGAAAAATTAAAAAGTAAAACAATCTGATTCTTTGAAAGAAGAATCGAAGAGCTTCTATGAGTGTCTACAAATGTTTGAAAGTACAATAATTTCTTTACACGCGCGTGGTTTACCCAACTAACTAGTAGAAAATTATGAAGCTGTGAGGAATCTATAAGCTCCTCCATATACCTCGTCTTTTAAACTACATAAGACATACATACACTTAGAACGGGATTATGCATGCTTAAGATATAAGGATGGTGGAATGGTAAATAATCACGGATTTTAGCGTTATAAACTTACGTAGCACAACATATTTGCGAAGTCAGTCTAACTGCATCCCGAATATATTCCTATAGAATACGCGTCCTCTTCAGTGGATAATAACTTTGAGATTTGCCAG
Organism: Dynastes maya; assembly: GCA_029619315.2. NCBI lineage: Eukaryota > Metazoa > Arthropoda > Insecta > Coleoptera > Scarabaeidae > Dynastes > Dynastes maya. Next base: position 39,230,672 of record JAROYE020000004.1, read on the forward strand.
AGATTCGCACATCATCCATCCGTAGAAGTCCCAAAGCTCTAGTCGATTTATTTCAATATGTATGTCTTGTTGGGTCGGATGATGAATCTTCGGTCTATGTAAACGTTTTCGTCGATATTTCCGGAGATTAACCGGATAACTGTCTGCATTTAATTTCACATCGGAGGTCTTTGGGTAATTTCTTCCGGATTAATTAAAAACTTGAAGGGTTGGAGTCGATGATTTTATCGATCAATGTTAACGACGAAACTTTCGCGAGAGGACTGCCCTTTCTCACATTGGATTTCACAATAAAAAAATATATTGTAGTTTTATGAATGAATATTTAATACAACGATCTACTTCGCTTTATATAAGATAATCAAAATATGCATAATTAAAGCATTTCTTTCTACTGACAATTTTGTTACTCGTTAAGTAAATGATTTACGTTCGAAATAATGAACGGTCAGAATATTGTAGTCTCAGTCTCCTACTGGTAACATGTGCAATATGTAAACAAAGAAAGAAACAAATTGAAAAAATTTCAGATTCCCAAAAGGTAAATGTTTGCCTATATTTTCTAACGCCCTAGTCGTTCAAATTGGATGCACTATACAAGCTGTTTCGTCAATAATTTCTTTTGCAGATTATATGAAAATTCTTCCTTTTACGATGTACATTTGAGAAGCGGTGATTGATGAATCACCGCATCTCAAATGTACATCGTAAAAAGAAGAATTTTAGTTCGCAAGTTCGATTTATCTACTCAACTCATTTATTGACCCTGATGAAGCTTTAGCTTTAGCAACGAGCTTTCTGGATCAACCTGGTGTCATAGACAATTTGGTGTTTTTTCCCACCCAACATAACAATAAAAATAGATTACAAAAACATTTATTACATACATAATATTAATCTCACTGCGTATTATGAACTTTGTAAACAGATCCAGATTTAATGATATAGTGTGTATATTATGTACCAACTTTGATCAATTTATTTTTTCTGAAAACTTTGATTGGTACTTTCTTTTTCAATGATTCTACTTCTATTTGTATATCTAATGTTACTTCTCTCTTGTATTAATCAATTACTTAGTAGGCTTTAATTAGTGTTTTGTGGGGATTGCTTCTTTCCATTCTTTCTTCTACAAAAATTATCATCTGACATGAAAGTAGATATAGGGTCTGTAATAACACGGCAATGCAATAAAATGTGAATTAATCTCCAAGTTATAACTTGCCTTTAGCATGAACAAAACAGAACCTAAATTGTTAATCCAGTTGCTCTTTGTTGGGAACCAAATGATTTCATTGACTTTTTTAAATAATTCAGAAACGAGTTAATTTAGATAGAGGAAGTAAAATACGTATTACCTTTCTGGTGCGTAGGTTTGCGCGATCGTCAATAACACTATACTCTTGGTTTCCGGGTTGGAACCGCGTTGTTGTCGTAGCTTTTGCTGACGTTTCGTCCACACTCTTATGGGACGTCTTCAGAGCTGTTACTGCGCACTGACTGGGGACTATTGTGGATATTATATATGATGTTATGGATCAATAAAGCGTGACGGTTGCTAGGAGGTTTGATAGGTTAGGACTTCTACGTGTGATGTAAGGGATAGTCATCTTCGCGAAATCTCTATTTAACAGAGATTTTCACACATCCCAACAATTTAAATCGCGATTTATCAAACCTCCTAGCAACCGCCACGCTTCGTTGATCTATAACATTTCTGCTCCGTTGACCCGAAATAAGCCCTATATAAACTCCTTCGGAATGAATAGTCCCCAGTCAGTGCGCAGTAACGACCCTGAAGGTGCCTCATAAGAGTGTGGACGAAACGTCGGCAAAAGCTATGACAATGACGCGGTTCCAACCCGGAAACCACGAGTATGACGTATTACCTTTATTTAATTTGGTCATCTTTGAGAAAAACGGCTAAAAGTAGGAGTTGCAAAGAAAATTTGAATTTGTTTGGTTGAATGTCTCTGCCTTTGGACAAGATCCATGATATCCATAAACATGAAATTAAATTTACAATTTTAGAAAACAGATCAAATATCGCACACTATGCAACATCTGTTACTTTCGGAGATATGTCCAACAGGTTATACAAGAGTATTTGCAATGTTGCAATTATAATAATTACATTATTCTGAGAGAATATTCTTCCACACATGATGAACAAAATTAACTCTACAATAACAGTAAATTAGTTCTAGGTAACACTAAATATAAACACTGCAGTTCACTTGACGTTTCATTTTTTTCTGATAGATAGCAGCTACTGGAATATGAATTGTGCAAATCACATCTTTAATACATTTATAGAAAAACAAATTGATTTGTAACAAAAGGGTATACTATAATCTGTCACTATACCGACATTTTTTGGGGAATATGTTCGCGGAAATCAAATACTAACACCTCTCAATAAATAAGACATATAATCAAATGGGAAGGAAAGAAAACTATACGATACTATATACAACTCTACCCCAACCTTTGTATTGGAAGCAGTAAGCGGAGAGAAAGGGATTGCTCTATTTACGAGTAATTATTGCGTTGTCTCGAATTAAGCTAGATATACGCGTGCACTTAAAAGATTGTCTTTGACTTGCGCGTTAATTGGGCCATTATTTTCCTTAATTACAACTTCCTGGAAGTATTTCACTCTGTTTATGTATTAACTTTGTATATTAACAACCTAAAATCGCCATTATAAATAGACTTATTGCAATGGGAATTTTATGGAAAAATGTATAAGTGAATACTTTTTCCATGTTAAAAACTTACATAAACAAATTCTATATATGATTCCTATTCCAAAATAGGCAAAGTAACGGTTAGAAGTAAATTCAATTTATCGAGAGTATATTTATATTATATATTCTATAGTTGTTAAGGTTACCAATTTGTATGTGTATGGCAATCCGAGAAAGGTTAACAACTACTCGGAACAGAGCTTATTTACCTAACTATGTCGTTATGGTAATAGGGATTGCATGCATACGCAGTACAAAAATATTTTCCAGGAACTGAAAGAATAAAAATACAACAAATACGAAATTCATTTTGCTACAAATATTTGTTTCACGTTGCATTTTTTTATCTTTCTTCGATCCAAAACTAAGTTTAATAAAAAAATTCGACATTAACTTCTTCCATGCTAACGAGTATTTGGCTTTTATTTTGGGATTACGTGATATGGTTTCTTACTCCGTGAGGAAAAATTACTTGTTAGAGTTACAAGCAAACTGACAGAACTGACCCCCTCCGATTTCGATGAAAATTGGTTTATTGGTATACCATCAAAAAGTAAAGGACACGTATTTTTTATCGACTGATATTCACCTTAAGGGGATGAAGGGTGCGTCTGAAATTACCCCCAAAAACGCATTTTTCATCAAAACTCCGGAACCGCTTAAGCTATTGGGATGAATTAGAAACCAAAATGTTGTACTTCAAAGGGGCTTTCAAACGGACCCTCCTTAGTAGGACAGGGGGAGACAAATTTCACCCCTTTTCCACCACCCTGGCTGCAATTTTCACTCTAGAGAGGTCATAATTTTTTTTTGCAAACTACATTTAAAAATATGCATTTTTTTTCTCCTCGGTTGCATATAATATAGGAAATACTTTTTATTTATGTGCATTTGGCATCTACTATGAACGGTCTATTAGACAGTGATAAATTCTACACTTCAGTTTATTTCTATCAACGAGAAGTGACTTTAAAAATAGCGAGAAAATGAACATATAGAACTTGTGATATAATACAGTACGAAAATATATTAAAGTGTGTCATAATGTCAGTCGTCTATTTTTTTTTTTATCAATGACTGATTTACTGCCCATATTCTGGCTTTGTTTTCAGAATATGTTCAGATACACGTATTCATATCCCTAAAATAACTTTGAAATTGTTCCAGAAGGAGTTGATATTAGTGCCAAAAGTTAGGTGTATGTATGTATATAAAGGTGAAACGGTCGAAAAAAAAACAGTGTCTAGATTCATTCGCCAGGGTTGGGTTCGCTTTAAATCCACTTAACATCTTAAGGATATTAACTACACTGATAAATAATCATTACCCATCGCAAAGTATTGTAGCAAGTCCAGTTGATGATGGCGAACAGACGTTAGTAGATAAGCTTTTCGAAATAATTGTGAGCAGCGTTAATGATCACTGTATCAGCAGCTGGCCAATTAATGTCTCCCTTTTTCGTGTGTTTAAAAGAGGCAACCGGCCGTCTGGGACCACTTGTGCAACAAAAAATGATCTGTCCACCAAATGTGTACATCGTGGCCACTAAGTCTGGAAAACTAACTAAAAAGTTGGTTACACAGTGGGCCAAAGACGTATATGCTCCGTACGTTGGCAAGAAGACACTTCTACTTATGGAATTTTGGTCAGGACAAAGCTTTGAGGACATTTCTGTAGCTGTGCTTACTGGCCATCAAGTTACACCTATGACCATTCCAAAGGGTGTCATAAGTATCGTTCAACCTCTTGACGTGTACTTTTTCCGCTCGTGGAAACAATTTACTCGACAGCTGTCCGATATTATCGTTCTATCTGCCATTGCCATCCAATTATATCAGAGACAAAATTCTACGTATGCCTGGTATAAAAGTAGTGGATACCTCGAGGAGCGTCCTGCAGAATTCGTGACTCCACTAAAATTCTCTTTCCAGGATTCCCAAATGTCCCACTGTGACGAATGTGGAAAACCAGCTATAATTAGGTGCGGATGGTGTAAAAAATATTTCTGTATCAAACATTTTTTCGTTGAATACCACAACTGTGGAGTTTACAATCATTAATGCAAACTCACAACCTCATTAAAAAAATTTTAAATTTTTATAATTACTCTTTTGTATAAAAATATGTAAGATGAAAAATGTGTTTGTTGTTTACTATTGTTAAGATGTTAAGTGAATTTAAAGCGAACCCAGCCATGGCTGATTTATCTAGACACTCTTTCTTTTTCGACCGTTTCACCTTTATATACATACATACATGTAATTTTTTTGGCACTAATATCAACTCCTTCTGGAACAATTTCAAAGTTATTTTAGGGATATGAATACATGCATCTGAAAATATTCTGAAAACAAAGCCAAAATATCGGCAGTAAATCAGTCATTTATAAAACAAAATAGACACTTGAATATATTTTTCTACTGTATTATGTAATCACAAGTTTTCTATCTTCATTTTTTCGCGATTTTTAAAGTCACTTCTCGTTGATAGAAATAAACTGAAGTGTAGAATTTATCACTGTCTAATAGACTGTTCATAGTAGATGCCAAATGCACAGAAATAGTAAATGGAAGACCAATCAGATACGTATAATAACGGAACATATGCATGTGTGAGGTCGCGCTTTATGAAAAATATTTCCTATATTATATGCAACCGAGGAAAAAAAATCCAAAAAGAGGTGACTTTTATTTTTAAATGTAGTTTGCAGAGACAAATTATGATTTGCCTAGGGCGAAAATTCTAGCCAGAGTGGTGGAAAAGGTGCGAAATTTTTCTCCTCATGCCCCATTAAGGAGGGGAGGGCATTCATCTATGGTCCATTTGAAAGCCTGTTTGAAGTAGAACATTTTGATTCTTCATTCACCCCGATAGCTTGCGCGGTTTCGGAGTTATGATGAAAAATGCGTTTTTGGGGGTAACTTCAGACTTCACCCTCTTAAGATGAATATCAGTCGATAAAAAAATTCATGTCCTTTACTTTTTTATGGTCTACCAATAAACCAAGTTTCATCGAAATCGGATGGGGTCAGTTCTGTCTGTTTGGTTGCTAGCGAACTTCCATTTGTACAAAAAGAATATATGTCAGTTTTACGAAACAAGAATCGACTGCAGTAATCTCCACAAATAGTAAACTTTTATGAAACATAGCATACCTATACGTCTTTAGCTTTCAAAAACGTAATTCCATTTCTTGAGCGTTCATCTACATAGGAATATTTTGCATTTTCAATAAATTCTGCTATTCAAGATTCCGGCAAATTCGGGTAGGTAATTCAAAACTCCAGTAATAACTTGGGAGGGAAATCTTGCCAACTTTTTTTTATTACGAGGTGTATCTTAGCAAGCGGAATAAAAACAAACTACCGCCGGAATGAAAAATTTAAAAACATGATTTTCTCATAAACATGCTTATTACATATTTGCAAGTTAATATGTGTACCTAAATTCTCTTGGAAGTTTTTCTATTAAGAACGGAAAAATTAGAATCTATTTAGCGAATTTATGACTCTCAAGATACCGAGCTTAAAAAAGTTTCGCATACAACCGACAATTAAGTTTTATGAAAAAGTTGAAGTTGGCAAAATAATGTTCGTCGTTACTTTCTTTATTGGCATCGGCAAACCAAAGGAAGGCGAAGAATTTCATGTACTCTGAATAAGAGATCGTTTCGCTGGTCGAACGGCCAACATATTCTTTTTGATATTCAAACGATCCGGGTTTGTTTTACTATTCAAACGGTTGATTTTGATTATGGCAAAACCATTAGGGTGCGGCAAAAACATCAGAGTGCGCCAAAAATATCAGGCTGTACATTTTTCTTGGATTAAAGGTAAAATAACAGGCCCAGTGTTAAGATAACATTGGGCGCGTAAAATGTTACTATTGTTATTTGGGTAATTCTAGCATTCGTTTAAAATTGCAGCAGCATTTGATTAAAAGGACTAGGACAAGTCTCGCAAGATATTATGTATAGATCACAACGATAGCGCATCAGACGTACTTCTGAAATAAAATTTTGGTGGACAGAATTGCGGATAAGGTTCTATGTTTTTAAAATATCTTCAATTTCATGACCCTCTTGCTCATATCGGAAGGGGATATCTACTTTCCTATGTCACTATATAATAATCTTTCAGAAGTTGCTGCGTCGATGAATTTACTCTTGGCGATTCTGAGGTTTCTAAAGATTATTAGAAACTTTCTGAAGTAGGTGACAGTATTATCAGCGAAACGCCAGCAGTCAATTTACTGACACGGCAGCGCCCGAAAAATAATTCTACAGTAGATAACTTGACTGTTTCCTATTTGAAGTAGAGTATCCTGTAAATTATCGATTCCTTACATTGTCTTCTTATGTTATATCATATCATGAATCTAAGCTGTACCAACTTTGAGAAATTCATTTTTATCTGAAAATGTTGATAATTGCAAACTTCAATTTAAACGTCAATATCTCCTCTTTAACATTAGCTATGCAAATCAGATTTGAGTTTCCTAAGAATTACATAAATAAATAATTATAATTATAAATAAACATCAAAAATGGGGTGTTCCGAAAATCCAGTTCCAACATGGGCATATTCAAGTAGGAAAAAAATCACTTTTTTTAAATAGCATCCTCTATTTTTGATCATTTACATACATACACACCTTACTTTTTATACCTAAATTCACTCGTTTCCGAAATAATGCTAATATAGCTCCTCGTGGTATTGATGGAATCACTCATGGAAAACGCAATGTGGGGAGATAAAACACCAGCCAACGGATATGTTTCTGCCTGCTCGGCGTCATTAGCGTTGCTCCGAGTGTTTCTCCATCTCACATCGCTATTTGCCTCTCAACTTACATCATTATCCTTCGAAACAGCGAGCAAAATATCTTCTGGCGCCATCTAGTGCCAAGAGATACGCGCCTGCCGTTTAGAATACAGAGAAGAAAACCGGGTGCAGTTCCCAAATTAACCCTCAAGTAGTTTTTGGACTGCTGAGCTCGACATGGCGTGTACAAGAGCGCACTGGTGCTGGGATCACTCATGGGAAAACTAATATGAGGAGAGAAAACACTAGTCAACGGACATGTTTCTGCCTATCCGGCGTCGTTGGCGTTGCTCCAAGTACTTCTCTACCTTCGACAATAACACGAGGAGCTATATTAGCATTATTTTGTTGTTTTGTCTTTTTCCAATGAAAAGCAACTGAACTAATAAAGTAGGCTTTGCTTTATTTACGTGAAAGCAGATGTAAGACCAAACTGTTAAACTTGATTCATAATATGTATAAGCTCTTCTTTCCAACAACTACCACTTGTGATTTGTACTACTACAAGTGCATAATCATAACACATAATATGAATGCTTTCATAATAATTTGTGAACAAATTTCTCGATAGAATGAAAAGATAATTCTAAATTATTAAATAAGTGTTTACTCAAGAGTTGTTTATAAAAAGAAATAGCTTAACACACACACAAATAGAAATATTTGAAAGTATATCCAGGGTGATCTAATATTTCGATAGCAAATTTAGATATTGCACAGTTTAAAAAGCAAAACCATAAACCACGAATTGTTATACATTATAAATTGGTTAATAGTACCCCTTTCCTCGGAATGAATGGTAACTTACAAGTTCGAAAGAGATACTTTATTAATGGGTTTTAAAAGATCGAAATGCGGTCTTTAAATGAAAGATTATAAAAATGTATCATACACTGTAGAAAATCCTCCATATTTAGCTTATAATTACTTATGCATCGTACAATGAGGTGCTAAAGTATCTCTATACATATATACGTTAATAACACAATTGAAATAATTTATTAAAATCCTAATTTAACAATATTTCAAAAAATACCTTAAACTCAGGACGAATTTTATTGCTTTGTTTAAATTTAGTGGATATTTTTATTCAAAATAACTAGAGCCCGGTAACTGCAGAGCAATCGCAGCGGTGATGTGACTGTGTTTAGGTGGGCGGTGAGGGCTGGTCGATTATGATACGACACGACAAATCATCACTCAGTTCAGTTTAGCATTGGATAGCGGATAGGGCGTGTTGATTTTATTGATATAGACGTAGTTATTAATTGTACTTATCATTTAGTGTAGTGCGTTTTATTTTTATTGATACAGACGTAGTTATTAATTGTAGTTTTTAGTGAACATGTCGAAGGCTAAAAACGACCTTTTCAAGACATAGTAAATAAGTTTATTTCTGACTTTCCTGATTTGTTTACAACGGGAGTAAGATAGTTTGTTGATTTGCTTGGAAAATAGAATAATTTGCGAAATACGTCTTCACTCAACGGCGATTTCAACTAAATAGAAAGTTTGTGGTAGCGTTCCTTGGCTTCTTTGTTCACGACAGCATTTGTCAAATATCCCGGCCAATTAGGAAACATATTTCGAATATCCAATTTTTCATATTATTTCAATTAAATTTTCTTTCTCTAAAACTACCATATTGCATCTCGTAAAGAGTTTGTGTTCTAAAGCCTGATTCTATGACCTTAAGAAGTCTAGACAACTGACATATGTAGGTGCTCGCATCGCACTTGGTTGATCACAACATCCCACGGCGCTACCTTTGACGTTGTAATTTAATGATATTCTGATATATTCAATCCCATTACAACTTGTACAATTTACGCATTTCCAATACACAATTTTTTTCAAGAGTATGCACTGCAAGACATTTCCATTTGAATCGAGTGCGCTGTTTAATCGAATGAAAATGTTATGAATCGGGAGCGACATAAATCGAAATCGGGTAGCGCGTTCATATTGTCGCGCGTGCATCGATTCATAACAAAGGCCAGCATCGGCCTTGGCGACAGAAGTTAAAAAAAATTAAATCACCTCGTTACGGGAAGAGCCGGAAAAAAATTGTATGGGACAAATGCGAAAATTTGCAGAAGTGGAACGACAAGGCGAGCAAATACCGACATTGGGAAACAAGAGAAACAAAAAACGAACGTATTACGAATTCATTTCGTTGTGCAAATAGAGATAGCGAAAAATTTTGAAAATGTAATCTAGGAAGTGTTAAATTACTTGGAGTAAAATTTTAATTTCGCTTCTGCAAATAATCGCGTAATAGGTTGACAGAAGTTACTTTTTTTCAGTAGAATATCAATTTAATACGATTGTCTGCTATATCTAGTCGGGAATAATCCTGGTAAGATTTTTCGAAATAAATTCACAAAAAAAAACCTTTTTATTTATTCACTAGAAATATGTAATGACTTTAGTGCTTTCCTCCACGGCACTATAAATTTATTCGCAAAGTTAAAAATCTTTTGCAGATAGGATATTTTCTAATTCTAAGTCAGAAGGTATGTATATCTTGTAGCTTAAAGTCTGTATCATTACCGAAAATATATCAACTCATATAAGTGAACAATGCACCAACAGCAGAGTGGATCTCATTGTATTTCTTCAATACCTTACACATTTCTTTCAGTCAAACTTATAACAACGTTCCGCGAAGGCAAACTATGAATCTTTTAGACGGTTAGTTTTCTTTTCCGGTTCTGCTAGTGCGTTGCATATCTCATGTACAAAGAAGTCACATCTACAATCTGTTCGAAGGAGTACATTTCCTCAAACTCACTTCTTCAAAACCAATCCCAATGGTAAGTTGAAAGCTCCAGACAGGACGATTTTATAGTTTATATTGATCACAACGTGAGCACCTATCTGTCTCTTCGTCGTTTGGGTATTAATTTAGTTTTTCTTTTTACATTTTCTGACTAATTATTTTGAAGAAAGCTGGAACATGACGATTTTTATTTTTAATTAGCCAACTGCAGAAAGTTTTTTCTAATCTACAGCATCACCTCTCCAAGCTGTAGCAATCGCAACGTTAATAGTTTAAATTGCAAGAGGCTTGTGACACTTTACTTTCATATACCAAATTTAACAGTTTTTTTTTTAAATTCGCTTGATAAATAGCGAACATAATAAAACATCTAGACATATATTGCCCAATAAGTCGCCTGCATTTCGCTCTTTTCTATACCGGATGATCTAAGGTGGGTGGCGAGGTGCCATATATGAGGAACTAAGAGTCGTATAGCTGTGGGGAAAAATCTTCATAGGAAAAGTGGCCAAGAGTAAATGCTGGAAATTCTTTTTAAGTTCCTATTTCTACCGTTAGGGAGCGTAACCACTGTAGTCATAAAAAAAGGATTTTTCTAGAAAATGTACCCCCATACAAGTTGTCAAATAAATCTTATCGTCGTAGAGCTAGTAGAATTGGAATCCCCTTTGGGGAACCTTTTTTTCTGTAGAACAAAAAATAAAAGCTCGAGGGGTGGGGTAATGTTTTATAATTAAATTGACTGTAATTTCGGTTTTGAATTAACCTTATTTGATAAACAAGATCTCATTTGAAAGAGGAAGCTTTACTTAATTAGTGTTTAACTTATCGCCAAAAGAATAATTTATAACACGTTAATTCTTACATGGTCAAGCATGGGAATAAATTGAAATGTCAAATGAGTGAAGCTTTGATAAGTGTCATGTTGTAAAAAATTTCTTTTTATCTTGATTCTTTTTGAGTTTTGTGTTCACCGTTTGTTAGATTTGTTTTGTACTCGTCAAAAATGGCTTATTATAATGCCGAAGCTTACGATATGCTTGCCGTATATTTTCAAAGTTTTGAAAATGCCTTTCTTGCAGAACGCGAATATGCTGCCAGGTATCCTGAACGAACACATCATAGCAGAAAAGTGTTTCGGCGGTTAGCAATACATTTAAGACAAAGGAGTAGTGTGCGTCCTATTCGGGTTCCCATTAAAAGGCGATTGGTAAGAAATTAAGACTATATTTTAACGTTCTTGCGTACGTGTGAGCGAATCCGCATTTAAGTATCAGAGATATTCCTTCACACTTAGATGTAAATTACGGTTCAGTGAATCGAATTCTCAGGGATTCTAAGCTGCATACTTATCATCTGATTTTGCATCAGGCTCCGTTAGATACTGATTTTGACAGGAGGCTAGATTATTGCTACTGGCTGAAAAATATGTGTAGAGAAATTCACCAATTTCTTTTTCAAATTTTATGGATTGATGAAGCTACTTTTACTAATTTTGGCAGAGTTAATTTACACAACATGCACTATTGGTCAGAAGCAAATCTTCACTGGATACGGGAAGTTGATCACCAAAACAGATGGAGTGTCAACATATGGTGCAGAGTTTTTGGACACAGATTTATAGGATCGCTAATTTTCAATGATCGTCTAAATGGCGGCATATACCTAGACTTTTTAAGAAATGAACTTCCTGTTCCTTTAGAAGATGTTCCTTTGGATATAAGGAGATCCTTGTGGTTTCAACATGATGGATGTCCGGGACACTTTTCTCAAAGAGTACGCAACTTTTTAGATGTAGCTTTTCAAATCGTTGGATGGGAAGGGGTAGTTTGTTTCCGTGGCCTCCTAGATCTGCGGGTCATAATGTGTTAGATTTTTACGTGTGGGGAAGGATAAAAGATATTGTGTATCAAACACGTCCAACTACAGGGGAAAATAATTTGAAAGAATTCGAGATGCCGTTGCTACAATTTCACGAGCTGAAGTTGATGTGAACCTTGCATTGTGCAAAACGGGGGTCTGTTTGAACATTTATAAATTTCCCGTTTTTGTCTGTTTTGTTTTTGATTTGAACGTTTGATTAAAACTATTAAAATCGTTGTTGTTTCCATTGTTGTTTTGACCCGTTGGCCTTTAAATACGCTTCAATTTTTGTGTACCGCATAATTTGAATCAGTCTTAAGCTTGGATAGAGTGCAAAGGGAGGTCCGGAGAATAACAATTAAAAAATCAACGAGGGCGTTAAAAAACACTAAAACAAGTATAAAAGAGGCTTAGTTAAATATGAAAAAAGTAAAAAAAAATTTCAATTTTACATAGCATGCTTGACTATGTAAGAATTAACGTGTTATTAATTATTTTTTTGGCGATAATTCAAACACAAATAGATATATCAAATTGCTTGGAATTTTTTTTGCTTGGAAATTTAATCTGTACTTTCCAAATATAGTATAATAATTAGGTCGTTTCATTAGAAATTTCTGAGAAAAATGATAAAAACTGTGATTTTTCCAAATGACGCCCTCTAGTGATGCCTTTGAGAATCAATAAGTTATGGTTATTTTTTTATTTGAAGCAGTAAAGTTTTCTCTTTCAAGTGAGATTATCAAATTCGGTTAATTCAAAACCGAAATTACAGCCAATTTAATTATAAAACATTACCCCTCTCCTCCAGTTTTTTTTTCGTTTTACAGAAAAAAAGGCTCCCACAAAAAGATTCCAAATTCTACTAGCTGTACGACGATAAGATTTATTTGACAACTTATATGGGTATATTTTCTAGAAAAATCCTTTTTTATGACTACAGTGGTTACGCCCCCTAGCAGTAGAAACAGGAACCTAAAAATAATTTCCAACATTTTTTCTTGGCCACTTTTCTTATGAAGATTTTTTTCCCACCGCTATAAGACTCTTAGTTTCTCATATAGGGTACCTCGCCACTCATCTTGGATCACCCGGTAAACTACATACCACGCACTCTTTTGGAAGTACTTGCTCAGTACTTTACAATATTAGTCTACATATTCTGTTAATTAACATTTGCACACGGTAGGAAGGAAAGCTGTTCTAAGTTTCTATATATGTAATTAACAGTATACATGTGCACTCTCTTGCGCGTTTCAGTAAGGTGCTGTTCAGCTTTCGCATACGTGGGAAGCCATTTTGGCAGTTAGCTTAAATAATAAATCTTCAGCAGCGATCTATATCTATTATCTTATGCGGGGTTGTTGAAATTTTCGAACATCGCTGTTTCAGTTGAAATGGCTTTTTGATGGAATTTTATTACGCGACAAGGGTAAATTAGTCTACTACGGTACCGCATTTTCGTTCGAGATAAGATATTTTGACAAGAAAGGAAATGCTAGTCCCAAAGAGTGATGTACAAGATGTTTCCTTGTGTTTTGATAAAGTATGGTGTTTTAGAAAACGTCTTTATGCTGTTCATTAAATTTGAATATACTCTGGAATCAGTTTCAGTCAATAATGGCGATTTTCAGTGGAAAACTATATTAATTATAATACTATCTAATTCTTAGGTGTTAAAAGAATAGAACATAGGATTGGGGACTGGGAAATTTAAATTGGGATTCTAAGTTAAATTAAGAAGGAATAATGTCATTTTCGCATGCTGGACGAAAGTAAGGACATCTGCCTCAGGGAGGCAACTATACATCCCTGTCATAATCCCAATATTTGCAAAACATTTTTGTCTCTTTCGTCCGGTATTGTCATAAAAAATGATGCTCAAATGTCTTTTTAGTTACTTTACTACCGCTGTTGATTGTTTATTGGCAAATACACATTTATCCAAAATTTTATCGCTGAAGTGCAAATCGTTTGAAATAATGCCTTCTTTTTGACAGGGAACTTGTATTTGGAGCAATTCATCTTTAAAGTTCATAGATAAACCTAAAAGCTTTGGTATTTTAAAATGCCTTCCAGGAGTTGTTACAGCCTAATTTGCGAATTCAATTAAATCCATATTTAAAACACCTCATTGTCCCATTTCGCGCCAATTCCTCTATTTCAATATATAACGAAACTGAACACCTGCGAAGGATGACTTCATCGCGTCTATAATACGTAGTATTCGTATATGTTTTAGCTAAACCCATTCCCCTAATTTGTCCTATGTTTTGATCTTTATTATTTAATAAACCATTAATATTCATCCTTTCAAAATTCTACACCGCTAATAATTTTTATTTTAAACCCTTCTCGCCCATGATAATAACAAATTTGAATTATATTCTTAAGCTAATGGGATTTTCCTATCAAAGGAATGACTCGTTTGGCAGAAGTTAACGTATCAACTAGTGAGGCTGTAAATGGAGCGGCGAGTGAAACGATGTTATCCTGGAGTACCAAGACTTTTGTCGTCGGACATAACCCCTGTTGGGTGAAATGCTTTGGTATCCATGGTCTACGTTCCCGACGATTATATGGTTTTGCGATTTAGTCGCCTTTGAGCAAATCGTCGGGAATAACGCTCTATGCGGATCTGGACATTGATTTCCTCCACGGACTTCCGATTTTGGAAATTGGCTTCTTTCGTAGAGTTGCGGGATGTGGAAATCGATTTCGTCTGTCGAGTTGCGTTCATCCGTTGTCTGCTGCCCAATGCTCATCACACATCACCCATTTCCCCGATCTATCAGCGCGGCGTCCTTTGCGAATCAACGCCGTCGAGAAAGTTCTACCACCGTAACTGGCTGACCAACCTCCTCCCTTCGGCGTGTCTACCTGAACCTTGTTTTATGTAAGTTAAGCTAAAATATGTTATGTAATGTTACGAACTATAACTAACATTTTGCTGTCTTAGTTGAGCTGTTTGGAGTATTTAATGATCATTCCTTTTGGTTAGTTATAATTCGTATTTTAAGATTTAAGAACTGCGCTTCACGCAAATGTTGTTTGAAATTTGGTAAATCACTTTATTAACTTTCTTGTTTAAATTAGTATTAATCTTTGAATATTTCTTTGGCGCTCTTATTCATTTCTTTGTAAACTTTGTCAATATTTATTATAGTTATTATTTTGGCCCTAAGATATTAAGTCATTTTGTAAAATTTTGTCAATAGTGCTCTTTGCTAATTTATTTTGCTACATGTTTTGAATTTCTTTTGTACAATCCTTTCTTCCTTGTACAATCCTTTCTTCCTTTCCCTCGAAAACTCTGAATGGTTTCCGACGGAATTATCGACCATCGCCGAGGCGACTAGATTACACAAAACATTCAGTGGCGTCCTATAAATATCAGAATTCTTACCCAAGAGTTCAAATACCGGATCGTCGTCTCGGCGAAGAAACATACAAAGAACGTTCACGACTTCAGCAACAAAGATAAATAAATTTTAAACGCCGTTGTATTATTACACTCCTTGAATCCTCTCCTTCTAACATCTACGTTTAAATAGCAAAACTGAGCACTATATCACTTTAATTAATTTTGTTAATATGTAAACTTACCTGTGTTGCACCTTTTTTTTGTACAATAAATCTTATTGTAAAGTTACGGTTTTGTATTTGTGTCATGCTCGCTAGTCATAAATAAGTTATAAAATTCCATTCTTTTTTTTTTAACCGTAACAGAGTAATACCGAAAATAACTTACTAATTGAAATATAAAGCAGCAGTCTGTATATGCAAGCAGTTAATGTTTGATTGATCCTTGGGGTTATTCACATGACTTCGAACAGTTACCAGTAAACAACATCAACTGCTCGCTGTAACCAGTCCGCGCCGCTGAAGTTTTATGCATAATTAATATAACAAGGCAAACTGGCTTAAATTATGTGTTCAACAATTTAACACGCGAATATGTATTTGAACAATGTATGCGTATTTCATTCTCGCATTTCTGAAATTTACAACTACGTATAAATTCCCTCCACATAATATGTATATAGACAGAAACAAAGTTGTAGAGGGACGTTGAAATTTCAACGAACCAATATGAGTTTATAAAAGGGAGATGTACGAAATGTTATTATGGAGCAAATACATAGCTACATATATTCGCTAATTTTGATTTATTAGAAACATCCTATAATAGTAATTTATATCACGAGTATTAATTGTGAAATCGATTAATATGTGCACAGTTTTAACCAAAATAACGCTAATATAGCTCATAGTATTGATGGAATCACTCATGGCAAAAGCAATGTGACGAGAGAAAAGTACTGGCCAACGGACATGTTTTTGCCTAATCGAGGTCATCAGTGTTGCTTCGAATGCTCTTTCCTACCTAACATAGTTGTTTACCGACAGTCCCTGGCCATCGAATTAGGACCACTTAAAAATATTATGATTTTGGGGTAAAATTAAAAAAAAAACAGTTGGTAATGTTGGCAATATTATTATTTAATTACATATATCATGCAAGCAAGTATAATTGGACACGTATTTGCTAATAGTTGCTAGTTCCTCCTCTGTGTTCTATTATTTCCTCAATCCTTTTTGGCATACTGCCAATGCAACTTTTTATTGTTTTTTAAATTCCACCGCCATTATGCCATAGATTTTCAATATGTTGTTGTAATTCTTCCTCTGTGGTTGAGTTTCGTGTACTTACGGTGTTTTTCAAGACATTCCACACATTTTCAATTGGGTTTATGTCTGGTGAATTGCCTGGCCAAGGTAGTACACGCAGATTTTTAGATTCAAGGTATCGCACTTTTTGCCTTATGACACGGTGTATTATCTTGCATAAAAGTATATGGTCCTTGAGTCGGATCCAATGAACCAATATAAGGTGTTAAATAGTTCAGTAAAACTTTTTTATATTGTTTTTGTTCCATTGTTCCGTTAAATATAGTGGTCCCGGTCCTTCTATCGTAATACACGACCAAACCATAAGATATGGGGGGTGTTTAATAGATTTGATCGTATATGCTTCTTTATAACGCCCTGAAGGACGTCGACGAACAAATTGACTTCTCTCCGTTAGCACTTCTAGCCGCGATTCGTCGCTATTAATAATCTAGGAAAAAGTAAAAAAAATGTAGAGAACCATTAAACGAACTATTAGGATGAATTTTACCAAAAATACAGATGGTAAATAAAACTTACTTCCCCAATCTTCAACTGTATGTTTTTTATATTCTTTAGCCCATTGAAATCGTGTCACTTTCATTTTAGATGTTAGTCTTGGTTTCTTTGCCGGACGTCTGCATTTCAAGCCCGCTTCATGAAGACGTCTACGAACTGTTCGGGCTGATATTTGTATAGCTTCTCCACTAAGAATTTTATGAACACCTTTAGTGGATAAAAAACGATGTTCTGTAGCCACTTTTAGCAGAAGAGCAGGAAATCGTGCTTCCTTCTCTGTAGTTATATCCTTCTTCTTTCCCATTATGATAATAATTGACCGCGAAAATAGACGCACACAATAAAATTAAAACTCTTTGAAAATCGGTAAAAATACTGTTTTAATTTACATTTGCAATGATACTAACGAACTAATGAACGACACAATTCAATCTAAACATAATTATTGTACGTACGAATGGCATTTCAATAAAAAGCTGCATTGGCAGTATGCCAAAAAGGATTGAAGAAATAATAAAACGCAGAGGAGGAACAAGCAAATATTAGTAAATATACGTTCAAATTATACTTACTTGCATGTTATTTCTAATTAAATAATAATATTACCAACATTACTAATTATTTAGAGGTCCTAATTCGATGGCCAGGGATTGTATCAGCTTATGTCGCAAATTTTCAAAAAAATTGCGATGAAATATTTCCTGGCGCCTCCTAGTGCCAAGAGATATAGTCATGCCGTCTATAAAGCAGCGACAGAAACCAGAATACAGACGGATTAAACATAGAAGATATGAAATAGTTAAGAACAATTGTTCTAAAACGCTTATAGAGTATGCTATGAATGACATCTGTGAAGGACAAGAGTTTACACTTTAAGTAGATAATTTTGAAATATGATCTTTATACTCCTATTAAATATAATGAGTTAGGCAAACAATTGCATACAATTGATTTTAATTTTTAAGTAACTTCTTTTTAAAAGTATATTATTATAAGCTTAAGATGTATTATTGTACTGCAAATTAAAATAGAAATTTCAGAATTAAACCGATGGTGCGCTGGTATGGACTGAGTCCGACTGCCTGTTCTTTTCGGGTTGGCTCCACCACTCCAGGACCATATTACTGCGTGAGTGACAAAGTGAGCGTCTTCAGTCATTGATGACGAAATATACGAGGTGTGTTAGAAAATTAATGAGACTGATTTTTTATTTATCAACATTTTTATTTTTTTCAAATAGCAATATTATCCCCTTCAAAATAGGTCCCTTGGGCAGCTATACACCGGCGGAGTCGCTCTGGAAGGCTTCAGCCGGTATGGCCTTTAGCATGTCTGTCACATTCATTTGGATGTTCTCCAAAGTCGCAAAATGACGTCCTTTTAAGACACTTTTTAGTTTGGGGAAAAGAAAAAAGTTGCAAGGACTGAGATCAGGTGAATAAGGGAGCTGATGAACCAGCTGATGTCAAAAACTCCGCGATGGAAATGGACGTGTGACATGGGGCGTTGTCATGCTGGAGCATCCACTTGTCTGCAATGCCTGGTCTCACACGAATCACCCTTCTTCTGAGTTTTTCGACACCTTTGTAAAAAACTTGGTTGACAGTTTGCCCTGGAGGTACAAATTCTTTCTTCGGTCGGAGAGAGCACGAGTGCTCAATTGTGAGGTTTTTAGGCACCATTTTGGCACAGACCTTTCGCATGTGCAATTCTTCAGTTGAAATTTGATGAACGGTGAAACTGTTCAATTGTAACTGGTCACTCATCATCCTTATTGTTAAACGACGATCTGACCTCACAAGAGCCCTTATACGTTCGATATTTTCATTGGTTTTTGAAGTTGAAGGCCTCCCTGAGCGAGGTCCATCTTTCATCAGTTCTCGCTCACCCAAAAATGATTTGTGCCAGCGAGAAACTTGTGCTCCTGATAAGCAATGTTTCCCCCTTGCTTCAATTTTTCAAAAGTTACACTCGCGCATTCCCCAAGTTTGACACAAAACTTAATGGCATAACGTTGCTCCAAATACCGCTGTTCCATTCTCTGTGACACACAACAAAAACACAACTTCACTAATAACACTCTCAAAAATCACGTGGTGACAGTAGGAAGTTCAAACTCGGACTGAGCGTCTGGAGGGGACTAACAAACATGCCTAGTGAGGGAGAACAACTACAGCGTTACCAGATCGCTCGCAATGGTGCCAGTCTCATTATATTTCTAACACACCTCGTATTTCATCTCATCTGATATTCAGTTCGGGATTGAAGAGATACTGAAAGTTGTCCACACATCGGTGTTGAGCCAAAAGGGAAATTTGCAGAAAAAATGTTGGTCTGGTGCGTTATTTCAAAATTGGAAATATTAGCGCACACATTATGCAAGAGTAACCAGGCAATACTTGAATTTAAATTTCGTGGTTTCAGAGGCCAACCCACCAACTATTCCACAGGCGATGTTGACGGAACAACATTGTAGTTTCTCAGCAGAAAGTTTACTAGAAGGATTATGGAAGGCCCTGAATGAGCAACTGCGGTCTGAATTATTTAGAAAGGACGAGCAGTAAATGTGAATACTGTTTAGAAACGAATGAGAAATGTATTAACAAGATTCATAGTAACTGAAGATAATAGTCGGCTATCAGTCTTTTAAATACCCCAATATGTAACATTTACTGGGTTGTTCATGATTCTAAAGGAGGACTAAGGAAATTGCCGTTCTTATTCCAGTTTAATCTACATGTTTTTCTTTGAAAAAAAAAGCTGGTAAAGCACGCCGTTTCTTATACATCGCCATCCGTTTGTTAGAAAATATTCGAATTATTCCCTCTGTCCAAACCAAATATCCGTTAGATCAACACCAGAATAAGCAAACAATTTCGTCTGGTTTTCATTCGGCACTCTATTATATACATTTCGAGGGGATGGAAGAAAAAAGGCAGGAGACAATCGGCTTAAAAAAATTGTTTTCGTTAAACAAATGAATTTCTCGGATGACTAGACACAATAGAGCGGACACAGCCCTTTATTATTATGTCGTAAATGTTCGCCCCTAGAGAACCCTAGAATGCTGAATGGGTCTGCTTGTGTAAAGTTCGAATCAGAGAGAGAAATAAATGAAATCGGGCCGAACGTCGGCAAAGGTTCTTGGTTTATACGGTGTACGTGGATAGAAAGAAATTTGCATAATGGCCGGAAGCTTAATGAAGAGCAACATTTTTTAATGATCTAATACGTACACTCGTACTTATGTATAAAAAATGGATAATCCGCAGTGCTTACTTAAAAAGTAGAATATATTTGCTAAAATTCCACGAAATGGGAATTAATTTCCAGGATATATAAAATTGTTGTTACACTATAAAAATTAATGTATGTGTCTATGTAACATCTAAACTTCTAAATAAATTTCCACGATATATAAAATCGTTGTTACACTATAAAAATTAATGTATGTGTCTATGTAACTTCTAAACTTCTAAATATACGAATAGTGGTTGTATAAGTGTGTATTAAGGATGGAACGAAAAATAATACAAAAATATATAAAGGATTCTTAATTATAAACCTTCAAAATAGAAGCCTAAATAATGTAAAACATGTAAACAGGCTAGAGCAAGAGTCAGAAAACTAAATATACTTTTAAAGTTACCGCAGGCGGTGTATCAATTGTGGCGGTGTACCATTTATTGTTGCCACATTAAGGCAACATATTTCTACATGTATGAAATATATTTCCATAGATCGCAATGTAAAGACTCAACAACATATGAGAAACATGTTAAAGTACCGTTTTGTTAATGCGGTGATATTGATTTCTGCATATGAGGATAGACTGAAAAGTTTCCGGAATGAAATGAAAACAAAATAAATCACTTCCGGGAGAGAATCGAGAAGCTAGAGAAACGTTGGAGCAAGTGTGTTGAGCTTCGAGAGGATTATATTGAAAAATAAAATATAACTTGAATCCATATTTTATTTTTCAATATAATCCTCTCGAAGCTCAACACACTTGGTCCAACGTTTCTCTAGCTTCTCGATTCCCTCCCAGAAGTGACTTTCTTCGAGGTTCCCAAAATAATCGTTTACGGCTATCAGTTCTTCATTCGACTAAAATGTCTTTCCACCCACAAATGTTTTGAGTTTTGGGGACAGGTGGAAGTCCGACGGAGCCAAATCAGGCGAATACGGCGGACGCGGAAGGATTTTGAACTTAAATTCTGTCAATTTTTGCTGAGCGATTGCACTTGAATGAGCGGGCGCATTGCCGTGGTGAAACAACACTTTCTGCTGCTTTCAGTTTATCCAAAAGTGTTGTGTAATATCGGCGAGTAATAGTTTTTCCTTTTTTAAAATAATCGATTGGTAAAATTTCTTTAGCGGCCCAAAAAACCGATGTCACCACCTTTCCAGCCGAGTGAATGGTCTTTGCCTTCTTTGGAACCGATTCATCGTGTTCAATCCACTGTTTTGACTGCATTTTTGTTTCTGGTACGTAGTGACGAATCCAGGTCTCATCCATGGTCACGAATCGTCCCTTGAAATCCGTCGGATTCCTCGTAAATACTTCCAAACGATCGGCCGAGGTTCGAGCTCGAATGCGTGTTTACTCCGAATTGAGCAAATGGGGCACGCTTCTTGCCGAAAACTTTTTTAAACCCAATTCATTATGTAAAATATCAACTACTCGTTCATAAGAGATGCCTACGGGTTCCTCAATTTCACGCACTTTTATTCGGCGATCTGCCAAAACCATGTCATGGATTTTATCCACAATTTCTAGCGTGGTAGCCGTTTTCGGACGACCTGAACGTGGTTTATCACTTATATGCGTGCGACCACGCTTGAATTCTGAAACTCAAAAACTCACGGTGGAAAATGAATGTGATGAATCCCAAGAACGGCATCTAACCTTGATTTGATTTCCGTTGCGGTTTTCTCTTCCAAATAGAAAAATTTTATGACCGTTCGAACTTCCTTTTCATAATTGAAAACACAAAAAGGTACGTGACTTCAATGCTTGCCAAAACCAGACTATTTGACAGATTGATTTGACATTTGCAGTCAATTGATTTGAAAGGGTTGTCAACACAACGACATAAAGTATTTGGAAAAAAGCAACCCCCTAGCAGCAATTCCGGAAGCTTGTCAATCTCCTTCGTAAGTATACATGTGAGACGGTACCATCTAAAATCCCCACCACAATATTCTTTTCCTAACCAAAAATTCAGGTTTTGTTGACAACTGGTGTACAACTGTATCAAATAAACTGCTCAAATGAAATCTTGGGAATATTTAGAAACGGTACTATACGCTGCAAAAAAGTAGATACATAAAAAGCACAAGGTATATGTTTACTCGGGTATTCTATTGTACGTATATTATAACGGAAGTAAGTTTTATTTCATTTTAGGTGACCAATTCGTCTAGAATTCTTACAAATTACTGATAAAGTTCATTTTTGGATGCTGTAAATTTGTTAGTAAGCAAGATGAAGCCCAATAGAACATGGAAATAAACTAAATTCGAGGAGTTATGAAACAAATCCAAATATGCAAAAGGTAACTAACTCAACACAATCATGCTTGTTTTTCGAAAAGGACGTTAAGTAGATAAACAAGCGGCTCTGGTAACACGGTTTTGTTATACGCACCTTTTCATCATTCAAGTAATAAGATGGCTACTATAATTTCTGTTAGATATTAAGCAATTTGTAGTCATCTAAGTATCTTAAGGATATTTTTCTGAATGCAAAGATAGCAACAGTTTATTAATATTCTGGATCCATAACAAACCAGGAAACCCAATAAAGTTAATTGCATACTACGACCACACCAAGTACGAGGGTGTATCAGATATGAACGGGACTCGTTTTTTAAAAAATGTATTATTTTTCTACATACTCTCCTGCCCTAGAAATACATTTTTCCCATCGGATTGGGAGATTTTTTATTCCATCATCGTAAAAACTCTTCGGGCGTTCGTGTAGCCATTGGAACACAAACGCTTCCACAAGCACTTCTATGAGAGGTCCAAAAAGATGGAAGTCACAAGGTGACAAGTCTGGACTATAGGGTGGATGTCCCAGCGTTTCCCATCCTAATGCATCCACTTTTTGCATTGTGGCGTCAGCCACACGAGGCCTGGCGTTGTCATGCAGAAGAATGATACTTCTGGCCGATTGCTTCTTCCTTTTCCTTCGAAATGACAATTTCGAGGCATCCAGTACTTCACAATAATATTGCGCATTAATTGTGCGTCGATCGTGGAGAAAATGAAGGTGAAAAGCACTTTGCTGATCAAAAAAATCTGGCCTCGGTTACACTTGTCCTTGGGCGGCGATCGTTTTCGACCTCTTCACGCCCTCAAGAAAATTTTTTGTGCCATGCAAATACACGGTTTCTTGACAGGGTATTGTCCCTGAACTGTGTCTGTAATCGCCGTAAAATTTCGGTTGGGTTCACCTTCTCCTTGCATTTCTTTCTCGCTCATGGTTTCTTTTGATACTAAAGGGACCCGAGAGAGTTGCGGTCGGTTCTCCCCTCTCCCTAGCAGTACAGGCTACCTGCGCCTCAACCCCTTCCAGGTCCAGAAGCCTTCCGGAATTTTTAAGAAAGTCAGTCCCGTTTATATTTGATACACCCTCGTAGCTTCTTCATGTTTTTGTTCTGGTAAACGTCAAACGTTTACTGTGTAAGTCCTTTGCTGTCCTTTTCATCTATGTAGTAAAATAAATTATCTATGTAGTACATATATGTATATTAAATAAGCTGAAGTAAAGATTTTAGTATTGGATATTTCAAGCCGGCTTTCCGAAATTTTATTATTCGAAATTGGTAGACAGCACATTAATCTATAGCCAGTAATTGCTGCTATTAAAGCAGTAAAGACCCTACGTTGCCTATTGCATTCGCGATGTTGACCGAGACTATTCAATCTATCTGTATTAACACTGTCGGCGAATAGTTGCTGGTAATTGGTACAAATCACCCGATTCGAAACGAATCTGTAGCGCAATTAGACTTTTATAGTTGAAAGTTATTATCACAGGAATTTTCACCAATTTTCAACGAGCTTTCCCACTGATATACTGGTTGGATACTAAACTTTATTCAAGTATAACGTTTCTGAAAGCGCTTCGCGAAATAATCCTGCATACTTAAATGCATTTACATAATCAAGTAACAATCGACACGCAATAGTCTAAATAAAGTAGTAGCCTAAATTAAACTGAATCCAATGTGATACAAATGCAATTTCAGCTATTTCTCGGAAAAAAATCACGATCTGGTAAACGAGTGTGGCTCTATCAATATGTTTGGTATTGCAAGAACATGAATCGTTTTCGGTAAAAAAAAAGGAAAATCCAGCTGTTTAAAAAAGCATTCAGCGAAAAATGGGCCAGCGAGTGGAAATAGTGCATATATTAAATTAAATTGCTTTAATCGATTGATGAATAATTATAAACCTCGTGCTGTTATACTGCTGCAATATATATTGTAGTTAGATTTAGTCAAATGAAAATTAATCCTTTCACAGTTGTAATTTAGTTGCGATTTCCTTTCGAAAATTTTACATCACGTTTATACCATTGGAATACCATTTTCAGGATACCCAACGCGATGGATTAGTTAAACCTCACAACTCGCATAAACAGTTCACCCACCAACGTAAACGTTATTCACGATGTAACACGTAATTAGAAACATCGCGTTGGAGATTCAGAACTTTAAATATAGCAGATTTAGATTCTATTATTTGGTTAAAATAACAAACACTAGGAACTGATTTTGAGTAGCGGTGACCAATCTTTTAGAGTGTATTAACCTCTAGGTGAAGGTACTATGTATCCATTAAAGAAAATTTTTTATTGAGAATGCGTCTAACAAGGGAACATCCTGAACCCGAAAATTAAAAAAGAAATTGAAACTTTGTGAACAAGTAGACCATGTTCGAAAGTATTTTCCTTATAGGTCCAATCTTGTTTTAAGAGGGCGAAACTGCCCCTGAAAGTTTAGTAGATTTTCGGTTTTCTTAAAATAATTCGGCAATGGCTGGAACAAATGTTCGTCGGATTTCATGTAAGAACTAAAACCCTATATTGCGAAAGTAAGCCCTAGTAACACATTCAACGCTGATGAAAGTGGATTCAATCTGGAATTATACTGTGGTCGCACGTTAGCTCCATTAGAATCGAAAACAGTTGAAAGTATTGTACAGTCCATATTCGCGCCAACCCACAACTATACCACACTTCCCACAATATCCGCGCCTGGACGCTTGTTGTCACCGCTATTTATGGTTTTAAAAGAACAAAGTGGTACGTTTGGACCATGAGTGACCGCATCAATATACGGAGCAGCAAATATCTACCTAACTGCTACAGTATCTGGTAAACTAGCGACAGCATTATTTATGGAATGGTTCACAATGGTATATCTTTCAAATATTGGACCTCAAACAGTTTTATTACTAGATTTTTGGACTGGTCATTGCCCGTCTACCTTAAGAAATCATATATCGGTCGACAAGGACGTGAACATTCTCACAATACCAAAGAAAACTACTGGCATGATACAACCATTGGACGTCTATAGACTTCGTATTTGGAAAAATGTTGTTACGAAATTTTTTCCGATATGGTCCTCTTGCACAATTACGATATTAATTTGCATTCAGGTAAGATTATTAAATTACAATCTTTAGTGCATAACCAATTATCTTCTACAAAATATCATGATTTATTTGCTTATTCCTGGTACAAAGGCGGTTATATTGAGAACCACCCAGATCATTTCGATAATCCTGTACATTCTGCTTTCACAGAAGATTTTTATCGCGGTGTGCCATATGTGGTTCCCGTGCTATAATACGGTGTTCCTGATGCAACCGTTTTTTATGTTTCAAGCATTTTTATAAAGAGGGCTGTTACCATACAGATTAAGTAATTATTTGTATATACGCACATATATACATGTAACATATATTTTATGTCATTCAGGCTTATATACTAACGTATAAAACATAATTCTCCCTATTTTTTTTTTTATACCCATATTACATAAAATAAAATATAATCTTTACATTGTTCGAAGAGCTCCGTAATATACATAACGTGGGATTTGAATACGCTCCTTATTAAAGGGTGGGAAAGGGCACCATAATTTTTTTAAATAGAACTAGGGTGCTATTTTCATATATGTGATAGAGCTTGACGAGACGATTATTATTAGTTGTGATGTATTTGTTCCAGTCATTACCGAGTTACTTTAAGAAAACCGAAAATCTACTAAACTTTCAGGGGTAGTTTCACCCTCTTAAAACGAGATTAGGCCGATACGGAAAATACTTTGTGGGTGGACTACTTGTTCACAAAGTTTCAAATTTTTTTGAATCTTCGGGTTCGGGATGTTCCCATGTAAGTTAAGTAACATACAGCTTTATTTTCTCTAAACTTTTGGATTTCAATCAATTCATTAGAATACATGAGGCTTTCATGTTGGTATTTTTGCAGAGCGGGGGGTCCTAAAATCCAAATTCCACTTTATGCATTCTATCCATGAGACAACAGGCAATATTAATAACAAACTCACTTCGATGACCGTCTTGTAGAACCCAGTTGATATAAAAAATGTTTGATGCATTGTCGAAAAGCTCGACAATCGACTAATATTTGAATCGCCGCTCTAGAGTTTAAGACGTTTATTTAGCAAAAATTTCAAATTATCTTAACCTCTTGAACGCCTTGACCATTTTTCTTTGTAAGTAAAGGAACGCACGGAGATTTTTTTACAGTTTTTATCGTAAGCGCTATTCATTAACTTTACTCATGACGAATATACGTCATAAGCGTTCAAGAGGCTAATTATCTCAAGAACTACATGGGGCTAGGTATAAGGAATATTGAAGAAAGTCATCCAAAATCGGAGTAACATATACAAGGTGTTCTATTAAAAAAAAAACCTCATTATATGCAACTGAAACTTCATTATAATTGCATGTTGTTGTGCAAAACTTATCTTTTTTTTTTTTTAATATTTTGTCTGAATTGCTCAGGAAATAAATCATCTCCCGCCCACGTACTACGTGGACACACTGTATATTTCTACTATCCTGAAGGTGTAGATGCATAAATGATCCAACACCAAATTATTGTTGAGTGGAAATAACAAATAAATATATTTGGTGGCAGCGCCGGTTGTTTTAATATCGTTATATTTCGGTAAGTTACTTTATTAACTTAGTCCAATGAAGCTTGAAAGTTGTTTCAATTAGTGCTTCAGATGTATATCGTTTCGGTAAGCAGCATTTATTCTTGAATAGTATATTACGATATATGAGAAGCGTATTTTCAACTAAGTTCAGTAAGCGGTTTCCGTTTGAGTATCTATTTAGCAATTCTTCTGTAATCCATGTCTTAATTATGATGCTACACGACGTTACTATCAATGGCTTTGCGAATTTCTTGGTTATTAATTTGCTAAAAGTATGAGACAACGAATTTAAAAATCTATTTATGGCAGATTGACCTATTAGTTGGTTTTTGTGTGAGAATTTTCAGACTCAATGTTTTAATATTCCAGAAAACTGGGGCAAATCCTGTAGGTTGTATTAATCATAAAAGCAAAGTTATTGTTTAGGAACTTATGAACCAAAGAACTTTAATTTTAATGCTGTTTGAAGCAAAGATAAATTGCAACATAGCGAATTGCCTAATGTGCTTTATTTTTCAGGCAACTCCTTTGCGCAGTGTTTTATCTGAAAGTTCAAAGCTCGTTGAAGCATACGTCAGCTTGGTTTTCAATTTACCTATACAACTGCTCCATTCTTTTTAGAAAGCTCGGGGCTGGTACGGTTTTGTTACATTCTTCATTGTGTATACACTCCGGCACAGAAAAATACATTTCTGTGTTTAAATAGGCAACTTGCATCAAAATTTCCTTTCCAATTTCAAATTATTACATGTACAACTTTTTATTAAGTTTGCGCCCCCTTTACTTTATTATTTATTCTCATAGTATACTATTTATACTCTTTCTAATAGCCTTTTTGGTTCTATATATTTCCTTTGAGACGCAAACTAATATTGCACTTACTCAAAAAAGACACTAGGGCGTAGTTAAGAAAATAGATAAAATAATCTTATTTTGCTTCTTCGGTCGTGAAATCATTTAAGTTGCATACAAGAAACTTCAAAATCTTTTTCTAAGTTTCTACCAAGTGCATACCATGGCGTTCTTGTGTACGAGCGATAAGAAAACCTGAAAATCTTATGCTCAGTTTAACATGAGATGCTTCGCTGTAAGAAATTACTAAAGAATAGACGTCATGCAAGTAATATGGGAATGATGTAAATCGTTGAAGTATTTGGTAATTATTTTATGACATAACCTAATATTATAAACAATAAGATATGCTAATTTAGGAGCATGCTAAGTAGACGATACATCCTCAGATAGATAAAGCTACTACATACGAGGGTAGATTGAAAAGCTTCCGGAATGATAATGAAAACAAAATAAATCGGATTAAAGTTATATTTTATGGAATCCATTCGAAGCTCAACACATTTGGTCCAACGTTTCTCTAGCTTCTCGATTCCCTCTTGGAAGTGACTTTCTTCGAGGTTCCCAAAATAATCGTTTACAGCCTCTGTCAGTTCTTCATTCGATCAAAGTCTCTTTCCACACAGAAATGTTTTGCGGCCCAAAAAACCTATGTCGCCACCTTTCCAGCCGAGTGAATGGTCTTTGCCTTCTTCGGAACCAATTCATCGCGTTCAATCCACTGTTTTGATTGCATTTTTGTTTCTGGTGTGTAGTGATGAATCCAGGTCTCATCAATGGTCACGAATCGTCTCTTGAAATCCGTCGGATTCCTCGTAAACACTTCCAAGCAAATGGCTGAGGTTCGAGCACGAATACGTTCTTGCTCCGAATTGAGGCACCATTCTTGCAGAAAGCCTTTTTAAACCAAATTCATTATGTAAAACATGAACTACTCGTTCATACGACTTCCTCAATTTCACGCACTTTTATTCGGCGATCTGCCAAAACCATGTTATGGATTTTATCAACAATTTCTGGCGTGATAGCCGTTTTCGGACGTCCTGAACGTGGTTTATCACTTGTATACGTGCGGCCACGCTTGAATTCCGAAACCCAAAAACTCACGGTGGAAAATGAAGGTCATGAATCAATCCCCAAGAACGGCATCTAACCCTGATTTGATTTCCGTTGCGGTTTGCCCTTCCAAATAGAAACATTTGATGACCGCTCGAACTTCGTTTTTATCCACAATTGAAGGTACTTGACTACAATGCTTGCCAAAATCAGACTATTTGACAGATTGATTTGACATTTGCAGTCAATTGATATGAGAGAGTTGCCAACACAACGACATAAAGTATTTGGAAAAAAGCAAGCACCTGGCAGCGATTCTGGAAACTTGTCAATATATCCTTGTATTTATATCACTACGTATCGTTGGTGTAAATTGCATTCTCTAGGACTAAGG
The DNA here is from genome assembly GCA_029619315.2 of Dynastes maya. Taxonomy (NCBI): domain Eukaryota; kingdom Metazoa; phylum Arthropoda; class Insecta; order Coleoptera; family Scarabaeidae; genus Dynastes; species Dynastes maya. Next base: position 39,260,593 of record JAROYE020000004.1, read on the forward strand.
CGCTTCTCATCGATTAAACATAATTCACTTTAAATATTCACATGTATATGTTGATGCAATTATATCCAAACGCAGTGAAGATAATTTAAAAACTAGTTGAGCTCTACACTCCACCTCAAAATTTGTTCTAGACGGTGCCCAGAACAGGAAGTATGTTTTAGTAAATATTCATGTATTTTCTCACTCTAACGTTTTAGCATAACATCCTCTTAGGTAAATTTATACCTTGTGTTCGTAGTTGTACGGACGGACCCTTAACTTAAACCTCAATGTAATTTCCCTGGTTTGGCCTAAATTGCGCTCTCTAATTTCTTTAAATGTTTCGACACGATTACCGCGGACACGCATTCTAATGGCTTGGGATACGTTTCACCGCCAACTAAAGGAAGCAACTTGAATATGCATATGAGGAATGTATGGAATAAAGTTTTGAAACGTATGGATGAAAATCACATCACTGAAATAAAACTACAATTCTTAGTGTGGCATGCAATGTTTTACATTTGTTAGATTCATTTTACAATATGTTAAAAATCCCATCAAGTTAATTTTATTTCTAGCAGCATCCTGATGTATTTTTGTTACTCTTTTATCTTTCAGAAACATGAATTTAGTTAAAAATGTGACTGTCATCCCTAAAAATGTTATCTATAAGAGCCTGGGACAGTCAAGTCTATAATTTAAAAATACTGTAAAACTATAAAATGTTCACACATTTGTTTGTTAGATTGCATTGTGTTTGGCAAAAAAAAAAATAATTTATCATGTACGGTTGAGCAGGATTTTTAACATTCCTTGGTAATACTTCTTTCATAACGAAACTGCCAATTAAAGATTGTTTTTTCACAATTTAAGGGCTGTTTTACACGATGTATAATTATTTACATAAATGCGTACTTTATATTTTGAAATTCCATATTTGTCAAGACATCATTAATCGTGTGTAAATGCTTATATGGCTCTTATATAACTTTTCCCGGTGTCAGTTTGAATAAGTTGATTTACACGATCTATAATTTTTATGTGCATAATTCTGCGCAGAACTATGCATCGTGTAAACCAGCTTTAAGACATCATTCTACCATGAAGTAAGGCATTAAAAAAACTAAGAAAAGACCTTCAACTACTTCATGGTATAATTCTCTATTATTTTTAGCAGCTTGTGGGTTCTTTCACTTCACTTCACCCTTACCACAACATTTCACTAATAGTAGACATACGTTTCGCTAAGCTATCATCTTTAGCAGTAAAGCTGGAGTACAGGATTTGGATTGCGGGTTCAATTTTGGAGTTTAATATGCCATGTAGCCTTTAACTAAGCATATCGAACTTTTAGAGAAAGAGGTATCTGCTGTAAACCAATAATCAAGAAAGGTAGGACTTAATTGAAAACACTTTCGAAATGTAAACTTTCATATGGAAATATCAGAAGGATTCGCCAATTTTCCAATAAAAGGCCTTTTTTAAAAAGGATGCTACTTCTTTACAGAGTATAACACGTTGAAGAAAATTGTGTCGAGCTTGTACACATAGTAAAAAATCAGGGAGTAGTAAAAATGATTTCATACTTACAAACTTTTACACTAAAAAAATGTTATTTAATATGTTCTAACATTCCAGACGCGGGAGCGAGTGTAAAATAGATTACACAAGAATTGAGTCAATAATATTTTACTTAATCAGTGTTAATTTTACACCCCTGCAATTTAGTTCGCTCTTTTGAAAATAAGAACGCTGTGCTCGAATTGGAGACCTTTTTTCGCAACAAGCTGGGCACAGAGGGGGTGAACTTAATTCGAGTAAGCTGAATCCAATGGTGCTGATCGTTTTTAAGATTTAGTTCGCGTTTTCGAGCAATTTCAATTTAAAAATATTAGGCCCAAAGAAAAACGTAATTTTTATCATTTTTGACCATTTATTGAATTTAAATCGATGGAAATCGATCGAATAGACGTCGTACCGACGAACACACATCGAATAGAAACTATTTGAAAAAAAATGGAATCGATTCTGTCGATTTCTCATCATTTTTTTACAAAAAAAAACATTTTTCTTGATTTTTTTCATTTCTCATTCTCTGATTGCCCTGATTCTTCTGTATTGTCATCTTCTTCAAGTTTGTTTCAAGTCCATTGCCAAAAGAATGGATTGTCGCTGTGATAGTTTCAGGCTTCTTATCATGTTATTCAAACGAGATTTCAATGTGATTGCATGGCGCAATGACATTTGATGGTTCATACATTGGTACGCCTGCTTCTTCGCTTTTCATAGTTTCTAATGCTGATGGCTCAGATTGTCCTGTTGAAATTGGTTTTGTTGGAACAGGAATTGTATTTGAATGCGGAAGCGGCAATTGAGTATATGTTGTTTGAATGTATTTCAAAGAATCACTTTTTCTTTTGTTCATACCGTCAGTATAATTCACGCACGCATAACATTCAGCTGGATCATGTTCTCTTGGTTCTATTCAAATCATCGGAACACCAAATGGCATAGCGGCTGCAGTTTTTGTTCATTTATTTCAATTCAAACCGCATGTTGTACAAACAATAGACGGTGTCCAATACACATCAGTAAAAACATTTTGTGAGAAATATTGTTGATACAAATTAGCAGTTTCAGCACTTATTTTATGCCGAGTGGTCTTAATCACAAATTTTCCGCACACGTAACAAAAGGCATTCAATTCAGAACATTTATCCATTTTTGATATTTAAAATTAATTGATTTTATAAGCCAATACAATGAACAATCTCGAACTTTTCACTGTTTACTTCGGTTTGGGATATTTGTTTTAATATTTAGATGTTAACACTTTGACTGCTGAAGACAGACTGCGCTCTCAGTGGTTAACAGCGCCGCATATATACCCATTTGACCAAGTGGCAGTGGCGGGGATGGAAGTTTCCAGAAGGTTCACGAATGGTACATGGAAGGTTTCCGAAAGTTCCAGAAAGCTTTTCGGCCATTGATCAGATTTTCGAAAAAATTCCAGGATGTTCCAGAAGGAAAATTTTTAAATTGAAATTGCTGGAAAACGCGAGCTAACTTCTAAAAACGGTTGGCACGATTGGATTCAGCGTACATGAATTAGGTTTACCACCCGGGTGCCTAGCTTGTTGCATTTTGCAACTAGCGCAGTGGAATCGACATTCATTCTATGTGAAAAGCATTGATAGGATGTAAATTGCATCTGACTATCTTAAGTAACGCCTCAATTTTGTAACCGGCTTTACGTGTTACAGCTTATTCATTGGCCATCATCGTTAGGTCTACGCTACATTTATTAGTCCCTCAGTGTTACCTATCAGTATTAACAGCGCGTTGTTAAGGTGTTGATTTAAGGTTAGATGTAGAAAATGTCAATTATATTTAAACTAAAATATTAAGCGGAAGTGAATTTTGTAAAGTGAAGGATGGGAAGACTAGATATGACATTATATCGAAATAGTTCCTTTTAGCTAGCTTATTTATGTAGAGTAGATGTCCGATTAGTATGTAAATAACAAATTTTTTATCGAGTGGGTGTAAAATGTCAATTTTTGACAGAACCAAGACGAGATCGCGCTACTTTTACAATTTAAATTATATATTAATTTGTGTTGTTTTATTTTAAATAAACTAGTTTGTATTTGTAAGGACTCTATCTATTTGTACCCCTACACCAACAAAGATAATTCCCACATTTATGTTCTTTTTGGCTAGCTTATTTATGCGGGATATCTGGATTCATTTGCGACAAAGTACGGTATGTGTAAGATGGCATATTTGCAATATCCCTTGTGGATAAATTATAGTTGTAGTATGTTTAAATAAAAATATATACTTAAGAGCTAAATTTACTTCTATTTTTTTTTTATTTAAAAACGCCTCTACATGTTGACACCAAAAAATATCATATTCATACTAAATATTGATAATATACTGTAAAGGGTAAATTTTGCATCCAGTACATCATTTTATTACGACGGTTCAGACAATTAACGCTGGTGAGTGTTAAAACTTACATTCACTTTTTGGTAAAATTTAACATTCATGAGAAGTACTGTTTTTTACACCCTAAAGTAGTTTTACCGTACACTTTAGGTTGTAAAAAACAGTATTTCTCATGAATGCTAAATTTTATCAAAAAGTGAATGTAAATTTTAACACTCACCAGCGTTAATTGTCTGAACCGTCGTAATAAAATGATGTACTGGATGCAAAATTTACCCTTTACAGTATATTATCAATATTTAGTGTGAATATGATATTTTTTAGAGTGTGGACCTATCTGTACCACCTTTGAGTGATAGTTTTAACACTCGATTTTTTACTGTCTACGATTACTATTCCGCAGTTATCTATTAAGTATGCAAATAAAGCTCTTTTGTGACATTAAAACATCAGCACTAGAGAAGAAAAGTAAAAATTTCGATGGCATTGGAAAACCTAGTAATGGAGCAACTTTACTAAGCTTTACTTGCTGTAAGAAAGTAAATGTATTTATGTAAATAAAAATATAGGTTATTATTTTCACAGCTCCACAGCAAATAGTTTGAATACTAGACTACTAAATGAGGATACTATTCCCTTTGAGTTAGTTTGTCATTTCCAATATCACTTTGAGCAACTGCATACCAAAACTAAAACCAATTTATATCGTAATTTTTGAAAAAACACCTTTGCTGACCGTCGAAATTATATTGTAGCTGGGACGGTAGACTGTTAATTAAAACAATTAGCGTAAAAAATTACTACCCTTAAAGGTCTGTGGGCCTAAGGCATGAATCGATTCTACAAATTCTTAGTTCCTTTACTGCCGCTTGTGTATGCAAAATGTAACTTTCTCTGTGTTTTGCGCTTGTTTGTGTAGTGAAGTTTAATTAAAACAAAAATTAAGATGAAAATTCATGTTTATTATCGCTAGGTTGTTTGTACCAATAAAATAAAAGAACTAATTACGAGCGTAATTCGATAAGTTTAATACCGAAACAATGTAACATTAACAACTAACTAAATCATCTGTTTATTAATACTACGCATTTTCATTACACATAAAAAAGGATTACAGGCATTGAAAGAAAAGAAGTATGGTATATGAATCAGTTCAGATAATAAAGATTCACGTAAATCCTTTGCGGTAAACGGCAGAAAATCAAATGACTTGCACGCGAATGCACTGTCTGTTTTTCGTTCCAGTCGCGATAATTGCAGCTAAAAGAAAAAAGCTATGCAGTTCTTATATTCAAAAAGTTGAGTTTTCTGTGTCAAGGAAACAGGTAAAAAAAAGAATTAAATTAAATTGCAAATTTAAGTAATTGAATCAAGAATTTGTATTTATAAGATGTTTTATTGATGTTTATATGCAAATTGTGCTAAATAGAAAAGTTTACTATTCGATCAAGATCCGAATCGATGCGATCACTAGTAGATGACAAATCAGTTCAAAATAAATATAAAATAAATTTGAGTATCATCCGCATAAGGTGATAACTACAAGATTTCAAACATATATGCAGTTTCAGTGTATAAGATGTAAAAAGTAAAGGCCCCAAGTTCGAGCCCTGTGGAGCGAGGCAAGGTACCTTATTATGCAGAATGATTTCAGGAGATAGCATCGTTATTGAAATCAAGATGCTTTAAGATTAACGATAAAAGACTGTGAGTTCCGTATTGAAAGCGTCAGAGAAATCAAGACATGTAAATTTACCCGAATCAGCACCCGTAAGAACATCATCCATTACCGCTGAAAGAGCGGAGGCGTACCCCAGTTTGAACCCAGATTGACAAGTAGGTAAAATGTTATGGCAATTAACATACACACTAGTTTGTTTTTCTAGTAACTTTCCGAAGATTTTCGATATCGCACACAGAAGAAGGGTCGCAGGTCCCCGAATTCTCCAGGGCATCGCTTTTTTGGAAAAAGGAAACACGGGCTTTTTTCCAGAGGCGAGGAAATAAACTACTGGAAATACATTGATTGTAAATATGACTCAAAAACGGTAGTATGTGAGGACAACACAGTTTAATCTGGTCAATGCGGATTCAATTACAGGCGATTGATTCAGAAGAAATTTTCGAACTCCCAAGAATATATCATCTTCAGACACAGCATGAAAGTTAAAGCATTGTTGCAGCAAATCAATAGTCGTTTTAGGATTTGTATAGAAGTTCAAAATATCGAGGCTAGGATCGGAAATTACTGAACATCAAGAGGAGAAAAAATTATTAATAGAATCTGCGTTAGAAAGTTAAGGTGGTAAAGTCAAGTCCTTTTTGTTACAAGAGATTATAAAGATCACGTAAAGCTTTCCATTCTGTTATTCGAAATTCGCACACCATAATTCAGGCAAACTGTCTTTTAGCGGGCTTTCTTTTCCATATAATATACATAATATTCTATTATTATCGATAATTGAATTTAGATAAAAGGTATCTTACAACAAGAGAATCGACCACCACAATTTAATCGGCTACGGATGAATCTTTAGATATAAAGTACTTCACCGGGAAATCATTTATAGCTTAGCACCATATTGCTGATCGCAAACAGTGTAATTATGGAAGATCAATTCCGGTGAATCCCCGGTTGTTTAACTTTGATATTGCAGTAGTCGACTTGAAGGAAATGACTTTTGCCTGCGGTTTACGAGGCTTTGTGTACCAATTACAGTACAAATTTGCAACTCTAATGCTCCAATGTACAATAGTATCAATGTTACGTTGTCTGCATTTTAAGCTAGTGTGGAACAAACAGTTTTAAAATGTAATTTCCATTTTGAATCAATACGGTCGATGTAAAGATAATGTTTTCTTCGTTTTGTAGCAACTAGGATAAAGTGCACAGGAGAGCCTTTTTTCGTTAAATATTAACGAGATTTATTCCATATCAATTTAATATTTACTGCTATCTCGTAAGAAAGTAAACAAATTATGTTAAGCAAATCTATTTCGTAAACAATAGTGAATCATAACTTTGGATAGTCTATAAATTTGCACATGGTAGTAAGGTACATGATAAGAGCTATGTATTCTGGGTTTCCATAGTCCTCACGAAGTATTCTTACATCCCCTACTAACAAAAGTTTAACAGAAGATTGAAACTAGCGGCAAAATGATAAGTAAAATAAGCGAATTATAGTCACAAGAGAACAATAATAAATACGCGCAATGAGACTGCAGCAAAAGCTAACATTTCCGATGATAACGGGTAGCCAAGAAGATATCTTAGTTTATTGTCTGTCTTTTGTTCCGATTTGCTAATTTTGTTTATACGCGAAACTTACTTTCCTTTATTTGATTTAAATTAACACTTCATTTTTACATGTTTATGTTTCAATAAAGGATTCATATATGCTATCACATTGACATAAGGGTGTTATGTTTAACGAAGAGCTCTACAAAGAAGTTTTTAACCAACATATAATTTTTCTCATATTTTAAAGAATATTCAATCACTTTTTAAATGTTTTATCACATTATTTTATACTACAATAATTTGAAATCTTTACTAGAAAATCCAATAGGTGTCGTACCTACCCTTCTGATGCTGGATGAATGCCGTTATTACTTACATGATATTTCAGAGCTATAGGTCAAATTTAACATATTGGACTTTATCAAAATACCGCAAGTTTTGAAATTTTATTTTAAAAGCACGACGGAGGTATATGGCTTTCAACGAATTATTAACTTTGAACTTAAGAGAACAGATGTTTGTAAAAATTAGAAACACTTAGCAAATATTCAATACTCAGTACTTTCATTGTTTCTTTCTTATTACAGAATTACGAAGATACAACTTTATATCATAACTATAGGAGAATGTTTGATAACGTTGTGCCTTAATTCACGGTATTGGACACTTGTGGTTATTATAGGTTGGATATAGATACTGTTATATACTAGTTAAGTAAATGTCAATAAATGTTCTAGTGGGATATTGGTGTAAAGTGCGTTAATTTATATATTTATATTTTGAATTTTCAATAATTATCAAAATTAATTTTATATTTACAGAATTTGAATTATTTTTAATTATTATTCGAATTCTAACATTTTGAGAATTTATATTATTAATTCTTTGTTTCTCAAAAAAAATCCATTAATATTAATTTGTAGGGAATAATCAAACTTACTTAAAGTTATTTTCAATAATTTACCTCTCAATAATATTTTTTATAAAAAACACAAAAATCACGCACAACACTATTTATATATAATTTAGTAATCAAAATCCTTAATGTCATATGTAATATTGCAACGATCATCGATAGACCAACCATAAAATATCGAAGTCGTTGGATTGGCATTCCCGTGACAAGGGAGTAAGCAACGAGGCAGAAATATACACTTTTGAATCGATTCAAAGCGGCTCTGTGTGAGGAATGGTGGACTTTTCTTTTCCTCCAACTTCATAAATTTTTGAAGCAAGTTTTGGATAAAACTATTTAGAAATTTAATTTAAAACTAATATTTAAAGTTCTTTGATCATAAAACTAATCAACAGAAGTCTAAAATCACTTAGATGAAAAGTTGAACCCAAGAACATAGAAAAAGGAGTCGAAGGGAATCCGACATCAGAGGATTAATCGGAAAGGACTTAGAAAGAAAGGGAAATTTTAACGAAGGTTCTAAAAACACACACCCGAGGGCTTGCAGCTGTAAGTAGTTTTTCAAAATTGATTGGAAGTGCTTTATTGAGAATAAAGAAGAGAGAGTGATTATTTTTTAAATTCATATTTCATTGAAGCAACTCAGTGGAAACTTTTTACTAATATTTTGATTTAAAACTTTTTAACTTCGAATGTTACTAATTCGTTGAACAATTGCTGTAATTATAGAGTGTATGAAAGCAAAAATGTTGGAATTCGGTCAATTGCATGTGATCTTTAGTGCAACACTGATTAGCTGTTTGCGCCAAATTAATAAAGCTATGGGACTGTAGATGACGACAGCGATTTCATTTGAAACTTTGTGCATAAGGAATTAGTTGAGTGAATCAATTTAACTATTGACTTCACTATTTACAAGTTAGAAGGCAGTGTATGGACGATTCAGACGGCAAGCGAATTGATGCATATTTAATGTTATGATTTGTTTTACGTTTTAAGATTAATCTACAAGAGTTAATAAATCAATCTGCGTCTCATAATAGTTAAAAAAAGAGAAGTAGAAACACGCCGAGAACAGAATGTATATGTAACTCAATCAAAGTACTAGCACAAAGCAAATTGTAGATACGCTCGAGGGAATGTATTTAAAATGGAAATTTGAATGTTTGAAAGAACAAAAAGTTATGAACTAAGCAGGTCGCATCACTCACAATTAAAATAATCATTCTAGTTTGTAGCATTTTAGATAAGGCAATGTTATTAGGTTTGAATTTGGGATTTATGCTAGAAATATTTTTTAACTTGCTTCTAGTTTTCGATCTACAAAATTATCGTTTTAATACATTAGCTTTCTCTTGTTGACTGTACACTAAAAAATTAAGCGGCATGATTTGGGATAATTAGTAACTTTTTTCACATAATACATTTTGAGTCATTAGTCCATCACTAAAGAATGTTTATCTGTTTTATTTAAATTCCCCAGGTACTGGTTCTTCAAGTGCATTTAACCGCTGTTACCTCAAATGATCCTCCAATTACGCTCCGTTGTAGAGATCAATGCTTTCCAGAGAATTTTCAAAGCTCCCTCCTCTTTGCTAAGAGGTAAATTTAATATTCACAGACTCAAACGTAAAAATTTTAAAATCTAAAATATTAAGTCGCCTATTCGAGCAATTTAAACAGTTTTCGGTTCTGGTCTTATCATAAATCCGTCACTCAGAGTAACGGGGGTTAACCAGCCGCAATTTGTGACACATTTCGTGTTCTAATTGAAACAAAATAACTTCACCTCATCCATCAAAAAGACGTTTCGTGTAAATTATGGAGAGACTTCAAAGGAAAATGGTAAATTTACTTAGAACTTTCACGTGTAGTTTTAGCAGAAAAGGCAGTCCTATATTCAAAAAATACGCACCAAATTTGCGTGAATTAATAAAGTTATTAACGTTCGGATTGGAGTTTTGTAATTAAAAAGTGACAAATTAATTTATGCGAAACAAACCAAATTGTTGCTGACATTTCTGCCGACTTCATGGTGAACTTATTAAAACACTCGCGAAAACAAAAAAAAACAGCGTACATCGGATTTCAAGGAAAGTTTTCTGCGTGTTTGTCCGTTTTGCGATGCCTAAGAGAAGCACGCGTTCCCAGTAGTCGACTAAACACCGCCTGGCGCGCGACTAGCGACCAATGCTTTGGTGCTCACCAACCGCGCCGATTCACTCTTTCATTTCTGCGCCAAATCAGATATACAAACATACATATGTATGTATCACGTATGTACCTTTCTATTCAGTGAGTCAAAGTTACCATAATGTTATCTTATTTGTGTATTTGTATATACACGTATTAAGGACTGGAACCAACACTATTGTGGTGACATTAACTGTTTTTATCTAAAAGTAAATGTGGTCTCACTCACCTTAATATAATTTAGTGTTTTGAAGGCTCCTATTATTCAGGCGTCTTTAAAAGACTACGTCACTATGAAGGCAATGTACGTAAACTAAACAACTACTGTCAAGACATACTTTCAAATAGTTAAATATTCATCAATTGCAAGTAGCGGTTCTGTTACATACTTTCTGCAGAATATTTTTTACCTTTTTTTATATTATTGTTCGGCAGTTTCGAAATACTGCTTAAAATTACGACAAATCTTGTGCAGATTAAGTTAGAAAGAAGCAAAAGCCTTGGAATACATAGAGATGCTCAGGGAAGATAAAGACGAGACCAGCTAATTCCAACAACTTTTAGGTGAGCATTACCTTGGGTTATTTGTATTTAGAAACTGGGCTTTTAAAACAAGCAGTTCAACGCTGCTGCTATAAACATTAAAAATTTTGTCATCAAATAAAGAGAATTTATACGTAAAAGATAACCATATACATATGTTCCTCGACTGTGGTGGCTCGGGAATGCCAAGACACTGTCTGCAAAAGGCTTTATGTAAAATATAAAGATTCTGATACACCAGAAAGTTTTACAAGTGGCTATGTAAAACCTACGTAGTGAAGGAATATACAAGGTACATATGTGGAAATAAAAAAATGTTGGTCAAATTGAAAATACTTTGATGGGTGCTTGAAACAAGTACTGGTACCTGCCAATACACCAAAGGAACTAAAAAAGTATGATTAAAACTTGGTACAAGAACAAATGTAATTTTTAGGTAATTTGTGATGAAATGTGCTATTAATACTTTAATATAATGTGCTTTTGTTTTTTTTTGACGTTAATTTGTTCCTAGAGGATATTTTGTATTTAATACATATGTAAACTATCTATCGCTGGTGCACAACGAGAATTGTTATGTATTATTTAAATTATTATTACTCCAATTTCTTATTCGTGTTTTACTTGTTTAGAAACAGAATCCTCAGCAAATCTTAATGGAAAAGTGCGACAAGTTCTATTTCCCGAGGTGTGCTGTAGTTCGCTGCGTTAAACTAGAAAAATAATTCCTTTTCTAGAAATAATGTATATATTTCCCGGAATGCGCTTGGAAAGTACTGCAAAAATAACAAATTGAAGAATAATTTTCGATTTCTACACGACAAACGGATAAAACAGTGAGCAAATGAATACAAATTCAACAGCTAAAATACTGTAACGCCACGTATTTGTTATACATACCTGTGTATGTACATTCTTATACATACATATGTATGTATATGTATTTAAACAATACGTAATACAGTTCTCGTCTGCGTTTCTACATAGATATGTAAACGACGAAATAAATTAGAGAGCACTGAGTTTTGAAATGCTTAATGGATCTCAAAATATAAAAGGAAAACCACCTGGCAACTTTACACCAAAAGTCATAACAAACAAGCTCATGTAGCAAACGAGCAAATTAAAATTAATTTTTTAACAGGCGCAATTAGTACGCGGTCATTTTTCGTTTGGTATTAGATATTTATGAACTGAGGAAATTAAATTTAGTGTTGCTAAACACCAACTCACTAATTAATTGCACTGTGCTAGTTGCAAAATGCAACAAGCTGGGCACCCGGGCGTAAACTTAATTCGAGTACGCTGAATCCAATGGTGCCAACAGTTTTTAAAAGTTAGCTCGGGTTTTCGAGCAATTTCAATTTAAAAATTTTAGGCCCAAAGAACCCTCTGAAACATTCTGGGATTTTCTGGAAAATCTGATTAATGGTCCTACCACATGGAACCTACCACAGACTGTTCATGGACCATTCGCGAACCTTCTAGAAACTTCCATTCCCGCTAGTGCCATTTGGTCAAATGAGTATATAAGCGGCGCTGTTAACCGCTGAGAGCTCAGTCTGTTTTCAGAAGTCAAAGTGTTAACATAAACATATTAAAGCAAATAACCCAAATAGTGAATAATGAAAAATTCGAGACTGTTCATTGAATTCGCTTGTAAATTCAATTAATTTCAAATATCAAAAATGGATAAATGGTCCAATTTGAATACCTTTTGTTACATGTGAGGAAAATTTGTAATTAAGACCACTCGGCGTAAGATAAGCGCTGAAACCGCTGATCATCGATTTAGTGCAATGTAATGACCAAAACTGGAAAATTTGTGCTGATTTAAAGTGGTATGCAAATGGGTTTTACAAAAAATATGTGCTACATGTGCTTGTGGAATACCCGTTTTGCCGGCGACCAATATAACAAACGGAACTGGCCTTTACGTGAGAAATTTAGATTGCGACGAAACAACATTATTGAGATTCCACTTGTGCCGATCGAAAGGGATTTGTTACCACCGCTCTACATCAAACTAGAAATTGTTAAAAACTTCATGAAAGCATTGAATCCACAAGGAAATGCATTCAACGAATTGCGTCGTGTTTTTCGTCGTGTGAGAAGGGACAAACGTTTTGAAAATGCACTTATTGACATGGAGCTTGTGGCATGAGATTGTGCGAAAGCGATTATTGACAATGTTCTCGGAATTCATCGATCCGAAAATTGGCGCATACTAATTGAAGATGTGCTCAGTGCTTTTCACCGTTTAAATGTTCGAATGTCGTTAAAAATTCATTTTTTGCATTCCCATGTAGAAAAATTCGCCAAACAATCACCAAACGAATCCGATAAGCAAGGCGAGCGTTTTTTTCAAGTGACGGCGAGGTTCGAATATTGGTACAGCGGCAAAAAGCTACATGCTCTTTTGGGTGACATTTGTTGGAATTTGCAAGAAGAAGATGACGATATAGAAGAATCAGAGAATGAAAAATGAAAAAAATCACGAAGAAAAATCGACTAAATCGATTCATTTTTTTTCAAATAGTTTCTATTCGATATGTATTTGTCGGTACGACGTCTATTCGATCGATTTCCATAGACTTAAATTCAATAAATGGTAAAAAAAGTGATAAAAATTACGTTTTCTTGGGGTCTTTGGATCTAACATTTTTAAATTGAAATTGCTCGAAAACGCGAGCTAACTTTTAAAAACGGTTAGCACCAATGGATTCGGAATACTCGAATTAGATTCAGCCCCCGGGTGTCCAGCTTGTTGGAAAAAAACGTCTCCAATTCGGGTACAGTGCTATTGTAACCTCTTAACACAGATTATCAATAATCTTTAGAGACTAGATCTTGTATACTATTTCTTAGTTCCAAATTAGCAAGTATGTCTTGCTGTTTTTGTTTAGCGATTATGCTATGATATCGATCTTTTTGCATGAACTTGTCTACTCTCGCTATTCCTCTAACTTTTAAGCCAAACTATAGGTTAAGTAAGTGTGCACAAGTCAGTTGTTTTGTTGTGGCGATATTGTACTAGTTAAGAGAAATCAATAAATATGGGATCGTCCACCGAAAACGACACAAATGGATCTTTGGATGAATTATGCGATAGTTTTCGAGGCAGGATGTAGTGATGTGTAGTGTAGTGCGATTTTTCAATTTTACCTTTTGCACAGAAAAAAAACGTTAGAATTACTTCTACAATTGTAGCAAATGCCACTACAAATAGTTATAGAATACATTTTAATAAAGCTTGGGGTTTCTTACTTCTAAAAAAATTAAAATAATTTACTATGGTAAAGGGTGAATGTTTTTCGTTTTTGTTTTGACCGTTTCGCGCCAATCACAGATAGTGGAGGTGGGGGGAGGGGGAGTGTAAAACGCTTGGCGGGCTTATTCAGTTTAGTAGCGATGGATCGCTTTACAGGAGCGCAACGCGCATTTTGCGTGCGAGCATTTCATAAAAACAACGATTCGTACACTGTTGTTCGACATCTTTATAGGACACATTTTAATTGGTAATAATGGGCGCAAAAGGACATCAAGAACAAACATAAATGTCGATCGCGTTCGCCAGTCTGTTATGGACGATCTATGATAGTCATTACGATTGCGCGCAGCTTCTCTTAATTTGAAGAAATCCACGGCTCATCGCATTATTCGAAAAGATCTACATTTTCGCCCCTACAAAATGGTTGTTGTGCAAGAGGTGAAGCCCGATGATCCTACTAAACGAATCGAATTCTGCAGGACTATGAAAAATCGTTTTAGGAGCTTCAGTAACATATCGTTCTTTGATGAGTCCAATTTTCACATCATGGGTCACGTGAATAGATAAAATTGCAGACATTGGGAGCTGCATCAGAAACCATTATACTCGCCTAAGGTTGTCGTTTGGGCTGCCATATCAAGTCAAGGAACTATCAGCCCATACTTTTTTGAGGATAACCGTGGTCGCGCTCAGACCAGATTGGCTACAACCCCAACACATTTTTCCAGCAAGAGCCACTTCCCACGTCACAAATGACTCGTTAGCTGCTCTTCACGATTTATTCTCTGAAAGAGTAATTAGTCGCCGAGGGGACATCAACTGGCCACCGAGGAGTTCAGATTTAACGCCTGCTGACTTTTTCCTGTGGGGCTACTTAAAAAGGAAAGTTTTTAACCTGTTAACACCCAACTTGAATGTTTTAAAGCAAAGAATCACAGACGAAATCAACGCTAGGCTTAATGAGCGCGAAGAAGCGGACGGTGAGCATTTACAAATGGTTGTTTTTCATAAATAAAAATTCAAAAACTGCTCTTCACTTTAGCAGTAATTAAAACGAGTTTGTACTAATTCTAGCGTTTAATTTTTAAGAATCGAAAACGAAAAACATTCTGAGACAGCTTTTATATTCGTTACAAAGGTCACTTTCCAAAAAAATCATCATCAAGCTTGTCTTTATCACACCAGTAATACCGAATACTGAATTATGAAGTGTTGATTAAATATTTTATTTTGGTTAATGGATCTTTAATATTAAAGTATCGGCACACTCCGCACCATTGGTGCGGAATGTACCGATACTTTAGTGTTATTTGCCATACTACCCCACAGCCTTGCTATTATTATTGATTTTTAATTAATTAATTTTTAATATAATACAGTGGCAGAGGAAGCAATTTTATTAACTCCGGAGGAGCAGGATCCAGCATCGAATTCGCTAATTTACTTGATCGAACTAATGCAGAAGCATCAATTCGAGATAACAAGATTGATTCATTGGCTGGAGATAGCGATGTCGGTGGCGATCAAAGACCAATGTTTGATTGGGAAACGGACGTTCAAGAACGTTTTCATCCCATTAAGAGAAACAATAAAAAAAAAATGAAAGGGAAAAATATATACCCACAAAATCAAAAATTCATACACGATGTATTGCCAGACATTACTTCACACGAAAATGAAAGATATCTTATCTGATAGATTAGGTAAAACACAACATAACAGGAAAGATAGATTAGGTAAAACACCACATAATAGGAAATTAAAGACCCTGGTTAAATAGTATGTCTGTAAATTTTCTCGTGAAATTGAACAAAACTTCAAATAAAATTGCAATTCCTGTATCATTTCAACCTTAGTTTCGTTCAAATACATGTACAATTACAAATAATAATAAATAGTCGATTAAATATCAACCACAAATACATCTTTCACGAAAACGGTGCTGGTTTTTGCTTTGAAACTTCGTTTTTCCAAAATAAAATCGAACGGGATGCAAAGAAGGGCTCAGTTGACGACTGGCATCCTCTTTAAACCGGAAGCCCTTCAAACCTTAAATAATGCAAAAAAAACGATTCCTTTACCTTAGGCTAATATCGTGTATGGCGATACATCACCAACTCAGCGTGACGTCATCGAAGAGCATTCAGGCTTTGTTATATAGTAGGTAACGCTACAGCCCCCTCCAAAAATGTCTACGACTTTTAAGTGTATGTAGGGGGCGATCGGGTATCTCGTTATATATTTGTTCCCAAAGTAATTTGCATCATCACCTTGACTCTATGTTATATACTTCAAATTATGTCTGTTTCCGAGATATTTACAAAAATCAAAAAATCGTGCAAATCTCTGGAGGGTGCCAAATATTCCGAAATCGGGCGATTCAGCTGCTAAAAAAAAGTTTACTGTTCTTATACCAAAGGACTCCTTCAGTCTGTTGAGTTTCATCTAAATATTTTCGGGGGTTCACGGAGTTCTCTTATGAGTTGGATTTAAACTCCAGGAAAAGGAAGGGAGAGGTATCTTTTCATTAAAAATTTCAAGTAAAGGAGAACGTTGAAATGCGTACATATTATCGCGCAATGTCAAATATATTCAATTTAATAGGGTAGAATCGTTTTAGGATATATAAGGGAGAAAGTAGTAATATTTGGTCACGCATGACGTTGATTTGTGATAGCATTATCACATTGCCTACGTACAACACATGTATACTCCTTGTTTCACTTGAAGAAACCCAAGCACTTACTCTAGAGTCGTTTGTATGCTTGCAGTCTGTCAATAGAGATCTAAATTAACGGTATACATCTAGTTTCCGACCGGAATACTTCATTCTAAATTATTTACCATGAAAATAAACGACCTCATTGTATGTAATAAATAATTCCGTCCTACTATTTCCTTGTGTCCCGTTACGACGGCATTGTATTAAAACGTTCACGTAGTCTCATGGATTCGCGTGCAGGTGCGGCGTGGATCTTCGAGTACAAGTGCCGGCTTGATTATTTGTAGCGTCGGTTTCGGCGTGTCAGGTTTACCAAATCCGATACAGGTTTTGATTCCTGCTTTAGCGGAATGCTCCATCTGCCGGATATGTTAGCTACAAGGTATGTGCTACACTATGGAGGATCATTATCGGATGAAAGTAAAGATCGCTTCCAATTTAACTTTTGACATAGATACATACTTATATAAGCAAAACAGTTTCAGATTATTCACCGTCGTTAAGGATATATCAACACCACGCAAACGAAATTTAAGCTCTTTATTGGAAATTGCAGTTAAATTCAATTGGTAGGTGCCTCGAACGTACACCTATTTGTTCAAAAAAAACAAAGTTTTAGGGATCTGCATTACACATTTAATACTAATCACTTCCCGTGGGATTTCCTTCTTACTTAAAAATTGAGTTTTGATTGCGTTGTATAGTCGTTCTGTTTTTGCTAGACTTTCCTCCTTCGTCCTTTAAGTTTCTTTTGTTATTTATTATTTCTCCCAGGTATTTGAACGTGTTAGCTTGTTCTCTATTCCCACTTTCATTCCCTACTTGACATTGTTTTTGTCTTTTCTGTATTACATTCCATATTTAAATCTTTTAGCTGTTTGACTAGTATATCAACATTTTCTTGTAGGTTTTCTTCTGTGTTCCACTACCATATCGTCTGCATAACTCAGTTCTGTGAGTTGTATTATTTCCATTTTCCAGTGCCCCATGATGAACGGTTTCCATTGTTGCTTGCATTTCTTAACTGCTTCGTTTAGCAAGATATCAAACAGCAGTGAACTAATCACACATCCTTGTTTAAGACCGCTATTACACGTAAACATGCCTGACTTTTCATTTCTTACTCTGACGTAATTAGTTGTTTTAAAGTACAAACTTTTTATAGACTCTATCAGATCTTTGTTGATTCCTTTTTCCTTTAGAATTTTCCACAAGCTTACTCTTTTTATTCTGTCAAATGTTTTGATTATATCTATGAAGCACAAGTGAATTTTCCTTCCAGTTTTGCGGCTTTTTCTGTAATCTGTCTTAGTGCGAAGATTTGGTCCTGCGTTCCTCTTCCCTTCCTGAATCATTGTGTATCTTCCAGTGTCTGTTCAGCTTCTTTCCTCAGTTGGGCTTCTAGTATTCTGGCATGGATTTTTTCTACCATACTCCCCAAAGTTATTCCTCTGTAGTTGGAGCATTGTTGGCTTCTTCTTTTTTATAAATTGGGCATATAACCCCTATCTTTGGGAAGCTTCTTTTCTTTTTTAATGTGGTTCAGCGGGTTGAGTAGTGCTTTGTATCCTAAATCACTGAGTGCTGTTATCATTTCTGCTACGATCCCGTCGTGTCCTGGTGCCTTTCCATTACGTATCCTTTGAATCGCGCTTCTCAGTTCCTCCATTGTTATATCTTCTTGTTGAATTGCTTACCCATCCTTTCTTTCTTGTATTGCCTCTTTCTCCTATTGTACCATTTCCTCCGTCTCCGTGCCGTCTTCCTTTAAGAGTCTGAAAGTATGTCTTCCACATATCCATAATTTTGTCCTCATCAGTAACTATGTTGCCTTTTTCATCTTTCATGTTTTTTAGATTGTTCTGTCTTGTTTTTCTCATATCCTTTAAAGCTCCGTAGAAAAGTTTTTGGTTTTCGTTATAGTTCCTAGCCAATTTTTCTCCGAACTCTGTTCATGTTACATGTAGTCCATATTAGAATTAACGCGAATATAAATTGTTTCTTTGTGAAGATTAATTCCATACGGTACGGTCTGATGAAACGTCAAATAGTTTTGTCTTGTGTCTAATCAGTATAGAGTCATCCTTTCGGATATTACTTTTCATCAAGATAATGATCCGAAATATACAGCTTGACAAATGAAAAATTGTCTACATCAATAAGATTTTGATGTGCTTGATTGATTATCGCACCCGCCTAACCTTGCCTCATAGAACATCCACATATAACGCTCAAAAGAATACTGGGCAGTGATAACGTAATTACACTATTTTTGAAAGATTCTGATAAGATTTCTTCAAAGGAAACTCTATCAAGGTCTTCAACCATTAAATATTTCTAGTACTCCAAGTAAGTTTCAAATGTCTTTAAATCAACCCCATACGAATTGCTTCAACACTTATTTCAAGATTTACAACCAACAAACGATAAGAAGAAATTAGTTGAACGAAACAAAAAACAAAAATTTCAGGTAAATATTCAGTTTATAGTATTAAGTTACTTAAACAAACGGAAAAAACAATTATTGATTACTAGAATTAATTAATATGACTAGTAGTTTTTAAATATTACAGAATTGGCCAAAACGAACAATGGCTTCTACTCGTTGTAGTGTTTTTAAAACTTGGAAAAGGAAATCTCGCTGCTCCGAAACTCATACATTCCAAATTCTTCGTTATGGATGAAAACGTTAATTTATAGCTACAATTTAGTTAATTGTACGGTGAAACATGCTACAATTCTTTCGTATGTTTTTTTAACGTGTGGTGATATTCTAATGGGGTGTACAAACATTTTAAAGCTTTTCATAACCTCAGGAGCCTCTAGTGTGTAAATGGTGTGTGTAAAGTGCTGCATGGCTTTGTTACTGTCACCTCTTCACCGTAAAGAGTGAAGCGCAGTTAATTGTTCCTAACATGTAAATGGTCACTCGGCATTGAACCGAAGTCACTAAGAAAACTTTGATCCTAGTGGGCTCAAACGCACTGCATCTAACTCTGTCCAGTCAGGAGCAGGCGCTCTTACCACTGGACTGAAAGCTCTACTTCAGTCCAAAAGTTTTTACAATCTTCTCCTCCCTTGTTTATTTTAATATCTAATGTATGTATGAACACTTTTAATTTAGATACTACCAAAACATGCCCCACAATTCGAAAACACTTACGCCATGGTGCCATAGGTTAACTTTGAAATACGAGAATAATCTCTGGTTTCCTTATAATTTTGTGTTCGACACGCAATCACTAATAAAAATATAAACATTAGTAAACTTGGAAAAACAAAACTCTTCCTTAAATGGGCAACATATCCTTTAATTCAATTAGTTATCACTAATTGAATTGAAGGGTACCAGACCACAATTTTCTATTTTCGCCACAATATATAAAGCTAAATGTTCATACTCTTTAGCGTTTAGTTACTGACATGTTGCTTTTACTGCAGCTGCGATCTCTATTTATCTTCCTGGATATTTTTCCGCTTTTTAAATTACTTTTCCCTTCCTCAATGTAATCTTAACAAGCCACATGCAAATTGTTCATAACTTTGTTTCAGTACTTCATCTTTTCAATTCTTTACTAATATTGTTTTCCTTTTTGTGGCCCGGTATTTCTGGCATGCAAATAATTTTTTGCTTTTTTCCTTATTTTTCGGGGAAAAACTTTTACAGTTACAATTCTCTCTTCAATGTCTAGCACTAAGTACACACGTCTGATTTTTGTTTTGTGCTATTCATGCCCGCTCTTTATGTAGATTTCCTTTCTTGAGATTATTTTATCTCTATTTGTAATAACTGGTATCCTTCGTTTGGCGAATTCAAGAGTCATAACCGTCTCTTTTCATTTCGTTTCGACTATATTTTATGTACTACTAGTCCTCGTGATAGAGATCTTTCTTTTGTATTCATACTACTTCACTCGCCATCGATTCTTCCTTAAGATTTCACTCCCGAATTGTTGAGTCAATTTAAAGTTTCCTTCTTTTTCGTCGCTTTTTTTTTTCAATTATTACCATTTATATTCTTCTTGAAAATGCATTATTCCTGCAAAAGTTTCTTTGAAAAGGAGCAATTATGGATATTGGCGCTATTTTTGTCTGATAATCTACGGCATCGTTTTTAAACAGTTCTACTAACAAAAGCTGATCAACCGGAAGCGTCGGAAAGTGCATGTCTTTTTTATCGCACGCTTAGATATGTAGATGTGGTTACACGTATACGAAAATCTATTCGCAGAGCGCAGAAGCCAGAAAATCAACATGGATGCCAGCCATGTTTATTGAATTTTATGGCGAATTTTATCACGGAAATAATGCGACACTGCTGCGCTAATATGACAAACGTGACTTTCCCAACCCAAAAATACATCGGGAAAATGTTAATAATTGAAACCATTTAGACGGAAAGCCGGCAACGAGAACCAAACGAAGGCAAGTCTGACAATAATTATGTTTATTCCAACGCATCATAAACAATTACTTTATTTACAGGATACCACTCAGCGCGTGTGGACTCAAGGAAGTAATGGTATTTAAACTTGGTTTTCTAGGTTATTTTCATTAGGTGGGATGGAGCTCAACAAGAACTAACCCTAAGAAACCAGAGCGATGTAGGGAGACATCATAAAATGAAAGGACAAGGTAATAGGATTTTTGATGCTGTTACGGTGTGAAAAATACATAAGGGCTACGAAGTTCGCTATAGACAAAATAAAGAGACTGTCCCAAGTCGCTCCAACTAGAAAATCACATATTTACGGAGTACGTTAAAACTCCATATGTAAAGCTCAGTATTTAAAGTTGATTTTCTACCTTATTTTCATTAGGTTCGATGGAGCCCAAGAACCAACCCCAAAGTAGCAGAATGATGTTGAGAAAAAGATTACAGGACAAATAATATATGAGATAAATTATATAATTACAACAACTATTGCACGATCTATTTGTAGGATTTTAAATAAACCTAACCACAGTGACAACTACACGTAGCATGAAATTCGTCCTGGGTAGTTAAATAATCACAGATCTGTACAATCTGATTCAAGTTAGTGGATCTATTAAAATTGCAATGGTAAAATTCCCGTTTTTCCAAATAAAAGCCATAATGTTTTGTTTGATTATTCATTATATTCACCTTTTCCACCGACCCAGTAGGTTATGGAATTTCAAAATACAACGTTATTGTATATTGAAACTCCAATTTTTGAATTGAAGTAGGATACTCGAAACGTAATACCCGTATACTAAATTCATAGACACAAAATTCAATTGAAACCGTTCGATTACAACCAAATACGCGTAGCATGTTTTACATCCAACGAAAATCCTATTATCGACGGCTCTGTTTCTGTTTTGAACGATTGATATACATATTCTAAAAGGAAAACGACGAGTTCGCAAACCAGCACCGATCGGTGCCGATTTAATTTTAATTCATCGCCCGGTGTATTTCCATAAAAATGAAATTCGCACCTGCCGAAGTATTTAACATTTTACGATTTAGGCGTTGCATGCATAGATAAGTGTTTAAATGCGACTATAAGATTCGAGGGAAGCATTAAAACGAATTCTATTTCCCTCAAGAACGGCAGAAAAATGAGGGGAATCTGGAATTTAATATGATTTATAAATTTGCAAACACATAATGCGTACTAGAGCATGTGATAAGAAAGCCTTCAACTTGGTTAATCATCAGCTTCTACTCCGTAAGCTTGAGTTCTATGGAGGGCGTGGGAAATGTTTAGACATGTTTCAATCTTACTTGACAAACAGAATTCAATGTGTAGAAATTCGTTATGTCGATATCGAGGAAACTGGCAGTAGCTGCTAGTCTGGGTGGAGGAGTGTTGGGGCAGGCATCCCCCAGGGTTCAATATTTGGTCCGCTAGTGTTTAATATTTTCGTTAACGGTTTACCTTTTAATATTCCAGGAAAAACTACGCTGTACGCAGATGATACAAATATAGTGATAGCAGGTGACAGCGTTGACGACATAACGGACAGGTGTGAATTGGTCGTGGAGGGTCTTGTTAGCTGGTTTTCAGCCAATAATTTGACAATAAATGTTAAAAAGACTGATGTGCTCTTTGGCTGCCGTTGGGACATAGATATTCAAGTTGATAATAACTCCGTAATTACCAATGTTACTAGCTGTAAACTATTAGGTCTTACAATTGATAGAAATATAACTTGGGTGCAGCACCTGCAATCTGTGACACCGAAACTACATAAAGCTATATATGTGTTATATAAAATGAAGCCGCTGTGTCCCAACGGCACGCTAAGAATGATCTACTTCGCATATTTTCAATCTATAATATCGTTTGGTTTACTCTTTTGGGGAATTCCATCGAACATGAACGAAATACTATTGTTACAGAAGTGGGCAATTCGCACCATGCCTGGTCTACCGTACCGTGAATTATCTAGAGATTATTTCCGTAATTTGCTAAAAAGGTGGTACCAGATGGCAGTAGCGTAGCGGTAGCGGCGTGGGTAGGGGTAATTTTCAACTCGACATTACTCCGAGAGAGTTCAAAACGACAGTACGTTGCACGCTGCACGCCAAATAAGTACGCGGAGATGGGACGCCCAAAGGGTGTAACGTTCCCCTCGAATGTGAATAAATATCTCAGGCATTTCCCTGGATTAGAATATAGAAGTCCGCATATTTATTGCACAATATGCAATAGCGGATTGCTAAGTCGCGATAGGTTTGAATGTAGAAAACATTGTAAAAGTAATTTAAGAAACAGTATTCCATACTGGCAATTTTTATATGATTTTATATTTATGTTAAGTGTGTGCAACATCCCACAACATCTAGTATCTAATGAACACCAACATCTACGCAATTACGATACAATTTGCCACGTGTGCAAGGTACAGTAAAGGAATGTATAAAAGACGAATTTAGAAATAAGAAAATCTGCATATGTGTGGATGAAACAACTGATGTTTCTGAAACACAGCGTCATTCATGTTGTAGCGTCCTTTAAAACGTAATAGTCCACCAGTTTCATTGTTGTTATCCAGTAAAAGCATTTTGAAAACTAATGCAGAAACCATTGTCAAGATAATAAAAGATTCGTTGAGAGAATTTTGTATCACAAGAACCCAAGTCACAATGTTCGTTACTGACGGAGCCGCAACAATGCTGAGAGTTGATAGGATGTTGAAAATATGCTTTCCGACTCTTCTTCACATAACATCTTCATACACGCATGTCACAAGTGAAAAATGTCATCTTGAAACTTGATTCAAATGATTCTGCAGCAGTTCGAGATAGTCACCAACTTTTTTCCAATTCGGACGTTCAACAACAAATATATGAAATTTCCATGAACTATTCTGAAGTTGCACAAGCTATATCTGACATTTGCAAATCTTACTTCACTGGATGTCGAACGATCATTTTCGAAGTATACGACAACGTATTCACAACACCGTCGGCGGCTGAATGAATCGACAATGGAAGCGTTGCTGATGTTGCAATTCTATGCAGCTTACCAGGGCGGTTGCCAATTGCCACAGTGGACATGAAGACGACAAAAAAAAGGTGCTACTGCCGGTACCACCTTTTTAACAAACTCTATTCATGAGCACCGAGAGCTGTATCCCTAATTTAGATGTCCATAGTTACAGTACTTGCAATTCTGAATTTATTCGTCATAATTTTACGAAAAATAAAACATTTAATTCTTACGTGAGAGTAAGTGTCAAAATATATAATACATTGCCCAACCACATTAAAACTTCTAACAATAAACGTTGAAATTATTTTACAATCTATTTACATTTACCATTTGTGACCTACCTATTTTATATTGTATTTTATGACCCACAATTATAATTTTTGTATTTATACCTACAATATGTATCTGCTCTTTTGTATTTGCTTGTGTTGTGTTATATATTATATACACAACTGGTCAAATATACGAATATACATACATACATAAGATCGAGGCTTTTTTTGTTTCATACGAAACAATGTATTTTTATTTCATTTTAAAAAGTTGAACTTGGAAAAAGGATACGGAGAGTGATTACTAAAATGCTGTTTAAGTACTAGTTACCATCACTTTCAAAATGTTCTAAAAAAATGCGGTATTCATCTGTAAAGCAGAGGAAGGAAGATGTTGTATAGATGTATGCTGAAGTACATGTAGCGCGAGAAACTCTCTAATCCTGTCATGTGTATGAGTTTTAAATTGTCTCGTTAATATGTTATACATTCACAGGAAATGAACAAGCGGATTTATAATTTGCAAGGAATTTACATCGGAATTATTTAGTAACTCGATCGAAACATTAGCTTAATCACCAGAATTTATTTGAAGTTTGTTGTTTTCAAATGATTTACGACGTTACTCCCCCTGTTGTAAGCATACCTCACATTTAATTGCATAAGCATATATTGTGTTTTCATCTACGCACAGAAACTTTATTTATTAACGGAAATTCCAGAATATTCGGAAAATTGCGGTTAGCTGTACATTGGGACAACCTTGACATATTTGTATATACTATCGCAACAGCGTAAGAGTTTCACTATAGTCCATAAAAAATATGATAAATAGAGCGGGCCAAATTGCGCCATCCAACAGAATCGGAATCAGGCGCAACGGCCGCTTATTGTAAATAGCGTATATGTGAGTCACAGCAGATATGTGATATTTCGAAACTAATACACAAGAGTAAAAAAAATAAAAGCTGACGCAATAATAATGTTTAGTAATTAGAGCGGATATATATATATGTACATGCTGAGGTGTTTTTATTTTCATTATGATTTTTTATTTGATTGAAAACGGTATGCGTTGTAAATGGGATGTAATAAGGAAATAACTGAGAAACTGAACGCTTTTTTTATTCTGTTGTACTTAATAATGTAACTGTAAATAAAGATATAATAAATAAATGCTATCCTTCTTAATAATGCGGATAGGCTTGTTTAAAAAGTTGCACCATCAGATAAGTTTCCACATTTGCCTCGGTGAAGGATGTTCGCCGAGACGAAAAAATGTTCTTATATTTCGAAAACGACCGTTCCACGTCTACCGAAGTAAGACAGGCGTAATTAAAATAATCTTTAGACTTAGTCAAGGAATCTGCAGATGCCCCATCGCACATTCGTCTTAATCTCGTGTAGTCCGGATTCTTTTTTAAAACACTATCGAACTTAGCTAAAACTCGTCCACTTGTTGCATCGTTTATACTGTGTAACAATGTACTAACTTCGTCCACGACTTGCACTGATTCTACCAACGACAATCCAGAATTTTGAAAATTTTCTATCGCGTCTACTAACCCTTTGTAATTGTTGCTAATATTCTTTAGATGTGTTTCAACAGAAATATCGAGAAATCCCTTCTGGCTCATCCTAATAGCTCTAGCTTCGGCAGGGACGAATTGCAAAATAACGGATTTGACTTCTTGAAAATGTTCATTATAATAAAAAGCGGCTTTTAACCACGTTCCCCAACGCGTAAGAATGGGCTGTGGTGGTTCTCGAATACCAGGGCATAACCTGTGGAATGCCCTAGTCCTCTTAGGACTTTTCAGAAACACTTTTTTTGTGTTTGCTATTAATGCATCCACCTCCGGGTAACACTCTCGAATAGTTTGTGCCACAAGATGTAAAGCATGGACTTTACACGTAACATGTAAAAGTCCTTCACACTTTTCTTTAAGGGAACGGCCTACACTACACATTGTTGCTGCACCATCGCTCATGAACAACAACAGTTGACTGGTTGACACGTTTCGAGAACTACGGCCGTAATTGCTTTACTAGTACACTGTTTTAATCTTCTGCTGGCTAATAGAATTGCAAAATTTGGTTTAATAGGATCTAATACGCGCACTATTATATTCAAAATAGATTTTTTTTTGCAATCTGTCGTCTCATCAAGACATAGCCACAGCTGTTTATCTTTTAATTCGGCTTTAATTCGATTTTCAATGTCCTCACGTATTCGTGGAATATCTCTCCGTAACGCTGTCCGAGATGGTAGTATCCACTCGGTATTGTATGTACCCCAGAATTTTCGAAGTGCTTTTTTATCAAGTATACGAAGTGGTAGACCACATACCATAAACGTTAAAAGCAATTCTAATTGAAATTGACGTTGTTGTGACACACCATTTCTTGTATTTCTGTGGTGTGCGCTATTTATATGTCTTTCACAATCACGTTTGCTCCAGCACAGTAGTTTCTTTTTACAAACTTTACAGAAAATTGTACTCCCATTGTAGTGTAAATCCACAAATTCACTAAGAAATTTATTAACTTTCGTAGGTAATGGCCGTTTATTTTTAATAGTTACGTTAGACATAATCACTAAAGCGAGCACACCGACGCTTGTTTCTAGTATGCCACGAAGTGGTGCAAACGTAACATCTGCAGACTCGTCATTTGTTGATGAATAGAGCGCGTCATCCGTAAATGAATAAGCGCGCTGTTAGTTCGTAGCCGTCGATGAATGAACTTTTTTTTTGTAGTGGCCCACTATGAACAACGCCCTATTTATCAACGAACACCCAAACTGCAGGTGTATATTTGCGCGTCTTCACGACGTAATAGACAGTGGTTTTGGTCCTCGTCCTAATAATTACATATTTAAATTACCTATGTTTACATACATATATGCGCCCGGCAGCCTGATTGCGAACCTGGCGCGTGGCGCTCTTGGCCCGCTCTAATGATAAAAGAGTTAACAAACAATAAATTGCCAGATCGCTATTATCCATACAGACATAACTTTTAATATAATTAACAAAGGATGCCCAGATTAATTCCTAGAATTGAAGTCTTGTCGCAGTGTGTACTTTACGTCAAATAAGTGTAACGATACGATATAATAAGCCACAGGACGTATAGGGGGTTATAGGTAAGTAACCATAAGGAATGAGAAAAGGAAGTCCTGTGTACCTGTCTGTGACTAGACAGTGTCCAGAAAGGTAGTCGCGTTCAATGCAATGGACTGGCCAGTTGGAGTGTTTAAGCAGTTTAAAGCACCAGGAGATGATGGCTTTCCTACGTTAGTTCGACTGTTTAGAGCCAATCTGGTGTGGGACTATGTACCAACTGGTTGGTCCTGGTTTAGGATAACGTGCATACCCAAGTTGGAGCGCTAAGAACCTAAACCAGATTCTTTCAATCCAATTAGCCGTATGTCTTTCGTCTTGAAGACGTTGAAAAAGGTAGCAACAAGTACTTACAATCGTATCGTCTTCACCTACATTAGTGTGCCTACTAGGCGGGTAAATCCACTAAATTAGCCTACTACAATGTTGTTGCAAAGATAACCGAATTCGTAGATAGTAAGCATAAAACACATTACTGAGCAGAGCAGTGCCGGACACAGGAATTGTACCAACTATTGCGAAATGGATTCGCAATATACTTAGCATTAGTTTGGTCTCAAGCTTACCCTATGATAACACCATACGTTTTGCTAGAAAATTATATGGCTAGCCTACAATATACCTTATTGGTTAATGTAAAAGGGTGGACTAATCCACTCACCTGACGTTATATTATTAATTAGGTTGTCAAAAATATATAAAGAAGTAACGTAACTGCGGTCATGATTGATTAATTTTTGGAAACAAATGTAATGAGATATGTAGTTTTATAATTAGTCGTCTTAAGAGCAACTTTTAATTATTTTATTACTACTTTTTTGAAAAATAGACTTACTATGATGTCAGTTGCATTATTTTCAAATGATTCAGGATGTTTGACTTGCATTTCGAAAATAATATTTCTCATAATGATACATGTGCCTAATAGCTCAACTGAAAAATAAAACATTCACAACAGATACATCTATGCTTGTATAAAATAAGAGATGTCCCTGTGTACACTCGTAGAGATAAAGGGGAATATGCAATTAACTGATTAGTGATATGTATACACTGCCGCTCATAAGTATTTTGGCAACCTAGAGTTTTAGATTTTTGTATTCAAAGAATGTATTTAGGAAATACATTCCAGCATTATTGAATAGTATGCTAACAATCAGTAAGATTCACCTAAATTCATAAAATAATATCAGTCTATTTACTTCTTAAGTAATATCGTCATAAAAGCGGAGGTAATAGTGACAATAAAGAGCGTATTTCTTGAAATTCCAGGAAAAATGTAACAGTTGGTAATTTTACTATGAATCATGAAATTATAGTAAAGCCATTTGAAGTAATATCTTTAAATTATGGTCAGTTATCGTTCCATGTTAGCAGCGATAACATCTCTTAACGAATAGTGTTTATAATTTCGTTTAAAATTTTAAAACATACCGAAAAGAAAAGAAATTAGTGTTAAAGCGCGTGCTCTTATAGTAACACAACATAACTTAGGCATAAACAATCGTCAAATTGCTAGAAAATTACATTTAGATCCGTCTACTGTTGACTACAACATCAAAAAATTCAGTGAAAGTGGCAGTTTTCTAAATAAAGTACGAAGTGGTAGACCAAGAGTGATAACATCCGCTCAAGATATTGCAATCGTGGTGTCCAGTAAGCGAAATAGAAGAAAAACAGCTCCAGAAGTCACCGCAAAAATCAATACTGTACTTCTGAAACCGATTAGCGTGTCCAGGGTTAAACGCCGTCTACAAAAAACCGGCCTTTACGAACGAATTGCGATGCAAAAGCCCTTGCTTCGCCAAATCAATAAGAAAAGGAGGTTACAATGTGCACGTCAACATCGCAATTGGACGGTAGAACATTGGAGGTATTGTGGACAGACGAATCTAAATTTGAGATTTTCGGTTTGCGAAGACGATTGTTTGTAAGAAGATTTGTAGGCGGACGTGCGCTAGAATCATGCACAGTCTCTACCGTCAAATACGGCGGTTGTTCGGTAATGACGTGGGGTTGTTGTGCTGGTACATCCGCAGGTAATCTCGTAAAAATTCAAGACATAATGAGAAAAGAGCAATATAAAGGCATCTCGAGAAAAATGCAATACCTTCTGGTGTAAGAATTTTGAGTAAGAATTTTGTATTCCAATAAGGCAATGACCTAAAACGATACAAGCAATATTTAGAACAATTTGAAGAGGAAGGGACACTTAACATTCATGAGATGGCCACCCTAAAGCCCAGACTTGAATCCCATCGAGTTATTATGTGGGAAGAACTCGATCGGGAAGTAAGAAAAACTGCTCCAACTTCAGCAGATGACATATGGAACGAACTACAAATTAAAGAGAGGCATTAATAGGTACATTTTCCGGCTATACGTTATAATAATTGTCGTATTTGCGCAAGAAAACCAATTAAATTTTCAAATAAAAATAGTAAAGTTAAGAAAATTACTTGCGCTATAAAAGAAAAAAGAAAATGCTGGGAATGGTCGTTAACGAAGAAAAATTTTACACAGAAAAACGTTTGTTGTTACTTACTTCACAGATGTTGGCTCTAGCGTGAAATACGTGAAACGAACATTTTCCCCTTCTCTTAAAAGGTGACGTATTTAAAAGTAAGCTTGGGACAAAATATAAAAGGCGTGAATTGCTTTTGTGACAATTGTATTAAACATTTCGAACTATGCGAACTCGTCGCCCCAGCTGCATTTATTTAGAAAACTTTACATTAACCTACGCTTGGAAACTGTATTAATCAAGGGAAGCTGGATCCTGGAAGCTACGTCCCACTATTCATTCAAATTGGGTTGTGGTTTGTTTGGCTGGATAATTTTAGTTCATTCTGTCTAAAGTTTATTTATTTATTCCTCGATATGATCTTCGAAGATTGGTAAATTTAACTAATATCTAGGGTTTCCCAAATAGATTTGAGATATGCTATATGTATTCCTTTCAACCTACGTCGAGATTTTATCAGTAAATAAGTTTATCACAGTTACTTTCATTCAATTTTGACATAAACGAATGCTTCACATTCTTATCGTTATTCCTGCCATTTCTTTTTTCTTTGTGAAACGCAATATTAATAGCCTTTCCGCATTATATCGAAAATTATTGACAGCTTTCACATTATCATATTTATTCAATGCTTTAGAGTTTGGGCGGGCAATATCTGAATTATGAATCTTCGGGGAAGCTATAATAATACAATCGCCGCTATAAATTGCTTGATGATGTACGTATATACGGCAAGTTTGAAATACGTAGATTTACTGGGGCATGTGGCTGCTTTATACAATATAGGAAACATATTTTTTCGGAGAACTAATGTTTGATTGTGTTTTCTTTTGTTGAAGGCTATTGTATTGTTTCTGTGATAATAAATGTTGTGCTTAAGAAGTAAGAGAGATAAAGTGGGAACTTTTTGATTGCTGAACGCGTGGTGGATAAGCTTGTGATTATGTTACTTTCATGATTTCAAAAAGTGCTAAAAATTACTACCAATTATTTTTTTGGACAGAAGCAGCTATGTTTTCATTACGTCTAATATGATTAGTAGGGCTGCTTGTAATTTTATTTTTTATTTCGCTAAATTCTATTTCGCTCCGATCAAAGTTTCTATACGTATGAGTGCAAATTTTACATCTTTATTGATAGGTGCTCCTTACATTTAATTACTAGCAGAATTTATTAATAACGTGGCTATTTATATCAATTAACAATCGAACAAGTAAACAACTAAATACTATGAATTTATGAGCAAACAAGTTGTTGGATCTAACTTTAAATCAATATGAAACAAATTGAAACATGGAGTAGACATTTCTCAGATCTGGAATTTACCTGTTAGTACAGTAGTATAGCATATAGACTACCACATCAATTTGCTCGGGCAAGTACGACATCCACCAACGACATCTATAATTAAATCTTTAATTGGAAATCTGTAGCTAAATCAGTTAGCTACAGGTAGCTATGTATTGAAATGTTTCAAAAGAGGGAAATTGTTCAAAACAATGGAATTTTTGTAAATTAGTTAAATAATTAGATGAACTGGGGGTTCGGAAGTGTTCTTACACATTGTTTCGGCAATTTTAAACGAATTTTAATATCAGTAAATGGAAATTAACGAAAATTAAAACTGATAAATGCAAACTAATCAGGATTTCTAAAACGATGTCATATAAACTTTATGTTTATACGGGATTTACGGGGAACTGCCAATTCCCAAACTCCAACCTTCACTTCTACCTTGAATTTTTACTATGATTTGGATATTACACACCTTGAAACTTGGAACACAGTCAAAATACTACCTTGCTTGACCAAATGTAATCAAATTAATTGGCGTCCCTTCACTCCATTATTTTAATCGCGATGGCGATTGTTTTGTCCCCAGCAAATTTTGATAATACCTTTCCAAACATAATTTGATGCTGAATTTCCGATAAATAAACTAATTTATTAAACTGGCATAATGTAATGAATGCAGTGGCGCAACTGGATGACTCAAATATGATATTCTGTGGCTTTTTATTTCACTGATGTACTTGACAAAAACGTTACTAAAAATATTTAGTTTATGAAATCATGTTCGAAATGTCCCTGAATTTACTGTTTGTTGTAGGAACGTTTTTCATTGGTTTTCAAGATTTACGAAATGGAGAAATTGTACAGAAGAGGAATTTCGTTCCCATTACTCCACATTTGTCGTTGTCTAGACTTAATTAAATTATTTAATACCCCACTCCGAAGATCGGAGGTTCGGGGAGGAATAGAGGCTTCTGACAAAGAGCTAATATCCACCAGAGGAAATTTCACATTGATACACTACACGTGCTAGATTGACAGCTGCGTTTGGCGATATAAATATACACCATTTCAATGCATACCGTATATTTAAATAATTCAAGCTCCTGAATCACTAAGACCGGCAACGTATTTAGTATACCTTAAAACATCATAGTAGTCTATAAATAATACGAATTAATATATTTGCTCCTAATATAGATACATTGCTTTGCGCTTAATGCTCAATGTACTAATAAACGCGCTACGTGTTGCTAAAGCCAGGGCTTTACTAGTTTTTCTCAACCGTTCCGAAATGTGGAACAGCAATTTCAATTGGGAATCAATGTTTACAAACGGCTCTACAAATACTTCTGTGCGTTAGCAGAATGCAAGTATAGTACGTAATATTGGAAATTGCGTATTCAATGAAAATAAAATGATGGCACGTAAGGATTCAGAGATGGAATCAATTACAATTCGGTAAATTTATGGGCAGCCCTCAGGCTGTAAATACGTAGGCGCAATGTAGAGCAATTTGAAATTTAAATTATTCCGGTAAAAGTAGGGGCTCGATTCATATTATGTACGACTGATTAGAAAAAAGTACACCAAGTGCGTTCTGTTAGCCACAATTGCCATCAAGTTTAGAATTCATTAATAAATTAGGCACTTTGTAGTTACGTAAATCCACTAGGTACACATTTATCCTGTAGAAGCTGTGACATGGAATGTTTTGATCTTTCTGGCATATCAACGTGCAAATATGCTGTATTGTAATAAATAAAAGATGTTTTGTACGGTTGTACATCCGGGAGTGTCACCTAGACATTCTTTGGACAGTTCAAAGAGGGATAAATGACAAATAGCAACGCTTTCGATAATTAAATTGTTAGAATAAAAACACTAACCCCAAAATTTGACATTTACGCGTCCTCTCTCTGGTAGCGTGTCACGTAATAAACCCCGTGTTCGTTTGAAGATAGAACTTGAATTAATCTCGTAGAAGTAAAATTTGAACACAACTACATATGAAATTGCTTTTTAAAACTAACCACATAGTCTACTATATCTTCTCCCAAAGGCAACTGGAACTAAACAGGGCTGATTGTCGTGGCGTCTCTTCGCTACTTTGTTCCGATAGCATTTGTAAAAAATCGCGGACTATTACGTCACACGTTGCATATAGACAATATTTTATATTCCTATAATTAGATTTTTATCAACTAACATTTATTTTGACTTGACGATATAATACCAAGTAAAATTTAATTTGCGAGAAGATTGTAAAGACACAAAAGAATCTATTTTCTTCGTATTTGTAGGAAGGAATTACATTAAAAGCGAACCCTAAAAACCTGAAGAAAACAGAACGAAGACGAGTAATTTAGCCGTTTCACCGGGATTGTCGTTGGCTGGGGATTGGCCTCGACGTTTCACTAGGTAGAAACGTCGAGGCCAAGGAGAGGGGGCTAGGGGCTCCTGCAGCTGCAAGACTGAAAATGGGTTAGAAACACGATCACTCTGACATAGGTTGTCGGACTGCACTTGGGTGAACGTCACTTTACATGGCGTTAATGATGGCTTTTTATGATGTAATTTTTAACACAATAATATATACTACAGACATTTTTATCCGGTGAACAGATAATAATTGCAAATATTGTGCTATATAATGAATTACTGTATAATTACTATTATATTACTGTAATTATATAATGAAACACAGAATTTAGTGAAACTTAAACTCTTCCTTAAATTAGCTAACACGTACTTTTTTAATATTTAATATACAGCGGAAAAATAAAGCAAATGTGTAAAGTATTTTAGAGAATTATGTGTAGGAAAAAACGCTAGCAATTTGTAAGTTAAGTTAAAGTAATAGGGATAATTACACTTCTTTGTAATTATCCTTATTACTTTATTTTTATGCTCTTCAATAAAAAGTACTATGCTGAGAAAGCAATCTAAACAAGAAAGACACATTTTAATGTTGCATTAATAAGCATCTATTGCTCTATAAACACTTTACCGAGCTTACACAGGCATGAGCTGTGTACTTAGCGCTTATCCTTAATGTTTCGTATAAATCACAATAGTTATTGTAACTTTACAAAATCAATAGACGGATTCGGAGAAACAATAGTCATCTACAGAATTTAATAACCACTAATAAGATTTTCCCATGCTAAGGCGCAACTAGTGTGCTGATTCGCGTGTGACTTGCGTAATCTACAGTTAACGTTTCTGGAACTGTATTAGGTTGCATATTCGCCAGTGATTTAGTTCAAAGCGGTGCATAAGTAGATCCGTGTATGTACGTCTAAATAGGTGGTGGTATAGTTTATAGTTCTAGTGCTCGAATTAAATTTTAAACTTTTTCAAGTGAACAGATTAAATAGTGGTTATTTTGACTATGGAATTTGTATTGTATTTTTGACTGTGTAGTGATAATTTCATGATAAAAGACAATGTAACGTCGATTCAGTCGTGTTATCAAAAAGCCGTGAAACTTTTTTAGGCGTTTTTGTTATTATCGAGGCGATACTGAGTTTAAAAAGAAAGATTTAGAGACTGGATACTATGTACCAATAAAAATGATAACATCTACAAGATATGTAATTCAAGGATGATGAAGTCTCCGACCTTGTTACGTAATGAATGTTTGAAAAGCTTTTATGTACGGTGTTTAGAATTTATTGATAATGTAAAATTTGACGAGGGTGCAAATCGATTTGTAATTATTGGAACAGTGTTGCAGTAAAACACATTAAAGGACCTCAGAAGGAAATTCTACGTTTGTTAAAAACGTCTCAACCAGATCTGTTGTGTATCCATGTACGCTGCGGTAAATACTATTTCGTAGTTCTACGTTTGTTTTAAAAATGTTGCCTACGCTGCGAAAACGACCAATGTTGGACAAAGTTACAGAATTTATGACTGACCTAAATTATGAGGGCGTTAAAATTCAATGTGTAGTTTGTAATATCCCTTTAATGTGTTGGTCCAAAAGGGATTGTCTACGTCACGTAAATAGTAAACAGCATTCTTCAAAAAAAAAAAAAGCTCCAACTTTATTCAAAGGATGTAATCTCAGTAAATACTCGCCAGAAGCGTATTCTGGACCACCTTTGGCATTTAAATCACAATGACAATATGTGCAGTTGTTTCACTGAAACTGGCACAAATAATTTACTTTTGGGCCAAATTAATAAGAACAACGTCACCACTTATAAATTAAAAAAGGTTGATATTCGCAAATGGCCAGACTAGTTGCCTTACATACTGCCAACCTACGTATTTAGTGGTATTGATGGGATGTCGGCAGAACCAAGATTAATTCAAATGTCTCACCGGTCCCCATGTCTCACTGCTACCTAGTCTCCCCTACAATAAGCACATACATATATGCACTGGTATGGTAGAAGTAGTTGAGTGTAGCGCAACAGCTATGAAGGGGAAAAGAAGTGGTGGAAACGCTCGAACAGCGCTCCAAAAACAACAATCAAATAAATTGTAGATCTACTTGAGCTGGTAGTTTTCCTACTAAATGCCCGCTAGCCAATAAACAGGGCTGAGTTCAATACTAACAAAAATATGCGCCACCCGTTTGAATTAAAGGAAAAGTAGTCACGAAAAAACGGGAACGCGAGGTGGAGGGGGTAGGGAAAGACAGAGTATTCATACAACTCGTTTAATGTCAAAATATACGAAAATATTTTGTACGAAAATACTACGAACAAAATTTAGGTAAAAGGATCGACGTTGGTGGCCACTCCGCACGATTTCACGTCAATAGTACATACAAATGTAATTCATTCAAATTATTTACATATAAAACTGTTCAGTACATTAAAAAAGGAAAACAGTATTCGTTAGAATAATTTAAAAAATGTGTATCAGAAAATATAAAAAAAAGAAATAAAACACGAACTTATTTTATCAAAAAGAAGAGGAAAAAAGGTTTAATGAATTTATAATGAAGAATAAAAAAACTTCTAAAGTATATCGATAATAAGAATTGAGTTGACTCCAATAAATTCAATTACAATGGTTAAAATTTAGAAAAAAGGAAGAAAAGTATTGATCAGCAAAACTAAAGAAGTTGTTCACTTATCAAGGGGGCCGAGCGGTAATTGTCCGGCGCCGGTGCTGTTCCTAGTTGATGGGAGGTTATCTGCGGACACACGCGGCAAGACTCTATCCTGAGTGGAACACGGCTATGTTTTAACCTAAACCCAAACTAAAAAAAAAACCGAAAATGTGGAAAATAACGATCTATAAGCGTAAATCTAATAAGATATGATTAAAATAATTGATTACCTCACACGGTTGGAGGGTGAAGACTGAATACAATAACAACTGACAGTACTTAGTAATGCAATGATCACGAAAATTTTTAAATCTTACATTAAGCAGAGGCAAATAGCCACAAGAAGATTCTCGGCAACGCGTTTCTTCTAGATTGGCGGTCGCCACCAGAAAAGAGAGCGGGGTTAATTACGAATCAACGAACATCGCGCATTCTATTGCATTGAACTTAGGTGAATTTAGGTATAAAAAAGGAACCAAAGAAATAATGAAGAGCAAGAAAAACGTGATGAACATTGTTCAATAACCTACCTTTATAATTGAAATTACCAAAAGCAAATTAACCAAATATTAAATATGCCATTAATAGCAATTGTAAATTTTGAAGCATATTAGAAAAGATAACATAGCGACATCTATTGTAAACATAAAATAACCCTTGACAGTAAGAAATACAATTATGTTGATAAAATAGAATTTGACACATCACATGTGATGGTATACACAATTAGGAGCAACAGTCGCTGGTTAAGTTAAAATTATACAATACACTTTGATTCGAGTTTGATTTAAAAAGGAGAGAACCAGTGCCACTGAACAATAGTACCAAATCTCATATGGAATTTGTGTTGATGGATATCGCCCAGTACATATGTATATACTTGTCAACGCATTTTATACTATTTATAAAAATAGTCTTTCAAAAGTTATATCACCTTGATAGGATCATTTCGCAGATAATTCATAACTTTCTCTTATGAGTAAATAAAATCTAAATAGAATCTTTCTTAAAATATTGCTATTAAGTGTGTTCACATAGAAACTGAAGCTGAATATTTGCTCCGTCTTTCTCTTCGCAGAAGCAGGTAAAACGCCTTCGCACAGAACGAAAAATTAAGCAAAATATACTCGCACAAAATCCGAATACAGCAGGACCCTCTCCACTTCCTTTTCAGTCTCAAATAGGATGTATCCCAACAG
Organism: Dynastes maya; assembly: GCA_029619315.2. Classification (NCBI taxonomy): domain Eukaryota; kingdom Metazoa; phylum Arthropoda; class Insecta; order Coleoptera; family Scarabaeidae; genus Dynastes; species Dynastes maya. Next base: position 39,298,371 of record JAROYE020000004.1, read on the forward strand.
CGTATTATCTCTAACAATGGCCAGTTTGTAGATAAGCATAACGACCTACTTTTCGATATAATAACTTGCCTGGAAGAAAGAGGTCGCGTACAACAACACAAGAAGAGCTCCCTGGGGAGAGAAACATGTTTAAGTCATACTCAAGCGACTTCAGCAATACACTTTATTTCGACTGCTATGACTTTGGGTAAATAGGCAGTATAGACGCCAGCGAGCCTTCAACTTCAACACTTTAACATCATTAGCGTGTAGCCCGTGAAAAGGATACGCGAAGTAGAATGGAGTGGATAGCTCGCGTACAGGTCTGAGTTTTATGGTTTTCACGTGTAGGTGTCGATCGGCTCTCTCTTTTGTTTAGCTTTCTTTCGAGAATGGCGTTCCACAAACTAAAGCCGATTCGTGCGTTTGTGACTATTTTTGTTTCTTATTTAAATGATTGACTTCGACGATGGGAACGAAAAAGCGTGGGTCGAGATCCCACCATATCAATTCTTATGCTCTAGAAATGTTCTGAAATGATTTTCTAATCTATTGATTTTTCGTTGGGTTTCTTTATTATTAGAACGTATGAGATATGTTAAGCATTTCGCTTGGAACTACTACAATAGACGTATATTTTCGCTTATCTTCTTCCCTAAGTTTTCTTTTTTGCTGAATGAAAACTAGATTTGTCACTTATCTGCTGACGCTCTTTCGTATGAAAGCAAGATGTTTTATTTACGACATTGCGGAGGATCTGCTCTGAACAGCTTCCTACAATTCAGCAAAAATGTTAATCTATACATAAGTATTGGCGCGGAAGCTTAAAATGTTCTATTATATGTATATCGACGAAAAACTTATATTACTTCAGCTATTATATACCAACCCTTTTCTACGTAAATATAAGATTCCTTCGGCATCATATTCAGTTATTGTTGCTTTTAGTATATCTTATCTGTATCGTTTCTATGGTAAATAGCCGACAACATAAAAGCATTGCCTTAGACAGATATTTGCCACATAAATATCGTTGAGAGTTTGCAAGTTGATCAACACATCATATAACGTATTCCTATTCAATTTACCCAAGAAAATAACAGTGAATTAGTTACAGTGGAGCTCCAATTATCTGGATTCCGATTGGCAAACAACACAGAGTATCGGCTCACTCCTCACGACACAAATATTAATTAATTTGGAGCAGCTGTTTCAAAGGCTCGATGGGCCTCTATTTTCAACTGGGTTACCGAATAAATCTGAGCGAAAAACCAACAAATTTCTTAATTCTACCATGCTTGCTTATCCCTACTCTCGAGGAGAAAAGATATATATATTCAATATTTACACCGGGAACATCAACTGTCAATTTGGAACGTATAGGGTATTCAGGATAGCCACCCGATAGTAATGAAAAGTCCCTCTAGCGGACAGAAAGCTCATTTCGACAGTCACAATTTCCCCCCAGGCCGACTGGCCTTGGAGTCCGGACGTTAAATATAAAATATAAGTCCAGATAACGACGACCTTAAGGTAACGTAGATAAAACTCCATCTTTTGTACAATTTCTCCATTTGTCAATCGACAATATTAATGTAAACCTCTTCTAAAACAGGGTATATTCAAAGAAATTTCAACCATCATTCCGTAAATTAAAAATTAAGTGCGTTACCGCATTCATTCTGCATGCTCTTTCTATAAATAACTTCCTTTAATCGAAATGCATCTTAAAAATTTATATTTGGACAAACATCAAAATTTGCTGTGGAATGAAACAATCGCTATCGCGATTAAATAAGGAAGTAGAGGAACGCCAGAAAATTCATCAATTCTGGTTAGATTTTCATTAAGTTAACTAGTGTTTTGACTACGGTCTCAATTTAAAGTGTTCGATAGTGAAATTAAAGTCTAATTTCAAAGAAGGAAAGGTTCGAGGTTAGAGCAGGCAGATTCCTGTAAATGTCATTGGAAATATAGAGTTTAGATGACAGTTTCATAGAAAAATCAAGGTTACTTTATATTTTTAATTCTAAAATTCGTTGGTTTCCATCAATTTAATTCAAAATTCACAATAGAATTGTCTAAAAGGTATTCAGGAATGCTCCCGATCCCACAAAGAATTTAGAAATTTAAATTAATTTACAAATTCAAATTTTTCACAAATTTACTCTGAGAAATACATTTAAATATAAATATCTTTTCCTCGAGAATAGGGCTAAACAAGCATGGTAGAATTAAGAATTTTCTTGGTTTTTCGATCAGATTTATTCGGCAACCCGGTTGAAGATGGGGGCCCATCGAGCCTTTAAAACAGCTGTTCAGAATTAATTAATATCTTGTGTGGTGAGGAGTGTGCCAATATTCTGTGTTGTTTGCCATGTTACCCCACATTCCTTGCTATTATTATGGATTCCGATTATACGTACACCTAAATGAGAACCAGTTGAAGAATGAATATTAACAACGGATAATGGTTTGTCAAATTTGTCTAAATAAAAGAATGATGTATGTACCTCATACTAAATAGCAAAACTTATTTTTATTAGAAAGTTTATTAGAGAAATCGCCCCATAAACGTCCAACTGTACAATGTTCAAATCGGTCTGGAAGATGCTGCCCTCACCAGGGCAGATAGCTAACCCACTAGCATCGTTGTGCGCGCTGATACATTCCATTTTTGACATTCGTTATGTTTTTTACGTTGTTTACACCTTATATATTTTTGCCCCTTTTTCATATATTCTAAATATATTTTCACTCAAATATATCTTGTTCAGAAGACGCGTGTCGGTTTTTCATTTTCGCCCAACAAAGTAAAAGATACACAATTGTATGTATTAATATTGAACTCAACAAAATTAGTTGAAAATAAACTACAATACCCTGAAACTAGTTCAGCGAACCATAATTACCTTCATAGTGATGAATACAATATATCGATATGACGTTTCACCTACAAGAAACTATAGAATCTCTATCTCTACAATTACTGTCGTTTTAACATATTATTAGCCATTCGCTAGCGTCCCTTTTTCTAACTCAACAATTTGGAAAAGCGTTTTACACATATCATACAAACTGTTGATTAAAATCAAATCAATCATACTTTTTTATCTTAACTGTGGAACCAATCCTAATTTCACAAACGCAGAATGTTGTTCCTGTACCGAAAAGGTAAGGTATAATAATTTCTTTATTAACTATTCCTGCCCGGATATTTATTTTTTTCGGGATTCCATCGACCGGCGTGGATTCTAATTCAACTGGTTATTCACTGCATAACTGAAATAAAAAATTCTTAGATGAATTTCTAATTGCGAACGAAACGTGGAATATAAGAAGTTAAAGAATGTTGATAATTCCATTTTATATTTAATCAGTTCAATGAACTCTTAAAATATTACAATAAAACTTCAGAAATCAGCAAAGAAGTTGATTATCATTTGTTTATTGCCTTTCTAGAGTACCAACGCTGAATGGAAATTTTCCTTTAGACTATCGTATCCTTTCCTCTTCATAGAAGCGTAGAATCAATCTGATTTTTGTTCATTTTGTTTGTAAAAACAGATGCTGGAGTCATGGCGAATTTTCATTAAGATTCTAAATTAGCTTTTGCCGACGAAACATCCAAGAGTTATCGCCCGCACCATGAGTACCAAAACAGCTAAAGAAATACGAAATCGGATTTGTTTACTCTGTCTTTTCCCTCTGTACTAGTGCTGCTACAAGAGAAAGATTAAACTGCCGCTCTTGGAACCGCCGCGCAGCGTAGCTCTACGCTTCACTTGATTCGCTTGCAAAAAGCCAAATAATAAACAGAGTTTTGTAAATATTAATTGTTCCTTTTATACGCAGTTGAACGAAAGTAGTCTTCTCTTCTACAACTCCCTATGAATTCATTTCGAGCAAACGGAGTGTCTTTACTTCAAAATACATTACTGCAACTTAAAAATGCTTTTTATACGTTTAGCAATTTGGAAAGAAGTAGTTTAATTTAAAGCGCTCGCAAACTATTTCAATTTTTAGACATTTTTAGACAACTTTCTGCCTCAAAAGGATATAAGTTATAAACACAGAAAATTTGATTTTTATGTGTAATATTTATGTATATTACGAATATTAGTTCCAGAGCCAATACTTGTACGGTGGTGGTAACCGATAATTTAAAGAAAACCATTTTATAATCTTCTTCTTCTTCGCTTCTTCCTTTTGCCCTTTTAGGGCGTCGGGGTGTCGTTTATTTGATTAGTTATCCATTTCTTCCGTTCCTTACTGTCCCTGGTTAAGGCTTCCATTTCATGTCTGGACTTTCCTCTTCTTATACCTATTTCTGCTATCTGCTGCATATGTTTCTGGGCCTTCCTCTCTTTTTCTTTATAGCTCTTCTTACTTTTGTCACTCTCCTCATGAGTCTGGACTGGTTCATTCGGCATATGCGGCCATACCACTTCAGCTGTTGTCTCTCTGTTGTCCGTATTACTGGTTCTACTTCATTTATTATTCTGTACGGTTTAGTTTTTCCCATTATTCTTCTTAAAAATTTCATTCCCGCTGCATTGATCTTGTTATCATGTTTTGTTTGTCTAATCCATGTCTCACTTGCGTATGTAATTATCGGTACGACTACTGATTTATACACCTATAACTTGATTCTTCTTGCTACTTCCTTGCTACCCAGTATCGTTTTATTTATATTTCGATAGATTCCGTTAGCCTTTTTGGTTCTATTTGCAATTTCGGTATTTATTTTGCCATCATCTGTGATAAGGGTACCCAAGTATTCATAAGTTGATATTTTCTCGAATTCGTTTCCATTACACTTGATTCTATTTCTTCCTCTTTCAATATTTTCATTTATGGTCATATATTTACTTTTATCCTAATTGAGCAACATCTTCATCTTCTCAATTTCGTCCATCCATATATTCAAAAGTTTCTGCATTTTGGCATTATCGCGCAAAAGTAGGTACGTGAGATACATTATTATTAAAAAATAATATATTCTTACCTTTTATTGACGTCTTGATGTTCACTGCGACAAAATACGACTGGCGTAAAACTGCAACACAAGCAACGCTTCCATTGTCGATTCACTTAACCTTCGACGTTGGTCTGAAAACGTTTTCGTGTATTTCGAAAATGATCGTTCTACATCTAGCGAAGTAGGATTTGCGTAATTCAGATATTCCTTTATCTCTTCTGTGCACTCTTTATTTTCAGTAATAGACCGAACCTTTTGTAAATCGGGATTTTTATTTAAAACTGCACAACATTTTTGAGCGACATCTAGTCTTATAGGATCCGTCAAGTTTGCTAGAGCGGCTTGTAAATTATCTAAGGCATTTAATGAGTTTCGTAAAGATAAGTAACTGTTTTGCAACAGCAATATAGCTTGTACAACAGCAAAATAGTTTATGGAAATGTCATCCATTTGTAATTGAACGTCTAAATTGCAAAAAAGTTGCTGATTTTCTTGAATCACATCCTTCACATTTGCGAAATATTTATGATAATAAAATACTGCCTGGAGCAATGCCCCCATCGAGTTATTACAGGCTGAGGTGGTAGTGGAAGTTTCGGACACAATTGTTTGAAAACGCGGATATGTTTGGGAGATTCTTTTGGTATATGCCATTAAATTATTCACCATCGGATATTTCTTTCAAATGGTTTCTGCAACGAGATGTTACGCGTGTATGAGACACAAATATTTTGCGTGGTGCGGGCTTTGCCGATACCCTAGTGTTTGCAGTCCACGGGTAATTTTTATAAACGATTTATCCTTTTTTAAATTGAAATGCAATTTTATTGTAGGTTGATGCCATAAGTAGAGTTGGCCACGCGCGCCAACGGGCAGGGGCATTGTTTCGATTAGGCCTCGGGTTCCACTAGAGCTATTGTGTGTAGATGTTTGCTGTCGTAAATACTTTCGCGTAGTTGTTAAATAAAAAGAAAATAATGCGTGCTCAAACACTTACCATTTTAAGAGTCCTCCGTGAAATCGCAAAGTGAATAATGTCTGTTTATAAGTAGAGAACGAACGTTCTACATCTAGTGAAGTTATATTTGCGTAATTAAAATATTCTTTGAAACAACTTAACGCTCCTGTTGACGCACCTTCACAAATGTGTTTTAATGTACCAAAATCAGAATCTTTCTCTAAAACACTTTCATATTTTTCTAGAACACAAACATTTTTTGCGTCTTCGATCGCGCATAGCTGGGCGTGAACATGTTGCACTATTTACACAGATTCCACTAGCGACACCGAAGGATCTTGTAACTTTTCTATTGCCTCCGCTAGTCCGAAGTAATTGTTGTGAATAATTTTTAAATCCGTTTTAACTCGACTATCTTGAAATTTCGACTGGCTTTTCTTGATAGCGGCAGCTTCCTTTGGATCGAATTGTAAAACCACGTTCTTAATATTCTCATAATATCTATGATAATAAAATGCGGCATTTAACCAAGTTCCCCAACGTGTAAGAATAGGATCTGGTGGCTCAGGTATACGGGGGCACAGTTTGTGAAATTCGCGAATACGTTTCGGGGATTTGACAAACTCTGCTTTTGTATGCGTTATTAAAGCGTCTACCTCAGGATAACATTTTCTAATACCATCTGCCACAAGATTGTGAGCATGAATTTTAGACGTAATGTGTAACAACTTGTTACACATATTTTAATTACGCGAATATAACGTCACTAGATGTAGAACGTTCGTTCTCTGCATATAAACACATTTTTTCCTCGCGCCGCATTCGGTCTGTCGAAACAGCTGTTGAAACATATCTAATGTTGCAGATATTTAACAGACATTATTCACTTTGCGATTTCACGGAGGACTCTTAAAATGTTAAGTGTTTGAACACGCATTATTTTCTTTTTATTTAACAACTACGCGAAAGTATTTACGACGGCAAACATCACAATAGCTCTAGTGGAACCCTAAGCCTAATCGAAACAACGCCGCTGCCCGTTGGCGCGCGTGGCCAACTTTAGCCATGTCATTCACCAACCGTACAGGATTTGATTATTAATATACATAAGAACAATCTTCAACATTGTTTGGGAAGCCTCGACAAAAGGTATAATTAGAGAACCCACCTATAGATTACTCTACACAATACAATAATGTTAGAAATATGAGTTTCAATAAATCGTTGTAAATTGCTATTTATAACCTTCCTCGCAATGATACACCTCCCATGCATTGACGTGTTTTTTCTATAGTTGAACATATGGGCGTTTGGCATGGCCAGTAAGTACTTATTACAGAAAATAAAAATACATCAAATTTGACATTTAATGTTTTTATCCTAACATCCTACATCCCGTACATTTTTTACCACTGAACATTAACATTTACTTTCCATGCATTGACGGTCTTGTTTTATAATTGAACATATAAGCGTTTGGCATGGCGAGTAGCTACTGAGATCATTACAGGAAATAAAACAAAAATACGTCAAATTTGACATTTAATGTTTTCATCCTGTTTAATTACCGGGGCACAAAAAGGAGTTACGGTATTGACGTATTTGTATTTTATTTTCTGTAATAATCTCAATAGTTACTCGCCATGTCAAACCCTTATATGTACGTTCAGTTATAAAACAAGACCGTCAATGCATGGAGGGTAAATGTTAATGTTAAGTGGTAGAAAATTCACGGTATGTAGTTGCATTTAAATATCAGTTCTAGTTTATAAAAAAATGCTTTGGATTAAAACTTAGAAGATCTTGTGATATTTTTATGATATAATACAGCAATTCTTGTCATATTTTTTTTCTCCATAAGGTTGGATAAAGCTTTACAATTTTGTTTTCCTGTTGTTTGGACTTACTTCTAATAACCGTTCTTCAATATTTCATTTTGTTGTAATCACTAACCTGTAGTTTACGAGATTTATTATTCTAGCTCATGTCTTTTTTTCAAATGATAGGTTCACTTTATTTAATAACTTTGATTAAGCTAGTTTTCATTAAAAATTCATTCATTTCCTTTTATAAATACTTTATAAAAAAAATCCGCTGAAGTTGCGTTGTGCGACGTACACTTATCAGACCGCTTTACTATCTCAGGTTTGTTCGCTGGGGCTGCACTTTTTACTTAGTGTAGTGTAAAATGACGTCACTAGAGTAGTCAGCGCAAGTAGGTGTATGGTTCTTAAGCTTACACTAAGCAGACGCAAACGAACGATTTCCAGTCATTTTTCATCACAGTATTCAGCCCTATTTATTTTGGTGTATACACTTCTTACTCCTACTCTAGACTGCGTGTACGAAATGTAGACCCAAATTGCACCAGTGCAGCTGCACGGATCCCAACGAACAACTTTTGCGCAACTGCACCCAGGCCCAACGATCACATATTTTTTACACTGGTTAATAATAATAATAATAATAATAATAATAATAATAATAATAATAATAATAGTAATAACTGCTATTTACTTCATAGATGTAAAAAACATAAAATACGTCAGGGAGCATGGATACATACATTGTTTACATATATTATGTTATTTCTTCTTGAAAAAAGTCTCTTATATTGTATAAACATTTTTTGATTAAATATAATTTCAAGTTATATTTAAACGTCTTTAAGTTTTGAGTTTTATAGTACTGAGGAAGGTGATTGTATATTTTTAAAGTTTGGGTAACCGCACTTTTGTACACTGTCGCGAAACTTGTTTGCGGAATTCGAAGGCTTCCTTTTAAATACTCGCGGGTGCTGTATCCATGTTTAGTCTCGTATGATCTTATTAAGTCATTGTAGTGCTTTTTAGCAAAACATGCGCATTCATATATATAAAAAATGTGCATGTTTCTTTCCTTCAGATGGAACATGCTTCTTGAACACGATTTTTGAAGAGTAAAAATGCGTTTGACGTCTACAGAATTCCCCCAAAATACTACTCCGTACGCTAACCTTGAACCAACGTAAGCATGATACGCTGCCAAGGCCGCTTCAATATGAACTTCAGAAGAGATCACCCTGAGAGCGTATATCATTCCAGCAATCTTTTTGGTAAGTACATTGACATGTTCTTTCCAGTTTTGTGTGCTGTCCAATTGTAAGCCTAAAAACTTTACGTGCGATACAGATGCAACTTGTGCATTTTCATATTTTAATGTTATGTTTTCAGATTCTCTAAGCCCAAATTTCAATATATTTGTTTTTTGTATATTTAATTTGAGGTTATTAGCACTAAACCAATCTTCCATTGAGCGTAATACGGTTAATTACCTCTTCCTCAATGTTTGTGTTCTTCGTTATGACTATTGAGGTGTCATCTACAAACATATTGACACTATGCTGCGTTACGTTTGGTAAATCATTCGTGTATAAGAGAAAAAGGAATGGCCCTAGAATGGAACCCTGTGGTATTCTTCTCTCTGATTTTAACCACGTTGACTGAATTATCCATGATATTATATTGGGCAGCCGATTGGTATTTTGTTTGCCTTTTTTTTTTTTTGAAAGGTTACAAAAATAAATATTTTAAACCGTTGAGATTGTCAAAGAATAATGGAATTTTTTTCTACCGAGCCTTAGGGGGAAGCATTCTGCGATCTCCCATATATTAAAGATTATGGTCCGAAGCATTGCTTTTAGGTTTTGTTTAGCTAACCGTTAATTGGAATTTGATTTTTTTTTTAATGAAGACACCTAATTCACATTCATTTAAATAACTGGATGATTCCCGGATTAAGTAGTTGTTCTTAATTGATTTTCTTTTTAAATGAAATACTTAAATCAGAGTGGTGGTAAGATTTTAATTTTCTCGCCAGAGTTACTGCAATAAAATGTTATTGCCTTGAAAGCTCTCCTTTTGTTTGGTGGATTAATAATCTACTACATGTATTTAAAATCGCAGCTTTTCCGTAGTACTGAATCTGGGTGACACACAGGAACTTTACAGGACTTGATGGCATAGCCATATCAATTTTCCTATAACAATTTTATTAAATTTAGTTTATTTTTAAAATTTAACTGTAAATATTTATTTAAATCTTTAATAACTTATCATTAAAACATTCTCGTATTAAAAACTGTGAACTTGGAGGAAATATTTGGTTCATTTCGGTATTTCAATTTTATTCATTATTCATTACCATTTCATCGTTAAACCTATACTTTATAGGTACATTTCACTTGAACTTACATTTAAACTTCATTAACACATGTATGTATATCATTTAACCATCTAATTTGAGAGAACGTTTTTTTACAATACGACACTATTCTTGTGGAGCCTAACGAGTTCGTTTTACTTTATAGATTCCCCGAAACTTAATTAAACAATTAAAAGCACAGCAATCATGCTCTTGTTCTTCTAGAAATACTTTCGTTTGCAGAGAAATATAAGTCAAAATTTAAAGTTACAATATTGTATGACACTAAAACTAACAATTCCTTTCAGTAGCATATAAACAACAGATTTTTGAAAAAGAGGTTAAAATATCTTGGGCGCAAACTTTTCAATTCATTTCCAAATAATACGATGTGTCAAACAAGTCTGGAATCTTGCAAATATTTAAAAAATTACTAAATGTTTCGTTTTTGAAAATTGGCGTATCGATGTAGTTAAAAACGGCGTATCTTGGAGGTGTAAAACCGTTTCTGTAACTATACAGAGTGAACCAGAAACTATACCATTTCTCTGTTTTAAATAAAACATCCTGTATATTTTTGGACATTCCAATAGTCCTCTGAAAGGTAAGTTAAAATGATAGATTCAATAGGATGGCGCTCTCACGCATTTTCGTTTAGCAGTACGTCAATTTTTGAACTAAATGTTTCCAAATCAGTGAATAGGAAGGTGAGGCGAAACTGAGTGGCCCGCCAGATCCCCAGGCCTCATTTTTTGGACTTCTATTTGTGGGGTTGTTTTGCGCGGAGATTTATTAACTAGAATGGAAATGGACTGCGTATTGACGTACCTCCAACACTATTTTTATTATTGAATTGAATTGAAAGACGATACAAGAAACTATAACGTTTTTATTCTTCTGACAGACAATACTACCACACTAAGTATATCACTAAATTAAATTTACTAAGTTTTCAAATGTTGAAAATAACGGTCGCTGCATAACATATAACGATACCTGTAATACCGATATATTTACAGGTACATACAAAATTATGTATCGATATTTTAGAATACCGAGTTTACAATAAAATTGGAACAATAAAATTCGAACGAATACAGGAGTGATTTAAAGAATAAGGTTTACAGAAATAGGCTGCCTAGTGAAGATTTAAACGCTCGAATTTGAAATCAGACACGTGAAATTCGATAGGATATTTTCGCCAATATCTTACGATAATTTAGGGACAGGCCTAGTTAACAATAGCAGACATTTAGAACATTTCATAAAGTAGTATGAAAATTGGACAAATTTTCAGGTGTTATTATTATTTTGATTGTGTTCTTGTTAATTTATTTAAAATTTGTTTTCGTGCGTTATTTTAGCAGATAAACACATTAAGCCCTAATTTATCTTTCAGAGGACTATTACAATCTTCAAAAATAAACAGAATGTTCCATTTAAAATAAAGAAGTTGGTGTCTTTAGACCTCCATGGTACGAGATTCTTAATTATATCCATGCGCCAATGTAGAAAATAAAGCATTTACTAATTTTTAAAATGTTTGCTATATTCCAGGTCTTATCGACACAGTATAAAGAAACAATTACAGCTACAGCTCTTTCCAAAAGGAGGAAGAAGAGAAATCTCTCCCCTTTTTAGAAATTATAATGTTATTTGAAGATCTGTATAGCAACAAATTCTACTTTATAATTTAGTAATCAATGATTTAGAAAATCAATATTTCATACAATTTCCTGAAGGGAGTTTGTAGATTTAAAAAGGCCTTCGGGATGTGGCTAAAAAAAAACGGATTAATGCTGTAAAATCTTTTATTTTTTACTCTTCACAATTTTAACATAATCCCTTTCGTTCCATGTGAATTTGCCATTGGTTAAAGCAGTATTGGAAGTCATTTTTAAAAAGCATGTTCATGGTTTCCGTCGCTTTGCCTTTGACAGCTTGAACTGTCTCAAATCTCGTTTCTTTCAACGCTGATTTTATCTTGGGGAATACGTCGGGCATGGTCGGATGGATAGGATGGATGTTCCAACAGAGGGATTCCATGCTTGCCCGAAGATGTCTTAAGAGACAGTGGGCCGGGATGTCGTTCTAATGAAGAATCCACGATTTGTTTTTCCATAATTCAGGCCGCTTTCTTCTTACGCGTTCACGGAGAGTAGTTAGGACTTCAAGGTAGTATTGCTGACTCACAGTTTGACCTCCAGGTACGCAATTTACCCGACTGGTTGCAGATGTAAGGTTCAATGCGAACGAAGGTCACGGCTCAAGGGGTTCGCAGTCGACTAGGGAGCAGGAGTGGAGAGAGTGGATGTCATGTGAACCAGCCGTGTGCCGTTTGACCTTCACATGCGCCCTGTCTGTCTGTATGAATAAGTAATATGAGTAAGTAAAAAAGATTTCTTTCCGTTGAAGCTTCCACGAGCAAGGTTTCAAATTTATTTGCAATACCACAACTTCATTATTTAGACATCTGCGCTTTCATCGTTAATATAATTAACAACGGGATTCTCGACATTCGAAACGTTATCACTTTAATCAAATAATAATAAAGGTTAATTATTGTGAAACCGTATAGCCCTGATGGACGGTAAAAGGAACTACACGCTTCCTAATTAGTTCTTACTTTCGCAGAATATTTAGCTATACGGCGACTGTGTCGTAAATTCTATAATGCTACGACTGCATCTCGTTTTGCGACTAATTAGAGGAAATTAAAAACGTGACGTACAAATTAAAGTGTTTAATTCACTTAGTCTTCCACCGGCGAGCTGTCGAAGCAGTTTCAGAAGTTTAGTAAATCTAATACGAAATGCGCGCACGTTCTTTGGATGTTATAGCTGGTACAACCGCTGCCAACCAATACAGTCATCCTTTATTATTAGAGGTGTGTGGTAATTACGGAGCAGAGCGGATTGTTTACCGATCCTAAATGAGGAATAAATTCAGAGCTAATTCCTTATTAAAGCATTATTTTTTTGTCTATATCCGTCATCCACCAACTTTATAGCAATCTACTGTAACCTGTACATACATGTGTATTAGGCAACTTTGGACAATCAACATTACCGCTAAATTTCAGAGCAAGTATGCTTCGCGCGGTGTCTGTCAGTCTTGCATTTGTTACTGAGGTTTAGGAATATAATAGAATCCAAGAAATACTTGTAAGGTGTGGGCAAGAAAAGACGTTGAATGATACATTAAAACTGAAGAGCAAAATCGTTCAAGCGTGGAATGGTGTAACAGAGAAGAAACTGTTATAGCCTTGCCTTGCTCGTGTACAGATCAGTCTGCTTAGATTGCATCCGACGAAAATCGACAAATCGAGTAGAGAGCAGCGAGTTAACAAAACGGACCAGTCGGTGAGCGTTGCACCTTTCCGTAACGCGCGCCGATTGGCCGGTTTTACTAACTCGCCGCTGTTATCGACTATCGCAGCGCTACTGTAATCGCACCCTTAGATATACATTTACCAGTTTTGGTTGTAGTAGACAATTGACCATGTATTAGGCCCTCGCTTATTCACATGTGAACTACGAGGATAGTCTGAAAAATTTGAAGCCTCAACATGAACCTAGGCGAAACCGAGGTCTGCAATACATCCGCGATCGCAAAAGCACTTACGACCCGACTGTCATATTATATTTTTCCTACTACCGACCCAAAATTTAAAAAAAACACCTTTTTATGACATTTTACATTTGCATATACGAGGTGTGAAACACGAGGTTCTAATTACCCTTCGTGAACGAGTGAGAAGACAAAGACCCGATTTGTGGAAGAGCAAATCTTGGATGCTCCACCAAGACAATGCGCCAGCCCATTCCGCCTTGTCTATGAAGGCGTTCTTTTCGAAATCCGGCATCACCGTGTTGGACTACCCACCATACTCACCCGACCTGACCCTCTGTGACTCTTTTTTATTTCCTAAGGTAAAATCGGAGCTTAAGGGGACAAGATTTGACAGTGTGGAAGCGGTGAAAGCGAAAGCGACGGAGGTTCTCAACAAGCTGATAGAAACGGACTTCCAGCACAGCTTTCGACAGTTGAAAATTCGTATGGAGTGTTGTAGGGATCGGCAAGGAGAGTACATTGAAGGGGATAAACTTTGTAATGTAATTGGTGATCAATAAAGTGTTTCGTAGCACCAGTCCGGTTATTTAATTGCCACACCTCGTATATTCACGTAATTGTCAAAGTTGTCAATTTATGTTATGCATTGACATCTATTAATGCATTATTAAATTTACGTCCCTACGTACGTAAAATTCCTTTATATCTCGCTGTTAGGGGCATCCAAGGAGAATAACCCGTAAGTCTCACTTACGTCCCTCCAATCAGGGCAGTAATGATTGACTTACTTAGCCGGTAGTACGAAAAAGTGGTTATCAATATGTCGGAAACCGCCACCTTGAGTTTCATTCAGTTATCAGTAATTACTTTTTATTTGACATATTTTTTCGTATTTTTTATAATCACTCGCGCGATTATATGTTACTCTAAAGAAAGTAGTGATTTTCCGTTTTTTCCAATAATATTTCAAATTTGTTTGGAATTGAAAATCTTTCTTAATGGAATCTTAGTTAGCACTCAAAACTGCACAACTTTGCTAATTCAAACAAATCTCTCTGTCACAGACATACTCCACCATGTACACCTCAAAAAGAATACTTCAGATTAAAATTTATTAGTTTACTCCCTTATCATTAAATCGTCGTGTTTGAATTAGATCTGTTTATGGTTTGTATCCCTTAGAGAACACGTATATGTGTTCAAATTGTTTCGTAAATATTTTAGAACTCCTTGGCACACCCTACTTGCCTCTAAGTTCAAACCTTATCAGCAGTAATTCTCTTTCTAAGTTCTAGGCGCTGTGGATTAGATTACGTTCATCTTCAGTAATTAATCAGAGCTCAGTTAACGTTTTAACGTTAAATTGAAAAACAAAATTGTAGCATTTTATCTCGATTAAAATATATTGCTGCTTAACTCCGTGTAAATAGATAAAAACATCACAACTTCGAAGACAGATGTTCTTCCATACAGCAAGTACAAAGTTTTAAATTTAAATGCATTTGAAAATCGTCTATTTCTGAATACTTGAAAATACTTGATATTTTTATATTAGCATTAACTTTCCTAACATCCCTAGTAAAAGAAGCTGCCCCTTTTAATATAATATTTGAGTAAGAACTGCGAATCATAGCAAAAGATGATTGATATCAGATACCAAATTTTACTCAAGACTTTAGAAATATAAAAGAAGCTTTTACTTGGTATCCCAATATCTACTAGATATTCTACAACAGAAAATACCGATTTTCTTAAATATCTCGTCAACTGTTTCTTTAATTGCCCATGTTATATCATTGCAATCAGAAAAAAAAATATATTTAATGAGAAAATAAAAGAGACAGATATTTATTAAAGAAATTGAATTTAATGGTGACGGCATTTCCGAAACATTGTATTAAAAAACAAATGTATTCTACACAAAAAGTTGTGCAATTTATTTTAGAAATTTTTCAAAGTTGTAATGAATGTAACCTAAAATCGAAGCCACCAGATTTTGAATTTGGGACGGCCTTCACATCTTGGAAAGCTGACTATCATTACTGTCACATTTTACTCTAAAAAAAAAAATAGCTAGCCTTCTTTACAGTTCAAGGAATATTTCAGATTTCTGGCTTCAAAAAGGACGAGTCTTAACTCAGATAAATTAGAAGAAACCTTCCTAGTACTAGTCAACTATTCTCTTCTTTCCGCAACATAATAATTATTAATCGCACTCGGTATACCGAGCTCTGGTAATAAATGATGCCATGAGAATATTTATACAAGCAAAAATTCACAACGTTTATGGTTTAGTTGACAAAACCTATTAAATTTACTGAGTATATAATTCACAACCCTGAGAAATGATATCTATTCAAAGCTTGGAAAATGTATTTATTTTATGACCGAAATTGGATATCTTAAAACCTAAAATGAAACCAAATTCATTTAAGAAGTATTAAAATTCGAGTGCTCTTTTCGCAATCGATAGTAACATGTAAAAGCCATTCAAAGAAATCTTAAGTCGCGGCAGAAGCGTGAGATGCACGTAAATAACGATGGAGGTCGCCATTATCGCTGCAAGGGCCGCAGTTTGTAAATCTCATTTTCGTAGAAAGTGTGTAAATAACTTCGTTCTATCGGATTAGGCAACTGATGCCGAGTTTCTGGTTTTGTGCATGCATTATGTATTCTTGGAATGCTACATGCTATCCTCTAAGGAGATTTGGGATTTGTATACCAAAATAATATTTTAGTAGATCACGTAGGCAAGTTAGTCAAGTTGGTTGTTTTGCGTCTATTGCTAGAAGTTTACGACTTCGTCCGTGGCTGTCAGTTGAACTGTGGCTGGGGTATACAAACTATAGCCTGTTTTGTTTACAAGGTAACACACGTTGTTAGATCATTTTTATGAAAATATATGGGAAAAATAAGGTAACGTAGTGCGCTGAAAAATTATTTTTTCTATAAAAATTGAAAAATTTAAATTTTACATGGAGAATATCCGACAAATTAATCTCCAAATACTATCACTTTAGTATAGTTCGTAGTAGTAACAGATTAAAAAGATTCTATCTCCTATAAAATAGGCGTAATTTCGTTCGAATCGGCTGCCCGCAAGTATATTAACCAGGCCTCTGTATTTTCAAAATTTATCGTCACAAGGAAAAAAGAAACGGGAAGCGCATCGCCGTTGTCCGACCGAGACCGCATATTTTAAATACCTTACCAGAGAGTAGACAATTAAATAACTTTTGATTATCATAAGCGTAGGTATCGATTAGTGAGTGAGGTAGCCTCGCATACGAAGAGTAGGATAGCGTGCTAAGGAAACACAGCTTGCAGTCCAACGGCGGTACTTTGTATATAATAAAAATCCAGTTTAACACATGTTTTAGATAGGTATAGCAAGAGCCAACGCCAGTAGCCGTCCCGAAATTCGCCGCCGACTGGCAAAAGTATCGCATGCTCTTGATATCACTTTATCGCATTCTCCATAAACAATAAATTTAGATAATCTTCGTTCGTATAACTTAAACGTGTTGTACTTAATACCGTAAATGTATGAGTAGCTATAGGTATGTTGTAAAAAACCACTTTCGTTTTTCAAAGACAACGAATATATGTATTTCCATTGATTGCTTTTTGAAACTAAGGTTGTGTTAGTTTTAATATGCCACATAAGAAATTTCACTTCAATAAATAATATAATATAATAAATACACGTAACTTCTAAATAGCTTAATACAGCGGATAAGAATGGAAAAAAATTGTAATAATATATAGGGTATTCCATTTAAAATAAAGTTGACAGCTATTTCCGGTATAACCGAAAGTGTTAGATTATTAAAAATATTTTAGTTTAATAATACACGGAGGGTATAGTATATTACCAAGTTTTCAGAATTTTGCAACGTGTACTCTTTCATATATCGATCGATGCAGTTCCCGGTGAGACACTGTATAGGAATGGTTTTGAGCTATTAAACTATTTGTTCTTTGTTATACAGGATACGTTCATAAGATGTAATGTTCAACGAATTTCAAAATGATAATGAAAATTAATAATTAATTGTAAGCATTCTTCAGTTATTTCCAAAGATAGATTTTTCACTACTAATTTAATTATGTTAATGTACTGGAAATGTAAAAGGAACAAATTAGGAATTTAAAAGAAAACAAATTTCCAGAACATTTTAAGATTAGCATGTGGACCATTTTACTACACGTCACACTAATTTGTACAACCACCTATATGTTATACATATTATATATTACAAGAAAAAACCCCTGCATTTCCACTCTAAGAGGGGAAGAGTAGCAGCCGTGCAAACAATATTGAAGGTTACCGAATCAGTGGTTTGCATAAACACATTCAAAGTTACCACGTCAGTACTAATTGGAAAATGCATAATATGCATATAATATTAAATGAATTTTAAAAAGCTAACAAAAATCGAAAATTCTAATGGGTATTTCATATTTTAAAATAGGATAACCTCCTGTGAAATTATACATATATACTGTGTTTAGTACACGTAGAGAAACGTCGTTGTCTACTGCAATTGATCGTGGTACACCATAAGGATTCTCTCTCAATCTTAGCAAAATATCAAGTTTCACATTTTCATTCATTTTCTTAGAACGCCCTGCATTTAAAAAATGCGTGACATCCTCAAATTCTCTACATAATCTCTCGATCTTACTGACTGGGAATTGGCTGATATTTCTATCTGGATATTTCGTATTAAACAAATTGCATACTTCTCGCTGAGTTCCGGTTTTATTACCACATCCAACAAGAATGACAATTTCTATGCGCCGAGTTTCACACAAATGAACCATACTTAGTTAACATTTAACAATTTTTTTTACGTAGTTTTAATGTAATTTTTTATTTTGCGATTTGAACCAATTGTAGTGCTGGAGTTTTTATTTTATTTGGCTGCTATCCCTAGGATATTTCTTTCCATCTTCTAAAAACCGTTGTCCTATCGTGTACAGCCAGTACTTCTTTTCTACTTATTTTATGTATGGATATAGTTCTTTTGGTCTCCTCTGATTACCCCAATTAATTTCAATCATAATCAGCCACATAACCTTCTACAGTGTAGTTGAGAATAGAAGCACTAAATAAAGCAAAATTTCATAAAAATGGCTCTGGTATAAGTTTTGAAAAATGTTTTTATACATTTGTTTGCCGTTTTCGATTACAAGAATTTCCTATAAATTAAAAGCTTCGATTTGAACGGCCTCATGGACGATGCTCTAACGATAGTTTTAGTTGTAAGTTTAGTTTTCAGTTTTAGGTTGGTTACATACCTATAGTTAAATTCATTTTTGAATAAAATAGCCTTTTTTCGATGTTCTCTTGCCTTTTTGTCGTTTTGTATAAAGTAATATTGTACGGATATCAAGAGTACATACATTATGCATATATCAATGCCTGCCAACTTGCAGCATATCCAACAAATTTATACCTCCATCAATTCATTTATCTCGCGATTTATTCGCTCGGTAAAGTATTCTGCGCTCCCGCGTAGCTGAAAAACATTGTACAACAAAAATACATTATTTTTGTGCTGGACACATACTAACGCTGCACATTATACGTATAGTATATGTGTACAAGAAGGGTATAAATTTTCTTTTTCCTGTCATAACATTAGCCCCTCGTGATCTCGTAAATTTTGCGGCAATGATGTACCAAAACACGTATGTCCATATATTTTCCCATGGGCGTAGAAAAGAAAATAGGTCGAAAAAAAGTTGCGAACGTGGTCCAGTCGGGGTGAACGCAATTTAAAATTCTGACAAAATTAATTTGCATTACGCGTCTCGTACCGAGAATTTCTCCTTTGTATGTTTTTTTATCTTTCTACCAGTGTTAATCCGCATTTCCATTTTTCTACTGGAGGGTGTTAGATAATTAAAAATAACAATTATAAGGGCCAACGGGTGTGCGAGAAAAATATAAAATAGCGGCATTAATCGAGATTTTCGTTTTGATAAATTACAAAACGGAGACAAAAATAGTAAAAAAATTCCTTTGCAATAAGAGCAATTTCCACCTTTGCGCCG
Source organism: Dynastes maya (assembly GCA_029619315.2). Classification (NCBI taxonomy): domain Eukaryota; kingdom Metazoa; phylum Arthropoda; class Insecta; order Coleoptera; family Scarabaeidae; genus Dynastes; species Dynastes maya. The sequence continues at coordinate 39,318,107 of JAROYE020000004.1, forward strand.
AATAATGGATATATTTAGTTTTGAGAATTCGGAAAGCAATTACCACATTAACTGAAAAATAAGGTTACATTCTATATAGAATCCTAAAAAAGTGTAGGGGAAGTGAAGGACAGTTGGTACCATGGGGGAATTGCGACAAAGTAAATTTTCCACTGTTAGATTTGTAACAAAAACAGTTGTGGTTATGAGCTGAAGTAGTTTGAGTGGTGCGTTATTATTATACCATTATTTGAAGATATTTGGATATTGAAAATATAAGTAAGTATGTTTAATTTTGACCATCGCAAATAACTTTTTGAGTTTATATTTAATCTTTATTAAAGACAAGAAAATGCTGTACATAATATGTATTTAGTATACGCATTATAAGATTTGGGGTTAGAATTAAATAAAATCAGCAACTCTTATCGTAACCTTAAAGCAGCAGTTCGTACTTTTTAAATAAATGGCTATCAAGGGAGAATTGGAACAAATATCTAAGGGTTAACAACTCTTCCATATGGTATTTGCAGTGTTTTTCTTTCGCCATTCAGGTCTATAGCTACAGTGAGGACAAATGCACCGTACCATTTACAACATTTTACTATAATATTAACATTAGATTCTTATTACCATGATATTTTTATAATACGTTACGTGCCAACGATTATTAATAACCAACAATCTTCTTGAAGTCACTTATACAGAAAATTATAAAAATCAAAACATAAAAAATGTCCCAACTCTCCTTCACCTCCCATATTCCTCTTCTTCTTTCTTTCTTATATATTTCGATATAAGTAGGCTTAGGCCTGCTTTATCCTATTCTGCCTCCCCCGATGTGGATGTCCAGCACTCCTTCCATCTCTTCGGCGGCCTTCCTTGGGATCTTCTGCCCACGAGGTTCCAAAGTTTCGCTCTTTTTAGAATGCTATTGTCATCTCTCCTATCCACATGTTTGTTCCATTCCTTTCATCTTCTTCGTTTGATCCACTTTGTTACTTTTTGTATGTTACTCATCTGACGGAGTTCCTCATTTCTTACTCGGTCTAATAGTGTTTTTCCATGTATGTCGCGTATTACTTTCATCTCTGTTGCTCCCATCATTTGGGTTGTCCTCGACGTGTCTGCTGCATAATTTAATACTGGTCTTACTGCAGTTTTATGAATTCGTACTTGCTCTCAATCGTAAAATTTATTTTTCGAGACCGAATCCTTCAGTCGTCCTGCTATTTGTGAGGCTTTCATCGTTTGTCTCTTAATTTCTCCCCTTAGGTCTCCAGTACTAGTTAATTCTGATCCAAGGTATATGAACTTATTGACTTGTTCTATTATCTCTCTTCATTTCCAGCTTATATTTTATAAGCTCTTTCACCATCACAATACATTTGGTTTTCTGTGTGTTTATTCTCATGTTGAACTTGTTTGTTTGTTTGTGAAAATCATGTAACAGTCGTTGGAGGTTATCCTCATTGTCCGATATCAGAACAGCGTCGTCGGCATAGCACACTATGTGAGAATAGATATTATCTATTTTGTATCTGAGCATCCTGTCGAGTGATCCAATAATTCTGTCCATAATGAGAATAAACAGAAAGGGGCTTAACGAATCATCCTGTCTTATCCCGGTGCTCTCTCATTTCTTCGCTTATCAGTTGTCCTACTTTGATGTTTGTTGTGCAGTGTTTATTTATTTCCCAAACGGCATTAATTAGGGTTGGATTTACATATTTCATTTTCAGCCATTATTTTAAGAATATCTGCCAGGCGGACTCTGTCGAAGGCCTTAGTGATATCTATGAAGCACATATAGGTGGACCTGTTGTATTCCCTTGATTTTTCAGCTATCTGTCTTAGGATGGATATGACATCGATTGTTTATCTGTTCTTTCTAAAGCCCTGCAGTTCAACTCTTATATTTATACGTTTGCTTATTTCTTCAAGTATCATTTTTGTAAATGCCTTTAATGTGCTATTTAAAAGGGTGATTCCTCGATAATTGTCTGGTGACATTTTTTAGCCCTTTTTGAATATCGGTATAGTTGTGCTATTCTACCATTCTGTTGGTATCTGTGCTCTTTTTTAGAATATTGGCAAACAGCCGAGTCAGTTCTTGAAGTAGTCTCTTGCCTCCATATTTCAGCATCTCATTTGTAACGTTGTCTGGTCACTCCTATTACATATACATATTGATATTTATGATTCCAACAGTATTTTATTCAATGGTGGTATCAATAAAACCTCAACTTTGTAAAAGTGGTTTTGGATTGGTAATGTAGTAAAACTTTGAACATACATATTGGTGTTGACTTATATTGAGAGCAATTAATGGTGTACAGCTAAAATTGGCAAATTTGTGTGTAAATTACGGAATAAAATAATAAAGTCAGATCTATTTCAATTTGTTAATATTTCTGGTCTTCTAATAACGTCAATTGTCAAACGTGCTTTACTTCCTAAATGTCTTTTAGAGTGCTCAGTATTTTCTTAACAATCTTTAATTAGATGTTCAAGTCCCGTTTGAAGATTTATAAGTAGGAGTTAAACATTCCACAGTCGACCTCAAGGATTAGAAATAATTTGATGATAGAGTGAACTTAGATATAGAGAAAAACGGGAATACGCTTCAGATTCGCGCAGATTGAGGAAAAATATTGCTTTGTAGATCAGCAAATGTAAGAATGTCTACTCAAGTAAAGAATATTAACATAATTAGGACAATAAATTAAATTTCTTGTAGTAATCATGTTGTCACAAAAAAAAACTATTTTGGAGCAAATATGCATGAGTTCTATTGTAATTTTAGAATTGACACCAATTGTATTCCTATGTTGCATTTACAATAGGAGAGGGAACCGCGACGTCCGTGTTCATAGAGGCTATTGTACCTTGTGTGGTACCTAAGTAATTAATAAACAGTTAACATAGGCGTATGTTTAATTTCTCTGTAGATATTTTAATTTTTACAGATTGCATATACATATGTAGGTACCTCGGACCAGAAGAGAAGTCTGATGAAGGCGTTTGAAAACAAATATAGCTAGAGTAGGAGTTCGCGGCTTTCCAGAACTATTTTAAATGTAAGTAATTTATGTTTTGTGTTCTTTTAGTGAAAAGGATTATATGGTTAAATGTGCGAGGAAGATTCTTAAATGGGATACACTTTCCAGTATTGCAATTAGTGGTGGTGGTGTTGTGGAACTGGAGGCTTCTACACAATTGAGAAGACAATTGAATAGTTTAATATTATTTGTGAAAGAACTAATTAATTAGAAACATTTTCGAACACGTAATTCCAGACGCATACGCATGCAAAATTCAGTATTTTACATGTGATAAAAACTGAGAATATTTTCTACACTCAGTCTTTATCACGTTTAAATGTAATATACTGAATTTTGCATCATCGTAAGTATTTTTGTTACATTGCATTGTAATACAGCTAGATCTGGCACACAAGGGTTATTGTAGTTGTAACGTTAATTTTGTGAATAAAATCATATCATATATTGATATTGTCAAGACTTTTAGAAAATGTTGTAGTTGAATTAAAATTCCCGCGTTTACCGCCTTTCAAAATGGCAGCCTTCAATTTCATTCTTTACGTGCAGATTGAAGCGTATGCTCCTCCCCTATAGATCTCTGGTATAGATGCATGTATATGTCCTTCATTTGAGTTACTGCATCTTACCTTTCCCTGATCTTGCCAGATGTACAAGTTCTTCTCGCTAAGTATAAATGAAATGTGTATATCTATTTACATTGAACAACACGTAGTTCGGTTATATCCTCGTACAATAAGTGATACCAATCATTTAAAATGTGGCCCTATCTACAAATTACACGTGTATACCGTGTTAGTAATTTCCATAGTAAAGTGAACCGTTAATATATGGACAGTGTTGCAACGTTTGTCCGCTATGAAAGTATAAGGTGGGGAGTCGCGCCAAGCGAATCAGTCAGTAAGAACTCAATCGCCGTCAGGAGAGGATCGCGCTAGACTTTAGCCATGCATTATACCCTTAGTTCATTTCTTTAATTGATCATCCGTGCCTTTCTCGATCTTTTCTCTTTGGCTATTTTTGATATGCTTTGTGACTCGAAATTATACTGTAGAATAGTTTTCTTTTTATGTTCTTATAAACTAAGAAGTCGTTAAATGGTACTACGGTAGAGGCAGTATTGCAAATGACTCTTTATTTGAATCTTTATTATAATAATACGTTCAACTAAATTTTTACACATACGAATACGATTCATTTTACTATAAAATTCCATTACCTAGATTTAGAAAACATGTAAGCATTTGTTATGCGCTTATTATCATTTGAACATTTGGTATCTTTCTTTTGTCGGGACCAATTCTTACATGGCGGAGTTGCAATTTATGTGAAAGAAACCATGTCAACATTATCACGAGACGACATCACAGCTTACAGCATAGTGCAAGAAACAGAATGTTGTGCAATTCAGTGTTTTTCTGCGGTTATAGTGATAGCAGTATACAGACCCCCTACTTCCAATTTTAATTGCTTTATTAACACCATGACATCCATTCTTAATAAATTGCGCGGCGAGGACAAGATCATTGTTATTGCTGGAGATTTTAATATTCATTTTAACAATAGTAACATGTTCAATGTTCAATTTTGTGATTTACTTGCTTCTTATAACTTACACATAACTGTTGAATCTTCAACTAGAGTATGCGAATCTAAAGCGTCTTGTATTGACAATATTGTTGTTAGCATTCCTTCTGAATCTTATGAATCCTCATGTATTGATTTATATTTATCGGATCATTTTGCTCAACTTATTAGCTTTCAATTGGAACAAAACCCAAGTGCTTGTAAAGACTATGCAATGAAACGCAATGTAAATTCCGATGGTCTTGATCAGTTTCTACGATACTTAGAGCATGAATCGTGGCAGTCAGTATACGAAACAACCTCAGTTGAAGACTGTTTTGATAAATTTTATGAAACCTTCATTTATTATGTTGATTTGTGTTTTCCATTTCAAAAGTACTATACCCACAGAAATAGTAACAATTTGCTCTCACCGATAATTTTAGAATTAAGAGAAAAATTAGCTTTTTTAAAAGATATGTCGCAAAAATATTCAATCTTCAGAAACGAGTTCACTGCTTTTCAACAATATTACACAAACTTTATTCAAGAATCGAAATTCTTATACAACCAAAAGTTTATTTTGAGTTCAAAAAATAAAATGAAAGCAATTTGGCAGCTTATATATAAGACTAGAGATGCTTCCAAAAATCGTAAAAATAAAATATTACCTAACAATTTTACCAGTAATGCGGCCCTGTGTTCTGCTTTCAACTCATACTTTTCTGCCGTCGCATCAACTACTTTAGCTGATAAATTTAATGACAACTGCCGCATATCTAATATTGATAAGTATTTGCGTAATCATGAAAACAGTTTCTTTGTAACTCCTGTGAATAGCAATGAAATTATGGAATGTGTTAAAAATTTAGATTCATCTACAACGCCTGATAAAAATAATTTAAGTTCCTTTATTTTGAAATATTGTGTGGAATATATTGTTAGTCCTTTATCGTACGCAATTAACTTGTCATTTGAGCATGGAATCTTTCCCTCTAAATTAAAAGTATCAACAATACATCCTTTACATAAGAAAGGTGATATTAACTCTCTTGACAACTACAGGCCAATTAGTATTTTACCTATTTTTTCTAAAATATTTGAACGGTTGATGACCAAAAGGTTAATGCACTACTTAATAAATCAAAATATATTACAGGATACACAGCACGGTTTTATTTCAGGTAAAAGTACAGATACTGCTCTTTTTAGTTTTCTAACACACGTTTATAGGGCGTTGGATAATCGAAAATTCATTTTGGGGTTGTTCGTTGATTTATCCAGGGCTTTCGACTGTGTTAATCATAACTATCTTTTGTATAAATTGGATAAGCTGGGTATTCGTGGAACAGTCAAGCAATGGTTCATGAGTTACTTGAGCAACAGGCAACAGAGAGTACGTTGCGACAATGTATTTTCTAATGTGGCTGTCACAAATATTGGAGTACCTCAAGGCTCAATACTTGGACCAACTCTGTTTCTGGTATTTGTAAATGATATAGTACATGCAGTTGATCACATCGATTGTCACCTTGTCAATTACGCAGATGATGTTAGCGTGGTTGTACAGGACGATACTTTAGAAAAACTCTTTCAGTGCACTCAATTAATCTATGACAAGTTATGCAATTGGTTTTCAGATAACAGACTTGTCATTAATCAAGCAAAGACAAAGTATGTGTTATTTGCTAATCCCAGATCCGTTGCTTTGGATTTATCACTCTTTTCCAACAAGTTATCGCTTAGTAATAGCGCTGCAGTATTGGGTTTGGAAATCGACAGTAACCTTAAATGGGATTAAGATCAAGATTATGTTAATTGTTTATGTGGTAAATTGGGCAGGGTTTGTTTTGCATTGAGGTCCCTGCGCAAGTCATGTAATCTGGACACCATGAAAACCTTTTATCATGCTAATTTTATATCTGCTGTACATTATGGTGTAATTCACTGGGGTTGTTCTCCATATGCATACCGTGTTTTTCTCATGCAAAAACGAGCCCTTCGTATAATGTTCAATTTAGGACCGTTGGAATCTTGTAAAAGTATTTTTAGTAAAAATAACTTCCTAACATTTTATGGAATATATATATTTGAAGTCTTATGCTTTGTGTATAAATATTATAATTCATTCAGTAAAAATAATGTTTCTCACAATTTTAATACTAGACAAGAACATTATCTTTTTGCGTCTAAGCATTCAACAGCAATTTTTCAGAAAAGTCTCGAATACAGGGGTTGCCTTCTATACAATAAACTGCCTATAAGCATAAGATCCATTAATTCATTTCATTTGTTTAAAAAACATACTAAAGAATACTTACTACAGCGCAATTGCTACAGTCTAGACGACTATGTTAACTAGTTTGTATGTTGCGTTTTCTTGGTTGACCTGTTTCTTCGTGTTCTTCGTGTTGTGTACTATGTATGTGCATTGTATGGAACATTACAGAAATAAATGTGCTTATTATTATTATTATTTAATATATTGGATATTTGGAAATAAAAAAATGTAATCTAGTTATTTTATAATGAGAGGTTCTATTTAGTTTTGGAATTCGTCATTTTCCTTTTAAATTAAAGACGTTTTCTTTGCTTGATATACGACAATACTATTTATTTTGAAATAATCAACGATTAAAGTCCATCAATACGACAAAAATCAAATAAGGTGTATTACGTATTTCGTAAAATCCGTGCCGAGCTGTTACCTCAATTACGTATGCTAGGCGATTCACTTGCGAGTGTGTACGCCTGTCTAGGGGCACTGACGAGCGGAGCGGACGTTCCTAATATAAGCGCTAACATTATTCGCTGTATGCATGGGACTCGCACCTACAAATGAATCCTTACCTACCCTAGTATATGGTACTACGATGACCAAACTGCTTCACCGGAAGTAGTAATCAGTTAGAGTAATCGGTAACACACGGACTCCAAATAGTAGATATACAATCCACCTTACCTTCCAAAAATTAAGGTAAGGCTAGTATCATCTTTTATGGACATTAAATGATAATTTGTAGTCAAAACTAGTTAAATTTTCCCTTTAGGGGTATACAAACTCTATCGAGCCTATTTAATGTGATTTGATACCTTCCTATACAGTATCCAAATTCGCGCGAAGCTAATGAGCGCAAAAACGTTTAATTACCGAACTGCATTTTTATGCTGATGATGTTCGCAGCAAATAAAAGTTTCTACTTCGAGAAAATGTGCGTTACACAAATGCAATTATTTATAATCTATACAGTGCGAATTTATATTATCGGTAACTACAGCTTGGAAGTTTTTGTCTATCGTGTAAATTATTAACTTATTAAGAATGGAACCTAGTATCAGTATTTCACTAAATCGTTCTAAAATACGTGCACATATCGTCATATGTAAACCAGAAACTCAATTTCAAACGTCCACAACCATCCATGCATCCAAGCACATACATCACGGGGATACTCCAGAGACAACAGGGTATAGGATAAGCAAAAAAGCAGTGAACATATATTTTGCGTTGATATACAAAGCCATGTAGATGGCATGCGTTTCCTTTTCCTACGCGTCTACCAATGTCGAAATACGATCAGATCAATTTAAAACATCGCTTTTGTGCCGGTTTAGTACGACGAGCGCCCATTTTGTGTGCAGTTACGGTAACACAATGTTTGCTCTCTGACAAAATTATGTCTGGATGGGGCTTCTGCATGGGTTTTTAATGCTAATACATTTAAAAGTTGAGACGAATGGTGTAAACTAAAATATTTAAGGCATTCAATCCTTTGAAACGCTGATGGTGTGTCGTGGCGGTTTATTTTTTCTATTATACACTGCGCGGCAAAATATTTTTTCTATTATACATTGCGCGGCAACATTATGGAATAAATTTCTTAAATTTGATGCAATTTGTTTTTTCAAGAAATGCCGGGACAGATCAATTTTATTTTTCAAAAATAAACATTTTTGCATCATTTTTAAGTTTCCTTTAAATGACAACTTCCAATCTTCTTTATTTTGATAGGTCATTTAATTGCCTAAGTGGTGCCATCAAAATTTTAAATACCTCCTACAACAAAATTTTCGAATAAAAGTCATTTAACATGTAGAAAACTAAAATTTTATTAATAACAAAAAGCAAAGATAAATGTCGTTATTCAAGAAATGAAATGATTATTTCCTTTAAATTAATAAGCGAATCTATGGATCCATTCATTTTGTATATTGCGAATGACGTCAGGGGTAATTCGACTAATTTCATACGTAAATTTAAGTTTTAAAATCTTCTGGATTTTGTCGTCCATCAACATAGATTTTTGATTTTCAATACCCTCATAAGAAAAAATCAAGCACCGTAAGATACGGGGCCCGAAGGCCACTTTATTGGTGCTCGCCTATCGATCCATCTCACAGGAAAATTGTTTAAAAACTCGCGAACAGGACGTGCAAAGTGCGGAAGTACACCATCATGTTGAAACCAAATATCGCCATTTGGTAAGTCAAGATTGTTCCTCACATTTGATTTAATTTTTTCAATAATAGCATTTATCTTTGCTTTTTGTTATAATCAAAATTTATGTTTTCCGCTTTCTAAATGACTTTTATTCGAAAATGATCTATCAAAATAATAAAAAAAATTGGAATCTGTCATTAAAAAAAAATTACTGGAAAACCAAAAGTGGGGGAACCTTAAAATTGATGCAAGAACGTTTATTTTAAAAAATTTAAATTTGCAGTTCTTAGTTTATTTATTGCAAAAATAATACGTATACAAAAAATCGAAATTAATCAGTTTTAAGGTTTTTTTTTTGGTTCGCAAAGAATACGTTCATTATCGACTATCTAGGCTCTAGGTTCGCCTAGAGATCTGCAACTTCATTAATCTCAACCTGGTTCGGGTACAATTTTAAGACAATTACCGTGAGATCCTCTCACTCCTCCTAAATGATCACTGACCTGTAGAGTAACCTAAACTTGCGGACTCGCATAGGCGTCGGTATTACGGGTTAATATAAGAATACGAAAAATTCATAAATAAACTAAACCGGTAGAGAAGCAGGCATGTAGTGTCGACCTTGAATATAAATCATGTTAAACCGCGCTGAGAGAGATTTCGTTTTAGTACCGGTTGAGCTGTTGCCGAGATTAGTCGAACGACAAAGTTTTTTACTTACGTGTCGCTTTTGAAAATATAGCTGGTGTTTTTTGTGTGTTGTAGTATTATACCAAGTACATAATTAGTGTATCGTTTCATATAGAACTAATATTTACATACCTAAGAAAACAATGCCTCGTAATAGATTTGCTACTAATGTACATGAGTATGTGTCACCTTTTCCCCATTTGAAATATGACGGTAGTGCAGTTTTTTGCTTAATATGCAGTGTATGCATTGGACAGAACTGATTGCCAAAGGCATGTCAATGGTATTAAGCATATGAGAATATTTATTCTTGTCGACGCACAAGGTTTAAAGAAGTAACTGTGGAAACATATGCAATGATGCAAGTTTACAGTAGTTCACATCCTGATGCCTCTAATTTGTTGAATAATTAGCAAGTAAGTTTATTTATGAATTTTTCGTATTCTTATATTAACCCGTAATACCGACGCCTATGCGAGTCCGCAAGTTTTGGTTACTCTAGTAATAACTAAGGGTTTTAAGTAGCGGGATATTTTGTCGGAGACACTCTTTAATATGGCATTAGGGCACATAATAAGGAAAATAAATAAATGCACGATAAGAACAGGAGGAGGACAAAAGGTTGCATATGCGGACGACGCAGTACTAATAACCAAAAGGAAAGATATAATGCACAAAATGTTGGAGGAAATAAGTGAGGAAGGGAAGAAGTTAGGATTAGAAATAAGTAGCATTAACAATAGAATCGAAGAAATCGAAGGTAGCGGAATTAAACTAGGTAGTCACGAGTTCAAGGAAGTTGATAAATTCAAATATTTGGGAATTGTGATATCTGGTAATGTGGACAGGTCAATAGAAATTAAAGAAAAGATCATATCGGCAAATAGAGAATTCCAAGTCAACAAAAAACTGCTAACAAGCAAGATTCTAACAAGAAAAACAAAGATGAAAGTTTATAAAACTCTAATAAGGCCAACAATTACGTACTCAGCGGGAATAATGACCATGACAAAACAAGAGGAAGAGAAGTTAATAATCGCTGAAAGGAAAATTCTTAGAAATATACTAGGCCCAAAACGCACAACAGCAGACTAGTTTAGAAGAACGACGAACCGAGAAATAGCGCAACAACAGAAGGAAGACGTTGGTAAAATTAAGGAACAACGAATGAAATGGTTGGAGCATATATGAAGAACAAAAGAAAACGACTTTTCACAAAGTGGCACAAACCAGCAAACAGAAAAAGATGAGGAGGATTAAGGTCAACGTGGATCCAGGAAATGAGAGAGGATTTAAAGAGTTTGGGAATAAGAGATTCAGAGGATAAAACAAAGGACCGGAATTTATCAACAGATAGAATTATATGATCAACTGTGGTAATTTGGATCTGGTAAGCCTCTGAAAAGAAGCAACGCAACTACACGAGGAGCGTTAAGCCATACATACGTTACTGAGGAATAAATGCTAATTTTTGGCAAATACCAACATCGCACATTTCGCTATGAGGGAATGTTTCTCTTTATGAAAATTTATTTTCTACGATCACGTCCAAATATTTTCTGCAGTTTTTACAAAACTTCGTTGCTTTATTAATTAGACAAATGCGAAAATAACCAATTTTTGATTAACCTATTTAGAAGCTATTACAACCTATAAACCGTTTCCAATTTATGGATAGCTACACGTATAAACTATTAATCAATATTATCCCATACAACTTTAAATTTCGTTGCAGTTTCCTCTGTCCGGCCATCTAGCGAGCAATGAGCGAATCGCTAACAATTCCTCTCGCAAGATTTCTCCTGCGTTCAAGTTCGAACTAACCCACCATTTCATAGATGGAGCCACATGTCCGAAAGAAGAATCAATGAAGAAATGTTTATTGATTTTTCAAGTAAAGAATAAGATAAACATACCGCAAAATCATATTACTGAAAGATACCTTCATTCTGCATGAGCAACAAATTAAACTGTTGTATGCAAGTGTTAATAATTTAGGTTGTATTTAAATTACATTTCGCTTAAAAGCGAAATCTGGTAAAGTTTACATTTGTTCAAAGTTAAACGAAGCGTTCTAGTACAGAATGACAAAAAGCGAAGCACAGCTTCGAAGCTTAATTAAATAGAAACTTTCTTCGCCACGATTCAGTATCAACCCAGTTTAATTCCTCTCGTTTGGGTACAGCTAATGGATTACATATAGAATAGCAAAAGAAAGACTTAAACGAATTTTGTTTTGATGATCCCTGCTGATATGGATAATGAAATCAAATGTTCTTTACAATTAAAGCCCTTTCAATAAATTCTGAGTTATTTATTTTACTTACGTGCGCTGCTTAATGTAAATAGTCAATGTCAATTATGTTTCTACCTCTTTTCCTTGTCTTTCCCCCTGATCTTAATTTATATTCAAAGGATCATTCATTCCAGGAGGTCATTTCAATTAAACTGTCGGCTGCAGATTCTCATTTGTTTTCTCGACAGTAAAACAAATGCTATGTGTTGAAATAGTCGCTTGAGCAACTTCAATTTACTCTCTGCGTTTTTTAACAAAATTAAATACGGAATGTCAGATGAGAAGTTTGTTTCAGAAATGGGGTTCCGTTGGAAAATAAATATTCCTTTTCCACGGCAGAAATTTAAATAAATGAAATAAATGCACGGCTGGTTATGGCAAGTAATTCTCATCATGATATGATAATGCCCAAACTCTGTTGAACGTCTAGTTAATGTTTTAGGGTATTTTTCGATATAGTCAAAAACACTCCATGTAAGTGCTTTTGATTTATTTTAGTACGTAGTAAAAAGTTGGTAACTAATAGTTAGTTATATACTTCTCCGCTACTTAATAATAATAATAATAATAATAATAACAATAATAATAATAATAATAATAATCGTTTATTGTGCCAGTATTAGAAATAAAGTAGAAAATTGTACAAAAACATTGGACTCGTATCTTAATATATAATAGTGTTAATTGTATCAGTTAGATAAGGACAAATGCAATACTGGAGCAAAAGGATCTAGGTCAGCAACAAGTTTACTGATCTTCCCCTAGACCCGCATACAGAGAACCACAGACACGCGTAAGTAACAAGCACTATCTATAGGTAGTAGGTTTGCGCACATAGAATGAGTATATAGAATATAAGTAAGAAAAATGAAATAAAATAACTGTTGCAATGCAGAGAATCAAGTCAAAAACAGATGCAGTCACTGGCCCCCATAGTAGTAAGTTTTTACCCTGATTTTGAACATTCGAATAGGCAGCCGCTTGAACCGGTTGGGTAAAGCGTTATAAATCTTAACAATATTATATGAAAGGACCTAGTAAACAAAGCCGTCCGATGTATGGGGGGAGAGAGTAAATTTCTAAACCTCAGGTTAAGATTATGAACATCAGTTCTATAAGATATTTTGGAATACAAATACTGCGGTGATCGAGAGAGAATAATCTTATGTGAAAGGACTGCATAATGTAACGATCTGCGATGCGCCATGTTCAGCCACTGATTATATTTTAGAGTATGTGAAATCGGATGAGGTCTCCTTATTCCGTGTATGAACCTAAGACAAGCATTTTGCGCTTTCTGTATTCGTCTTGTATCAATAGAGTCTAAACATGGGCCATACACAGTGTCACAATAATTAAAATGAGAAAGTACCAATGCGTCGCACAGCACTCTCTTCAGCCTAGGGCTCAGATACTCCCTGCTACCGTAGAGTACCTTAAGTTTTGCACAAGCCAGCCCGAGCAACGAAGTAACATGTTTCTTAAATCTCAGATCACCATCCAGTTCAACACCCAAAGTTTTCACTGATTGCATTAACGGAAGCCGGCAATTGTTTAATATAAGTTTCAACTTGTTTGATACGCCTAACTGAGCTGCTGGACGCCCTAGTACTAGTACTGCTGTCTTTTTAGGATTTAAATTTAATCCATGCTTTAGGGAGGTTTCAGAAACAAGTTTCAGATCCGCATTAATTCTTTGCACCGCCAAATCAACATCAGATACTGCAAAGGAATAATAAATTTGCACGTCGTCGGCATACATACGGTGCTTGCAGTACCTTAAATTACTGAGAAGGAACGAGGTGTAGATGGTGTACAACAGAGGCCCCACTACGCTGCCTTGTGCAACACCTCTAGTCAAAGGAATGCTATTAGAGACCGTAGCGCCGTGAACTTTAACTTTTTGTGTTCTGCCAGTCAAATAGTTTCTAAAGAATGCAACAGCTTCATTACCGAAGCAAATGTATTTCAGTATGTTTAGAAGCAATTCATGGTCTACTGTGTCAAAAGCCTTGGAATAGTCGAGGCATACCAATACAGTGACCCTACCCACGTCAATGTTGGAAAGAATATCATCTACAATAGACACCAAAGCAGTCGCACAGCTGAAACCAGGTCGGAATCCAGATTGCTGGGGCGGCAAAACAGAATGTAATTCTAAGAACTCCCTCGTTTGGAGGGAAACAACTGTAAACAGTTAATATTAAGTAGATTTCCAAATTAAAAATCGTTCATGGTTGGTGACTTACATTTCATGTGATTCCAAGGGTGTTTATTATTTATATATGCTATTTATACAGACGTAATGATGATTGTTCAGGGACATAAGTAGTTGAGACGTAATAAGTAGAGTTGCTCAATTTGCGCCAACAGCCAGTGGCGGGCGCATAAAAGTTTACACAAAATAAATAGTCATAAATAAAATATAATACGTGCTCAAACACTTACCGTCTTAAAAGTCTTCCGTGAAATCACAAAGTGAATAACGTCTGTTAAATATTTGCACTATTAGATATGTTTCCACAGTTGTTTCGGCAAACCGAGTGCGGCGTGAGGAAAAAGTGTGTTTATATGCAGAAAACGAACGTTCTACATCTAGTGACGTTATATTTGCGTAATTAAAATAATCTTTGGAACAACTTAACGGTTCTGTTGACGCACCTTCACAAATTTGTCTTAATGTGCCAAAATCAGAATCTTTCTCTAAAATACTTTCAACCCTTTCTAGAACACAAACATTTTTTGCGTCTTCTACCGCGCATAGCTGTGCGTGAACATGTTGCTCTATTTGTAGAGATTCCGCTAACAACACTGAAGGATTTTGTAATTTTTATATTGCCTCCACTAGTCCGAAGTAATTGTTCTGAATACTTTTTAAATCCGTTTTAACCGGACTATCTTGAAATTTCGACTAGCTTTCCTTGATAGCCGCAGCTTCCTTTGGATCGAATTGTAAAACCACATTCTTAATATTCTCAAAATATTTATGATAATAAAACGCGGCCTATAACCATGTTCCGCAACGTGTAAGAATAGGTACTGGTGGCTCAGGCATACGAAGGCACAGTCTGCGAAATTTGCGAATACGTTTTGGGGATTTGACAAACACTGCTTTTGTATGCGTTATTAAAGCGTCTACCTGAGGATAACATTTTAATATGTAACAATGTTTTTTAAGAGACCGGCCTACAGAAAGCACGTTTGCGGCACTATCACTCATAAACATCAACAGTTGGTTTGTTGAAAGTTCAAACTTTTCCAATGTATTGAACACTAACTTTGAAATTACTTCGGTAGTACATTGTTGTACTCGTCTGGAAGCTAATAGCATTGAAGGTGACGATTGAAGCGGTTCCATTGTACGTACCATTACATTAACCACAGAATGTTTTTTACGATCTGTTGTTTCGTCCACACATAACCATAGTTTTTTATCTTTCAACTCCGATTTAATTCTTTTTTCAACATGTTCACGAGCAGATGGCACAATTCTTTCTAACGATGCCCGACTTGGTAATTTGCAGTACGAATATTTATTCCAAAAGAAGACATATCCTTCCTTGTCTAGTAAATTAAACGGTAGATTACATGCAATAAAGGTAACACATAAATTAAATTTGAATTTGTCATAGTGTCGTGTGCAATTTTTTTTTGAAGAATGCTGTTTACTATTTACGTGACGTAGACAATCCCTTTCGGACCAACACATTATAGGGATGTTACAAACGTTGAATTTTAACGCCATCATAATTTAGGTCAGGCATTTCTACTATAAATTCTGTAACTTTGTCCAACATTGGTCGTTTTCGCGACATAGGTAAGATTTTTAAAACAAACGTAGAACTACGAAATAGTATTTACGGCAGCGTACATGTATACACAACAGATCTGGTTGAGACTCGCAGTTATATTGAGGGTTGTATCGAACCTCCGCCACTGCCCGCTGGCGCTAGTGAGCAACTATAGTAATAAGTATTGCTCTGCTTTTACACTTCAATTTTATAACCAAACGAAATCTTAAGCTGATTAGTTTTTGTCCTATAGTTTTTGGAAATTTTAGCAATTATTTTTACTTTTAGTTTTAAAACAATTGAAACGAGGATGCAATTACGTCGTTACATAGGTCAGTTAATGTGGATTTTGTCATTTCAGTCATCTAGCGAAGGTTTTTTTCGATATAACTTATCTAAAATTTAGAACCAATAATAAAACTAAACCGTGAATAAGTGCTTAAATGTTGCTGATATGACGTTTTATTTCTTCATGTGTTTCAACTGCGCAATATTTCTTGCAATTCTTTTCATTTCAGTCAGGAAAAACATTTATATATTTATGAATTATAGTATATCTAACTAATAACATTAAGTGGTACTTTAATTAAGATTACGTAACATAATTGGCTGATATATAATGAGCAGATTACTGAGAAAATTGGTTTGTTATTTCTAAGTGGACAACCGTGTTGTTTCCCTTGGAATAGATTTTATCGAAAGGAGTCAGCGATTTTGCCTCCATCCGAAGATTTCATTATTGCTGCGTCAAAAACGTTGAAAATTAGATTACCTGAATTAAATCTGCCAACCGTAGTAATAATTACAGTCGGAAAAGTACTTTGAGAGAAGATAGTTCAAAAATTCTGCCGTGTTACAAATTCGAATAATTTGCGAAAACTCCCATCTTTCCTGAGTACTTATGCAAACGGAAGAATATAATCAAGATTCTTTCAACGTTGAATACACAGTGTTATTAACGTCAGCGAAAAGAAAAAGACGCCCTTCGTGGTTTAATGAACCGTTGACCGTAATTAAATTTCAGACGCTTTTAGCGAAACCGTTTCGTCTTTCTTCCAGTTCACGTTGGTGAAGGGTACGAGTACATTCGGAAATTAAAAGGAAGGGTACTAGGCCCGAAAGTTTTCTATTAAGATCAGGGCGAGCTCGTCTGAAAGCGAAGACCAGGTAAGATACGAGGTCTGTTCAAAATATGTCCAACCTTTGGCCGGAAAAAATCGAACTGTTCTCCTACAGATGTGAAAGCTTAATCGCCTTCAAAATACTCTCCTTGGGACCATACACACTTACCCCAGCGTTGCTGCCACTGTTGAAAGAATCTCTGGAAGACCGTTTTTAAAATGCAGTTTAGCTGCTCCGTCGCGTTCTGCATAATGTCCTCCCGAGTGTCAAATCTTTTCCCATTCAAGGGCATTTTCAACTTGGGAAACAGCCAGAAGTCACAGGGAGCCATGCCCGGAGAATGAGGAGACTGATGAACAACTGGGATGCTGTGTATGGTCAAGAAAATCTGAATCAGATGAGAAGAATGCGCCGGTGCGTTCTCATGATGCAGCTGCCAGGTTCCCGCTGTCCACAGATCGGGTCTCTTGCGCCACACGGCATCACAAAGACAACGGAAGACTTGCTAGTAGTACTCCTTGTTAATGGTCTGTCCGTGAGGAGCGTACTCATGATGAACCATCCCACGGTAGTCGAAGAAAACTGTCTACATCACTTTTACATTGCTGCGTACTTGCCGTGCTTTCTTTGGCCTCGGAGATGTTGGATATTTCCATTGAGACGACTGTGCCTTTCTTTCAGTGTCGTATCCATAAAGTCCTACACAATTTCTGCTCGCAGTTCCTTATGCTCCGCCGTTAGAAACTGCGACACGAATTTTGCGGACACTCTCCGGAAGCCCAAATCATCATTCAAAATGGCTTACACGGAACCAATGCTTATCCCAACCTCGTCTGACAATTCTCTAATAATGATACGGCGGTCTTGCAGGACCAAGGTGTTAGCCTTTTGAGTGGCATCGTCGTTTCGACTTGTTCAGGGTCTGCCAGAACGTGCGTCACTGTCGACCGTTGTGCGACCATCTTTGAACCGATTGTACCAGTCCTTGATTTGTGTAGTACCTATGGCATGGTTGTCGAAAGCTTCCTGAATCTTCCGAATGGTGTTCACTTAAGTATTACCAAGCGTCTGACAAAATTTGATGCAGTAGCGCTGCTCCAGTCGTTCTGTCACTTCGTGAAATTTGCAAAACACGACGAGCCGACAGTACACTACCGCACTCACGTATTAGCAACTGCCGAAGATCAAGCTACGCACGGGATATTTTATACACATATACACATGCGCACGAGAGTACTCCACAACTCCCTACCAAATATCAATGCACTCGCTTTATTAATTTCGCGGGAAACGTGGCAAATTGGATACGTTTTGAACAGACCTCGTACTTGGAAATTTAATGTTTAGCACAAAAAGATGCTATGGCGTCCTCATCCTGTAGCGCTTAAAAAGTTAATAAAAGCAAAGTAGTCCTAAGTACCGAATCGATGAAAAATGTTTGAATATATTAGAATATATTATTGGACGGCTGTTCTAGAAGAGATTAAAATTTTGGGGCAAGTTGCATCGATTTAGAGAAGTTATGGTAGATTATAAGTTTACTTACTACCCAGTTCCATTGGAGAAGTGAAATAATGAAGGCTTATCCGAAAGAAATGGAAATCGGGAATTAATAAAAGGTGATTCGTTAAGGATTTCTACCTAACAGTCTCTGATATTTTTGAAACGTCAACGACAATTACATCATCAAGTGATGTTTACAAAGTAGAAACGTGTACAAAAGAAGTCATGGAGCGATGCAGAATCCAGCAACGTGCTAAGATGGTTAGGGCTTATTATGAAAATGGGTGTTCGCGAAAAAATGCATTTCAGGCATTACGTGAATATTTTGGTGTACACCATCGACCTTCGGAACGCACAATTTGGAATGTGGTTCGGAAATTTAAGCAAACTGGGGCTGCAAGCACAGTTAAAGCACCTCAACGTGTTCGTCCAAAGCGTTCGGAGGGAAACATGGCTCTCGTTCGTGAAAGTGTGGCCGAAGAACCAATTCGGCGTCGATCCCAACAACTGGGACTCTACTACTCCACTACACAACGAATCATGGCCAACGATTTGCATTTGCATCCTTACAAAATGCAATTGATACAAGATTTGAAGCCGTGAGATCATCAACAGCATTGTAACTTCACAGAATGGATGCTTGAACAAGGAGATGATTTTTCAAAGAAAATCATCTTTACTGATGAAGCCCATTTACACCTTAATGGTTTCGTTAACAAACAAAATTGTCGTATTAGGGGATCAGAAAACCTAAGAGCGATTATCAAAAAAAAAAAATGCATCCCCAAAAAGTGACTGTTTGGAGCGGCATTTGGTATGGAGGCATCATTGGCCCGTATTTCTTCGAAGGTGATGTTGAAAATGCGATTACAGTTAATGTCGTTCGTTATCAGAGCATGTTAACCGTTATGGGACCAACTGGAAGATTTAGACGCTGATGACCTCTGGTTTCAACAAGACGGTACCACCAGCCATACAGCCAACTTACTTCAGACTCGTTTCCCAGGACGTGTAATCTGAAAAAACGACGGTATCAATTGGCCTCCACGTTCGTGTGATTTAACTCATGCGGACTTTCTCCTTTAGGGTTATCTGAAGAGTAGAGTTTACAGAAATAAGCCTAGAACGATTGCAGAGCTGAAAGGCGAGGTACGTCGCGAAATCAACAGCATAGACCCTGATATGTGTCACAGTGTTATTAGAAATTATGACAAACGCATTAGAGCATGCCACATTTCGCAGGATATAATCTTCCACACATAATTTCTGTGTACAACATTTCTGTGATTTTTTTTAAACCTTATATGTGGAAGCACTTAACGAATCACCCATTGCAAATAAAGAAGAGTTTACTGAGTACTGAAGGTTCAAAGATTGTCAAAGCCTGTTTCGAATGGTTTGTAAAAGCCAGAAGTCAAAACATTCCTGTATTAGAATCATTGGTAAAGGCCAAGGCTAAAGAAATAGCAGAAACATTAGGCATTAATATATTTCCAGCTTTTCATGTTGCAGTGTCAAGTGTATCTTTGGTGAAGCAACTGATGTTATTCAATATGTTGGTCAATTTATAAAAAACTTCCATCTATGTTGCCTGGTTACTGACCAGAAGACGTTGAACGCGAATGAAAGTTGAGTCCTTTTGCGCGTTATAAAATCTTATTGTTGAAATCAGAAAAGTGTACAGGTGGTAAACCGTCTAAGGAGAAATAGGCCACTTCGTTTTATGTAAATACGGCGGATCAAAAAGATTTGGTGGCGAATGTGAAAGCGGTTCACCCACGAACTTTAAAAAAATATTGTACCCAAAGTGACATTATGGCCGAGTGGTTAAGTGAGTTAGACAAAAACATGGGTAATAGAAAAAAAAATGTTATTCCTTGATAACGCTGGGTCACACCTTCGTGAATTAAACTTGAAGGACAAAAATTTTTTTTTCCACCAAATGCAACTTCAGTATGCCAACCGTTGGACCAGGGTGTTATACGTACTTTTAAATTTTACTATCGCAAAGTAATTTTGGAGCATATTTTATTAGAAATGAATTGCGTTTAGTCAGTGTCTAAACTGTCAATGGTCATGGTGCAAAGTAAATCCTGATACAATTAAGAACTGCTTTCCAAAGGAAGGATTGCAGAAAGGTCAAATCACTTCATTTGAATCCTGAAGATGAGCTCCCACTGTCAATTCTATTCGATTTATTTAATGTGGCAAAGGATTAGGAGCAGAAGATTTAAAAAGAGCGAAATAGAGGTGGGCACTTTGAGATTTTTGTAAGCCTGGTCTGGCTCGACACTTTAGCCCAGCTCCGCCTGGCTTGGCATTTTAGCTTAGTCCGCCTTCCACCAGCTGAATGTTATTTCACCTGCTCTTTATTTGCAAATCAGTTATACTTTATAATTTCAACATAATCCAATTACCACCATATAACTGATTTTGGCATAATTCGACACGACTGCAAATACAGACTCCAGCAATCAGTACCGGTGATTTTGACTTGGCTATAGATTGAAAACCAACAGCTAACTGTCAGACATGAGTCATTTTTGTACTGATTCTCTGCTATTTAAGTTATACTGACTTATTTTACTTACTTACTTTAGAGCGCATCGTGCAACCGCAAACACTTTTCAGGCGTCAATTTCAAGTTCCTAGACAGATTTTTTTCCTATGGGGTTTTCTAAAAGAAAAGGTTTGTAAATATCATCCACACACACCACACGAGCTTAAAAATGTAATTTAAAAGTATCGAAAAACTTCATTGCAAGGTGTCAGCAATGTTTATGTTGTAATGGTTCTAACTTGAGAAATGGTAATTTTTAAAAACTGAATTGAATTAATAAAATTGAAATAACAAAATGCCCTTTGTACAGCTTCTCGTGTAGCGTCCATAAGTATCTACTAATGAAATATAAATCACCGGCACTTATGGCCGGACTCTGTACTGCTCTACCACGTTGATGTATTGACTTCATTTTAAACACAATTATCCAAGTTTACAGACCCCGTCAAGATGATTTCCTCTTCTGCAACGAACTTCGCCACATATTTATGAGGAATTAAATCGGCACGTTGCAAGAGAAGGGAATGGCTGCAGAACTTACGTGCAGTGCGCAAACTTAAATGATCCCAAGATTAACGCTTGCTCATTTAGAGTGTGTTACATTACATACATACATATGTATATATCAGTACGTCAAGTCTGCATTGGGACAACTAGTCGATACATCCGTAGAATGAACAATAAATTGCACACAAACTCGTCGCTAAGCAGTACGTGCTTCGTGATAGTAAAACTCGAAAGAAAAGAAACAAGAAGATGCGAAGCACAATCCAAATGGGAGGTACAGAACAGACAACTTTGGCCCATAAAGTCAGTTAATTTGATTCGATTTTTCGGCTTGGTTTGGCTAACTCGCCTACGGACATACTAGGACGGATGATAAATTTAATCTGAGCTGAAGAAGCGAGACCACACAAAAATGTTAGGTATACTTAAATGGGATTACATTTAAATTCGAATCCATCGTATTTTCCAATATCAAAATAATTGGAGTGTAAAAACTATCAGACTTGCCCAAAATACAAGGGAGTGTGTATCAAATCTGAAATATTATACACTTCAGAACACAAAGGCAGCATTACTACAAAATAAAAATGGTAAATGTAGTAAATTGATATCTCAGGAAATAACAGTTCTAAATGTTGTCCTTTATTTAGATTTATGTTATGTTGGACTATAAAGATGATTATGAAAATGTAAGTATCAGCCAGCGATCTAAGAGTTTTAATTGAATCAAATAAAAAAGGCATTGTGATCAAGAATTTACAAAATTATTTAACATAGTAGAGAACGATATTGCTATCACAATATCATAAATTTAAGACATTCACTTACTCTGCTAGTCATAAAACTTACACAATCAATTCTTTTCCTTTCTTCCTACAATCCAAAATTTACTCTTCTTTGGTCCAGCTACAAAACATACTTTTTTAGCATAAATGTTTAAATTTCCTATGGAAATTGGTCGTTTTGGTGTGCTACACTTTGTTGAATAATTTTCAAACAATTGATTATCTCTTTCCAAATAACTAAAAACAACAAATCGAAGAACCATGCCTTTCGTCTCCAAGATGATTTAGGCGAGGAATACAATTTCTAAATTCGAGAAATAGCAAGTTTATGTCAACAAAATTGCGTGGGAATAGGTTTAATATTTGTTAAAACTGCATTCGCGTTCTGTTTTCTTTATAAAGGTGACGTGGCTTTAGTAATTATGTAATACCAACTTCCTCAGCCAACGTTGCCGTAAGAATTCCTTTTCTTTAATTAAAGAATTAATCAATAGTTCAATAATTGAAACGTAATCCCATCACCTATCCATCATCTATGGACGCGCATTTCGATGTTATACATCTCGTCAGCATAGCTTTGTGGAAGGTAATGGCATTTCAATATTTTAAATCGTATATATACGAAGTAGATGTTTACATGTACGCATGAGGAAATCTAATTAGATATCCTCATTTGTACATTTTTGTCGAGTAAATTACTGCAAACGCCTCTACAGAACTGAACAAATCGTATTACGTTTCAATTAATTAATTATCCTATGGCGGTTTAAGCCAGAAGTTGGGGCTACTATCGCGTCAGAATTTGTAGCAATACGATTTGTTCAGTTCTGTATAGGCGTTTGCAGTAATTTACTCGACAAAAATGTACAAATGAGGATATCTAATTAGATTTCCTCATGAATACATGTAAACATCTACTTCGTAAATAGTTCAATAGATTAGATTAAATAGAACATATGTTACATAAATTTTAGGGAAAGCTCTAACATCACTTCAGAAACAGATAAGAAAAAATAATTTACTCGAAGAAAATGGAGTGATTAACGAAAGTCTTCAAAATAAAGATATTAACTTTTAAAAAGGAAAACTCAATAATAATCAATGAGTAAATTGATTACAGTATAGACTCCAGATCTTCAAGACACTCCATTTTGATAAAGCATTTTTTTCTTGGCCAGCAAAATATATATTGTGCCTTTAAGAGAAAAAACTTTTTTATTTTGCATTTCATGAAAAATATTATTCTTTATAATTTTGCTAATTGATTATCTTGAGAGAGGAAAAACTGGCCAATATTACACAAAACTTTTGGACAAATTGAAAGCAGCAATTCAGGAAAACCGCTCGGGAATGGTCAAGAAGAAAGTGTTGTTTCACTACGACAATGCGCCCGCTCATTCAAGGACAATCGCTCAACAAAAATTGACAGAACTAAAGTTCGAAATCATTTCGCATCCGCCGTATTCGCCTGATTTGGCTCCGTCGGCCTTCCACCTGTTCCCGAAATTCAAGATATTTTAGGGCGGAAAGAGATTTTGGTTGAATGAAGAACTGATAGAGGCTGTAAAAGATTATTTCGAAGAAAGTCACTTCCGGGACGAAATCGAGAAGCTACAAAAACGTTGGATCAAGTGTGTTGACCTTCGAGGGGACTATATGGAAAAATAAAATATAACTTGAATCTGATTTATTTTGTTTTCATTGTCATTCCGGAAACTTTTCAATCTACCGTCGTATTCTTTCCTCTAGTGCGAACACACTTTGTAACAATAGATTACACGTGTGTTATAGATTTGATAACACGTTTAATTACAATGGCAGTTAACAATAATGCGATAATACTACAAATAAATCGAACTTGGGCAATGGATTTCTAGAACTAAGAAGGTAAGTAAAAGCTTCTGCAAAGAATATTTTCTTTATGAAACGCAAAATAGATAAATTTTCCACTTTTTAACCAAGACACACCAACTCCAATTACTGCTAGAGGCCAATACACTAAATTATTTTTTTTTCGAATCAATTAAAACCTGGATTCATTTAGTATTCTAATCATATATGAATGTTAAACATTGCGGTCGTACGCTATTAGTATCATTAGCACCTAAAAATAAAGAATATAAAGGAATACGTCTATAAATGGTGATATTTATAGTAGGGCAGTAGATAGGCGAACACAAAAAGGGCTGTATATTTATAGTATTATTAGATTCTAAATCAATGAAGCTTTGAAGCCAAAAATATTAAAATCCGTCGTAAATAAAGAGATTTGAGCTTTGAATGAATGTGTGTAAATAATTACATCAATAAATCGATGCCATATACTGCCGAATATTACTCAAGTGTAATTGATACGGTAATTATATAAATTTGTGTAAAATGGACCTACAAACAAAACTAAACAAGGCGGTTCATGTATTTTCCACAAAAGATCTCGGGAAAGTCAATGATATACGAATATAATTCTCGACAATCTCCAGACTATACATAATAACGAAATAGTACTAAACTTTTAAAAATTATACCATAAAATGTGTGGCATATTGTTGTACTTTCACGTACTCTAGTAGATCTTTTTGTCTTTTGTAGCTTAAAAAGTCACCTTTTATGCAGATTTAAATGCATTTTCTATTTATTTACGAGGGACGTTCTGTAATTAACGAGACAAACTGCATTAGCGGGAAAACTACTGAATATTATTAGATGAAACATTCTTTGGGTCAAGTTGGCAACCTTGGGGATAAATTAAGTCAGCTGTTTGAAAGAAATAAAAGCAAACAAAACCTCTTTTGTTCACTTCAAAATGTCGGCTTCTCTCGAAACGTGTACGGTTGAAGAGCAACGTTCAGTGATCAGATTTTTGTTATACGAAGGTGTGAAGCCGGCCGAAATTTACTCGAGAATGTTGAAACAGTATGGTGAAAAGTGTTTAAGCCGCGGAAACGTGTATAAGTGGATTGAACAGTTTAAATCGGGCAGAACAAGTGTCACCGATTTTCATCGCTCCGGACGACCGGAGCGTGTCGATCGACGCGCTACAAAGTCGCATAAATAACCTTATTCTCGATGACAAGTGTATAGAAATCGTGACAATAGCTGGTTTGTGTAATGCTAGTGTTAGAACTGTGTATTCAACCATTCATGACAAGTTGAATTATCGCAAAATGTGTTCGTGATGGGTTCCAAGACAGTTCACTCAAGTCCATAAAGACACCCGTGTTCACTGAAAATTACGCTGTCTTACATAATGGAAGAGCACTAAAACAGAAATTGCTTTTACTCTAACAATTGTATTGCTGCCTCGTCCAGTTCAACATTTACAGGCGGATACTTTTCTGAGACTGGATATGTAGGGATCTGAAGTAAATAGTAAGGTATGGAAAATGTCTTCATTCGCAGCAGAACGCGAACATTTTCTTGCATGATGTAATCTGTATAATTTGTAATCTTTATTGCGCGATTCCTGGGCTTCTTCAGATAACTGTCCGAGTGGCAAAACTGCATTATGGCGAATTATGTTTGCCCCATGAATCAGGACTTTATGTACTGATGAGGGCATGTAGTACCAATTATATTTGCTCACATACAATTGTGCAGTTTCAAATGCATACTGACCAAACTTTTGGGAATTAATCTGTCTACCCCATGACATTGTTTGTATTATGTGAAATCTGGAAATAAGTTCTTCATCAACTTCAGTTATATCCGCTGTACAAGCCGGATTAGAAAAAATCTTCTAGTGGTATTCCCGTCATTACTGTTTCCACTATTTTGTCGTGGTTTATCCATTATCAGTCCACATTCTTTTCGAAATCTATCTTGAACGAAAGTCTTCTTTGCTTGCTTTTCGCTTTTCAGTTTAATAAAAATTGGTACCTGTTTCTTGTTAAAGATATATCGTTGTATATAACCAGAGCTTCATCCGGTGCAAACGGTTCCGCAGTTGTGTTGTTTCTTAGCATTTGCAGTAGAACCTCTTTCTTTTTTATTGATGCCGCGCGTAATTCTTGTAAAATTTCAGCTTCAACGATTTTTCTAATTGAGAGCAATCCTCGTACATATGGGCTGTGAATATGATCCAATTCAGATTCGCGAAAGTTTGATTGCTTTACGCCTTTGGGTCGTTTCAGCTGAATTTTCAAAAGCCTTGCACGGTCTTCCACGTACCATTCCAGATGACGTCGAAGGTTCTTACTTCAAATTGCACAAGCAGCTCACTGTTTAACCAATCCTTGTTATTTTTAAAAAACACGTCAACCTTGCGTGCCGCCTTTTTCCAACGGATTTTTAATCCAGGAAGTACGTATTTTTGAATATTCACGATTACACATTTCAACTGAGGTTCGGAAACGTTGAAATTTTGCGGTTGAAATATGCTTCCCGTGTTCTATGAAAGCAGCGCACAAAGTACGTTTAGCGATTTTAAAGTTACTCATATTGGTCAAATACCCTTTAAGTACAAAATATTTCGGATCGTAGAATGTCTTAGGACTAACTGCATTCCAAATTAGCTACACAGATACTAAACCGGTTTTACCTGGTCGATTAAACAAACATTTCGAACTGTAGTTGTGTATCGCAGTGTTATAAATTCAGTTCTATTGGAAATAAAACCAAAATTTTCTATACTAACCTCGGAGCAATTTTCTAATTTATCTGTCTTAGGATAAGTAATAATTCACCAAACAGTATGTATGTACA
This sequence comes from Dynastes maya, assembly GCA_029619315.2. NCBI lineage: Eukaryota > Metazoa > Arthropoda > Insecta > Coleoptera > Scarabaeidae > Dynastes > Dynastes maya. Next base: position 39,345,110 of record JAROYE020000004.1, read on the forward strand.
CAATTTTTAAAGATAATATTGATATTCTTAGAATATCGAGATGACCTAAATAGAGTCTTCTTCGAAAATATTGACGACTCCTTTATTTTCGTTTCCTTTTCTTAAAATCCAGGTTTGTCAATGTACGTTAGTTTTTTTAGGAAAAGAGTGTTAACTTTAACTGCAAAGAGATGCAATTATAATGGGGTATTTAGGACATAAGCATTACAAATTATATCCTTGAACTAGTTCAAGTTCAATTGGCACAAATTCAACGAGGAAGCAGGAAATGCAGTGCAGATAAATCGTAAGATTACTGAGGTACTAAATATGTACATCACGATTTGCTAGATTTCCTTCTTTCATTTTTTATGGGTTTAGTACTTCACCTTGAAATTTAATTTTTCAGCTTAGTCTGACAATCCTTTTTTTACGTAATGAAGGCGCGGCTTTGGTAAGTGAGGCTTGAACACCTAAGTTTTATTCTCCTCAACAGATATACAGAAATTATTCCTACCATTTCGTCATTAATCTCTAATTAGGATAGCATAAAGTCAAGCACATTTACTTATTAATTGTGTGATAATGCAGGCCATATCCTAACTATTATTCAAATATAATATCCCTATTCTATTATTTAGTCTAATAACCGTAACCCAGGTTTGGAATCGTCCACTTTGAAACGCGCATACGGACAACCAAAATAGAGCATATATCTTCGGTGAACTTTCGGACAAAGCGAAAGCTATCTACACGGCCCAAGAAACTCTCCTTATTGTTTAGCAGATTCCCTCTAGTTAACTATTCCTAATTACTGAGTCGCACCCTTTAAAGTTCCATAGACATCGAGTGCTTGCGTTGTTCTGATGACATAAATGTGAATGAGGAAGACAGAAAACGATGAGTGAATTGGAATATGATTCTGATGTGACGAAGCGCCCACATGTATATTTCAATTTGCATTGATATTACTACGGTTCTTGGTACCAAGAAACAAGAATTATATGCCTCGCCAGATTATAAAAAATACATTTTATGTCTTATAAACTTAACATACGTTTTGTTTTATTTACATAAGCAACTTAATTTTTAGAATTTAATGAGTAGAATAGGATTGTTAAGAACATGGATAAACAGAACAGATTACCCGAATTTTGCCATAGTGGCTCTGTTCAAAAATGATAAAATTTACTTACAGCTGTAAGTTCCCCGTGTGTTTGTATGCGTATACCAAAAGTCTTGTTAAATCCTCCTTTTTTTGCTTCTTTTAAACCCCTATTGATCAGTTCTCTGATGCAAAGTCCTCTTTAAATCTGCTTAAGGAGCTCTTCAGTTTTACTTTCTTTTTCTTTGCTTTTAAATGGTTTAAACTTTCTCTTTATCTTGTTTAATGATTGAAATATTTCAATCCTCAACAAATATAAATGTTTGTTTTTAAAATAATTTCTAGATAGTTTAATTCAAAACTGTCTTCTGTCAGAAAAATTTAATTATTTCTTTATTTATTCATAATCACAACAATGACAATCCAAGGATTTCCATATTTTCATGGTTGGCCTATCGATGATCGTATGTGGCGTTACAAACGGCATTAAGGATTTTGATGACTAAATTGAAAAAATAAAGATAGTGTTTCACATGATTCTTGTGTGTTTGTGACAAAATTTATAATTAAAAGGTACATTCCTGAAAGCAACTAGTGGCTTTGATTATTCCCCATAAGTTAATTTTAATGGAGTCTTCTTTTTTTTAGGACAAGGAATTAATAATACAAATTATTAAACGGCCAGAGTTCGAACAGTAATAATTATCCAAATTCTGTAAATATAAAGTGTAATTCTGATATCAACTGAAAATTTAAATTATAATTATGTAAATTAATAACGTTAGGTGCAAGTGCACACTTCACCTCAATACCCCACTGTAGTATAATAAATAGAGTTTCTCACTAGCGCCAACGGTCAGTGGCGGAGGTTCGATACAACTCTCAGTATAACTGTGAGTCTCAACCAGATCTGTTGTGTATACATGTACGCTGTCGTAAATACTATTTCGTAGTTCTACGTTTGTTTTGAACATGTTGCCTACGTCGCGAAAATAAGCAATGTTGGACAAAGTTACAGAATTTAAAGCAGAAATGCCTGACCTAAATTATGATGGCGCTAAAATTCAATGTGTAGTTTGCAATATCCCTTTAATGTGTTGGTCCAAAAGGGATTGTCTTTGTCACGTAAAAAGTAAACAGCATTCTTCAAAAAAAAAATTGCGCACGACATTATGACAAATTTAAATTTAATTTATGTTACCTTTATTGCATGTAATCTACCGTTTAATTTACTAGACAAGGAAGCCTATGTCTTCTTTTGGAATAAATATTCGGACTGTAAATTACCAAGTCGGGCATCGTTACAAAGAATTGTGCCATCTGTTCGTGAACATGTTGAAAAAGGAATTAAATCGGAGTTGAAAGGTAAAAAACTGTGGTTATGTGTGGACGAAACAACAGATCGCAAAAAGCATTTTGTGATTAATATAATGGTACGGACAATGGAACCACATCAATCATCACTTTCAATTCTATTAGCTTCCAGACGAGTACAACAATGTACTGCCGAAGTAATTTCAAAGATAGTGTTAAATACATTGGAAAAGTTTGAACTTTCAACAAACCAACTGTTGATGTTTATGAGTGATAGTGCCGCAAACATGCTTTCTGTAGGCCGGTCTCTTAAAAAACATTGTGCTAACTTGTTACATATTACGTGTAAAATTTATGCTTTCAGCCATGTGGCAGATAGTATTAGAAAATGTTATCCTGAGGTAGACGCTTTAATAACGCATTCAAAAGCAGTGTTTGTCAAATCCCCAAAACGTATTCGCAAATTTCACAGACTGTGCCCCCGTATGCCTGAGCCACCAGAACCTATTCTTACACGTTGGGGAACATGGTTACAGGCCGCGTTTTATTATCATAAATATTTTGAGAATATTAAGAACGTGGTTTTACAATTCGATCCCAAAGGAAGTGCGGCTTCAAGGAAAGCCAGTCGAAATTTCAAGATAGTCAGGTTAAAACGGATTTAAAAACTATTCAAAATAATTACTTCGGACTAGTGGAGGCGATAGAAAAATTACAAAATCCTTCGGTGTCGTTGGTGGAATCTCTGCAAATAGTGCATGTTCACACACAACTATGCGCGGTAGAAGACGCAAAAAATGTTTGTGTTCTAGAAAGGTTTGAAAGTGTTTTAGAGAAAGATTATGATTTTGGCACATTAAGACAAAATTTGTGAAGATGCGTCAACAGAACTGTTAAGTTGTTTCAAAGATTGTTTTAATTACGCAAATAACGTCACCAGATGTAAAACGTTCGTTTTCTGCATATAGACACACTTTTAGCTCACGTCGCAGTCGGTTTGCCAAAACAACTGTGGACATTATTCACTTTGTGATTTCATGGGAGACTCTTAAGACGATAAGTGTTTGAGCACGTATTATATTTTATTTGTGACCATTTATTTTGTGTAAACTTTTATGCGCCCGCCACTGGCTGTTGGCGTAAATTGAGCAACTCTAATAATTAGTATCTAACTGTTAGGAAGAGTGTACGCTTCAAAAAAAGTATAATGTGGTAGTTACAACATATCAATTCAAATTACCTAAAATTTTCACTTGGTATTTAAAATTCGATTTCATTAGATAATCTTCTCTATAATTTTTACGTTTTATAGTGATTTCGACAGAGAAATTTCTTTTCTAAATCAATATTACCGAAGTAACATTTAATACTACATTCTAATAGTAATTTTTTCCTGTAAACTGTACACTGCAAGGTAATCTTCCGCAGGATTTGTAACCTTCAATGAACTTTTAAGTGATTCAAGTGATTTTTATACCTTCGGCGTTATATTGTAGAGTAATTTTACCGAGAAATTACCTTACCTTACATGTATTTTTGTACGCGATCTTCATACATTAGTATAATACTTATTACATATTATACTTATACCTTGGCCTTTTTGGGATCCCCTGAGTACCGATATAATGTTCTTGGCGAGATTAGTGTCTTTGCTTTACCTGTCAACTGAGACCTAGCAAAAATCGACGGTATTATGTGCAAAAAAAAATATAGACGAATACTCGAAGGGAACATCGTGACATCCGGATTGCGGTTAATTGGGAAAAACTTCGTGTTTGTGCTTGATAGCGACCTCAAATATACAGCACGAATCCGTAAAGATTATCTAACGTCTGAAATAGAAGAGAACGTTTTGCAAATCATCCCCTGGTCACCGCAGAGTCCGGATTTGAACCTCATCGAATTACTGTGGGATGAGCTCGACAGACGAATACGAAAAGTCCGTCCAACTTCGAAAGAGCACCTGTGGCAACTTCTCCAAACTAAGTAGAAGAACATTTCCTAACCAAACTAACAGAAAGCATGCCACGAGTGGTTCGGGCAGTATTACAAGCCAAAGGAGACTATTTCGATGAGCAAAAAATATAGAATAATATTTTAATATTTACATCTTTTGGTCCTTCTTATTTGTTTATGTTTTCATTTCCAGCAATAAATTGTTGTTTTCTTTTCCGTTTTTATTCACGTTTGCAATAATTCAGTAGTTGTCCTTACTTCAATGGCCGGTAGTGTATTTAAAAGAACAATATATACATAATAAAAAATGTGACAGCAACACTTTATCTTATATCCAACTAAAATTTTTGTTAGGGCAGCTATGTATTTTGTTAAGTTAAATAAACGTATTGTAATTTTTAGTACAATTTTTTCTTATTTTAGAAATACAAAGGTTGCTGTCCCAGAACTAAATTAAAGAAATCTAGATAGTGTTTTTATTGAACCAGAGAGTCTATTATTATTGCGTGCAGGCCTACTTTAAAAATTTGTTGTAGTTTAACTTTATACCTAACAAATTCCATGTTATGCTATATGCTATATACTTCAAACCAAACGGATAATAAAGTATAATAATAACAATAGAATTATTATTATTATTATCATTTGAGGACACCTTGTAGGAGGACAAAAGAACATTAAAATGTTGTTTTAATCAATTTCTGCTTAAAATATAGGCAGTAATATTTATTATTCAGATAGAAGCTGAAAGTGCAAAAAGTCCACTTACGGCAGCCAATTAGTAAAATCGTTCAAACAAAGGACGCACCAAAAAACTGAGTTATGCTGACGAGCTATAATGCCACCATTTCGCATTTCGTTTAATTATGTAATTTCTCTAATTAAAAAGCTTTCGACGTAAACACTAATTAAATCCAAATGCACTACAGACTAATAATATTTGCTGGGTGTTTTACGTGATCGTTTAAATCGAGGCCGTTAAGGATCGTTCCGAATGGCTGACATGCTCAAAATTCACGAATTAGCGAACAAAGACCGAAGGATTTAATCAATTTTGGGCGCGAATTTGCCCTGCAAAATCGTCCGGTTCAGAATCTCGTGCATGAATGTATGCAGATTGTATGCATGGATATGCCGAAACAATTAATACACATATCACTAAAGAATTTAGCTTATTATACCTAGGTAGCGACACGGAGACACCGTGCTTAGGATGCGTATATGTTCCGGGAGCCATTTTCATTTCACTGAATCGTTTAGGCGTCGCATAATGGCTGGCCCTAGACGATGCTTCACGATAATTCATTGTAAGGTTGTAATAAACTTAATTGCTTCCTTGACGTGTGCGAACACATTACATATATTTGCCTGAGTTATGAACTAAAACGACGCTCAATGACCTGGGAAATATAGACATGGTAAATATTTTATAATAGAGGGCAAGATACGCTGAAACTGTATTAACAGTGACCAATTTAATATTCAAGGAGGCAGAAAATTTGTTATGGTAAGCAGCTCATTATGCAGAACTGGTCTACTAGAAGTTTGTAAATATGTAGCTATTTAATTTTGCAACATTGGGGTTAAGCACAATTACTAATTATGCTTATTAATTAGTTATTTAAGTAAAATATTTTCATTAATATTATACTTCCGGTTACACCGCTAAGAGTCATTATTTTAGAGAAATTCCCAAGTTCTTTAAAAAAGTGTACAGAACAACCCAATCTGTTGAATAAAGAAGTGTGGCGGCTATAGTACATTTTAAAAAAATGGGTGAATTTGACGCCCATTAAAGGGGTAAAATTCATTGAAATTAGGGGGAAATTTCACCTCTCGTGGGGGAAAACAGAAAATGGAGTAATTTTACCTGAAAGGATTAGAATCTAGTCAGTAATTACTTGGTTAAAGCACAAAAAACTGTTGCACCAGGAACACCGTATTATAGCACACGCTCCACATATGGAACATCGCGATAGAATTTGAAAATTTTCTGTGAAGGCAAAAATGACAGGATTATCGAAACGATTTGGCCGATCCGCAATATAACCACTTTTGTACCATGCATAAGTAAATAAATTATGAAATTTTGAAGAAGATTGGTTGTGCACTAAAGACTGTAGTTTAATAATGTTGTTACGCATATGCAAATTAATATCGTTGTTGTATAAGAGTATAATATCAGATAATTTCCTAACAACATTTTTCCAAACACGAAATCCATAGACATCTATCATACCAGTGGTTTTCTTTGGTATTGTGAGGATGTTCACATTCTTGTCGGCCGATATATGGTCTTTTAAACTAAACGGATACTCTAAAACTGTGGCACTGGAACACTGAAACAGTTCACTAAAACCCTTACCACAACACTTAATTCGCACTGGACGCACGTTTCAATAGCCAAGCTATCATCATCAGCAGCAAGACTGAACTAACAAGCTAAGTGAAAAACTAACCTTATAAGGAAAATAAATTATGCAATATGTAAATTTAAAATCGTAAAATTTAATGAGCCGCTTCATTGCACAGGACTATAAATAGCCTAAAGGTAAATGAGCCGAATGACGTGAGTTAATAAATCCTAGATTACAATGAAGCGGTTCATTGCACATGGTTTAAAATTACAACTAAAAAGATTAAACATGATGTAACAAAGGATAAAGGCTGGAATTTAGTGGTCCTAAATCTGAATTCATTAAGTGAGTTTTGTTTTTGTAAATTTCCATGCCTTCATAACAATTTAATTGAGAAGTACTCCTTACGTTTTTAATTAACTTTATATTATCAACATTATGGTTATTTTCAAGCATATGTAGGGCAACGCTAGATTTATCAAACCTTCTGAATTTGAGATGAGCCAAATGTTCTTTGTACCTAATTTTGATTGATCTTTTTGTCTGCCCAATATACACTTGATCACAATCTTTACATGAAATTTTGTAAATTCTTGATTTATCCATGTTATCCACTGGGTCTTTGGAATTTCCTAAAAGGTTTTTAAGGTTATTGCTCGAAGAGAAAACAATCTTGCGGTCAATCTTAGAAAATATTTTTTGAAGACCCTTGGTGTAACATGGATAAAAGGGTAATTTAACATATTTCTTATTATTACGGCCGTCAATGCGTTCTTCAGAAGGTTTGATAAATCTAGCGTTGCCCTACATATGCTTGAAAATAACCATAATGTTGATAATATAAAGTTAATTAAAAACGTAAGGAGTACTTCTCAATTAAATTGTTATGAAGGCATGGAAATTTACAAAAAACAAAACTCACTTAATGAATTCAGATTTAGGACCACTAAAATTCCAGCCTTTATCCTTTGTTACATCATGTTTAATCTTTTATAGTTGTAATTTTAACCATGTGCAATGAACCGCTTCATTGTAATCTAGGATGTATTAACTCACGTCATTCGGCTCATTTACCTTTAGGCTATTTATAGTCCTGTGCAATGAAGCGGCTCATTAAATTTTACGATTTTAAATTTACATATTGCATAATTTATTTTCCTTATAAGGTTAGTTTTTCACTTAGCTTGTTAGTTCAGTCTTGCTGCATGATGATGATAGCTTGGCTATTGAAACGTGCGTCCAGTGCGAATTAAGTGTTGTGGTAAGGGTTTTAGTGAACTGTTTCAGTGTTCCAGTGCCACAGTTTTAGAGTATCCGTTTAGTGTGATGGCTTCCCGGTCTAGTTTACTCAACCGTTTCTTTAAGGTAAGAAGTAAGATTAGTCTAGTTAATGCTGATATTAAATTTCTGAAAGATTGTAGAAAATTTAATGTTTTTCCGAATTTCATTCAAATTAACTGCAAGAGTAAATCAAGATCGGCCAATAGAGCTATTTCTTCGGCCAAAAGTTGTTGGTTAAATTCAGAAATTAAGTATCAGTATTTTAAAATTAGTCAACTAGAGTTAGAAGCATATAGCTTACATTTACAACTTTGTAACAACCTATGTATTTTAGAATATTTTGAATGGATTAATTATCTCAACAGGATTGAAGACGTTATTGCTAAGAAAGTTTCAGATAAAGAAAAGGTTCTCAAGAAAAAGTTTTTCCAAATTAGTCACCACTAACAAACCGAAACCTGCCGAGATAATTAACCCAACTGCATTAGTTAGAAACGAGTCACATGAGTCTTTTAGCAAAGAAGAGATCGACTTATTAAACAAAGGTTTGAAATACAACCTGAAATTTAATAAGCCTCCGGTTGAAGAAATTATAGTTGGCATAGAAAACGCGATTAGTAATTTTGATGATAACACAAAAAATTTTATTCGTACCGCTTGCAAAAGTCAAATTTTGGAAAATATGCAAAGGATTGCACCTGACATTGCACGAAAAGATCAAATCATTGCTAGAAGACTAAAAAACAAAAATTGTTTTTATTTAAATCCGACAAGGGTAACACTGTAGTCATCTTAGACAAAGAAGATTATTTTAGTCGAGTCAACACCACTTTGTCACAAAGTTCTTATTCAAAATTATCAAAAAATCCTTTGTCTAAAATGATTACAGAAACCAAAAAGACCATGTTAGAATGTAAGGCTGTCATTAGCGATAATTTAAGATTTAGACTAACGGTATCAAACCCAGTACTACCTAGGATGTATTGTTTACCTAAAATACACAAGCCCGGAAAAAGCATGAGACCCATTGTTTCGAATATCAACAGTCCAACTTACTTACTTTCCAGGTGGTTATCTGACAAATTGAACCAGTTACCTGTACAATTTCCGGATTTGGCTATTAAAAATTCTTACGAGTTCATTGAAAAAACTAAGGACATTGAGCTTACTGACAAAGAAATTTTAGTTTCGTTTGACGTAAGTCATTGTTCCCTAGTGTTCCAGTTGATTTAACTTTGGAATATTTAGAAACACTTTTGTTAGATAACCAAATGGATAGAGAGGAAGTTACTAGCTTCATTTCTTTGACAAAACTTTGCATGAAACAAAACTTTTTCCAAATTAACAACAGTTTTTATCAACAAACGGAAGGAACAGCAATGGGTAACAGCTTATCTCCGTTATGGCTAACCTCTTTATGGGTAAATTTGAAACTGACCTGAAGAATACTTTCGCTTATTTCCCTCGGCTTTGGATCAGATACGTCGATGACATTTTTTGCATCTTTGACATCAGTAAATGTTAAATAACGGATTTCATAGAACAACTTAACTCAAAATTTCCCTCTATCAAATTTACCCACGAAGAAGAAAAAGACAACAGGATTCCTTTCCTCGACATGTTAGTAATAAGAAATAAAAATAAGTTAGAAATAGACGTATATAGGAAACCTACTAGTAATAATAGATTCATCTTACAGGATTCTAATCACTCATATGAACACAAACTTTCGGCTATTAACTTTTTGGTGCACCGGTTACTCAATTTTCCTTTAACGAAAGATAGATATCAAAATGAACTAAAAGAAATCATCAATATTTCTAACTTTAACGGATTCTCTGAAGATGTCGTCTATAATACTATTAGGAAACATAAGAATAGATTAAGAATTAGAAATGTAAGCACATTAGAACGCATTGACGGCCGTAATAATAAGAAATATGTTAAATTACCCTTTTATCCATGTTACACCAAGGGTCTTCAAAAAATATTTTCTAAGATTGACCGCAAGATTGTTTTCTCTTCGAGCAATAACCTTAAAAACCTTTTAGGAAATTCCAAAGACCCAGTGGATAACATGGATAAATCAGGAATTTACAAAATTTCATGTAAAGATTGTGATCAAGTGTATATTGGGCAGACAAAAAGATCAATCAAAATTAGGTACAAAGAACATTTGGCTCATCTCAAATTCAGAAGGTTTGATAAATCTAGCGTTGCCCTACATATGCTTGAAAATAACCATAATGTTGATAATATAAAGTTAATTAAAAACGTAAGGAGTACTTCTCAATTAAATTGTTATGAAGGCATGGAAATTTACAAAAACAAAACTCACTTAATGAATTCAGATTTAGGACCACTCCAGCCTTTATCCTTTGTTACATCATGTTTATCTTTTATAGTTGTAATTTTAACCATGTGCAATGAACCGCTTCATTGTAATCTAGGATGTATTAACTCACGTCATTCGGCTCATTTACCTTTAGGCTATTTATAGTCCTGTGCAATGAAGCGGCTCATTAAATTTTACGATTTTAAATTTACATATTGCATAATTTATTTTCCTTATAAGGTTAGTTTTTCACTTAGCTTGTTAGTTCAGTCTTGCTGCTGATGATGATAGCTTGGCTATTGAAACGTGCGTCCAGTGCGAATTAAGTGTTGTGGTAAGGGTTTTAGTGAACTGTTTCTATGGTCTTTTAAGTTAGATGGGCAATGACCAGTCCACGAATCTAGCAATAAAACTGTTTGAGATCCTGTATTTGGAAGATATACCTTTGTGAACCATTCCGTGAATAATGCTGTTAGTTTTCCGGATGATGAAGCAGTTACATACATATTTTCTGCGTGGAACATCGATTTTACTATCCGTGGTCCAAATGTACCACTTTGTTCTTTCAAAACCATGAATAGGGGCGACAACAAGCATCCAGACGCGGATACTGTAGGAAGTATGGAATAGCTGTGTGTTGTAACGAATATAGATTGCACAATACTTTCAATCCCTGTGGAGCTAACCTGCGACCAGAGTGCAATTCCCAATTGATTCCGCTTTCATCACCGTTGAATGTATTAGTAGAGCCTACCTTCGCAATATAAGGTTTTACTTCTTGTACGAAAGCCGACGAAATTTGATTTAACTCTGCTGTGTCTGTACCATATGAACTGGTTATAAATTTGGTAATTTTTCTAGAAACTATCCTGTATACTTTCTTGAAGTTCCATAACCAATGTGGGGATGCTCTGAAGTTTGTTAAGCCGATTTCTTCATTGGCTTCCATAGCCCATTTACGAAGATCTAGGCCGTGAATTATAGCATGCGCTTCGCTGTTAGTAACAAATTTATTAAAAACATATTCCGAAATTTGTAATAATTTCTCTCTTCGTGTTCCTCCTTTTTGTATTAATACCTCCCATCTAAAAAGCAAAAGATTTGTGAATACAAAAATGTCTTAAAATTGGCCTGCAATTTCTTACCTATATAATTGTTGTAAATCTATATTTTAGAGCTTCAAATGAACGTGTTTTTTTCCCAGATTTCCAGAAGGTAACAGCTTTCGTCTTATATCCTAAATCGACAATATCTCCTTCTTCTGGTGCACATTCTTCTTCTTCAAATTATATAACTTCTAAGACTTCTTCCCGTGATGGTGGATATCTACCATCAACAAATTCTACAGAATGTGGCCTAAATTCTTGCAAGAATTCTAGCGTTACGTCGTTATCTACTTCAAAGGTTGTATCGTCCCGAGATCGAATTAATATATTCTGCAATACGTCGTGCATTTCACTTTCTTGATTGTTGAAAACTATTAGACGATTATCATTTGCGACATTAAATGTCAGTATTAGTAATCGAACTACATTTACTGGATTTACTACCATTGTTGAACCAGTACTCTAAATCTCACAGTCAAATGCAGTATTAAAAAGTTACAAAAGTGACTTTTTCTTATATACTTATTTTTATCCAAACAAATCAACAATTTTAAACTATTACATATTAACTATTACTCACATTAAAGATTATTGTACTTATCACAAGTATTAGTCATACTTTGTCATTGTTATCATATGTATGTACAGCTGTCGTCGCACTATATCTACCTTCATAAGTATTATTACCAATTTACAAATTCATATATCGAATTTTAAAGAATTAATAAACACATTGCATAAATTATTCTATCACATTGATTGTGAGTCAGTAATAGAGATATCCGAAATACGTGTACACATCGAAGATAATACATTATTCACACAATATCTGCGGATTACCTTTAACATATCTTTGTTTTGCACAGGCATTGACAATTGCATAAAGCGACGTATCGTGAGGCAAGTTTTATCCTTTTCTAATAATTATTTTACAAAAAGTGAAGTACGTTTTTAAAACTGCTTGAAGGGCTGTATAAGACAATATGGCATTTGAATAGGTTCATTCGTGAAGGGGTGGGGGAAGGCACCACCAAATTTTGAAATAGAAATACTATGCTACTTTCACATTTGTAATAGAGCTCAAAGAGACGATTATTTTGATATATAACTGATGTATTTGGTCCGACCGTTATCGAATTATTTTCAAAAACCCGAAAATCAAGTAAAATTTCAGGGGTGGTTTCACCCTCTTAAAACGAAATTGGGCCGATAAGAAAAATGGCTTCGAACATCTTGGGGTGAGGACTACTTGTCCACAAAGTTTCAATTTTCTTGAAATTTACGGGTTCGGGATGTTCCCTTGTAAGAAGAAAAATTGATCTGGGGAAAATTGAAGGTAATAAAATGGAACTAAATGCTATTAAACTGCCAAAATAAAACACTTTCTAACTTTAGTAAATAAATATCACAACAATGTATTATGAAAATCAAATTTTTGAAAGATGCTCTAGTATGTTATCAGAAAATTTTAGCTTTCTACTATTTACACAATAGGCGCAATTTTACAATTCCAGAAGGTTGGGACGGCTTGTATACTTAACCTTAAATACCGCCAGCACGCAAATTAATATGATTTTGCGATAATTTTCGACCAAGCGGGAATACATTTTTTTTGTTGCCTTTTTAGCCAATATGTTTTGGAACTTTTGGAACTATTACTTTAATGTACATATAAATAATAATAGTTTATCTTATTTCATTGTTTTCTGGTGTTTTAATAAACACACATACGTGGTTGCACATCATTTTAATGAACATATCTGCATTGGTGTTGTAAATTGCTTAATGATTTTTTTATTATTGATTTTTTTTGTAAGTCTTAACTTATAGACAATTCGCAATTTTTTTCTCTGGAACCGCGTCGTCGTCTGAGTTTCTGCCAGGTCTAGGTAGAAGCTACGACAACGACGCGGTTCCGCCCGGAAAACAAGTAAATAGTGGCGATCGCGGAAGCAATTGCACCAAGGTTCATGGAAATTTACCACTACAACAGCCACTACCATTATCATCGTAACGAATGCCCTACATCTATCGCATTTCAGGTAAATTGTATTTTCATTTTATAGTGACTTCATTAGTCAAATTTGTTTTTAGGGTAAGTCCGGTATGAAAATTATGAAATATCTGATCCCTGCGACCGTATCTCTCACAAAAGCTAAGAATGTTTCAAATAATAATAATAATAATTCTCTTTCCGTTGGGAAGAATCCTTTTAGATGAAATGCAATGCACTTTGGATCCATGTTAAAAATTGCCTATGTTATAGGAGGTAAGAAAGTTGGCTCCTAGTTTCAGTGTAATTTTTACCAACCTTTTAGGGTGTATATATGAGGGAAACGTATTATGTAGGCTGTGAAATGTACTTGTGCTCATCAATGAACCACAAAAAATAGGAGAGGTTATATAAGGAGCTTACTATTCAAAGTTGATTTGAACTATATTCTAAGAAATAAAAGTATATATTTTTTTATGGAACAGCTGTATACTTTTAAACTGTACGTATTTATTAAGAATAGGCGGTGAATTTACTAGTCACAAACAAGGTCAATATCTACTTATGCAGTCTGTCAAATCATTTATGATTGTGAGCACAAACTCTGAGGCGGTAAAAATGGAGAACGATTATTAATTACTTATATAAGCATAGATATTTTCAATTTGTTTCTATTCACAGAAAATGTAAAAAATTATAAACAGATCCTGAGGAGCGTTTAACGAAAGATAACCTCAGTCGCCTTCAATTATTAGTAGGCTAATAATGATAGCAAGGGCAACAACAATATTCTCGGCACACTCCGCACCACACAAATTATTAATTAATTCGGAACAGCCGTTTCGAAGACACGTGGGTCTTCATCTTCAGCCCGGTACCGATTGATTACAATTGGCACAGGGCTGAAGATGAAAACCCACGTACGCTATCACAAGGTATGGAAAAATACGGAATCCAGGTAAATCTCCAGAAGTATGAAAATAACAAACGTTACACAAAAACAACAACACGGTAACGGCGAAGATCTAACAGAAGCAGAAAAATCAAAATAATTGAACGGCACAGTTATAGAATCTCATGGCAGATTAGAAGAAGAAATTAGGAACAGAAGAAACAAGGTAATTACAACCTACAAACTATTAATGTAAACCTTTCTCCAATAAAAAAGAAATAACTACAAGAACAAAAATAAGGAAACAAACGTGTTTTCCCAAATTGCGTAAATTATGTGTCACTACTTGTTGTGTTAGTACATTGACTTGGATTCAGATTCATTGATTATGGACAGATATACCAAAAAATATTATGTCTTTTAGCATTTTCTTCGAGTCCATGTCACCTGTGCTGCAAACTCCTAAAATACGTAATCTTTCGGAATATTGTAGCCAAATACCCCTGCGCCACCGCCAGATTTTTATCTAATAAAATTAGGATAACCCGTTTAGATTAGTTATTACAATTACAAATAATTTTAAAAGCTATGTTCCAATGTTACATCAATTAAATATTGCCGTTTAGAAAGTGAAATCGCTAGAAAAATTGGCTTTATGAACTAAATATGTAACCATCTATCTTGCGGTATAAATTATTACCATAAATTTACTGTCATTTCCGGTGTCCCATACATCCAGCAATTAAGGTAGTGCACGTATTTTGCTGGAATAAATAAGCCGCCAGCTTCGAGTAAATTTATGGTTCACCGTGTACTTCTAAGTACAGGCGTGTTTCGGTGGCAATTGTGCCTATTTCCATTTCTATAGCTTTTATTTAATATTAAACAGGTTGACCCAAATACTACTCCATATTCCACTTAACCCCTTTTTTATTACACGTGGAAAACCCAGTGCTTTCCGTTGCGTAGATTCAACAATGTACAATTGGAAGTCTGATATACGATCCATGCTGTAAGGACCTGCTGTTTCAATTTTGTGCTCCTAGTGTGAGATAGTAGCATCCGACCTTTATGTCATTTACCACGACGAGGACTTAGAAACTCGCATAAATTGTATCATTCACTACAGACACCATGAAGCTTCACTAATTGTGTAATTTGGTAGTGTTTAAGACCATTTATAATAACATTAAAATTGCTGAGGGTAATTTAGGCACTAAAATAAGCAATAAAAATAGATTAATACGAAATAATAATAAATAAACTGTAATGAGAGAATATGCTCCATAGTTCAGAGTCGCAAAAAATGTCCTAGTAAGTCACTGCAAAATACAAGTGTAAATTTTCATAGATGAGAAGCTTAATAAAAACAGTCACTTTCTGAAACAAAATTATGGTGCACCCGTTGGAGCTGCACTGGTGGTAAATGGTATTGATCATTAATAAAGCATAGAACTAATAAATAATTCAATTCCACTATTTTTCATGCTAATTTTTGTTTGCAAATTTCTTCCAGATTTTAGCCTTTGTTGATGAAGTAAAGAGTATTTCAACAAGAGCGCAAGATTTGAAGGTTAAATAAAACATGATTTTCCGTAGCAAAGCATTGAAATATTTATTGAGTTATAATGTAGACATTTGGGAATTATGAATGGAACAACACACCTGGTAAATGGTCGCTACGGCTTTGCTGGCACATGCGCACTCTTTTGGCGAAATTTTCAATAACGGTGTTGCATACATGTGGCGGTATTTCGTCGATACAGCGTCTAATTTTAGCCTTCAATGCTTTGGTGGTCGCGGGTTTGCCAGCATAAACCTGTGACTTCAGATAATCCCACAGCCAAAAGTCCAAAGGTGTTAAATCACAAGAGCGTGGCGGCCAATTCTGGCTACTAAACCGGGGGATGACACGACCAGGAAAAGTCTCATGTAAGACCGCCAATGTTTCACGGGCGGTATGGCCAGTGGCACCGTCCTGCTGAAACCACATGTTGTCGAGAGCAATATAGTGCAATTAAGGCACAAAAAACTGGGTTAACATAGCACGATAACGTTCGCCATTCACCGTTACTGCATTACCTGCCTCGTTTTCGAAGAAAAACGATCCAATGATTGCTCGGGCCCACAATGCACACCAAACAGTGACACGATTTGGATGCATTGCTTTTTCATGAATCATTCGTGGATTTTCTGAGCCCCAAACGCGGCAGTTTTGCCTATTTGCGAAGCCATCGAGGTGAAAATGGGCCTCATCACTGAAGATGATTTTGGCCGCAAAATCGGGATTCACTTCTTGGTGTTCAAGGATCCAATTGGTGAACTCTCTTCGCTGTAAGTGGTCTGTAGGCAGGAGTTGCTGAGTCAATTGGACCTTGTACGCATGGAGGCGCAAATCTTTAGTGAGAATACGCTGAAGGGTACCTGTTGTAATGTCCAATTGTTGTGCACGACGACGAATCAACGTCCCTGGACTCTCGGCCACACTCTCGCGAACTGCCGTAATATTTTGTTCTGAATGACCTCTACGAGCTCGTGTCATATGTTTCACATCACTAACCAAACCAGTATTTTCGAATTTTGCGATTATTCTTTTCACAGTAGATGACTTAGGAACATTATTTCGACCGAAAATTGGACGAATTTTACGAATCGTGGCAATCAAACTTTTACCATTTTGGTAATAATGTTTAACAATCAGGACGCGTTGTTCTGTCGTGTAATGCTCCATGTTTACTAACATGTGACATCACCACAGCCAAGCTGGCGCGCAATTCAAATCTTGCGCTCTTATTGAAACACCTTTACAATAAAATATATTTTTTTTGCGGACAGTTTTAGGGACTGCAGATTCAATATACGTATGATAGTATTTTAAAGGAGCGGTACATAACAAGACATCTAAATAGAACACTGCCTTATTTACATATTTTTTTCTTGTTTAATTCTAAGTAGACGATTTTGAAATTAGATAAGTTTTAGCAACATACACCAGATTAAAAAATGTGTGGGTCTCAAAACCTGCTACAGTTTGTACTTACCGTTAGCCAGAAGATAAGCTAGGATTATTAAGTTTTCTCCATTAAACCAACTGTTTTTTAACCTAATTTCTTTAATTGATTAATGATTATCATTAATATTCGCACAACAAGATTCCTAGTTGATTTTGAACCGCTTTAGTTATAAATATGCAGCAGCTTCATGAATGGCCATAGCATTCATAGGCGAAAATCTGCAAATTGAAATGAAACCAGAAATACACGCAATAGGTTCAATTGTTTGTCAAGTGAATCAATCATTTTCAATTACCAGTAAAACGTTTATAAACTGGATAGTGTTGAAGGTGATGGAGGTGATCTGTAGCTGCTGCATTCCCGTAACCTACAAACATTATCTTTCGGAGGACAGGGTATGCATAAATCAATCTCTTTATATGTAACGCCTATTATTGAACGAGAGTAGGTCATTACAGATTTTATAAGTAGATAAACCCATACGTTGGTGATACATAGCACACGCTGGTAGCACATACACATGAGCAAACAATTGATTTTTAAATGACGAAGTTTCTTAAATAGCCGTGTCGTTAAAACTAAACTTTTAACATAAACAATACGTAGAAAATATTCATTGCCAAATTTGGACATTGGTCTACATATTATAAGGCTCGCATATATTGCGAGCATATAACGACAAAGTAAATCTCCGGGGGTGAGCCCAATTCGAGTATGCTGAATCCAATTGTACTAATCATTAGCCAGCGTTTTCGAGCAATATCAATTTAAGAATTTTAGGCCCAAGGACTCCAAACAAAAATAATTTTATCATTTTTTACCATTTATTGAATTTAAATCGATGGGAATCGATCAAATAGACGTCATGCCGATGAATACACATCGAATAGAAACTATTTGAAAAAATTGGAATCGAATCAGTCGATTTTTCATTATTTTTTTTCAAAAAAAAACATTTTTCTTGCCGATATTTCGTGTTGATCTCTTGGTTCTCTTGAATCTATCCAAATCATCGGAACACCAAATGGCATAGCTGCTCCGGTTTTTGTTCCTTTATTCAAATTTAAAACGCATGTTGTACCAACAATAGACGGCGTCCAGTATACATCAGTAAAAACATTTTGTGGGAAATATTGTCGATACAAATCAGCGCTTTCAGCACTTTCTTTACGCCGAGTGGTCTTAATTACAAATTTTACACACACGTAATAAAAGGTATTCAATTTAGAACATTTATCCATTTTCCAATACAATGAACAATCTCGAACTCTTCACTATTCACTTCGGTTTGGGTTATTTGCTTTAATATTTAGATGTGTAGTGAACAATTTGACTTCTGAAAATAGATTGAACTCTCAGCGGTTAACAGCGCCGCTTATATATCCATTTGACCAAGTGGCAGTAGCGGAAATGGAAGTTTCTAGAAGGTTCACGAATGGTCCATGAACGGTCCATGGAAGGTTCTCAAAGGTTCCAGGAAGCTCTTTGGCCATTGATCAGATTTTCCAGAAAATTCGAGCTTGTTCCAGGTTCTTTGGGCTTAAGATGTTTAAATTGAAATTGCTCGAAAACGCTAACTTTTAAAAACGGTTGGCACCATTGGATTTAGCGTGCTTGAATTAGGGGCGTCCAGCTTGTTGTATTTTGCAACTAGCACAGAGTAATTTTCCGCCGCTTATAGTGACGCATTTTTTGTACACGAAAATGGACGTTTCCTTAAGTTTTTGTTTTCGTAAAATTATTCGTCTATATTTACTTGATAAAAATGCGTGTCGAAAATCAAACTTATATTCGTCGACTATCACTCCGAGGAAGGATGGAAAGCAGCATAACCATTTCGCAATCTCAACGAACTCTTTGACGACGGAACAATCAGTGAAGGACAGTGTCAAGAGTGGTTTGCTGGTTTCAAATCTGGCGAAACAGGCTTGGAGGACCAAAAAGGAAGAGGTCGACTATCGGACTTCGACGATCAAGCACTTTTGGCAGCCGTGGAAGACAACGAAAACGACTTGTTCTAGAGAAACGACTATTTAAAAAAAAAATTGGTTACTGGTGATAAATCGTGGTTGCTCTTCAAAAACGTCAAAAGGAAGAAGATGAGCGTCAACAGTGGTGCATACCGGGTAAAAACGGCAAACGTCAATGCA
Organism: Dynastes maya; assembly: GCA_029619315.2. Classification (NCBI taxonomy): domain Eukaryota; kingdom Metazoa; phylum Arthropoda; class Insecta; order Coleoptera; family Scarabaeidae; genus Dynastes; species Dynastes maya. Next base: position 39,364,592 of record JAROYE020000004.1, read on the forward strand.
ACATTAACAGCGACATCTATCTGGCTTAATTTGATGGTCTTCATGCTGCAATAGAGATGAAAAAACCACGTAAAAAACCACAGTTCGATAAAGAACGGAAATAACAACAATTAACAAAACAAGTTAAAATGAGATAAAATAATAACGAAAACAAGGAAGGAACATATGGCAAACGCAGGATATAATAGCAATAAATACCAAGGATAATTTACGCTTTTGGAATTGAGATTTGACAGTTCAGCAACTGTTATGATTACTTTGCTTAGCAACAAGCTCTTTAGATCAGTCTGGCGTCAGAAAAAACAATTTGGCTCTGTTTCCTAGCCAACTTTGCGTAACAACAAAAACAGATTACCAAAGCTTCATTGCTGCATATCGTCATATTTCCTTATTAAAGTATAACATCCTTGTTAAAGTATACGTATACGTTCGATTCGCTTTTCGATTACCTTTCCAAAAACGTAAAATATACCAACTTTAATAGAAAATCATGTCAACAACAAACAATTACACTTGTGATTACAAAGCGCATCACTTCAGAGCTCAGAATTATCGAGGTATATTTCCCTTATTGCATGAAATGTCTCATAACAATGGCCCTTGCCATGTCACAAAGTGAACGTCGTAGTGATCCTTCAGAATGGGGTGCGCGACATCTCGTTCGACGCGAATCTTCTCAACAAAACGGTGCCATATCTGGGTGTGGGGAATACCCCCACAATCCCAGTAAAATATTACTCATTGACTTTAAAGAGCACAATGCAACTGTCAACAGCACACATTATGCGACTTTGCTGCATAAATTGAGCGACAATATTCCTGCAAAACGTCGAGAAAAATTGACAAAAGGTGTTCGATTATTGCATGACAATGTACCCGTCCATACTGCCGCCATTTCACAAGCTGCCATCCGCGGACGTGCTTTCGAGAATTGAAACATCCGCCGTATAGTTCGGACATGGCTCCAAGTGATTATTATTTATTTTCTCATTTAAAGAAAGACCTTAGGGGACCTCGTTTCAAGAACGATAGTGAGTTGCAAGCAGCTGTAAATCATTTTGAGGGAAAAATAAAAACTGTTATATTTTACCAAGTTTATTGTTTCCATATCTAGGCCGAGAACTTATGGCGCCTACCTCATAAAATAGAAAAGTAGGATAATAATCGTGCATTATTTGTGAACTTTCATGGTCGTTCTCAAAAGTAACGTGACCGTCTCTAGCGTTGCTTTAGATGTTATTCTACAGTGAAATAGTCAGCGTTTGCGGGCTCTGAATGTTATCTCAGGCAATATAGGCAGTTTTCGACGTTGGTCTCATTAAAGAAATACAACAAGAGAACGTATGTAGACCATGACACAATTTATCGGGTCGCACATATTACGTAGTTCCAATTATGTTATATTCCAACATATACACTCTATTTCGAATTTTTTATTCATCTGCTTAAAAAAGCTTTATTGCACTCTAAACCCTAAGGACCTTTTCCCTCTTTCTTTACAAGCATTTTGAGAAAGTTTAAAGAGAGATATCTAATAACTTTTGAGGTGTAAGAATGTGTATTTGTTTAATTAACAAATGATAAGATTTTTTGGGTATTTGAAAAAAAAAGAAGAAAATGTTTGCTCTCTAACAAACCTGGTAGGTAGTTAATTATAATTTAATTATAATATTGACTATATCTGTATTTTTGTGTGGTAAATGAAAAAACCAAAACAATATTAATTTAGGGACTTTGAACTTGCAGAAAAGCACAGGTTTCTTCAAAGACAGGGAGGGAGATGTGAAAGGGAATGACGAAGATATCCTTAGGAAAAAAGAGCAATATTAATCCTAGTAGAAGGAGGGAAAGAAACGAGAAATATCAGAAAAAGAACAGGTGATGGAAATTATAAACGTTCTAAAATAAAATAAAAACCCTGGCGAAAAAGGAGTGATGGTGGAAAATATAATGTATGGGGGAGAAGTTCTGGCCAGTAAACTTTACAAACTCTTGGAAGAAATACGGAATTCAGAAACTATACCACACCAATGGAGCAAAGCATTAATAGTGTCGATATTAAGAAAAGGCGACAGATCTGAATGTACTAACTACAGAAGAATATTTCTGCTGGATGTGGAGTATAAAATTTTTACTACACTGTTAAGAAGAATGCTAGAGTTACACATCGAACTTCTTAGTGGAGAGTATCAAGCAGAATTCCGTAAAAATAAATCAACAACGGACCAGACTTTCATGTTGACAGAGATGCCCACAGGCTGCCCTGAATACAAAATCGGGAGGACTGAACAAGATACTGAGATCTAAGGAGATTTCAAGAAAAGCAAAGTTTAAAATATGAGAATAAGTAAGAGGTCTATAATTAGACCTACTCTGATATATAACTGCGAGACATGGATAATGAACAAAAAGACTGAACAATAGCTGGAGGCGTTAGAGAGGAAAATATTGCGGTGAATTATGGGAGGGAAGAAAGTGGAAGATGGTTGGATCAAAAGGACTAATGATGAAGTATGCGAATTATACGATGAGGCAGTGATAACAAAGTTCATAACGAAAAGACGGTTTCATTGGTTAGCGTAGTTGCAAAGAATGGAAGATGAAAGACTAGTTAAAGAAATAGGCTGGAAAATATCGCTAGGAAAAAGGAGAGAGCGTCGATTAAGAAGAAAATGGAGAGAATCAGTAATGGCAAGAAACAGGAAATAATCGAGGACAGCAATATAGCAATCGGCCTAAATGGCTTGTCAACGCTTTATAATATAAAACTGTATGAGAACTTGAAAAAATATCCCATATTTTGTGAGAACCCCATATATAAAAAAATCTAATTTATGAAATTAGATGACGAAATGCCTTAAGTGATTGACATTCACACACTCTTCTCTAATAAGAACATTTCTTATGAAGTGCTCGAACTGTAGTGTGTTGGTTAACAATAAAATTACTTTAATGCTCTAGGCGTTATCGTATGATCGTATTTTGCACGTATACCTATGATAAAAAATAATTATTGCAATTTCCATTACGAGAAGTAAGAATAACTTTAATGAAATCCAGTATAAAAAATGTTTTGCGTTTGCATCTTTCTAAATTATACAGTGAACGGATTACCGACCAAAGCATAATAATTTTTTTCCGCACAAACCTTCTCTACATCCAAACCTGCAATTTTGATTTATGCTAAATCGCTGTTGACGCATTAAGAATGTACGTTTTCCCCTCTTTAAATATATTCAAATTAGCCATTCACTAAATTCGAAACTTTTCGCAGCGCTTCTCCTGATTTCCTTTGCAATTGCTTCTGGAGAACTTCTCCCTGACAGCACGCACACGCCCGAATTAAGCGCGAAAGCAAAACTTCTCGTCCTCGACATTTTTTTTTGCAGCACAGCGGAAGGGAGGGAGAAAAAGTTAGAAAAGGAGGCAAATTTAAATTTATCGATTTAGGGAGCGAAAGGGAGCTGCAATTATGCTCCGGTCGAGTGGGTTCACCTTGACATGGAGCCCGGATTTTGGCAACCCAAAGTTTCGAAAACGGCTACGTCGGCCGAATGATAGGGGAACGTTGGTATATTAAACACACCTGTTTACAGATGGCGTCACAATATACATAAACTCCATAGAGTTCAGGGATTAATTAATAACTTGCGTTGAATTTAAAGTTAATGTAGCCTAGCTGTTGCAATAACTGAGTACAAAAGTTCTCCATTTATGATTTAATTAAAATCGAAATACTCCTATGGTTGGCTTTATTCCAATAGTTTTCCGTATGTGAACAATGGGACTGTAACCAAGTTTGAAATAGTTACTACATCTGTAAGTTCTAATTTGCATGATTTAATTACGTAAATACTACAGTTTGTAAAATTAATTAGTTAATAGGGATGCTGGGCCTATATACTAATATTTCTTGATAATTGGCTAGTTAATATAAATACAGTGCTGAGAGCTAACAGAAATATTATTGTCGATGCTGTTTAAGCTTGGACAGTAAAATTATATTAATTATGTGTATTACGGTCAACCAAATCAGAAAAGAGCGATAAGGTTTCTAATAATCTACGAGATGCACGTGTTTAATGTTTGACAGAATAAGAACACACTTGCGGTGTTAAACAAAATACGACATAATAAGTAAAGTAATTGTTCCAACAGTAACCATTGTCGTTTGCATGGTTTCTAAGCTTCGTCATTGGCTTCATATTGAATTTGTTCTTAGGAATCTTTAGAAAATAAATAATAAACACATATAGCATATGTATTCGTTAACAGCAAATAATTGCTTTTACGTAACAACTGGTTAATGAAAACATAATTGTCTGAATAAGTTACTTACATTAAAAAAGCATCCTAAATACATGTAGTAAGTTGATTAATTGCATATCTGTTCTCTAGGACAACTTGGCAACATTTTTTGATAATACCCTTATCTAAAATATCACTATATGCTACATGTTCAATGAACACTACCTTATTTACCTCGAACACATTCAGAAATTCATATGAGATAAACATATTTGTAGATGGAAGTGAGTCATGTCATTACCTCCGATATTAAATAAAGCCTAACAGCTCTGACGTCAGCAGGCTGTGACGTAAATTGTCTTAGGTGAACGATCAGCCACAAACACGTTTACACGCTCAGATCGTCTCTGCGCTTTGAATTGGTTTATCCAAATTATATTGGTTTTATTTTAAAAAATACTGTGTAGTGATATTTCCGTACTTTATTGGTGATACCTGTAATGTTTTTCTAGTGATGTATAAGTGATAAAACCTTTTTGAAACGATAAAAACGGGGTAACCTAAAAGCGTGACTCGGGCGGTCTATCTACAGTACTGTGACATTATTTACTTTACATGTACAATTACAAATAATAATAATTAGTCGATTAAATATCAACCACAAATACATCTTTCACGAAAACAGTGCTCGGTTACGTACTTAGTTCTTGCTTTGGAACTTCGTTTTTCCAAAATAAAATCGAATGGGATGTGAAGAAGGACTCAGTTGACGACTGGCATCCTCTTTAAACCGGAAGCCCTTCAAAACTTAAAAAGGAATTGCAAAAAAACGATTCCTTTACCGCTTAGGCTAATATCGTGCATGGCGATACATCATCTGAACAGGGCGATGTCATCGAAGAGCGCTGAGGCCTTGTAGTTTTGGTGGTAACAGTCATGCTCTATGAGACAAGGATACTATGGGTATAAAATATAATTGAAGGGGCAAGTAGATAAAGGAGTTACGTTATACAAACTCTTTCTGAATAAGTTAGGTTTTAATGGGGTTATTTGCTATCTTTTATTGAATGATTATTTTAAAATGCAGTTTGTTTGATTAATAAGAAGGGGTTGTGGATTAATAATGTAAACAAACATTTGAGTTTCCATGAAACTTATTCATTACAACAAAAAATAGATTTAAAAACATGTGACTTAACCCTTTTATTATCTACTTGCCTCTTCAATTGTCATTAAAGAAAATTGTATAAAATAACGGAAGATTATCGTATAAGACAGTTATATCCATATATAAATATCCCTAAAAGGTATACATACTGTGTTAGTTTTTCCCTATTACTTGAATATACAGACATTAAATGCATTTAATTCATCGTGTCGGTGGCGTGGAAATATGTTGCAGTCTTTAAATTAGTTTTGGAATTTAGAAAATGTATTTAACCTTACTTTTAGGTTACTTTTCTAGTTTATTTTACCGGATACTTGTAACCCTCTTACATTTTTCTCTATAATATACAGCATGCAACATAATTATAATACAAATAATTGCACATAAATAACATAAAGGTAACAGTAAGAATATGAACAAAAATTTAGGAAAATGTATGTTTAAGTTTTATTAGCTTTTGTACTATTATAATTTTTAATCTTACAAATACGAGGGATGATCGTAAAATAAGGTTCCCAAAGTTCTACAGCAGCAATAAGAAGTGTTAGGCGAAATCCGACAACATTGGCATGTGCAGCAGTTCTCCCACTCTATATACGTACCACTCCCGTCTCGTTACACCGCTCAGTGTTAGCTAAACAGCCGTCCGAGATAGAACACCCGATCGCCGCTACCGTCAGGTGCGAAATTCGCGCTGTGGTACGTTTTTTAAACGCGAAAGGGGTTTCACCTATAGACATTCATCGCCAATTAACCGAAGTTTATGGAGAAAAGTGTATAGCTGTTCAACACGTCCGCAAATGGTGTAGGGAATTCACTGGAGGTCGGACGGAAATTCACGATGAAGTGCGGAGCGGAAGACCACCAGTTTCAGAGGAAATCGTTGAAAAGGTCGAGAGCATATTGCTTGAAGATCGGAGGGTCACCATTCGTTAACTCGCTTTTCGGATTCCTGAGATTTCCAACACCACAATTGAAAAAATTTTGACCGAAAAACTGGGTTACCGCAAGGTGTGCGGTGGGTGCCGCGAATGCCCACGGAAGACCATAAGCAGAAACGCGTTTTTTCAACAATGTCAAGATAACAAGGAGGAACTTTTGGACTCCATTGTTACGGGCGACGAAACGTGGGTGTTTCATTTCACTCCCGAAAACAAGCGACAATCATGCGAATGGCGCCACTCAACTTCGCCGAAGCCAAAGAAGTTTAAACAAACGCAGTCTGCTGGCAAAGTCACGGCAACCATCTTTTGGGGCAGGAAAGGACTATTGCTGGTCGACTTTTTGCCTCCTGGGACGACAATAAACTCAAACAGGTATTGCGATACAGCCAGAAACTGCTGACAAAATTTTGCTGGAGTGTCATACCTCACCCCACCTACAGTCCGAACCTAGCTCCAAGCGATTACCACTTGTTTCCAAAATTGAAGGAACACTTGGGTGGCGTACGTTTCGGGACCGACGATGAAGTCAAAGAAGAAGTTATTCGATTTTTGAAAGAACTGGCGGCAGAATTTTACGACATGGGGATACAGAAGTTGGAGCACCGTCTGCAAAAATGCTTGGATAGAAATGGCGATTATGTCGAAAAATAGCTTCAGTTTTACAGTTTCAGTGTAATGTTAAGAAAATAAAGAATGCTATCTATTTTTAAAAAATATGGGAACCTTATTTTACGATCATCCCTCGTATAAACAAGTTTTCGGAAATCACAGATTGTAATTCCACAAAAGTTTGAGTTTAATCAATGTAATGGCTGCCCTTGGTGTATTGATGCATTTTTGTTAATATTTAGTCCAAAATTACTTAACATATATGTATATTTCCTAAATCACTTCGTTTAAAAATATTCAGCCTTTCCTGTTTTTCGTAGTAAGTTATTGACTTGCTTCCGCTAAATGCCGATCAGTCACCGGTGCATATTTGGCTATTCGACTTAATATATCACCTAGTTCCTTATTTCGGCGTAGGGCATAGCTCTCCAGCCGTGGTGTATGTTTGCTTAGGTACGTTCAATCTTACGGATGCGACATTTTGATTTATTAATTGATATTTTTGACTCACGGTCCAAGGTCCTTTGCAATTGTTCTCTTTTTGGGTCTTCTAATTAATCTTGTGCTGTCGTTGTATATTACCCTTCTATTGTGTACGTCTGATTACTGGCTGAATTCAGTTAATGTATTGCCGTTCGTTGTTGCATTTTTGACGCATTGGAAAAGTTCTAGAATATAAGTTTTAAGTTTGTTGCAAGTTATGTAATTAGGATTTATCATCGACTAGAAGTCACTCGCTTGTCTTCTGTGAGTTTCTTGTGTTGTTTCTGCTTTTGAGCAAGCTGTTGTGAACACGTGCACTCTTTTTTTTTTGGAAACCCTGATCCTAGCGCCACCAAAGGTTTACTTCGAGCAGCGTAAGCTTTTATTTTTTCACGTAAGTAAGTTTCTTTTGTTTGGTCATTTCGCTTTGACCGCTTTAAAAATTAGGCAATATAAAGTAATAAAATAGGTAAATAATTAGTAAATTATTACTATATTATTGTACATTATTGATATTAAATATAACGACACACAACTTTTACAACATTGATTTTGATTTAGCTAATTCATGCACTTGAGTTTTAAATTAAATGGGATTTAGGTTCAAGTAACTATGTCTGCAGATATCATGTTAGCAATCAAAAATAACGTTCGTCACATTCATTTTTGTAAAGAATCATGCTATAGAAGTCCCGTGTCTGAGAAGAAACGTTAAATAAATAAAAAGTTTGGTTGTTTAAAGTTGAACAAGCCCCACAAAATTAAAAACTTAAGGGGGGATTCCGATTCGTCGGTTCAAAAAATCTACTTTTTGTTTTTCGGCTTATCGTAAAGAGGAGTGGATTCTACGCACGTACGCAAAATTTCATGGCTGTAGTTCAACAATTGGCGAAGTTACAGCCGTTCAAAGTTGACCGTGCAACGCTCCCGATCGCCGCCCGAGGGCCAGCAGGTAGCAAAAAGGGCTCACAGCGAACAAACGGAACATTTGCGGGAGAACGAATTGCACGAATCGGAGGAGGGTATCCTTTATGCACCGGGCTTGGGAGATGAATAAAATATTTAAAATTTTTGCGTGACAACGTTGTAAAACTTTACCGATTTCTCCTGGGTCTGAAATTCACAAATTACACTTTTTCAACAATTAAATATTTTGTAAGGACCCTCAAAAACGAAAAAAAGGAAAATGTCAATCTCTCAACTTTGGACGCCCGCCATTTTGTTTAAACATCTTTGTTCTTGCACATTTCGGAATTTCAGACCCAGGAGAAATCGATTGGCGATCCTGCGAAATTTGGTCAAAATCGGATCATTCGTTGGGTTGGAATCATGCCAGCCAATTTACAATCCATTTTCTGCAGTGCTGTGTTTATTATCATGTATTTTATAAATAAACGAACTTTGGACTAAATAGAAATACTGGAGGAGAGTTTATTTCTAGGTTAATAAACCCTCGCAAACCGCATCCCGAAATTCGCAATGTCGTAAAAAAATTCGCGAAATTTCCTTCATTTTGACGCCCGCGAACCGGAATCCTCTCTTAAAATGATTCTGATATTTTTATATAAAACTTATGAACGCTTTGATCAATAAATAAATAGATAATAAATTAGCCCTGCCATTAAATTACAAAATTATGTCAAAAATAAATGTTTTTTTCTTATAAATGCAAATTAGTACAATATAATGTAGATATTAAAATAGCTATTTGACTACAAGAACAGAAATAGCTATTTGTACAATTAGTGAAGAAAGTGCCTTTTTGAATTATGTGCAAGACTCGAATCAAGAGCACCAAAATAAACAACAGTATATTGTTTATGTCCAGAAATAAAAAACTTAAAGCTACAGGAACTATTTAATGGACTGTAACTATAAAAGACTGTAACTAAATTGCTTGAACTAATTATAAGCAGATACTAATGTAAAAACACTCTAGAATTTAATAAATAAGCAATTGAGTCAACATTTTGAAAGCTTGCAATAAATAAATAATGATCTGTCGATGCAAAAAAATATCATTTATACTGGTCAAGAAAATATAAAACTATAAAAAAGATCTTGTATAATGTAACTATTACTTACATAAATTTCAAACTTAATTTGGTCTAAAGAGAATTATACTTACGTAATTGAGGCAAATTTTTTCTTTTAAAATATCACAATGAGCCGCTAGATAAAATTGTAACTCTGTCTAGGTAATAAATGTCACATTCAAGATGATTCATTGCATTTACGCTATCCCATATATATTTTATACACACATAAAATTTCAATTGCTCAAAATGTGTTAATTACCTGCGCCAAGAGATTTTAATTATTTTTCAATATGTTAGAGTGAAATAAAGTACATACAGTAGAATCTCCCTTGGGCGGACAGCGATGGTGACAAAATTTTTGTCCACTCAAGGGAAGTGTCCACTAATCAGAAATAAAAAAAACCCAGTTTGTACATATGGATATATATTCAAAACAAAATCCAAAGATAAAGCCTAATATATATGCTACAATCATTAACATCAATTATTAAAAAAGTCTGCAAATGTCGACATCGTTTGAAAATGTGTCTGAAGATCTGCAAGGAGATTCAGCGATTTTCCATCATTTTTCTTCGTGGCAATTATCATTGCCATGATCTTCTAGTAGCTCAATTACATCGTTCTCTATACACGTTTTTGTCGAGTAGAATGATGTCTTCAGGCTTTGCATCTATATTTACTTTGTTGTAGTAGTTTTGACATTTCTACATGTTGCGCCACTAACAAGTCATCTTCTTCATCATATCCATCATTAGTATCAACTGGAGCATCTATTACAAAGCCAGATTTTCTGAAACAATTTTTTATCGTTTCAGATGTTACCCGATTCCAAGCGGTATTTAAGAGATAAATTGAATCTAAAACGTTGATACTTTTTGTTAGAATACTTGCAGATTCGGTGTTATCGATGCGGCTAATAATGTGTTTTAAGATGAGTGATCTTAGAAAAATTTCAAATTTTTTATTATGCCTTGATCCAAAGGCTGACTGACAAATGTACTGTTCGGAGGTAGGTAAAACATGTTTATATTTTCCAGCTGAATATTTTTTGGATGTGAGGCAGCATTATCTAAGAAGAGTAGGACTTTCTTTTTCTTAATTTGCATCCTTCTGTCAAATGCTCGAAGCCAATCTATCATAATTTCTTCCGTCATCCATGCCATTCTGTTGTATCTCCAATCTACTGGCAGTTGATCCAATTTTAAATTACGAAATGCATGTGGTCGTTTTGTTTTCCCTATCACCAAGGACCTCTCCTTTTCGCCCTCCATATTGACACAAAGCAGGATAGTGATACGGTCTTTAGATAATCGTAATTCTGCATAATCGAAAGCAACTTATCCAGGAAATTTTTCACGTCTGCTGGGTTTACATCGGCAGCCTCTGCAGATATGCTTCTGTATGAAATTCCATGATGCGTTCTAAATTTTGCTAGCCAGCCGCACGACGCTTTAAAGCTGCCCATTCCCAAACTTCCTGTGGCTATTTTAGCTTTTTCTCTGATCATTGTTCCAGAGTAGACACATTTTTAATGCGTGCTGCAGAAAAGCACCTGAGTGTGATGTCATCGACACGGCTGCCGTTTGATGACACAAAACGGTTTTTTAATCCAGTTTCAACAGAACTGGAATTAAAATCTCTCAATAAATCTTCCTTGTTTCGCAGAATTTCTGACACTTGAGGTTTACCCATGCCAAAATGTTTCGCAACCTCTCTTACACTTTTCTTGGCTTCTTCAGAAAACTTAATAAGTTCTATCTTTTCTTTTAGTGGCAAAATTTTTCTTTTTGGTGCTATTATAACTAAAAATTGCAATAATACATATATGTATACATATGCAACTAAACTTAACTTTTTAAACTGATAAACTTATCTACCTATTTATGTAATCAATTGAATATTTAACATATAAGACACTTATATAACGCAAACACCATAAGCACAGTAGTCAAACTAAAACATGACTTTAATAAACCGTAAATATTGGATCATACTGTTAAGACGGGGATTTACCGCCGGGGATCCATTGTTCAAAATCATGTCTCGATTTATTACACCTTCGAAAGAACTCGGAATTGTAGGTATGCGTCCGTCTAAGAGAGACAGGTACTCAGTCCAAATTTCTAAAATTCGTGTCCATGTCCGTTCAACAGAGTGTCCGTAGAAGAGAGATCAAAATACATATAAACTACAGAGCAAATGCTATGTAAATGAGTATTTGTCTGCATAACGGAATTGTCCACTCAAGGGAGATGTCCATTATGGGAGATTTCACTGCATATTGAATTCTGAATCTTGAAACCTAGGATAGCTCTGGTTTAATTTTTCACATCTTTCCAATGACATCAAAAATTAAAAGCAACAGCTTTTTATCCTACATTTGAAAAGACTTGAAGTCTTTAAATTTCTTTTTTGGGCTTAATTTTAATAATTTTGAAAAAATAATTGGTGCAGTTCCAGACAAAGGTTCAAAGCTTGTATTTTGGAAGAAAATGAAAATCCATTTTTCACCTAGGGTGGCGCACGGTTACATGTAGTTCCTTATACCATAAGCTGGTAGACAATCGCCTTCAGAATTTAAATGCTGATTTTCAATTAAAAAATTTATCAAAAGGAAAATATTGCATTGAGGAAGGTTGGTACATTGCCCCAAGTTGACTTGTAATACAAAATACCGAATATTTCTACAACATACCAAAACTTAATATGTTTTATTGTTGTATTTGTTTACTGTCAGTGGATATGAAAACTTTTATTCTACCCGTCAATATCGAAAACCAACCAGTATACACAAACACATACGTATAAAACAATTCCAAATATAAAACTGATTACGCGTCATGCTTTCAATATCTATTTCGGTCTACGCACTGGTTCTCTAATGGCAAGCCATTGTTTCGCTAAACAAACTATTTCACGTAGAGAAACAGCAAGGTGCGAGGTATTTGAATTCGAGACGGCTTCCTACACCACTCGCCTATTAGATAATTTACGTCGCAATATCATTCCGTTGTCAACTGAATTGCTAAGGAGAGATTTCTACGGTATGGGAGAACGGAAGTAGCAACAGTAATCTGGAAGATAAGACAACTGTTCGAGCCCATCAAATAATAGACTGAGACAGATGTGTTACACCCATTTGTGATCTTCAATTCCAAATTTCTTGTTTCCAAGTTCTGTATATACGGTTATTGTACTTGGCGCTTGTAGAATGGTAAGATTAAATAAGATTGCCACAAACTTAAATTATCATTCAGTTATTATTTAATATAATTCAAATAACAATAAAACATTCAGAGAAGTAAAGGTAACTATAATTGTTATAATTTATGACAACCTTAACTTTCAATTTTATATTACCAATGCGTTTGTTTGTGATATAACGTGTTATTTATAGAGCGAGGTAGTCGTCTCTACGATACATAGGCGTTTCACCTGAGTAGCAGGCTGTGTGCAAAAATCGATTCTTGCTTTGTCAGCGTCCGCTTGTTTATTCGTTTAGTTTAGGAAACGAGAGCGTGCGTTGTGTTTTGTGTTACGTGTTATTTGTTATAAATATATGATTATCAATTTAAAATGTGTAATGTGAACAAGGTTAAAAAATAGTTTGCAAAGCGTGTGAGATATATTTTATATGCTGGGACAAGGCGGACTAACAGTTACGTAAATATCGAAAAACACAAAAATAGAAAAAAGGGCGCGCCGACGAGAACTACTTTTATTATCAATTTACTTGTCATGATGATAACTTCTAATTTGTCACTTCGTTTACTCGAAAAGGAACCGTTTCAGAACTTTAGGTATAAGTACAGCCCCGAGTTGAAGTTGAACTACGAAAACGCAAGCGTACGTGAGGACGCGGAAAGGAAAATTAAATCTACATTAAAAAAATCAGTTGCTTTAGTTATGTGTTGACGAGACAACAGACTGTAAAATAAATTGTATTCTAAATGTTATAGTACGTGTACTGGACCCTCATAAACCGACACTTCCACTATTAATAGCTAGCAAAAGACTGAAAAAGTGTACTGGTGCAGCAATTGTGAGAACGTTAGAAAACTTTCAAGTCTCACCACGTCAAGTGTTGATGTTTATGAACGATGGTGTCGCGACAGTGCGTTCGGTAGGGCGTTCTCTTCTTGAACACGATTGCAAGTGTTACGTGTAAAGTACATGCTTTACATCTTGTGACAGAAACTGTTCAATGTTCACCCGAGATAGATGCATTAATAGCAAGTACAAAAAAAGGGTTTCGAAAATCTCCAAAACGTCTTCGATCATTTCACGCACAGTGTTCTGGTATTCGTGAACCACCACAGCCGATTCTGACACGTAGGGGAACATGATTGAATATTTATTGAAGTAAAAGCTGTTATTTTACAATTCAATCCTGCCGAAGCTGCAGCTATTAAGGAGAGCCAGACAAAATTTCAAGATATTTCCGTTGAAACAGAGTTACAAACTATTCGTAACAACTACAAAGGGTTACATGACGCAATAGAACAATTACAAGATAGAACGTTGTCGCTAGTGCAGTCATTGCTAATAGTGGACGAAGTTACATACACTGCTACGCACTATACATGACACAAAATATAATCGTGTTTTAGAAAAGTTCGAGAGTGTGTTAAAGAAAGATTCCGATTTAATCACATTAAAACAAATTTGTGATGGTGCATCGACTAGTCCATTAACTGGAATCAAAGAGTGTTTTAATCATGCATGTATTACATCCGTAGATGTCGAACGATCTTTTTCAAAATATAAGCACATTTTTTCACCACGGCGAACATCGTTCAACAACACTGCACAGTTGTCTCGTTGAACAATTGAACATGTCTAATGCTGCCAACTTTTTACGACTCTTATCCAGTGGGTGGTGGGATAATGGTGCTTCTACTTTTAGTGTTCGGTAGTTTCGATGCAGCCCGCCAACCAGTGTTTCACAACTTTTCAGATATTATAATTCTTGATTGGTTCTCTTATTATTCGATTTATTGCTGCCTAAAAAATTGTTAAATACTGTAGTCTTGAAATGTGGTACGTCTCAAAAGGTGCCAAAATCTGTATATGTTTATTTTCATAAATCTTTAATCCCCAAATAAATTTTTGCAACATTTTTCAAACCTTAGTATTTATGGTGCCTCTTGCTATTAGCATGAAAACGGTGGACAACTAAAAGAAAATGTCAACTAGTTTTTAATTTCAACATTTTATATTACATAATACAACCGATATTACATATAGGTCCATTTAAGTTATATACAATTAAATCTTGAATTGCTTTTACTTTGAGAAAACTGGTTGATGCTACTACATGTGTCTTGGGATTAGCTCCGGACATTTAATAAGAATTATTCTCTTTGAGAGCTATGAGTTAACAAAAAAAAAGTAACAACGGGGACAATCTCGTATTTTTTGCGTTGCATTTTTTTGTGTAAAGGAAGAGTAACCATAAAAAGTAAAAGAAATCCAAAATCTTTTTAATTTCCTTCTCAAATACCTGTTTGATTTTTAAAACCTACAATAAAACATACTTTAGCGACTACACAACGTTAAAATTCTAATTACAAAGTAAGGCATTCGTTTCCTTTGCTAACTATCTGTTATCCTGTTATTGGACCAAGTGTGGGGTTACTGAATACGCTTCGCATTTCTAGGTATCGATTACAATGATCATTAGCCGACTTCTCTAGAATTTTGCCGAATCCAGAGATGTTCCAACCTCTGATAGGGATTTCTAACGCGTCAAAATCGTATTAATACGGGGCGTACTGTTTTACTTCCATATCCGAGAAGAAGACATACTTCGATTTTTATCCGTAATTAAAAACCAACCGTTCCGGTTTATATGGCTAATTACTTAATTTTATAATTGTTTCACAAAATACAGAAATAATGAACATATTTAATTTTTTTCTACACCTATGGTTCTTTTCTGTTGGGAAAGCAAACTCCTAGTTACTGAAAAACTTTAACTTGCAAGTTTGTTATAAACAACACGTCTTGTATTTTAATGATTTTCTTAACTTCGGGATGAATTAAGCATGTTGAACGTTACCATAATGAAAAATCTCGTTTCATAATAAACTGTAGTCGAAAAGTTCAACATTACTCGAGATTAATATGTAAAATTAAGATAAGTGAACGTATTAGAAAGGCGTTTCCAAAAGTAAACAATCTAAAAATGTTTTACAGTGTTAAACTTTTTCGAAAAATTCATAAATTTCAGTCAGATAGTGAGCTACCAACAGTATTTACTACTGGCAAACAACACGAAGTATCGGCGCACTCCCCACCACACAAAATATTACTCAAATTAAATCGGAACAGCTGTTTCGAGGGCTCTTGGGCAACCTCATTATCAACCAAGTGATCGAATAAATCTGTAGTTAGTATTTACCACTACTAATTCTACCATAAGTTAATGAATAAAATATACACTTTTGGAACGCCCACCTTTCATTTCAGGATTGCAGCAACGTGAAGCAAGTAAAATCCACTAGCAGGTGCTTTACAGTTTTCAAGCTGTAGCAGAAGCACTTGTACTTTTTGTATAGTCTTCAAATGGCTTCAGAACGAATTAATTGGTAGATATTATCAATTTATCTAAAGACAAAACTCCTATCGTTTGCAGAATTTATTTGAGGTACAATTCATGTCACTTTCTGCAGAAATTTACACCAAAATATGAAAAAGAACTAAGAGGGAAAGATATATTTTGTCCCGTTTTATTTGTTTGCGTTTATACAAATCTCAAATTGCGTCGTAGAGGTAGCAAATCAAACAGAATATATGCTGTTAGAGGGAACCGACGCAAATGCTATCTTTCCTTTTAGGATCAGAGGGAGTGGTTAGTTACGACTGTTAGCAAACACAATTCCGTATTTGCCGTATACTTTATAAAAATATTCAGATCTTAAGCAGTTGCTTCTACACAACGAGTCATTCTATATTCACACTATAGATACATACACTAGCTTTTGTGGATATTGGATTTTAAAAATGTATATGAAGCATCCACTACACTACTTTTAAAAGTGATGAAGTTTTAGTGGCTAGCATGAATAGAATGAACAAGTAACAACACACATTATCAATTGTTCATTTATTTATTCGACAAATACCGCAATACAGTTTTAACCGGTAGTGTAAATCAATATAAACTAGTTACGTAGATGTCGGCAGTATCTGCATTCTTGAAAAACCCACTCATTTTAAGCTCGGAATGTATGTTAAGGTTAATACTGTAAATAGTATGGATGTAGTCAAGTCACATTCATTTTATTTCAGTTTACTAAAGTTTTCGAGCAGTAAAAACTAAATGTAGTGACGAAAATGTATTAGAGCAGTATAAAATCACATCAACACGCTTAATAGCTTTATCCACGGACTTCCGACAGCGCCGCATACATATTAATAACGCTTCCAACTAGTAAATAAAAACGAACTAGAAAAACCAGCGTTTTCACTAGAAAATAGGATCGTTTCTGCTAGGGACCGCTAGTTGTAAAATCAGTGACTGTCCTAGTTTAATACACACTCTAAATAAGAGTAATTCTCATAAAGAATATTAACGAAGCAAAGTTCTATTAATTGTACTATGGTGGGTGCACGGATACGTTGCAGCAGATAACGATTACCAGGAGCGAAGAAAGTTGAATTTGCTAGGAATAGATTGGAAAGCGATAGAAAGGCTGCAGCAAAATGAGCAATGTTCTGTGTACTTTATATAGTTGATCCTTTAAGTTACTCCTATATTATAACTTCGTAAAGTTAAACCCAATTTGAATTCATTAGTTTTATTTAAGCAGCGATAGCCAATGAACCTTGAAAGGTATTAAAAAATTCTGAAAATATTGTTAAGGTTATTCAGGAATGCTAAGAATTTCAATAGCTTCGGCTGTTAGATTAACCTACTTTTAGATGATTTAAGTTTATCGATTGAAAACAATTGACTCCTGCGACGAAATACCATGAACTTTTGTTTCGCTAATTCATTAAAACAAATGTGTAAGCGTTATGTTTTTTGGTACAATTCCAGTATCTACTCGAAGTAACGATCATCTTCCTACATACATTGTCTAGCAAGTTAACAAGCGTCCATAAATAATAAATAGCGAATATAAGCAGGCAAATGCTTGATCAGACTTCAGCATAAAACGAATAGATTTACCTAAACCATCGTACGCTTTTCAACAGAAAAAAATATGATAACAACATACATGAAAGTTGTTTACAACATTTCACAATTTACCTAAATGGAAATGTTTATGCGGAAACGGATGAATTTCTGAAGGCAATCCATAATGTATGTTAGTAAATGTTCAATAAAATACAAGGGACCGCATTACAGTTTATATGAATTTATAGTATTTCGCCGCAGCACTTTAGCATGCATTTTAGAAAATAAATTATCTGGATAGCTTCATACTTAATTTACTAGAGAATGACATATTTTGGGTATAGGAAAATTATTTGGTTTTCTTCAGATATCATTGCTGATATTGCTTTATAAAATATTTTTTTCCAACAAGCAAGTATTACAGAATGATATATATTGGGTATGTTTTCTAATTACAGTTTCGACTCAAAACAATTTTGCTCGAGCAGATTGCCTTGTGTGTGAACAAGTTGTCAGTAATGAGTTTTAAAGAACGAGAACACATGTACTCTAAATTAATGGCGACCGAAGGAAAAACGAAAATTTAAATCGACCATCCAAAATTTTAGGTGGTAATTAAATTTGGTTAGTTCAATAAAGTGGTCGATAAAGAAATTAAAAAAAAAATCGTTTTAAATTCTTTTCAATTTTGATTTAAAAATCCAATTTTTAGTGAATTTGTTTGTGTTTAGTTTGTGGGCTGGTATTAGATCTTATTGTAACAATTTACAAGTGTCAACTGTTCCTCGAAAACAGAAGAAGAATTTACGGCTACACCTCCTGAGATCACGACTCAAGCCAATATGGTAATTAGTAATTTGCTGCCGTCAAAGTCGAAGCAAAAGTATGAATATAATTATGAAAAATTCATGAGTTGGAGAAGAAAGAAAAACATAACCTCGTTTTCGGAAAACGTTATACTTGCCTATTTTGAAACTTAAGGTAAAATATTGAAACCATCGTAATTATGGGCGACATATTCTATGTTAAGAAGTACTATCAATATCAAGGAAAATATTGACATTACCCAATATTTGAAATTACGTGCATACCTGAAACGCACCTCAGATGGATATAAAGCAAAAAAATCGTCAACGTTTACTTCTGAACAAATTAAACGTTTTACTGAGGAAGCTCCAGACGAAAAGTATTTGTTCTCAAAGGTAATTCATCCACATACCATTATCGTTTATCTATTTGTAGGTTGCACTGATTATTGCTGTTTTCGGTGCATGTCGCAAAAAGGAATTAAAAGATATGCAAATACATCATGTGAAAGACATGGAAAACGAACTTTACATCAAAATCCCTGAAAGAAAAAATAAAACAGAAAGATCTTTTATTGTTTCTGGACATTGCTATGATATTTGTGAGAGGTATATGAGCCTCCGGGCCACAAATGCTGACTGTTCTCAGTATTTTCTAAACTATCAGAATGGAAAGTGCACTCGTCAAGTGGTTGGCATTAACAAGTTATGTGACCAACCAAAAATCATTATTAAATTTTTAAATTTGGAACATCCAGAGCAATACACAGGTCATTGCTTCAGGCGTTCTTCGGCGACAATTTTGGTTGATGAAGGAGGCGACTTAATGGCATTAAAGTGTCATGGCGGATGGAAAAGCTAGGCCGTGGCTGAAGGCTATGTGGACAATTCGATGGCAGCTAAGAGAAATACGTCAAATATTCTGTTCAACAGCATTGATATTGACAATAACAGTGATACACCAAGTGTGGCATATTCTGTTTAATCGTAAAGTAGAAATGGGACCATCAACAAAGTGTGCGGCACCAGTTGCTCTTACTAACTGTAAAAATGTTAGTATAAATATCAATAATTATTATAGCTTTAAGAGTGAATAAAAACATTTTGTTGAGGTTTATTTTATAATTTTCGGCTACAATAGTAGAAAAAGTATAGCAGGCAACTCGAGGGCAAGGCGACTTACGTGCACCCGCGAATTATCACACTCGGCTGACCCCTCGTGTTTTTTCGTTCGTGCGTAATGGGCTTTTTACCCTACATATTACGTAATATACTATTATTCAATGACAATGAAATTTACACTACTTTTCAATGTAGTCCCACTAACATTTAAGCACTTCCAGTGCTTGTTTGACTGCTTCGTTGTCTTCGAACTTGGTGCCGCGTAAAAACTCTTTGAGCGGGCCAAACGGATGAAAATCAAACGGTGCGAGGTCGGGACTATAAGGGGGATGTGGCAGCACCTCCCAGCCCAAATTTTCAACCATCTCTCGCGTTTTCTAGGCAGTATGAGGATGGGCGTTATCGTGCAGCAGAATCACACCTTTGAATGCTTGAATGCACAGTTCCAACACTAATATTACACAAATCAGCTATTCTCACGATTTTTGTACGCCTGTCATCGAGAATAATGTCATTTATGCGATTTTGTAGCGCGTGATACTTGTTCTGCCCGATTTAAACTGTTCAATCTATTTATACACGTTTCCGCGGCTTAAATACGTTACACCATACTGCTTCAACATTCCCGAATACATTTCAGCCGACTTCCCACCTTCGGATAAATCTTATCACTGAACGTTGCTCTTCCACTGTACACGTTTCGAGAGCAGCCGACATTTTGAAATGAACAAAAGAGTTTATGTTTGCTTTCATTTCTTTCAAACAGCTGACTTAATTTGCTCCCAAGATTGTCAACTTGACCCGCAGAAAGTTTCGTCTAATAATATTCAGTAGTTCTCGCTAATATGCAGTTTGTCTCGTTAATTACTGAACGCCCTTCGTATTAATCAACTGACGTTCACGTTCACTTACACTATATTTGTGTAGACCTGGCTTATTTGTTTCTCATTTCATATTATAACATATTTCTGATGAAAAAGACTTGAACTGAGCGTAGAGTAAATCGAAATTGCAACTAAGAGTTAAATTTTTAATTCCAGTCAGTGAAGCAGGCAGCATGGAATTGGGGAAGAATTAAATGGGATCAGTAACAAACATTTTACGTAGCAGCACTAGAAAAACGTTTCCTCTAAAAAGAATAAAAATTTAAAATAAAATTAAATGAATAGAAAATGTTGAATGGAGCGAAGAGCAAATTATCGAAACGTTGCAGCAACAAAATAAAGCTTTCTTAACTGAAATGGTTTCTCAACAGGCCGAAAATATCCAAAACAAAATTATAGGAAGGCGCTAGTAATTGACGAATTACTAGTAATTGAGCTTTGCATCTTAAACTGATTAAAATAAGATAATGGTGTTGGAAGAAAAGGAAAGTCCACTTTCTCACAATAACTCAATTTCATAGGAAAGAGCGACAGGGTTCGGGACTAGTGTCCCATCTTCAGGCTCGAGTTAAAAGTAGTAGTAGGAAATTGTTAAATTAATAATTTAATATGTTGTGTACGTCCCGATTTACAAGATTTTAAATTTCATATACTCTAATTACCTATCACACTAGTTCAACAATTGTTGATATATAGAATGTGTAGTTTTTATTTTTATTTATTAATTTGACAATTTCCTACTACTACTTTTAACTCGAGCCTGAAGATAAGACATTAGTCCCGAAACTGGTTGCTTTTAATAGGAAAAAGCATTGAGTTATTGTGAGAAAGTGGACTTTTCTTTTCTTCCAACTACATTATGTATTCCTCACACAGAGACGCATTAGATTAATTAAAATAAGATGGTTGTTGGTGTACACCGCACACTGGAAAGAATTACGATTCTAGCTGGACAAATATCAAAACGAGAAACAATATACAGCGTGTCCCACTAAGAGCGGGGAGCGGCGATATCTTGGACACTACAATAGCTATAGTGAAAAATTTTTCATGACTAAAGTGGCAAAGGAAACTTAATGAAAATATTTTTAAATTTCAAACTTGACCGCTAGGGAGCGCAGTTGCTAGGGTCAACAGTAAATTTTAAATTAGCAGGTAAATGTTCCAGGATTAACTATGATTTTAAACGCTTTATTAAAAAGTTTAGTTTATTACGCAACACTTTGATTAAAGGCATTTTGTCATATTGTGAATAATAAGTGTAGTAGGCGTTGCCGAATCATGTAAAACTAAACCTGTTATAACTTCTATAGTTTTTACCCGAATTAAAGAACTGTGGACTTGTTTGAAAGAGCATTCAGCGTTGTTTTAGACGTCGTAATTTGTGCCACCCCCTAATGTTCAAGAAACGTACCAGATTGTAACTGTACGAGTTTTTCTCAATTATCTCTAAAAATTCAAATAGAACAATATGCTTTCCTTATGTTGTGTTTGAAGAGTTTTTACAGACTAAAGTAGTGACGAAAACCGCGTAGTGATATCTTTTTCCTTTTTCTAGATAATAACGAAAACAGCCCATTATCAGTAATGATTTCCCTATTAGTTACAAATACCTACTTAATAATATCGAAACTTATCTTAGTTGGCCATGGAACGATGGAATGATAATAATAACAAAATGTAGCAGTTGCAAAATAAACAAATAAATGACAACAATGCAAAACCCAGACAGTACCACTAGCACATAATATAGTGTTACTTGAAATGAAAATAAGCAATAACTTAAATTTATTTTAAATGTTTAAACTGTTTGCCGTCATTATTTATATGGCGGAGTATGCCGAGAATATTTGTTTGCCATACTACCCCACAGTCTTTACTATCACTACCCTTTTACTTATTATTTCTAATATATTCCTTTTAAGTGAGTCCGGACAAAATCGATGTTGGTTTTATAGGGACCTCATTATAGGTAAATGGTATCCTTTCTCAAATGAAATATTTTAAATGAATTGAATCCAGTGTAATACGGTACAGTTACCATTCGTAAAATTTTCTGGAAATCTTTTACGATAGGTAACAAATACTCGTAGCGCATCAAATTTCGAAAGCGGTAATCAAGTGAGATGGCGTCTGTCGCCTGGAACTAAAATTTCTTACAACTCCACGGTGCCTAGATCATTTTAGCAAGCGCCGGGGGCGCGATTCGCTTCATTACCCGTATTTGTTACATCTCACATTGGCTATTTTTCTTTTACGTGCAGTCGAAGCCATACAGCTGAGAAATTACTTATACTTACTAGGTAGAGACTGAAAATTATTGTCCGTCGGGGATAGCGACGTTATACTCCCTGTAATTTTAATTTATTTTTCAGTCACGTGTAGTAGTTTTCCGTAATTCGCTTTTGCTATGCAGGATTGTTTGAGAGAAATGCAGTTTGCATATAAAAGCAATTTGGTTTTTGTTTGTTGGGAGTTTTTATTGAATTTTGTTTTTAGTGGGACGCTCTCCGATTTTGTTGTTTGTCAATACTTCCAATATTGTTACGTGCACACGCATAATCCCGGTATATTAGAGAATAAAAACTATAACACTGCAGTAAAGTCGACTCCGACTGAAACACACTAATGCATAATTGTTCAGATTTATAGTATGTCATTATGGTACTACAATAACTATGTGTGTAATTTGAAAAAAAAATGTGCGTTCAAAAACATGCTGTTGTAAAAAAATGTAATGCCAAATGCGGCTACTGCTTACACAAAACAGTTTTTTTTTGGGTTGAAGTTTCAGATCATCAAATTCTATTCCATACCTAGCTTCCGTTGCTAGTGTGTTAATAATATTAGTTTCTTACACATCCAAAACGGACAGTAAAATAGAGAAGATAATACGTGTGAACATACAATAACAAAAAGAAAATACATAGAAACGAAAATATATCAAATAAATTGGCAAAATCAAGAGAAAAATAAACATTACTAACATTTGATTAGTTTTTGCTGTGTGGACTAAAGGTGATCGTACGTTCGTCCGAGCAGTGGGAATGCGAAATAATTGGTTCGATCTTGTTTCCAGAAGTGGCACGAGGATATCAACTTTGGAGATTAAATTAGGTGAGTCGATTTGGTTGGTAACAACGTTCTTCATAAATGTACCACTAATGTTTCTTCTTCTATCGGTAAGTGTAACTATGCCTTGCCTCTCAATCAACTCACTGTAAGGAATTTAACGGACAGGATAACGACCATCGATCTTATAAGATAGATGTTTCACGCTGAATCTGTTCGAGAGCATTTATTTGAGTATCATAAAAATGATATCAAGCAGCGGGTCTTGATGGCATCAATGTTGGTAAAATCCTTACAGGTGCGAAAAATGAATCCTAATGATTTAGAGGTCGCTAACGTGGCCGCCGAGACATGGCTGGAAAAAGTAAATTTCTCATCATATATTACATCTAAGTCTTTAATCGAAGACTGGCGAGCAATATTAATATTGTTGATATTGAGAATCGATTGCATGTAGTTTTTTTGTGAAACATAAGAAACATTTATCAATGTTTAGTTTAGGGTTATTATCTAAGCACCAGCAGTAAATTTTGTCTTTGAGAAACGAGAACGTCATTGGGTGACTTAATAGTACGGTAAATTTTAATATCATCGGCGTAGGCTAATACGGGACAGTTGATGGATTTGAGAAGATCATCGATGTATATATTAAAGAAAGGATTAAAAAAAGTCGAGACTTAAAGCCATTAAAGTAAACACAATTAATTCTGCGCAGAAGATATGATCGAATTAATTCAAGAAAGTCTTTGCGGATGCCGAAAAAACTCAATTTTTCAAATAAAATACGATGGTCTATGAGGTCGAACGCACGTGAAGGTCGGTGTAGATAACATACAATTGGCCTTCCCCATCCACAGTTTCAACTGTTGTTTGAGAAATTTGCGCAAGGTTCGTTGTGGTAGACTTGCGCGACATAAATCCATGCTGAGATGTAGAAAGGTGGGATCTCGTGCTATAAGAGATGCGCTTATAGATTAATAATTCAAAGACTTTAGCGAAGGAGGAAATTACAGCAACAGGTCTGTAATTGTTGATGTTGGAATTAACACCCTTTTTAAAAGTTAGCGAGATTCTAGCCACTTTAAAAGATACTGCAGAATTGATGAACCGAAAAACTACAAAATAAGATAATCTCGTAGTTGCAAAAACTCAAATTAAAAACTCTATACTATATGCAGTATAGAGGCCAATAATAATAATAATAATCTATTACATACTTCTTTAAACGGACTTTAAATAATGTTGATTGACTGTCTTTTAATTTCCATGAAGGTTGATTAAATATCTTTAACATTTGCGTTACGGCACCATTGGAAACTTTAGAAAATGATGTTTGTGGATTGCGTAAATTGGATTTTACCCAATTACGAGTATTATAGTCATGTCTAGCTCCATTCCGGATTAGGAACTATGTTCTTTTGAAAAACACGATAAAACGTACTTCTAATACACTATTTCTAAGGCAGAAATATCTTCCTTGCTTCCACAGAATTGTCCCAGACGATAATTGCGTATGAAAACAAAGACAATATGTAAGCATGATATGCAGGGAGAGCAGTCGCGGTGCGCAGGGCAGACACCATTCCAGATACTTTAGTAATTACTGCGCCAACATCTTTCCAGTTTAAACGGCAATCTCTTTCTAATCTGAGAACTCTGGTGTATTCTGTTGTAGTTGTACGTGTACTGTATATTATTTCTAGTTTTTCTTGATTTTGTACTTTGAACTTTAAATTCGTTTTACCAACATTCAGTGGTAACTTATTCCCTTCGAACCAGTTACTCAATAAAATTATTTCCTTTACTGTGGTCTGTTTTGATGACTCATTTTCCTTTTTTTTGATAGTCATCGATGTTATTCGCGAATACTATTAATGAACTGAATTCCAACCTCTGGTAGATCATTTGCATGGAGCAGGACAGATAAGTACGGATCCTTGTGATATTAGACGCTTTCTTTGGGCCTAATTTCAAGGCTTTTGCACACTGTATTCTACTGACTAACAATAAGTAAGATATCAGCAATTTGTGAATTGCTCCTCTGAAGCCAAGTCTTTCTAATTTACTTAATAATATTTCGTGATCGGTACTATCAGGCAAACACGTAGAAATTCTATCGATTGCCATGGCTCTATCTGTTGATCTATCTTGTGTATATTTTGTATTTTGCAGTGGTGTGAGTAAATTGCACGATGTTACAAAATTAGCGATGCGATTCAGCATAACCTTTTCAAATATTTTGGCAATAACAGAAACAATAGCAATAGACCTGTAATTTTCTATGTCGTATTCACTGCCCTTCTTGAATATAGGTTTAATAAACGCAGTTTTTAGATGGTGGCGAAATACGTTCTGCTTAAAGCAAGAATTAATTATTACGGATAAGAGTGAACCTAGAAGATCAGTGCAGCTTTTGATCAATCTAGTATGCAATGGATTGCCTATTAGACTGATCCCGGATGGATTCGGACTCTGTGTAGATGCGTTCACGAAAATGTCGCAGAAGAACAGTTTTCTAGTTTTGTTAAAGCTTAATTTAATCTAATGTTGCAAGCTTGTTTGGTACTTGTAAGTAGCTTAAAATTCTACTCGATGTTTATTGTTAGGTTTCAATTATTACTTTTGATTCTTTTCAGGGCAGTCTTTAACGAATTTACTAAAGATTTCAAAACTACATATATACTTCATAATAACAATTGTTTATTTTATAATGTAATTGCATAGAATACGTCAAAAAAGAGAAAAAAACGGGATGACAAACAAACACTTAATGTATTAATTAAAATTACTATGTAGAAATAAAGGTTAGAAATAAAGGTTAGACAAAACTCGCTCAAATTATAAAATGTATGATGACTGTGGATATCTGGTTTGGCGACTGCAGTAAATGGTTAAAAACTTTAATACATTGCCAAATGGCTTGTCTCTGTACTTTTGTCAAATGGGTATGGGGAGAAATTATGAACGTTGAAAAGCCTAACATTATCAAAGTCAATAATTTATATCTAAATTCTTAAATTATTCGTTTCAGTTGACTTACAAAAATAACAAATAAAAACAAATGGAAGTGATTTACTCTAATATTCTCTTAATGTAGTTTCTATTTAAGTTCTTTTCTGAAAATAATTACAGTACTTAGTTTACAGGGTGAGCCAAAATTTAAGAGAACTTACAAAAGTCGAGGTACCTTTGGAATTTCCAATTTATATGGATGAAGCACCACAGCAAATTTTTAAGGTTAATATCGTATACTTCTATCTTATGAAGCACTACGATTCCATCTTTACTGATGCAAAACAAATTAACCTCACTTCAACTATACACAATATACAACCTCCAGCTTCCTCTTTATCTAGATGAATATTCAAAGTTGTATACGCGATCTGAAACAATCATTCGTCTTAATGTCCTCATATTTGGTAAATGTAGTATTTTGCTTACATATTCATATATCTTTGGTTCCATGAAAAACAGATTTAAAGCAAATACCTAACTTTGTATCTTTGTGTTCAGCGTGAGACTTCACAATGAATGCTAATTCATTAATTCACGAGATAACAATGTTATACAGTTGAATGAAATGTTTAAATCACCAGGAACACTTACTGGAGTCTTCTGAACTTTTGGCTTTGAGAGCTATTTTGAGTTTATATTTTATAAGTGAATTTGAGCCCCAGGTTTTGCTGATTCCAATGATTCCAACGATGCAATTAAATCTTTTTCTGAATGGTTTAAGTAAATCGTTGGAGAATTTTCACGTTTAATATTTGTCAGCCAGCTGTAGATCATAGATATTGCCTACTGTCTGCTGGTAGAGTTCCTGCATGCGTTCTTCTATGCTACTTTCTTTCATCGTAAAAGTTTCTATTTGGGTAATTTTATCAAAATTTGCTGTGAAATAAAACAATCGCGGGTCTTTCGCGATTTAAAATAAAAGATGAGCGACGCCAATAATTTTCATCAATCCTTATTCAGCCTTTGTTGACTTAAAGTGTATTGTAACTCCGATCCCAATTCAAAGTGTTCGATTGTGAAATCAAAGAATTTATTCGAAGAGAAAAAGGGTTAAATTCCAGAACAGGCAGTTTCCGTTAGAGGTTATTATAAACAGACAGTTTATATAACATTGGCTTCGTTAAAATTTCAAGGTTAGTTACATTTATAATTTTAAAATTCGTTAATTTCGTTTTATTAATTTGGAAATTCGTTAGAAAATTGCCAAAAGGGTATCCAGGGATACTCCCGAACCCATTAGGAATTGTAAATTTAGTTTAAATTAGAAAATTTAAACTTTTCCAAAATCCCCTGAAACAAAAATATTTCAATACATTTAAACATTATAGAAACAGACGTTATTACAAAAATTGAAGATAGCCGAATTGACCTTTGTTATAAACTGTGCATAAATTTTATCTTGCATTGCCATTTTTAATCTCTCTAATATAAATGACAAGCATCGCCACTGATCTAGAGGCAAATCAAACTTATTAATTAAAAAGAACTAAAACATTAATAAATATTAAAAAAGCTAGACAGGATAGCGCATAGAACAGGCTCGAAGTTAGAGAAAACCACGTAAGACTGAATGAAAAGCTATTTCAGTACATTGGCTTTTAATTTCACTGACATACTAACTTTGAACGAACTTTGTCAGATCGTTGGGTTACCATTTACATTTAGTTGAAATGAAAAAACCAGAGAAATATGTAAATATCCTAAATAAAGCATAAAGTAATGTATGTAACTAAATTTTTCATGAATAATGCATGTAAACACGAGAAATGCAAAGTACCTATCTGCAATAGTTTCCACAATATAAATCAAAAAAGTAAAGGTACCGTGATCTATGAGATAGGTAGCTCTAGATCCTTTCTAAATACACACATTGACGAACGTTACATGATTCAAATCACATGAAAATATGTTTCTTGTGAATAAGTTCTGCGTTCTATTTTAAAATTTCAAGTAGATTTGTTTCCAGAACTTGTTCTGTAGATACAAAAACATCTTTGATATGAGGATTTAAGTTTGCAATGATGTTTACCCGAAATTAGATTTTCATTCATTCATGCATGTCAACACATCCGCGCTGCAGTTTATCGTCGAGCGACTGTAGTCAATGCGTTTGCAATGTCGTTCAAGGACCGGAAAATGGGAAGCAAAAGGAAAAGAGACGATTATGGTTTCTTCATTAATAATACAAAGTGATTTTTAAGGACGTTGGCTATAGAATGTTATGAATAAAGAGTTGAGGGTCTTTGGAAGTTCCGTAATATTAAACACAGAGTTCGCCAAAAGGGTTTTCCGACGTATCGTGGTGAAATATCTGCAAGTTTGTTGGAAGTTGAAAGTTTACATAGTGAAAAACATACGATGTCTTAAACTATAAAAGCTGTTCTGAGGGTACATTTACACGGAGTAGAATTTATATGTTATATAAAGTACATCAAAAGTGCAACTAACAAAAATTTAACAAAACGGAACATTAATGAATTTTAATAATTCGGGTTCCGTTTCAATTATTAAAATACAGAAGGTATTCCGTACAGAATCCGCTCTTTCAGAGAACCAATAAACCTTGAATGAATCAACAACTTGAGGAGATTGAAGGCATTATTGGATAAATAGGATTGTATGAAACGTCACGGAAAATTTCATGGAAACAATGAGATTATATGTGTTATGTTAAGTACTTTGAAACGAAATTTGCATTATGTTCACATATTACAAGCCACTCG
The DNA here is from genome assembly GCA_029619315.2 of Dynastes maya. Classification (NCBI taxonomy): domain Eukaryota; kingdom Metazoa; phylum Arthropoda; class Insecta; order Coleoptera; family Scarabaeidae; genus Dynastes; species Dynastes maya. The sequence continues at coordinate 39,393,830 of JAROYE020000004.1, forward strand.
ATATTTCTGACGCAAGTTAGTCAACATAACGAAGAATTTATACTTTGAAGAGTATATTTTTTATCGTTGGTAACATACAAAATCGCCGCTCTAAGGATTTATTTCCTAGTGCTTAAGAGAAAAAAGTTTAAAAACGATATCGATTGAAATCTGTTTTGACAAAACAAGTAATTGGACTCGCCCTTCCTTATCAAAGTAAACCACAATACATAAACAAATTAGAGGATTACTTTGTTGTTATTCTTGATAGCGCATTTGTTCACAAAAGTCATTTAGAATAAGTTCTATAATTGTAACAAATGCCATTACAAATAGTTGTAGGATCCGTGACGCTGACAATTTGTAGCAATTAGTACAACAATATTGTAGGAAATAAGAGTGGTGCAAAACTTGCAACGTTTGCTACAATAAACTTGCACATTTTTGAACAATTGTGCATGTACAGGTACCGTACTTGTTGAAATGCTCATAAACAAATTTTAGCAGTTATTACCTTGGATTACACAAATTGCAACAATTACTTGATTAATAATACATTCTATATTAAACTACCTCAAATTGTGTAGTGTCATAGGATAAGTAAACGAAATAACAACAATTATTCCATGTTTTCGCATCTCCAATAGCTTTCGCCATTTGCAGGGAAGCATTCGCCGGTCATGAGGATATTAGCCTGCGCTCGTAGGTGTGTGAGTTGCGAGCCCTGGGGGCTGAGACGAACTCAGAATTCCAAGACCGATAGCTTGGTGAACCAGGCATTACGCTAACGGTGCCACTAGCGATGAAAATGATTTCAATATAAACAGATTTAGGCATAATTTAATCGCAGAATACGATTACGATTATAATCCTGTACATTATTATTGATTTTGTGACGAAATGATTATCATGATAATTAAATGTGCGATTACAAAATTAGTCGTATCACCCTAATCTGTATTCGTGTAATCGTTTTCCCATAATCGTTTTCGTTAATTTCAATGGGTGAACAACGGTGTGTAGAACCATTGGGTTTTCGGCCAAAATCCGATAGGCAGGCAAGCCAATCTTCGGGTTGATTCGGAAGGTATACTGGAGCAATAAATAAATGTAATCAAATTGGATACATATTTAATTATCGTTAAATCCTTTGACAAATGATAGTGATCTATAACAAACAAGGTCTTTCTTAAAATAAAATACAAAATAATTATTAGACTTCTACAACAAAAGAAAACTTAATAATAAAGTATAATGGGGTACCCGATCCCATACTATATACATATATATTTTCTGAAAATAATTTGGACAATCCTTGAAACTCTATAATATACCTCAAATTATGTTCTAAAGAAAGAAGTTAAATCTGTTATAGTTTCCGAGATACTACAAACATTTTAAAATCGTTCACATTTTTGTAGGGTGCTATGCTCCGATATCGGGCGGTTCAGTCCCTAAGAAAATTGTGTTGTTCTTATACCGAGGTACTCTTTCAGTCTATAGGATTCTATCGGAATTTGAATTTTCGGGTTTTCCGGCGTTCCCTTATTTTATTTTTAATTCTTGTTGAAGTTTACCCAGGACATAGGTTTTTACAACACTAGCTTTGTTAAAACTCGAAATATCCATCGGAGCAAGAGGGACGGGCGTTTTTGGCAACGAATTTTTCTTTCCTCTCGGAATATCCCTTTTTCTGGACGGGCACAGAATTCTTACCAGACACTGGGATGGTTTCAATCTTTGTTTCAGATTTAGAAATAACTTATTATAAAAGTAGATTTTATAGATATGCATAGTCAACTGTTTTTTTTTTTTTAAGAGAATATTTACATTATCATTTTCGCCCTCCAGTAAGGAATTTTACAAATAAACATGACATCATCAATCTAATAATTTAATATAATTTTTTACTCGTATGTTAAACATTTTTGTTGTATTAAAAACAAATATTTTTAACGATATATATATTTTTTTTATTTTAAATAAAATATTTACATTTAGAATGTAAAACAGCCCTACGCATACTTCCTGATAGGCGAATACTGTTTTAAGAATACCGATTACGGGATTACAAATATTCTTATAATTGCACATGTAATTATAACTAAAATCATTTCGTTCCAAAGTCAATAATAATTTTCATGATTATAATCGTAATCGTATTCTGCGATTAAATTATGCCCAACCCTGATCAATACTATCTGGGTTCGATAATGAAATCGTCTGTACATCGTACGTCATTTTCTATTATTTATTTTAAGATAGGAAAATACACGAACAAACATACAACCTCCATGATACGGCGTAATGTGATGCGATACTATAAAAACCCTGAGTTTTAAAGATAACGATTTGTCCAATATGTGATCGTACAGGCACATGATACAATGACTCAATTCTATTCTGGGTTCTTTGCTTACTATTTAACACATTTTTATACAATTTAATGCAGATATACAGGAAAAATAATATAATTGACTTAACTTGTTCGCCTCTCCTACAATTGTTTGCTGTCTGGATATTTTTCTCCGTGTACATGACTACAAATCATAAATTTGGAGAGTAATCTAAATGCTACTGAAAACCAGGCAAGGAAAGATTAAATCAAAAAGAAAAAATATTAATCGGGAGCAACTGCTAAATTATAAAAAAGACTGTTAGGTCAATATTAGATTCATCGTATGAAAAACCGAAAAAATATTGAAAAGACTACAATAATAGCTATGAGCAACCTTCTAATATAATTTATTATACCTTTTATAGGGGAAGCCAGATTTTTAGTAAGAGGTATTTTAAATTAAACAGGCAATTGGCTCTGCAAAAGCGTAGTAATATATATATATTATATTATACAAATCATCATACGTAAGTAATGGCACATATTACCTTCAAAATTGACTATGATAGTTTTAATATATTGAGATGTTACAAGTTAAAATAAGAAATGTGGAATTAATAAAATCACAAGACAAAAATTTTGTAAAATCTACTTAGAGCTGAAATTTCCCTGTATGTATATAAAATTAAAATTCTTGTTTAAATCCTCTTCCTTTCCTCTATGAATGTTCTAAATTCTTTTCGATCAACCCTTGTTTTTCTTCTTCGGTTCTTTTCTTCTTTGGTTCAAGTTTTATTATTTTACTCCCAAATGATTGCAAACTCTTTTCAAGTTGTTTAATGATTGAAATACTTTTTAATATTTGTTTTAAAATTAATTTCTAAATACTTTTATCGAAAGACTAAAGCTAAACGAAAAACATCCAAGGAGACACTAAATCAATGATTCATTTAATTAGAGTAGCTCGAAATGTTCTCCATAATATTAGCATTTTTTAGAGAAATAGTGTCCCCTGTTGAGAATCCTATTTTCCCAACGGAGTACACTATAACCTCCTTGAGAATATGTTTTATAGTTTTTCATGGAGCCCCAATTAAAGGATATTTAGCAAGTTGCATTAATCTCGATTCAATTTAACCCACTAACACAATTTAATAGGTCAGTATTTCAGCATCCATTCGATCCAATACGTGTTACTAAATGTGTTCCAAGGGAAAGCAACGTTCGCACATGTAATGTATTCGCTTAAGAAAATCTACCGAACCATCAAATAAATTACACGTTACGTATCTCGCAGCGACTGCAAGCAATCTAGAAGGGAGACAGAGAACTATCGACCCCGTGCATTACATGACATCGTGTCGTAACCAGCACAAATATTTCCATTCACACTGGCACGGAGTATGAGGGAATTTACATATATCACTATCCTATGCGGTTTTGTAAACACGACCGGCCGTGTACATTATGCAGGCGTCTCTATAACTTCCGCGAAATGGCTGAGGATAGCCAGATAACGTTATTAAATTAATTTGATACTTTCTGTATGCTGTGATATCAATCTTAGGTATATTGTGGATCGTGTAATTAGCCAGGTAATTAAATGTTATTGGGTTGTTTAAGTCCCTGACAGAGATGTAAGTTCCAAAGAACACTGCTGATCCATAAATTATGGGTGCGCTTCGAGGTTTTGAGGTTCCTAAAGACCGCTTTAGATCAATATTATTGTGCATGGACAGAGAAATGGTTTTGTACAATCATTTTCAATATCATCCACAAACTGTCAATACTGATAGTCTACACATCTGTCGAAGTAAGGGGAGTGTGTAGCAAAAATACACCTTATTGGACCTTAGGTATATTAGATTACAATGCTTTGGTGTTCCAGAAATTTGCGAAAGCGAATCAAAAAGTTACAGTTAGAATGCCACATAGCGCCTACAAATAAAAAAATTCTGGGAATTTGTTTTGTTGGTGCCTAACATGTAAATAACTGGCCTTTGTGCACTTTTCCGGTGTTATTGGTAGAGGTTGTAATGCTTGGCAGTCCAGAACTTTCAACCAACCTGGTACGACCACGTTTAAGTTCAGCTACCCAAAATTTCACTGTGGTAAAGGATGGTGTAGAGTCTCCGTAAACAGCATCCATCTCAGCTTTAATTTGCGTAGGCTTTCTCCCTTCAAATGCAAGAATTTAATGACCGCTCAATATTCGATTTTTTTCATTTTCACAGAAACACTAACATCCAGTGACACAAACAACTGTTAAACAACAACTGAGCGTTCAACATGACATTGTTAAAGGTGTCATTAAACCATGCACAATTATATTACCAACATATTTCTAACGAGTAGCGCCATCTTTATGGTGAGGGTTGAAACTTTTCGGACTACCTTCATACAACGTTTCTGTGCAATTCCGTGCATTACAAAAGAAGTTATCAGTATCAACAGGTAAATCTAAGTTAGGTTATTACAAGGCAATTGGTGTCAGTTGTCGAACTAATGCGAAATATTCCACTAATTATTAGGTTAATTTCGTACTACTCTATGGGAATGCCTTACGCTGCATTTTTCATGGTAGGTACAGAAAACTTTGCTTTTTATATTCCTCTAGTACGGTGGAAATATCGTTGGCCTTAAAAGAATTAAAATTTTACTGTTCTAGTAACAAAAACTGTGTGTTAATTATTATTTTTAAAAACATCATTTCACTAATAAAAGGAAGCTTATTTTTGTTCCTCTTTTGTTCCTCTTTTTGTTTCAACAAATCAATAATATTATGGATGCAATTTGCCATTTAGATTAATTTTTTTTGTAACAAAATCAAATCCGGATGCATTTCGTTAAACCGCGTACAGATCGAGGATCCAAGGCATACCAAGGCACATGTGGTGAAAGTTTGGAAGCGTTGGAAGTGGTGTGTACGACGCGGACCAACGTGACCCAACCGTGCCGAACGGTTTTAAAGGTTGTCGTTGGCGTTCAGGTGCCTTCGCTCATGGAGCGGTACGTCAAAGAAAGTTTGATTTGGTCTGTACAGGATTTGTTTACTGTCAGTCGTTTGCATGTGCTTGTCGATAACGCGTGCTTTCTTGGTAGGTACTTTTATTTTTTGAGATTAATTCAATAAACTGTTCAGCCGTGCACTATGTGTTTTGCGAACAATACGTGTTTATATTACATTTATAATTGAAATATGGAATGGACGGGCGAGTATACACCCTCGTCATCGCTGCTCGACATTTTTAAAGGTTTGAAATTTGTAGGACCGAACCTCTCCCAATGATGTCGAATTCAAACCTAAAATTTCTGTGTGGACGACGCTTTCCAATACTTTCAAATCCCTTCCAATTCCAGCGCCAACGGCACATGCGCTAATGTTTGGTTGGTATGCGTTGGAATATCGGTCTGTACGCGGCTTTATAAGTGAATTTTACTGTAACCATGTTTCACGACAGACGAGCCCAAAAATGTATTCTTAAAGAACTGAAAAGGACTTTTTCGTGCACAACGTTCAACTAATATTTTATCTCAAACGGTTACGAATATGTATGGAATAATTCTTCCGAAAGAATCTGTTGCAATTAACTACGGCGGAAAATGTGTTGATTTTACACTAAACATATATTAAAAAGTGTTACCTTTATACTCGTGCATTCCTTTCGGTAGCTTACCTGTAACAAAGAAAAACGTTAGTTATTTTGCAATACTTTCTACGCAAAGTGTATAAGTGCAGAAGTAATGGGGTAGCATTCATAGCATATACACCTGCAAAGTGTCAAACTTTGTACTACGCCCATAAAATCCTAGATGAATAACACGAAAATTCAAAATTGGATCACAGTAAATTGACAAACTGCCGCCTTCTTTTCTTCGCATCACATAAATTCAGATTTTTCAGAGAAATTGAAGCGAAGGACGAACGCTGATCGTTTGGGCAAATGCGAATATTTTTATCTTCATTACTTTTCGTAAAATATTATGTAGTTCATTTCTTTTCTCTCGCCAGTGTTTCCTTTAGATCCTTCAATTCTTGCGCCGAGGCAATTTTCAGAAGGAGGTGAACGATGTAATTTTCATGAATACGGGGCACTGTACGACGAAGTGTTTTCATCGGCCCGTCGAAAACAAGGCAATTTTATTTTCGACAGACTATCGCCCGCGTAGTATTCTGTAGACGCTAAAATAATGACTAACATTCGCTCAAACCCGAAAAAGTCGCAGATGTTTGGCATGAGGTTGGGAAATGCTAAATAATTTCCAATAATTTCGAAAAGAGTTGTATATTTCAGTTCGTGAAATACACTCAAAAACCTTCTTGGCAATCCAAATGATAAACCGGACATGAGAGAAAGGTCGGGAATTTACAAAATTGCATGTGGTGGTTGTGATAAAGCCTAAATTGGTCAAACGAAACAAGCGATAGGCGCTAGATTCAATGAATACATCACGTATTACAGGTACAGGAAGATAGAAGCGTAAAGTGTAGCACAACACATAAATGATACCGGGCATAATATTAAATTAGAAAACCTAAACTTGATTAAAAACGTGATTTCGCCGCTTGAACTGGACCCCTATAAGACCTAATCAATAAAGAGAAGGGACTTTTACACTTTTCCTGTCTTTTCGATTTATTACGGTAAAGAGGTCATTTGGTTTATGGTTGTGCTATAATAAAAAGTATTTGCTATACCTTTGTCGCAGTAGGGATCTAGAGACCCCAATAGTTAGAAATATGTATACCCTATGCCGTTCCTTTCTTAAGAGATTCACAAATACGCAAATTTAATTTGTGTTGTATGGTTGGAAATAGCAAAAACGATTGTAGCTCCCACCACTACAACTTCAATGATTCAATTCTTTTGAAAACTAGGTATTATTTTTAAGTACCGACGATGAGTGATAAATTTCTTTTAAACTTCAAAATTTCGAGCAAATTTACAGAGGAGAAGGCTAGTTTAAAAGAATTTAAAAAGTTTAAATCAAAGATGTAGGCAATTTAAATCGAAAGTTTGAATCATCACACCAGTATTTTCTTTACGATTGTTTATTATCTTCATTAAATACTTAAATGTAATATTGTTGTATATGAAGAAAAGAAATGGTCTTCAATTTAAAGTGAAAAACGATGTGTTTAGATTCATATATTTACTATTGGCAATACTGTAACTAAACGGTGTGAACGGTTTTCACGCAGATGTAGCAGGGTGTAGTCGTATTGTTTCCGCCATTGTAATAACATCTGTCACGGTTCTATTAAACAAGTTTCAATTATTCGAGTGCATATTTATAATTTGGACCCAACGGTCACCTTAACCATTTGCATTCAACAGTTTCTATAACATAAACACGATGAATTACAAAAATAAACACGACTTTTCATTATAAAATAACTAGATTACATTTCTTAATTTCCAAATATCCAACATATTAAATATTCAAATAACAGTAAGTGCATAACAAATCCATAAATTTTTAAAAGTGAATTTAATTCCAAAACAAAAACATCTTCTAAATATAATTAATAGAAAAATGGTTCCCATTTGTATGTGTAAAAATTCAACTGAACCTATTATTATACATAATAGGTGTTTATATGAGCAATCACTTCCTGTACTACCACTAACATGGTACTATTTAACCACTTCCTAGTTTATAAGGACATAACTAAATGAAAAACAAGAGTATAATTACCAGTTATAAACAAAGCAAATCCATTAAAGAAATAAACTGGGGGTGTAACGCATGATTAATGTAGTCCCCTCATGGCAGCGGTAAGATTATTACTGATTGATTTTCGTCGTTGTGTATCGCGCGACTCCCGTCTCTTACGTCCATGTATTTTAGCGGCAAAATCATTCATAACACCTAGGTAATCTGAGTTAGCCCCACGCTCAGCTTAAAAAAATACACTGTATATTGTGTCTATGGTTAATGACTGGCAACAAAAAGAAAGAAGCCATTGAACACTATTACCTGAACTAGATCTGGAGAGCAATTGTTTATAACTTTAGCTATTTACTGCACTAAAGGGAGCTAAATTGAATCATATTGTAGCTCATTAAACTTGGGATCGTAATCTTTGCTAACCAAATGCCTAAGTGAAGGCATTCCTAACACATAGTTTATATGCAGTAAATTGTATGGAATTTTAATTTATTTAAATAAAATCTCATATCATTCACGTCTTACTTAGGAAGTTGTACACCATGTTGTGACGAACTGTTCCCTGTTCGCACTAATTTAAAGACCTTTAAGCTGAGAAGAAAGAGTGTAAAATTAGAACAATAACCTCTTCTCACAAATCTTTAAATTAACTTGCAATCTTATTCTATTTTTATTGTATAAATTTAACTTTTAGATTACAAGTTCATTTCTGAAAACCCTATATGATGTTTTTGTATGACCGTATATATTTTTCATTAAGCAAACCAATCGCCATTGTGTAACGATATGCCGTAACAAATGTTGTGCTTGTACGCATCACATGCAAGGACACTATACGACGGCAACAAAAACGTTATACATCATAGCCAGATATGATATATAAACCCTCGAGATTCTCATTCAGAGGACTCGACGGGCAAATCGGTTAACGCTGACTACTTAAGCTGAAGTGAGTTCATGGAGGTATCTTCTCTGAAAAGTCGGGCTCCACACCGACCTTTCGGAAGATAGTTTCCAACACCAGGGAGATATACTCTAAGTGGCCAGCTCCCACGCCGGTAACTGGGAAATATTTCCAAGATGAACCCGATAGCCTGCAGATATACTACAGTGGCCGGCTCTCACACCGGTAACTAAAGGATATGTGTTGAAACCGCGCTAATATTTTTTTTGCTTACTTTATTTACAAGTCCGAAATACATGTTGTTGACCGTAAAAGCCCGTTTTCCGCTATACATTTATGATAGCCGATTTAAGAGACATACCGTTACACTTCCCGATATTCATAAGTTTATTTTATTTACCGAGGAATTATCTTTTATTTCGAATTCATACAATCAAAATATGATTGAAACGGAACGTTGTATGATTTAACTCAGTTTATTATTTTCCGAAATTATTTTATCGAAAGAACGTTGTTTTTATGTGTAAATAAAACTTTGTAAATAGTACTCACCTATCTTTTTATTCCGATATTGTATCCTGGAAACCGTAAGAGCACTCCGGTAGATAATATATTAACATTGTGCTTAATTCTATCAAACAAACACGTCCAAATTATTAATCTGTAAATATTGAAACTAAATATCGTTCACTTATGCAAAGTTTTAAAATAGTCTAAATATTTTTGACAGCCAGTAAGAATTATTTCAACGCTGTTAGTGACATCTATGAGCGGATATACCAACTAACTTGCCGAACGCATGAGTACAGCGACCTGTGAGTACATGCTACTTTACAGAATCCTTAAGCAACATTTCAGTTAAATAAAAGGATTTGCATTTAGTAATATTTTGAGTTCACTGAACATCCCCGAGACAAGAAAGGACGTTACATTCACTGCGATCTACATCCAAACATACACGTCGTGTATATTTGATACTTGTAACTGAGACCGACAATGGTTATGATTCAGCTGGTGTGAACACACTCAAACCGTTTCAGATATATCCGGTACCCAGAGAAGTACTTCTCGCACATATCTGACACCCTGATAACCACAAACGTTACATTATCTTCAGGCTGAAACCGGGTCAGATGAAAGGTTTCTACAGTATTAAAGAGAGCGTAATAAAGTTTAGAGCAAGATAATTGCATATTCCAACCTCTGTTCCAACTAGAATACCAAATTAACTTGAAAATGGCCGCGAAAACTTACCATAACGTCCTGGTACGAGCTATCATCATGTAAAAATGTATCACGTTTCCAGCGTATTTTGATTAGGCAAATATGTATGTCAGCAATAAATATGAACAGATATTAATAATACATCGGAGTAATTTCGGAACAATGCTACTGGTAAATCAAGATCAATCCAAATGAATTGGAAAGGAGTTTAGCGGAGACGCAAAGGAAACGAAGGAAAGAAAGGAATGGGATAGAGTACTACGTGCGCTGACGATAAATAGCACACCAGAAGCATTACCAGGATTTGACCACAATGAGTCCCTGACCTAACAAAAGAGCAATATTGAAGAATGACTGTTGTTAGCGAAACAACTAATCTTTTGTGCCGACTAGAAAATGAAGGTTTGCATGATATGTACGTAGAATATACATATGTACATACATATGCAGATTGTACATATGTACATAATAACAATTGTTTTGTTGTTTGTTTAATTGAAGCTCATGTAATGGTGCATAATAAAAAGCAAGTAAAGAATATGAAGATATCGTATATGTACTTGAACATACAATCCATAACAATAAGGGAATAGTTTTCCTATTTTGCATTCGGGAGACTAATGGAGAACTGAAGGCCGCAAAAATGCGAGATGCTTCTTTTGCGTTTCGTATGTCTGAAGCTGTGCAGTCATATCGGGTAATTATTTTCTATTCAAGCGCTGTATGAACCTCATTTGGTAGATACGGGACAATAGGGTAGGGCAGTTAGACGATCACCTATGAAATGACAACATGGTCGAAGAAAACGAAAGAGAACAAACAGAATTTGTTTTGCATACTATTTCCTTGTTAATTGTAATGCATTTAAAAGGTAAGTACAATACAGATAGAGACGAATATTATCATTTGAAATAAAATGAAATTTATTAATTGAAAATTCCATATGGTGCTTACATCTGATGTGTATCGGGAGGCATCTTAACTAGCATCAAGGTAACGCATTATTTAGTATTGATCTTTAATCTTACATGGCTGGGATAAGACGCACAGAAATAGTAAGATTTCACATAAAGACCAAAAGTGAAGGAGTCAGTCAGCCAAGTTGTAATGACTTACGTTTGTCTGTAGTAAAAAAAAAAAAATGCCGGTTGGTTTAAAATTAGATTGGTTTCTTCCAAATCTGTTGCAGTACTTTCTTCGATTATAGCTATGTTTAGATGTAGTAATAGCATTATCAACTAATTCGGAAGTAAAGTTCAAGGATTTGAAGACCAAGTGACTCTTCTTTCGAAAAGTGCCTCGCAAGGAGTTTGCTTTATAGCGTCATGGAATGATTTCATCTTGGTAAAGATCGTACGGTGGACAAAACTCATTCTTATTCCGTTCCCAAGATTGGTCAGTTCAGATATTACTTTGCTAGCAAATTTCGCTAAATGGTAAACAATCTTCTATATACATTTAGCTTTGTTAGTAAAAGTGGATATTTTCTGGAGAATGTGTATCTCTGCCACAATGTGCACTATTTTTGTAACACATATATGAGAGGGGTTAGTTCTAACTTCTATATTAATAACTGACGTAGGTGATCTAGTACCCTAGCAAACAATTTCCTGTTCTTAGTATTCGTGTTCATATTTATATTCAAATAGATATTAAATTTAGTTCTTAATTAAAGCATTTGCTTTACTTGATGATCCTGATTAGCACAAAATATTTGTATTATTAAAAATACCGTTTTCTTCAAAGTAAATAAAAAAACGATTGTAGTTAGATATAACAATCGTGGCAGAATGTTACCATATTTCTGTAGTGTAAAGTACAAATATGTTAAATAATTGTAATGAAAAGCTTTCACACTCACGTTAGCCACATTTTGCCTATCTTGTCAAATACTGATCTACTACACTAAAACATTAGCATTAGCTTTAGTTACAGGAAGTGTTATATGAGAATGAAAGGGGTCTTAAATCTATATAAAATTGCAATGCTAAACTATTGTGAGCACTCAATTTGAACAACCTAATTTTATTTGTTTGAATATGATCAAGCTTATGCTCCCTTTATAACCACTTTGAATGATAAAATAAGGATACTTGATATCGGTCGACCAACTTCGACTATTGTTATAACCATCGCAAAAGAATATTGCGAAGGAACTAAAAATAAAAGAGATATTGAATTTTTCAATGCAAAAGCAGTTTCTTCCCTAAAAACTAGATATCTCGAAAAGTATTCATTTTTTGGGGTATGATATGTCATATAAATTTGCTTTACATTGTGTCAAGGCATATGGTAATGTAACAATATGCAGGATGTATTTAAAAAGCTTGCATAATGGATCGAAGAAACTATGCACAGTACATGCAAATAATTTCATGTCATACCTAGGCCTCTTGAGCCCAAGTAACTCTTTTGTTTGCAATAGTTGCCGCTTCCTGTATATAAAATCGACAGCACGATATCTGTTTCAATCATGTGCAAAATATCATAATTTTTCATCAATCAAACAGATGGCGTTTATATTTTGCAAAAGCATGGATAGAGGCAACACATCAATATCACTTTCTTCGCACGTCGTCATAAATTCGGCAGTTATCTATCGAATTTTTCTTGTGAGAATAAACTCAGCTATACATATATGTAGATATGTGCACTAAGGATTTTCGGGATAAGAAAGCAGAGAGAACGCCTTTTGTTAGAATATTTTTCCTTGACGTTAAACTCCACTGATAAAATTTAAAAATTCAGATAGTTCTTTTTCAGAGATTAAACATTGCAGGATTCTGGCGTATATTATTCACCTTTAATATGTAATCTCATTTAATTTGTAGTTATTTATTCATTTAATTTGTCCAAGGATGCATCTCCAAAATAATTTTTATTCTGTTTTATCTTTAAGTGACGGTAATAAATTTGGAGGACCCCAATTTTGCTGCCAATGTTCTTTCACTGCTGAAGTCGGATCCAAACGAAATTGAGTTTTTCATTTCCATGATACGCATGTGTGGTCCAATGAAAATTCCCGTGCTGTTATGGAATACATACATTAGGAACGTTTTTCATTTCAGTATTTTGGGCAACATGTTACTAAGTTCGGTTGTTTTACCAAATTAATTAACAGACGCTGCTTACCTAAACTTTCTGCAAAACAAAATGGGTGACCTTTTAGACGATATTCCTTTGGACCAAAGGCAAGAAATGTGGTTCAAGCACGACAGTGCTCTCGCGCACTTTTCGCCGCTAGTGACCATTCACACGGAACTTTTGGACAATGATGAATGGAAAGGGGCGGATCTATATCATGCCTGTAAGGTTGTCTGATTTAAAGCCCTTTCGTTTCTCCCCTTGGGGTATTTGAAAACTTTAACTTCAACACCTGTAGATGACCTCGAGGAGCTGCAATAACGACTGGATGAAGTGCAGGCTGGGGCAATACTTCCGTTATGATTTCAAGAAGGACCAGCGTCGAGAGGGGTGGTCCGTGAAGAGGGAGGAAGGAAGCGTTTGACTTGAGGGAACCTAAAGTTAGTCAGTAGAGAATGTCGTGGCCGAGTGAACAACGTGCGTTTATTATTGAAGCTTTTCTAACAAACGAGAATTCAGTAGTGAACGCGTAACGTGCATTTCGAACAAACTTTAATGTAGCCCCCCTGGCTCCCGTTCCTTCAAGACCAACAATCTTGAAGTGGATTCGAAATTGTAGAGCCACAAGTTCCGCAACTCAAGCTCAGGGGTGGTCGACCACGCAGTGCTCGTACCCCTGAAAATGTTGCGAGAGTAAGACGTGCTATCCTCCGATCTCCACGGATGCCGGCCCGCAAGCACGCTGTTGCACTGGACATGTCAAGTCGCTCAGTATGCCGTATTTTGCACAAACAGCTTCATTCTCACCCATACAAAATGGTGATCGTGCAGGAACTGTTACCGAGGGACCTCGAAAACCGTGTAAACATTTGTAGGCAGGTTCTTAACAACATTTCACCTGCCGATATTGTCTTGTTCAGCGACGAGGCTCATTTCCACTTCTACGGCACTGTAAATCGCCAAAACTTTCAGTATTGGAGTGACGCAAAGCCAAGGGAGTTGCATGAAAGGCCAAGGTGTGCCATAAGCAGTCATGGAATCATTGGTCCCTATTTTTTTGAAGAGGGAGGAATGACGGTCACAGTCACATCTGGTTGGTACATTGACATGTTACAGAATTTGTTAGGACCAAACCTGAGCGATCTTTACCTTGCCAATGTTTGGTTCCAACAAGACGGAGCGACAGCTCACACAGTCCGGCGATCGATGGAGGTTCTGAGGCAGATGTTTCCTGGGAGGCTCACTTCAAAGACGGGTGACATTCAGTGGCCGACTCAATCACCAAATCTAACTCCTTGCGACTTCTTCCTCTGGGCAGAGGTCTACAATCATAGACCCCGCACTTTGATGGCATTGAAGGCGGCCATTCGTTAAGAAATCCAGCTCATACGGATCGACGTCTTACAACGGGTGATGGAAAACTACCGATTTAGACTTCAGAATTGCATTGACAATGGTGGCCGTCATTTACCCGATCTTTTGTTCAAAACCTTTTAATATTAAACTTTAAGATTCATAGAATAAGTGGATACCAATAATTTTTTATTTCATCTTACTTTCGTTTGTTTTGGCCTCCCTGAAATCATAACGGAAATATTGCCCCACCCTGTGTATCATCGAATCCAAGCCAAGGTCCCTACGTTGGCTAAAATCCCTATTTTAGAAAGAGTTCAAAGGTCACTTTGAACATTTTATAAATTACATTGTTTCTCTGCTTGTATATAATAAAAAAGTTGTGTAAACGCAAAATGTTTCATGCCACCGAAGCCGTCGATTTGCGGATCCATGTTTATTAAGATTTTTCTGCATATTTTGGGCCATTCAATCCCCCTTTTAGATTTACGATACTTCTTTAACACCTTGTATGTAACGTAATGCGATCGTTTGTGTGGTTAGATTTCCACTATTCCATTGCTTGGAATCTGATTTGAATTCATAGTTAACAACATTCTTACTTTATTCGAAAATCCTTTCATCTTTGTATAAAATCTTTTTTAAATAGCAAGGCCGAAAGTTCTACAATTACTACCAAACACTTTCTTATATGTCGCATCGATAATATTGTAACATAAATCGATAAAGCCATAAATCAGCCACTCTCCTCCCCTCTGCCCTCCTAAAAAGAATCCTTATTAAAGGTGCTGTATGTAAGTGAAGCTACTTCTATTTAATTTCAATTATACAGCGCGGGCCTAAAGTGTCCCTCCCCCATGCTAAGTTTTGAACGACAGAAAAAATGGGTCGATTTCTATTTTGTATAAACTAACTTTTGCCGTTATCAGCATTTCAATTATGTTTCCGGTTTCACCGGAAGCGATGTCAACTTTCTTTTTTTAAATAGAACATCCTGTATATTTTTACGTTTTTGAAAAGGTAATCGAAAGGCGAATTCAACGATACCACATATGTTATACTTTAACTTAAGAAATGTGAAGATATGCGGCAATAAACGTTTTGGTAATCTGTTTTTGTTGTTACGCAAAGTTGGCTAGAAAAGAGCGCCAAATTGTTTCATGTGACACCAGACTGATCTAAAGAACTCGTTACTAAGCAAAGTAATCATAACAATTGCCAAACTGTCAAATCTCAATCGTAAATTATTCTTGTTATTTACTGTTATTGTAACTTGCATTTGTCATACTTCCGTTCTTTGTGCTTCTTATTATTTTATCTCATTTTAATTTGGTTTGCTAATTGTTGTTTCTCCTTTACTTTATCGAGCTTTATTGTAATTAATTAATTGTGGTAGGTTTGTTTAAATTTGTTTGTTTTTGACAGGCAATGTGCTTAAGCTCCAATTTTTTATGTTGCTGTTACAATGGCCTTCGCATGGTTGACATAAGATAACCATCAAGTACCTAATTTTAATATTCAGTAAATTTGGCAACAACTACACAAATTATAACTTTGCGCTAAGTAAGCATAAGTAGTATAAAATTTACAGGACGAATTGCTTTAACAGAAGATAATATGATTTAAATTATTGTACAATTTGTTGCGCAACCATGGCAAATAAGCTGATAATTGTTGCCAGATTTACATAATATTAAAATTAACCCAGCAATTTTGCATGGTTCGTACCGAAGCCATCATAAAAGTTACAACACAAAAAGCCCAAACAGTAGGCATATTGTCTATCAAAAACTAACATATTTAAACAAACTTACCATAATTAATTAATTGCAATAAAGTTCGATAAAATAAAGAAATAACAATTAACAGAACAAGGTAAAATGAAAGAAAATAATAACGAGAACAAAGAAGGAACATATGACAAATGCAGGATATAGTAACAACAAACAACAAGAACAATTTACGCTTTTGGAATTGAGATTTCACTGTTTGGCAATTGTTATCATTACTTTCTTTATCAACGAGCTCTTTAGATCAGTCTGGCGTCACAAGAAACAATTTGGTGCTCTTTCCTAGCCAGCTTTGGGTAAGAACAAAAACATTACCAAAACATATATTGCTGCATATCGTCATATTTCTTAAGTTAAAATATATCATTGGATTCGTCTTTCGATTACTTTTCCAAAAACGTAGAAATATACAGGATGTTCTGTTTAAAAGAAGAAAGTTGACGTCACTTCTGGTGAAACCGGAAATACAATTGAAATGCTGAGAATGGCAAAAGTTAGTTTACAAAAAATAAAAATCGACCAATTTTTTCTATATGCTAAATTGTATGTAATGCACAAAATGAATTTTTGTTTATTTGTTTGGTTGTGAGAACGGATTATTTCCATTTTTTTTATTTCTTATAAGACAATTTAATCCCATTTGAAATTTAGGATCACGAAATGTTTTCTAGGACGAATTAATTCCGTAAACCAAGTGATGAGTAAAAATAAGTGTGCAATTCTTCGATTTTAATGAAGTTCTATGGTTATTATAGTCAATTAATAGCACCTATTGTACGGTTAAAGTCATATTCAACAATCTCCTGTATGCAACACATTCTGTGAATTTTGTTAAAGTAAAAAAAATAATTTCTAAGCTGATAGCAAGAGTTTAATTAATTTATGTACTTCAGTATTTTTTCGTAGGTAAGTAAATATTGCGCGGCACATACTCATTTTAAATGATACAACCAAGGGAATATTCTAAGCACAAAAGATTATCTTTCACTATGTAGGTGTGGGGATAGGAGACGGCCTTTTTTTAATAATTTTGGGAGTTGATAGTTAAGGAGTAATTGCCGAAAACCTAATTATAGGGGTACATTTCACAGCATTAATCACGCCTTTAACAAGGGCATTTAGAAATGGGGATGGACGTACTGCTAGCGAAAAACCATTATGCGCAGCTCCTATTTGCTGCTACGATTTTCGCATTAGATTGAAAAGATTGCAGATACCTAAATTGTACTTTCTATCCCTCAAATTGCAGTTCAGTGCTAATTCAATAGCGCTCAGTTATAAATTAATATATGTACACCAGCTTGAACATATAATTAGTAAACATACAGAGTAAAATTATCCACTTATACTTTATTTAACACTGAACAACTCGACGCTTGGGTAAGTATGAATAATGAAGCAAGTTTTAAACGAACTTAATCTAATGATGTAAAACGTTCTATTCTTGTAAAAGTGTGCACTTAATGTGTTCATTCGTTAGTGTCTGCTCGTTAGAAACACGTAGGAAGGTTCCATTAGGCAGTATAAATGTGCGCTAACGTCAACTATTAATCCTAGTGCAAGGGTTTGATACGACGTGCAAACATTTTCAATTCACTTCTAAGAAATCTATGGTAAATTTAACATAAAACTTCTTTATCTTGCGGTTTTGAATAGTTATGATTTAATAGCAATTGTGGTTATGCAATTGTAAATTCAGAGAAATATACTCATCAAACATTGCGAACTTGGAAAAAATGAATTAATAAGGAACTTTGAGATCGTATAAAATGTCGCAAATAAATCACTAAAATTACGGCTTTAGCCTAATGGAATTTCAGCAACGGAATGTTTTTGCTCGCCTTGCCGCAACGGATTCTACTCCGTTTTATAAATGCGTTTTTAAATTTAAATTTATATCATAACATTTATCGTGGTTACTCGGAAACAACGTTCATTTTTTAAATTTATGTCCAAGGTGGATATCTGAAGCTTTTTTTAAAGATTAAACGATAAGGACAGTGTTTACTCCAATGTATAATACTTATTCTTATAGGTTGAAACCACACACAAAAAGCTCAGTCTCTACCAAAAGTACTGTGTAAATGTATAAATCTCCGATTGTAGTGAAATACAGAATACTTCTCTAATATGTGCATTTACTACCTCTAATTACAAAGAAAGAACACTTCAAAGAATTTATATAATGGCACAACCGCGGGATCAATATGCTAAAAAATTTCCTTATCAAAGGAAAAAGTTATTTCTCCGAAGAGGCCCTGGAGGTAGTGATTCGTTATGCAAGCACTCCGAATATGACTCTGAAGCAAAGTGATGCGCCATCTGCGTTAACGAAACATCACAAAGGACCTTCTCAGTTTGTGCTAATTATTACTAAATTTGATCCAACGGTCAAACATGCAAGAAACACTAAACGAGCAGCAGACCTCTTTAAGATCCAATTCATGGTACTTACAAACAATAAAAACTAATCTACAAATTTTACCGAGATTCTTCGATTCTTGAGAATCATCTCATATTTTTTAGGTGCATGTAGATACTTATTTGCGTTAGAAGTATTCGTACTACAGATTACAGCAAAGTATACAAGACATTTTTTCTAATGTTAAGATAGGAGTAAATGCGCAAAGGTTTTAGCTACCACATTTCTTTTCTGTACAGGATTTTGGTGAATTCAGAAATTATGAGTGCAGGTATATTTTCGCATATGATTCAGCCTGATCTCCAAACTCTCACCACAGCTACACCGGCGGTCTTTAAGCTTTTTAATCACTAATTAGCAGCTATAACTCGCTGCTATGTGAGCACGTCTTCTAGACGGCGTTTATAGGCGTCTTATTATTCTTGGCTGTATTTCAGAATGGCGATAGTTAATCTTCTAAATAGGCAAGACATTCCTCAAGCATGTCACTTGGATCCGGGTAGGAGGTCGATTTTGCGGTTCTTCTACTTCTCTAACTCGCGAAGGGTTTGTGTTGCTCTCGGCTCTTCTCTATGTCCCTACTGATAACTCACGTAGATGCTGTTTTAAGGTAAGCATCCTGAGGTTATCGCGCTGCGAGTCGTTCCCGACGAATCATGGAGCCGAAACCATTGATCTTAATATTTCATTCTGGATGATCTCAATTTTACGCAGATGGACGAAGGCAAGTCTTGTGTAGAAATAATTTTGTTTGGATGTCGAGCACACTATTCCCATTTTTTTAATTGTAGTATTTTATCTTAATCATGTCGATGTATGGTCTTCAGGTCATACGCTGGTCAAATAATAGCTCTAAATATTTCGCCGACACGCTCTATAGGATCCTTACCTCATTTATTTCCGGTTCTTTGGGAGGCACTTCTTTATTTTTTATGAATCCGACTACTATATATTTCTCAGCATTAACCTGAAGTTGCCATCTGTCCATACATTCCAGCATCTTGCCCAGCGCTCGCTGCGGCCGCTCCACTACTAAATTGTCACTTCTACTAGCAGCATACGTCGCGGTGTTGTCCGCGATGCTAGATGCTGTTGAAAGTGTTCTATCTTTGAGGTACGACTGAGTCAGCAACAATAATCCTTCATTCATTCCTGCTCTTTTCACTTTGAAAAGTAGGTCGCGGTGCCGGACCGCATCGAAGATCCGGTAAATATCCAATAATACCGTCCCAACGATCTTCCTTAGTTTGAAAGGGTCTCTCACTGTTTCTGTCAGTCAATTGGAAATAAGCCTACAGGCCAGTGTGGAATCTAAATTGCTCGTCAGGAAGTATCTCCAATGCGTTTAATAAACCTCTTAGCCGGCCGAGAATGACCGCTTCCGGGAATTTGGAAAGGGATGACAAGAAGTCTTATGGGTCGATAATTCTGTGGGAGCAAAGGATCCTTCCCGGGCTTAGGGATCGCCACCAGGGCCGCACGCTTGCAGGTGGTCGGAAAGAAGCTCAGCTTTAGAACAGCGTTCATGAGGAGCCACCCTTGATCCTCCGGGTACAAGATGGTCTGCGCCCTCCATGTCGTTCTTCACTTAAGCCAAATGAGGGATCTAATGTCATTAGGTGTCCAATAGTTAATCGGTTTTTCTTGAATTTTGTCGCCTCGTCAAGCAAGGATATAATAACATTAAAGATCGCCTCTGCAACATCATCCGTCTGATCTACTGTGGAAATATCCTATGGGGGAAATCGACTGAACTATAACATAGACAAAGTAAAATTGGGATTGAAATGACAATGTGATGTAAACTATTTTATTTTTTGCTCATTCTAAGACAGTGTCAAACTAAGAATCTTTCCAAATTACAATATTACGTAGAACTAATTAAATTAAAAAGCAATTATGTTAATTCTTTCGTGACCAGTTTAAGGATACCTCCAGCTTACGCCAGGTACTTGGCGTCTAATTCTTGGCTACCGGATTCCGCATACGTCAGGAAAATAATGAAAGTTTTCAAATAGCTAGAGATTGCTTAGGTAACTTGTGGTAGGTAATGAAGGAGAGAGAGAAGGAGAGGTGTACAGAAATAAAGAGCGCAAGAAAGACACAATCTTCCTACTTACTTAGTCCCGAATCTTACCACCTCAAGGTGCAAGACAAAATCGGAATTGAGTTGTTCCATACTTCTAGCAATGGTTTTCTGTTCTTGGATAGAACTTCTTCCCACTTAACATCCCTTAATTTTACTGCCCTTCTTCACCTCAGGTTCTTCCCAGTACCTACGTTTTTGTTTTCCTTCTTTCAATTCATAAATTTGCTGTACCAGACTCTCCTCGTTAATCCTAATAACCTGACCAACTATTTTACTTGCGTTTGTACTGTTAAATCTCCTGATTCTGCCCCAAACTCCCTTCTGTATGTCTCATTTCTAGATTTCATCACGTTTTACATACCTTGTATTTATCTCAGACGCCTAATTTCCGTATAGTTTAGATTTATTCATGATTCGCGTTTTTAGAGTTTTGTGAAATTTTCTTTTTACCTAGAGTCTTTATGGATTCTTACAATACTTAATTCTTTGATTGCTACGTCTTTTGATTTCATTTCCTTAGCTATTCTATTTTTTTGGACTTATAGTTCTTGGGAACATAGATTCTTGTTTATCTGCCTCTTCTGGTTCTACATTTTTAAATAGATTTTGAAATTATTTATACTTCACGATTCTATGATTCCTTCACTTTAGTTACAAATAGAAAACAAACAAATTCTACCTAGAGTTTTTTATGATCTGAGCCATCCATTCGGTTGTGTCCAACATGACTCACCAATTTGTAAGTATCAGTAACTGAAAACAATGAAAAAGAGACGATTAAGGCTAGATTACTGCCTGTAGTGATTGATGTCTTCAACGAGCGGGTCTATCCCATATTCTATTTTTTTAGATGCAGGTGCTCATTTTATGCGACCGTAGAATCTCCGAGCGTTCCTGCAATGACACATGATATGATTCAAAAACTATAACCATATAACTTCAATATGTTCCGTTAAATTACATTTAGGCATAGCTTGTAATTGCATTATTTCGTTGATTTGATGAATCTCCGAAGTTCTTATGCAACCGCACACGTATTCTATTTACCACTGATACACTGTTTTGCATCCGATTTCGTATAAAATCGTAGAGCTACCTTTATTAATATGCGAGCTGTCATCACCTTTTGCTTACCGATATCGACGCGTGAAATTCGAATGGAGACTGAATTATTCAAGACTCTTGATTTTTCTTGGTTCAAGATGTGATATTCTCCCTAGGAAAATTATCTTTTGATTCGCTTTCGGTTCTATTTTATGTTTGACGCTAAAACTTACTTTATAAATAAGCAAAATAAGATGTAGACGAATGCCAATGCACGTCATATAGTCTCCAAAACGCAATCTCCAATATCTTGTGCTGCACTTTCCATAAAAGGACATAATTTACTTTTAATGAATTTTACACGCACTTGTCAATATGGCTGATCAAATGTCGTACATTTCCTTTTTGTTTCTTGTTGTTGTTTAAATAGATCGCTCGAAAATCATCTTTAAACACCTCGTAGATACTATAATCGTCACTCCAACTCCAGCTTCTTGCTTAACTTACACTTCGCACCTAAATACCAAGTGTACATGAATGGTAGAAAAAGGTTCTTCCGAAATCCTTACCGTATCGCCTTAAACATTTAATAATACCTCCTTGTCCTCTAGTTACACATTTTCAATAAAAATTCCGCAGGAAATGCAAAAATAACTAATTTTCCACCGATCCAAATTAAATTGTCAACCCCTATGTATACGGTAGCAGGTCAAATGTCATCAAACTCCAATGCATGCATTTTTTGTATAAGAAAGTATCCTGTTTTACAAAAATCCTCGCTAGACAACTCGAAGATACTATGATAGTCGCTCCAGTTCCAATTCTTGCTTAATTTATACTTCGCACCTCTCCGTAAATTGGCATAAGGGTCCTTGTTTGAAATGCGACGGAAGAAAGAGGTATCTACATCCTACATATTCCATATCGTATTGTCACGAATACACAATAATCTCGACTCCAGTTACACAGTTTCAACCAAAATTACGCCCGAAAATGTAAAATTATTTATCGCTTAAACTGCCGCTGTCAATTTACATTTCTTATATGACAGACTCGAAATAAATGGTCGCATAGTTCGCGCGTCGCCCGACGATTTTCTCTTCGGGATTGTAATTTCTTTCTTCGAAAAACCGCACCAAGTAGCGTTCGTCGCTCGAGAGCGACCAAAAACGCGTTCTCGTTAGAATCGCACTTGACAACTTTGACAATTTTCCAGCGCACTACAGTTTTTCATTGTGTTTTTCGACCACGGTATCAGTTTACCGAACGCCGATTAATATACTCGCGGGCCCCCGTTTCGAACGAAAATAGGCCTATGGCACATCCGACCCAGCGCTCTTTAGATCTACGTCGATGGCGTGCCTCCATCTGGCTCTCTCTCTTTCACAAATCTCTCCTAGTTTGCTCCTTTTTGATCCTCTTTCCCATCTCACTCGCGCCTACGGACCGCCGATCTATAAGCGAGGATGCAAGAGTGAGGCGTAGAGTTGTCGATCAGTCTTCGCATTGTATCGAGCATAATTTTTACGGATGAAGCAACATTCACCCGTGATAGAATTAATAATACTCGGAAATCTCATTCATGGTCAGATGAAAATCTCCACGCGACAGCCGAAAGTAAGTTTCGGCACAAATTTTCGGTAAACATATGGTGTGTGGTCCATGGTTATTTAATTCATTTTGGAGAATCGATTCACAGAAGAGCACTACTTAAATTTTTTATAATATGAATTACAAGTACTACTAGAGGATGTTCCTCTAAACATCAGAATGCACATGTATTATCAGCATGATGGAGCTCTTGCACATTTCACTCATCAGGACAAGCAACATTTGAACCATGGGTTTTCAAGGAGTTTGGATTGGTCGCGGTGGTCCTATTAATTGACCTTCAAGATCTCCAGTTCTCAGACCACTAAACTATTGTTTATGGGCTTGCAGCTGGTTCAAAAATTCGACGTATTAGAAATACGGCGGTCGATATTAAAGAATGACATGAAATAGACGGAGAATAAAATGTTGGCGGTATTTTTGAACATTTATTAAAAGAACGCTATGATTAAGAAAATGTCAACGTATGAGATTTTGTTTATTTGTAATTACGCTATAACTTGAAAACAAATGAAAATCGAATAAGAACATGAGTTTTTCTATATTATTTTCACGTGTGCAACACCTGGAGTTTGGTCTCTTCCTCCCGACTCACCCTGTAAGTCTTTTTATATTAGAACCTGTGGTTACCTTCCGGATTACTTTTATGTAGTTGTATGCTGTCTACAATGCGTCTAATTGTGTATGGTAGAGTGGTAAACCGCCTCAACTGAAAACAGAGCAATAAAATTTATCGATCGCCAAATTTGCCATATTCCCCTTGGAATTAAAAGTTTAATAACTCGACCATCCCAGACAAGCACCTAGATTAAAATCTCGTCGGCTAGCCTTCTTCAAATCCAGAAACAATTTGTGATATAAATTTCGATAAACCTGACCACCGAGTATGCTGGCGCGTTATTAACTGCCGGACAGAATAATCGAAACTCTATGATTTATCGAGCCGAAGCCCGGAGAGACTTCCAATAGAACCGTGGAGTCGGGTATCTGGCGTTGTCGAACCGAATTGTTTGCGGTATCTTTGCCTAAGTTCGTGACCTAGATTCTAAAGGCTTCCCGAGATTTTATGATACGGGCATGCTCAATTTCGGTCACCCTCTATGCATGATTCTCGGCGTTGACTGCATGCCGCATAAACCGAAGTTATTTGATAGGTAGTGGACGTTATTGAATGAAATAGGATGATGATATATGTATTGCTGAAATGCACTATGAATTGCGAGCATCTCATAACGTGAAACGTCTTGGGAAATGCAAGCAGCATTGCTTGGTTGTGGATACCTTATGAGAATATAGTAGATATATGAATGCCACCTATGTGTGTATAAACGAACACGTTAGGAAAGCCGCTCCATAAGCGCGCCACCATACAATGTACGAATCGCTCCGGAAGATCATATATTCCATTTGTTTGGTTGTTTGACATCTGTCATATTTATTTTCATGTTTTTACGCGTCATATATGTTAAATGTATTTCACTTAAATAAACCTTATTGCAAGAGGTGCGTGTCGGTCTTTCATATTTCCCAACAGGTTATGGGCACAGGACACTGAAACGAGCGAGTACGTAGCGTAAATAACGGTTATCATAAGCAACGTTTTTGGCTGTATGAATACAAACATGAATTCGGCAAAACTATGATACATGGAAGATGCAAATAGAAGTTTTGTTAATAAAAAACGACAGATGGGGATACGTAAACGGTAATATAAAACAAGCAACAGCGACAGCACAAGATGCTGATTATACAACAAAAAGAAATTGGACAAATGGCTTACGAATGATAGCAAGGCAAAATCCGACATTATCTTGTCTATTAGTTCATCCGAACTAAAACAAATAAAAGGATGTAACACACCGCGAGAAGTTTAGATAAAATTGGAGTCCATATATCAATCGAAAGGACCCGCGAGGAAAGCAACACTTTTAAAGCAATTAACATTGCAACGCTTGGAAGAAGACGGCTATATACGGGAGCACGTTAATAAGCTTTTTGACGTCGTAGATAAATTAGAAGAGATGGAAATAGAAATGAATAAGGATTTATTGACGATAATGTTGTTATATAGCTTACCTCAAAGCTACGAAAATTTTCGATGTGCGATAGAGTCGCGCGATGAATTATCAAGTCCTGATGTTCTCCGAACAAAAATCATTGAGGAAAACGACGTTCGAAAAAAAGACACACATGCTACCGTGCAAAATGCCATGTTTACAAACAAAAATCCTAAGTGGCGATATACGAAGAGACCAAATTTGAAACGTGAGCCGGTCAGCGACACTACTGTCAATGCGAGTGGAAACCTTAAGAACTCAAAGATTATAAAATGCTACAAGTGCAAACGGGCTGGACACCAGGCCGCGGACTGTAGAAGCAAAAAGAGTGTCAGCGCTTCAAATGCTTTACATGCATGCTCGGTCGAGGGCAAATCATATTGGTGTTTAGACAGTGGAGCTACGTCATATCTAAGTAATAGCGCGAATAATTTTACTGAATATTATCCAATAACTAGCGAAAAGCTGAATTTAGCGAACAATGCATCGACTGAAATAACAGCAAAGGGGCAAGTTCAGTTTGCCGTGGGGGAAACAAAAAACGTTACTCTCAAAAGCACATTACATGTTCCAGATTTACGAACGAACTTATTGAAATTAGTCGCGGATCGCGTCGGTGTATTATATTACGTAGAGACGCGAAGAAAATGCACAAAATCCTATTTTAAACTTAGCGTTTGTCGCTCGGGCAAGTCTCGAAACGGTCAAACTGTGGCATAGTCGTGGTTTTTTAACTTTTTGTTTCATTATTTTTTTGTATAATTATCATTTTTAATTTCACAAATATAAACAAGTTTTCAGAAACAAAATCACATTATAATTACACACACGAGGTAAGGTGTGTTTGCGGGGTCGTTTGCTCTCCGTTTTTCACCTCTCCGAATTTCCTTATATCATTGAATAAATAATTTAAATTTCAACAAATTTTCTCCTAAATTTCACTTTTCATTTCACACTATTATTTAACTTTTACCTTTTCCCTTTTATAAAATTTTAATTTTTTCACTTCTTTTTAGAATGTTGACTATTTTCGAGCTGAAGACGACTTTTGAAGCCGAAACTAGTTCTCGATTGTATATTTATGTTATAAGGAATAAAGAGGAATGTTTATCCACTACATTTATAAAAAAAATAAACCAGAAAACCAAAATGACCGTTTACAATACTGTTTGTGTACCCATCTTAATTTATGGCTCCGAAAAGTTGGTACTAACGAAAAGACAAGAAAGCTGCGTACGAGCCACTGAAATGGAATACCAGAGAAGAGCACAAAGAGTCAATAGAACAGACACACTTATGAAATACCAAAATTTGAAAACAACTAGGAAAAATAGCGCCGAAGGAAAAGATAAAGGAACATAAATTAAGATGGTTTGGGCGTATAAGCAGAATAAACAACGACAGACAAGTCAAAAGAGTATAGGAAGCCAGGCAACAGGAAGATCCCGACGGATGTGAAACCAGAGTATAAATTAAATATTACAAAAGAAAGGAAAAACATGGATAGAGGACAGAGAAATAGCAAAAAACAGAAAATTATAGCGCAATTTTATTTGCACTAACGAACAACATGAGAATTGAGAGCAGATACCCTTAATACCTTCGGGTACGAAAAGGGCAGGATACAGGCTGTTCCTTTTAAAAAACGAACCTTGTATCGCGCGCAGCGGAAACTGAACATTCTGTATGCTTGGATATAGTTTTATGTTGTGGAGCATTTGCTTCCGAATATCGTTTAATGAAGAGGTAAATAGACTAGCAAAAGCAGCATGCATTGACGAAGACACTTTAGAAGGCGTCTTACTACCACATTCTGACTTTTTAGCTGAATTTAGAAGTAATTTGCATAAAGACTGGCAAAACCATTATACGAATATATATAAGGGAAACCCTATCAACTACCATAGGCTTTCCCCAACATTAAAATTAGCCGGTGGTACAATAAAACGACTGTTATAAAAATATGATGTCACAAATTCTAAGATTATCTTTTAATCATGGAAGATTTCCTGCTCGCCTTTATAAAATCAACATTTCTGATAGTTAATATACCTTCTGCGAGATATCAATCATATCATTTTGGAATGCAAGAAGCATACAGAAAAAAACAACCTGTTTGTCATCAACTTGCTGAACATCTGCGTTAACTGTTTAATCTACAAACATATGTGTAATTTACGTGCTATTCTTTAGTTAAATTCCTCGTATGATCTGTCCTTTGTGGGTTTATCCTTTCCTGCTGGTGGCCTACCTGTGTATGTCTGTGTTAGTCATCCGATCGACTCCGGGTGTGAAGCGTGTCTCATGTTAGCCCTGGCGTCCGTTCGGGTTGTTAGGTATTGTGTTTTTACATGTATATGTATTGTTGTATTTGTCTCGGGGAATTTTGGGGAAAAATGTTAAATTTTCTAACTTAATCTAAATTTTACAATTCTCAGTGGGGTCGGGAGTATTCCTGAATACTCTTTTGGCAATTTGCTTGTGAATTTTGAAACTAATAAATCGAAATGAACGAATTTTAGAATAAAATTTTTTAACTAACCTTGAATTCGAATGAAGCTTATTTTATATAAACGCTATGTTTATGATAACCTCTACAGGAAACTGTCTTCTTCCTGGAAATTACACTTTGATTTCACTATCGAACACTTTCAATTGGGATCGTAGTTAAGATACACATTAATTCAACGAAGACTATATCAAGATTTATGAAATTTTTGGCGTCGTTTATCTTTCTTTTATTTGTAATCGTGAAACATGTCGATTGTTTCATTCCACAGCAAATTTTGATAATTTAAACTCAAATATAAATTTTTATGATGCATTTCGATGAAATGATGTTATTTATGGAAATAGCATACGAGAATGAATGCAGTAATGCAACGAGGTAGTTGTATTTTGAGGACTCTATGATTTAAATTCTGACTGACGAGGTTTAAACGTGAAATTTTACCAACGATTCACTTAATAACATTAGGACCAAGATTTAATTTATGAAATGATGTTTGAAATACCTTTCAATTTACCCTGTTGTTTGTTTTAGCTTATTTTTCGATTAATTTTGAAGAATTACAAATGGAGAAATCGATCAGAAGATGAAGTTTTATCTATGTTCCCCTACGATTGTCGTTATCTGGACTTATATTTTTAATATAATGTCCTCACCCCAAGGCCAGTTGGCTAGGGGAAAATGGTGATTTGGAAAATTACATTTTACCCGCAAGAAGGATATTTCATTGCCAACGAGTGGCCAACCTGAACACCCTATTCGTTAACATTTCACCGGGGTGCGGGAGATATTGTACGCAGCGCGATCTGGCATACTTACATTTATCCCCGCCGGCCAGCCTCGCCGCGCGCAACTACTGTAGCCTATCTGACGCACTCTTTGTCTTTCTATGCGCTGGTAAGGTTCTAACAAGAGATCGTGGATTTTCAATACATTATGTAAGTTTATACAACCGCAGAGATGGTACAAATCATTAAACGATATTTTGGGAATTGCCGTAAATGCCAACAAATAGACGAACAGCGTCAAATCCTTCTAATGCAACCCGAACGGGAGGAGAGAGAAGTGAGGGTTTGTTCGTTAGTTGAAATGGGCGAACCTTGCTTTAGCCAACAAATTTTAGACGAAATCGGTATTAGTAGAAGCACTGTGAAACGTATTTTGAAACGCAACAAATACAAAAGTTACAAAGTTCAATATTGCAAGGAGATTTTTCCTCTTAATAAACATTGTTAGAATTTCAATTTATTTTGTATAATTATAGAATTTATTTTTCTTTAGTTTAATTTTCTAAGGATCGTTGTTCATTTTCCTACTTAGAATTACTTTTTCGTTCTCCTACATCGTATGGCAGCAACAAAATGAACATAAGAAACTGTAATTTTTAACGTAATCAGAGAATACAGAAAAATTACGCAGTAATTCTATATTAGCACATTTTGGCAGAAGGCGTTGAATTATAATATTACACGATCGAGCGTGCGTACCGCTGCCCGCTTTATGATATACTGCGATTGGATGCGATCTATCACTGAGACTCGAATGCTCTGTTGCCATTCACAAAGGCAATATCCCGTTCGTATCTGGACCGACGTGTATATATACG
The DNA here is from genome assembly GCA_029619315.2 of Dynastes maya. NCBI lineage: Eukaryota > Metazoa > Arthropoda > Insecta > Coleoptera > Scarabaeidae > Dynastes > Dynastes maya. Next base: position 39,423,513 of record JAROYE020000004.1, read on the forward strand.
AGGGTGTATCAAATATAAACGGGACTGATTTTCTTAAAAGTTCCGGAGGGCTTCTAGACCCGGAAGGGGTTGATGCGCAGGTAGCCTGTACCGTTAGGGAGAATGGAGAACCGATCGCAACTCTCTCGCATCTCTTTAGTATGAAGCAGCGGATTATCATCATCAAGTTTTCAGCCAAGGTGGGGGTGAACCCGACCGAAGTTTTGCGGCGATTACAGACACAGTTCGGGGACAACACCGTCTAGAACCTGTGTGTTTGCATGGCACAAAAAAATTTCCGGAGGACGTGAAAAGGTCGAGAACGAGAGCCATGATCGCCGCCCAAGGACACTTTTCACGTTGATTTTCTCCACAATCGACGCACAATTAATGCGCAATATTATTGTGAAGTACTGGATGCCGCGAAATAGTCATTTCGAAGGAAAAGGAAGAAGCAATCGGCCAGAAGTGTCATTCTTCTGCATAACAACGTCAACTCATGTGGCTAACGCCACGATGCAAAAAGTGGATGTATTAGGATGGGAAATGCTGGAACATCCACCCTGTAGTCCAGACTTGTCACCTTGTGACTTTCATCTTTTTGGACCCCTTACAGAAGCGCTTGGAGGCCAGCGTTTTGACGACAATGATGATGGAATAAAAAAGCTCCCAATCCGATGGGAAAAATGTATTTCTAGGGCGGGAGAGTATGTAGAAAAATAATATATATTTGTAAGCTTAGTTAAATAAGAATTTTTTTAAAAACGAGTCCCATTTATATTTGATACACCCTCGTGTATCTTTTATTAAAAAACCTTTTATCTAAATTGATCAGAAAAGGAATTATCGTCCGTCCATGCACTAGGCTTCACCGTAAATCTGCAAATCTGCATTACTTATGAAAAGTCATTTTTATGAACAACAATTATCTTTCTCATATTCCATATTCAGGTTCAGTTAAGCTCCTGTATTAAAGAACATTACCATGAAAATACGAAACATACTAAACACGAATTACCACAGTAACCCCCTTGGTGTACCCCTAATGAAAAGGAATAGTAATAGAGCCTTTTCCCACGAGAAACCTTAATTAAGTCTACCTCGATATTGTGAATAGTTCAGTTGCACGGTGCGTGCGTGGCATTTCTTATCGAAATACCCATTCATACCGAGGGATCGTTTCTGCGCATCACGAGGGCCATATTGATTCTTTACAGTCAGAAGCTGTCTCATATCAAGCGTCCGGATCAACATTTTCCATCTACTCGCCTATTCGAACTTTCATTTTTTCATTTTTAGTCAGGTCTCCGTGTCGAATAAGTCATATTACCTAGGATTTATCGCATAGATATGCCCGTTTCATCACGTTCCTTTCTCTGTGATTCGAAAGCTCTGTTGTGCGAGCTGCATTATTATTTTGAGGAGATGAGTTTATGTATGCATACATAATGCCTAGGTATAGGTACATACATATACGCACGTATTGGTGTTTGGCGTGTTTTGTCATTTTATTATTTGTATTTATATATACGTGCATTACACACGCGTATATGTAAGCTATTTGCGTTTCGCTTCACGTCCGAAACTGATATGATATTGTGCGTAATTTTGTTAAGCTGAGTCTCACGGCTTAGTGGGAAATTTTGCTGCACGGCCAATACGTGCTTGAAATGTTCATCAGATAAAATAGCAGAAAAAGCTTTATATCGTCCAACTGAAAACCCTACACCTTACTTTCAGGATCTTTTAGTTAAATTAAAAGAAGCAAGTTAGGTTGGTAATGGAATGCTACATATTCGCCGCAAACTACCTTAAACATAAGAAAATTGATGGTAATTAACGGTTTGTAGTAGTTTGGGCTGTAGAATTCTTCTGACGTTCAATTTCCCGAAATTTATTTATCCAATAGAACGAAATACGAGGGCAATTCGTAAAGTAAGTTCCGTTTGGTTATTTAAAAAAACACCAATACATGAAGAGGTCGTTATTATATACAACTTAAAGCTACTACTTCCAACTATTTTTTTACATAGTTACCATCAAAAGTGGGACATTTGTCACAGCGACTAACCAGTTTTTTAATGTCCTCTTTATAGAACTTTGCCGCCTGTGAATTAAGCCATGCTGTAACACTGTCCTACAGCTCTTCGTCGCTCTCAAACTGTTAGGGAGGAACTGGTAGTCGCCAGGAGCTAAATCAAGCTGTAGGGAGGATGCTGAAACACTTCCCACTTAAAACTGACCAGAAGGCCTACAGTACGAGCGGCGGTAAGCGGGCGGGCGTTGTCATGAAGAAAAACGATGCCCGAACTCAATAATTCACGTCGCTTGTTCTGAGTAGCTTTTTCGGGCTTCTTCAAAGTTTCACAGTAGACTTTAGCGTTTATTGTGGACTTTCGTTCCATAAAGTATACCAAGAAGGGCGCCTTTGTTGTTCCAAAAGACAGTGACCATGACTTTTCTCGCAGAAAATGTTTGACGGCAGTTTAAAGGTTTCTTTTCGTCTCAACGTTGACATAGGCGACCCAAGTCTCATCACCTGTTAGGATATGCCTGAGGAAATCTCCATCTTCGACATCGTAGCGTGTCAGAAAAGTTAGTGTGGATCCCATTCTCTTTGTTTGATGGTCTTTGGTAAGAAGTTTTGACACCCACCGTGCACAAAATTTGTGGTAACCTAAATGTTCAGTAACAACCTCGTACAAAACTGTACGTGAAATTTGAGGAAAAAGGGCACTCAGTTCTGTGCGAATCGCCGGTTTTCACGAATTTTCTCTGCGACATTACCCAAAAATTAGTCCGTCACAACAGTTGGTTTTCCACTCCGTTCTTCATCATGAACATTAGTTCGTCCATCTCGAAACATACGGCATCATCTTCTAGTCACACTGTCACTCATGACATTTTCATCGTAAACGGCACAAAGTTGACGATGAATCTCAGCAGCCTTCACGTTTTTTGCACACAGAAATCAGATAACAGCACGCAGTTCACAGTCGGCAGGATTTTCAATTGCAGCAGCCACTAAACGACCAAAATAGCACGAACGATTCTCTCAATAGCATTGCCGGATTCACATTGAACCAGACCACACCGCAACGCTGCGATCACGCCGATATCCCCACTCCTCTGGTCACTAGGCGGTGACGGAACTTACTTTACGAATCGCCCTCGTATATTAGAATAAGAAAGGAGTGTTTCTGTTCCATCTTTGTGTTATGTGCAATTCACAATTCTAAATTGGGTTCCCCGTTTCTTGTCATTTGTACTATTACCGAAACCAGTAAGAACCTCTAAGCTTACACACGTATTCCGAATGTATGTAAATTTATCGCATAGGTTTTTGCCATCAAAATACAATTTCCCATTAACGAAAGCACATGTTGACGAGGAAAAAAAGTCTAACTGTTGATTGTAATTTAATACTCATAAAATATATTAAGAACGCTTATTATTTATTAAAACTAATTTGTCTCCAGGTACCGTCATTATTTATCTTACAAAATAGAAGCAGAGGTACGTCATTCCTCGGAAACTAGGAAAACTAGAAAAAGAAATAAAAATCTCCGTTTTTCTTCGGTATGTGGTTCCAGTTTAACTTCAAATATGTTGGGTTCAGTTCAACGTAACTATGTGACTCATTTTGATCCGTGTTATATTACACTCATAGGGAGAAATTACAGAGTTTTCATATTCATGTTCATTATTTGAAACTACAACACAAGAATTCTAAAACTACTGCAGTTCATGATCATTTGACTTTCAACAATATTATTTTGACAATCTAACAAAATTTTATAATAATTTATATGTAGATGATGCAGATTATGGACGAATACTAACGAGGAATCAATCGCGTTATGGTCAAATTTGTTTCGATCGGGCGCGACTTCTAAACTAACTTAATCACGTGTTCTTCTAATAAATATCAAAGAAAACAGCAAACATTTAATTAATTTGCAGAAATCTGAAAGAAAAAACGGTTTGTGCTGTTGGTTTGACAGGAAAGCAAATTATTACGAAACTTTGGGAGCCGCTAGTGCTCTCGGCTCAAGGAGTATTCGTTTTCTCAAACTTTGGACGAATTCTTGACAGATGAGTGTTTTTCAGGAATTAAAAAGCTATTGAGATTAAGAGAAGAACATTTATGCAACAATAAATCAAGTATCACAAAAGACTAAAGTTTGAACTGATAAGTAGTCTGGGCAAACAACGGTAACAGTCAGTGTAGTAGCTATGTGGTGCGGAGTCGGCGATTATTTATTTCACGCGTTCACAGCGTCAGTACTAAATCGATGCTATATGCGAGTAGTTCTGTGTATATGTAGGCTGTCGTAACTTATTTCGTAATTGTACGCTTATGTTTGCTTTAAAAATGTCGCAGTTAGGCACGTCGGGAAAAAGACCAATGGCAGACACTATTAAAAACTTTACAGTGGACATGCCGGACTTAATTTTTGATGGCGCTAAAATTCAACGTCTAGTTTGTAAAATCCCTTTAATGTGTTGGTCCAGAAGCCATTGTCAACGTCACATCGAAAGCAAACAGCATTCTTCTGCAAAAGGTGGTATACGAGACCAAGAAAAATTTACATTTGATTTATGTGTTACTCTTATTTTATGTAATCTATCGTTTCGTTTACTAGACAAAGAAGCATTTGTCTCCTTCTGGGATAAATATGGGGACTGTAAATTACCTAGTCGGACATCGATACGAAATGTAGTGCCATTTGCTCGTGAACATATAGAAAAAAGAATGAAAACGGAATTGAAAGATAAAAAACTGTGGTTGTGTGTGGACGAAACAACAGATCGTCAAAAACATTCTGTGGTTAATGCAATGGTACGTATAATGGAACCCCATCGACCGTCATCCTCCTCCTTACTTGCTTCCAAAAGAGTTATAAATTGTACTGCCGATGAGATTTTAAAGGTGGTGTCGAACTCATTGAACAAATTTGAAGTTTCAACTAAGCAACTTTTAATGTTTATGAGTGATGGTGCCGCAAACATGCGTTCTTTGGGCCGATCTCTTAAAGAACACATTGGTAACTTCTTACATGTAACGTGTAAAATCCATACTTTAAATCTTGCGGAACAAACGATTCCTACATGTTTTCCACTAGTAAATGCATTGATTGCTAGTACAAAGGCAGTGTCTCTAAAGTCCCCGAAACGTACCCGACTATTTCACAAACTGTGTCTTGATTTACCTGAACCATCACAGCCGATTGTTCACGTTGGGGAACATGGTTGCAGGCTGCGTTTTACTACAACAAATATTTTGATCAAGTAAAGAAGGTAGTTTTAAAATTCAATCCGACAGAAGCTGCAGCAATCAAGAAAAGCTAGGAAATATTTCAAGATAGTCAGGTTAAAAGAGATTTACAAACTGTTCACAATAATTACTTCGGACTAGCGGAGGGAATAGAAAAATTACAACATGTTTCGATGTCGCTAGTGGATTCTGTTGAAATTGTGAATGATGTTCACGTACAGTTATGCGCTGTAGAAGGCGAAACAAATTGGTGTGTAATACGAAAATTTGAAAGTGTTTTAGAGAAAGACTCCGATTTTCTTATATTTGTGAAGGTGCGCGTGAAGATACATTAAGTTGTTCAAAGATTATTTTAAATATGCAAATATAACATCGCTAGATGTCGAACGGTCGTTTTCGGTATTAAACAACATTTATTCTGAACGTCGTACTCACTTGACTGAAACGGCTGTGGAAACATATCTAATGATTCAAATATTTAACAGATGTTACCCAGTTTGTGATTTCACGAAAGACTTTTAAGTAAGTGTTCCAGCACGTTTTATAATTTATTTCTTACCTTCTATTTTATGTGTAAACTTTTATGCGCTCGCCACGCCTCTGGCTGTTACCGCATATTTGCCCAGGTTACTGATAAGGCATACAAAGCAAATGAAAGATCTAGATGTAGAGGATAAAGTGAATGATTTGATATAAATTATCAAACGATAAAAAGGAAACAGAGGTGCAGTGGGATTAAATAACGGTGAGTATTTGATATTCATATGAATATTTGATATCTGAATTGAATGGAGCAATTTTACCATTATTCATAGTCTCCCTCCCCGATTCAGCATTGTATTAGTTCTGCTCATATTCTATTATGAACATGTATGTCTATGTTAGCTGATAAAATGTTGGTAACCAATTCTATATAATTCTATATAAACTGATTCATATCGAGTTGGTTCCTGTATTCCGCATGAAGAAGTGTTGAAGCACTAGGGTTCCTCCAGCAAGTGAGTGGCAAATAAGGGTCTATAAAATAACATCCGTAAGTACATATACAAATATGTACATATATCTAAACACTACTTCCTTACTTTATCGAAAACTACGAACATAGTGCACGAGCGACATAAAAATATAAATTTAAATGCCGATAATTTGTGTTTACTGAATTTTATGAAGTAAATTAAATTATGTCTAATACTATACACAAACTGCGCTAAAACAAAAGGCGCAAAGAGGAAAATAAAAACTAAGGGCAGTATTGAAGTTATAAATTATGGAGATTACAACGCTGGGATGCTTTTATATTTTATGAGCTTAAGAGCGATATTTTCAACGCGAGATAGGGTGCAGTTTTATCGAAAATAACACGCCAGGAAAACTTCGGGTTATTATCTACCTTTAAGAAGAATAGGTATTCGAAAATAAAAAATAAACCACTTAAATAATAAACTCTTAAATCAAGATGGATGTAAATGAAACTATTTGAAAAATATGGTATTATGATTAAGCACCATTCATTTCTGAAACATTATGATGAAACCGGGGCAATTACGTACACAGACCTAATGACATTTCGATTGTTTTACGTACCAGAAACTTGTACAAAGTAAAGTAAATTGTATCACTGGATAATTTTAAGGTATAGCAAAAAAATCATTCGTGACCAATATTGCAAAACGCCGCATGTTTTATGAAATATTTCACCAAGAAATGAACACCGGTAATTGATACTCACCGATTTAAATGAAGTTTTGTGGGTTTATACAGAAACAACAGTGGTAATTTTTTTAGATGCAGTAAAAAAAAATTATAATAATGAAAAAAACCTAAAGTTACTAATTAAAAGTAGGAGCAAGTAAAAGGATTAATGAAAAAGTTTCTTTCTATATGTTGCAGTATAATTAAATTATTTCTTTAATAATGTAATTAAATAGAGATTATTTTTTTGTAGTTTAATAATTAATGAGTTAATATTTAAGTTTATTTATCCCCTTTCTTATTATTATTTATTATATATTTAAAAAAGCTATAGTTAAATTAGTACACTTGGCAAACAGTAATAAAAAACTATTATATTTACCGGTATCTTTGAAAAATGTTTATGAAACTTTGTACGTAAAGGGGTACATTGTATGGGTAAGTATGGCATCTATATTAATGTGCCTGTCGTCATTCTCTAGGACGGCATGACTACATCACTAGGCACTAGGGGACGTTGGGAAATATTTGAGTGAATTCATCAATACCAGTTGATACATTATCTTGATTATTGCTTCTAGTCACTTTTTTCATGCGTGATTCTATATTAAATTCACCTTTGTTTGAACATTATGCTGTTCCAAGTATGAGAATAATTCACTGCATTATGTACGGATGTGTCGTACTGTTTTAAGCATGGTAAGTGCAATTAATAATATGGATATAAAATACAATTATTTCATTATAAGTGTATATACTTCTCTTAAGCGGAGAAAAAAACGCTAAGAGAATATTTCTTTTGATTTAAAACAGTTATTGTATTGTGGACAATTGAAACAGTAATTGTCTTGAATTCAGGCGGACAGCCTTGATATAAGTACACGTTTCTCTGCCTGTAACGTAACACTAATGTTTGTTCAACAACAATATTGTAGCGTATGTAACCACAGTAAGTAACTACAAATATTTTGTTTTTTTTTACTACAATATTTCACTCACTGCCATATTGCGTGTTGGTAAAATACTAAACTAAGAAAATAGTTTTTGTTGCGAGAAGCATAAATGGGGTGGATACTACCACAACTACAAATATATTGAAACAGTTCACAACAGTGTTCCAGTGCCACAGTTTTAGAGTATCCGTTTACAAATATATTGTATGCCCTAGCACTACATTTCTCTCAGTGTAGATGGTGTTGAAATGTGGTGATATTAAATGTAGCAATATTTAATAGTATACCATTATATGAGCGATTATGGCAGCCATTATTCGCGAAGATGACGTTTGAGCCCACGAGCCGTAAGTAAGTGGCGCAAATGATCTGAGTGAATAATAGCTATAATTCCGAATGTGATACTATGATTTTTCTACACCTATTAAACAAACAAATTAGAGTCCAATTTACCAATTTTAACAGAACTCTATATAACACATTTCATTAATTTAAATTTTTCATTAAGTGAACTACTAGGATGATAAAGTTTTTTCAGATTTGTGCAGTTAGTAATATTTAAAAATGGAATAGTAATGTTCATTGGCAAATTCTGATTAGTGAGAGAATTATTAGTTTGCACGGATCGTAAAATTTTTTGGCATGTGTCCATTTTATTCTTCATGGAATCATCTAATAAGGTCGCTGAAGATCTACGAAAAGAGTGTTCTATGTATAATAATAATAATAATAATAATAATAATAATAGTAATAATAATAATTTATTTTCTGTCATGACCTATCATAGGCATTAACGTTGTCAATATAAATGTATATATAAAGTGATACATAAATACGTAAATAAATAAAATCTGTGTAGATATAAAAAGTATATAAAAAAGAATAGGACAAAGCGCACATGTAAATTTATAACACAGACAGGCAAAGTCAAACACTGTATAAATAAAATAAGATAAAGTTTATCGCATGGTGTTGAAATACTCGTCGAGTGTGTAAAATTCGCCGTGAAGGAGCAACCTTTTCAATTTCAATTTAAATTGCTTTTCATTTAAAGGCTTGTACATCTCGGGTAGATGATTGTATAACATCACAGCCAAATAGTTGGTAGAAACTTGCGCCGTCTTTAGCCGATGATATAGTATTACGTAGTTATTCCTGTGACGTGTATTATGCTCATGAATAACGCTGGTCACGAGCGGTACCGCGCATCGGCGTAGAATCAGTTCGGACCGAGAGGAACGGTAGTATTACTTCGTCTGCGGGGCAGTACGGACATTTTCGCTGCCGGCCATTTGCGCAATTGTTTATCTGTCCTAGAAAAATTATGATTTCGCCAGCAAAACGACCTCGGTCGGACAAACTTCGAAAATTTATTGCAGAAATTCCAGACTTAATATATGAAGGTGCTAAAATTAAATGTGTAATCTGTAAAATCCCGTTAATGTGTTGGTCCAGACAACATTGTCTACGACACGTAAATAGTGAAAAGCATGTCTCAAAAAGAAATTGCGCACGAGACAATGAAAAATTTATATTTAATTTATATGTTACGTTTATTGCATGTAATATACCGTTTAATTTACTAGACAAGGAACCATTTATCTGCTTTTGGAATAACTATTCGGAGTGCAAATTACCAAATCGAACATCGTTACGAAGAATTGTGCCATCTGCGCCCGAACATATTGAACAAAAAATAAAATCGGAGTTGAAATATCAAAAATTGTGGTTATGTGTCGACGAAACAACAGATCGGAAGAAACATTCTGTTCTTAATGTAATGGCACGCAAATTGGAACCTCATCAATCGGCACCTTCAATTCTATTAGTCTCCAAACGAATACAACAGTGTACTGCCGAAGTAATTTCAAAGTTAGTGTTAAATACATTGGACAAGTTTGAACTTTCAACAAACCAACTCTTGATGTTAGTAAGTGATGGTGCTGCAAACATGCTTTCTGTAGGCCGGTCTCTTAAAAAGCATTCTGCTAATTTGTTACACATTACATGTAAAATTCATGCTCTCAATCTTGTGGCGGATAGTATCAGAAAATGTTATCCTGAGGTAGACGCTTTAATAGCGCATACCAAAGAAGTATTTGTCAAATCACCGAAACGTATTCGCGAATTTCACAGACTGTGCCCCCGTATACCAGAGCCACCAGAACCTATTCTAACTCGTTGGGGAACATGGTTGCAGGCCGCGTTTTATTATCATAAATATTTTGACAATATTAAGAACGTGTGTTTACAATTCGATACAAAGGAAGCTGCCGCTATCCAGAAAAGCCAGTCGAAATTTCAAGATAGTCAGGTTAAAATGGATTTAAAAATCATTCACGACAATTACTTCGGGCTAGCAGATGCAATAGAAAAATTACAAAATCCTGCGGTGCCGTTAGAAGAATCTCTACAAATAATGCAACACGTTCACGCAAAGCTATGCGCGATTGAAGACGCAAAAAATGTTTCAGTTCTAGAAAAATTTGAAAATGTTTTTGAGAAAAATTTTGATTTTGGCACATTAAGACACATTTGTGAAGGTGCGTCAACAGAATCGTTAAGTTATTTGAAAGATTATTTTACTTACGCAAATATTACGTCACTAGATGTAGAACGTTCGTTCTCTGCATATAAACGCATTTTTTCCTCATGCCGTACTAGTTTTGCCTAAATAACAGTTGAAACATATCTAATGTTGCAGATATTTAACAGACATTATTCACTTTGTGATTTCACGGAGGACTCTTAAAATGGTAAGTGTTTGAGCGCGTGTTATTTAATTTTTATTTAAAAGATGAGCGAAATTATTTGCGGCAGCAAACATCTCTATTAGCAGAATAACTCTAGTGGAACGCGAGGCCTGGTCGACTCTACGCTACTGCGCGGTACCGCTCGTGGCCAGCTTTACTCATGAAGCATACTGTGCGTTACGTACTTTGATTTATTGGTGTGTACATACAGCGCACACGACATTATGTAACAACACGCCAGAGTAAGTATACCATTTTTCTTAAACAATGATCTGCAAGATATTCTGTAGTCTACGTTGCTTAAGATTCTTACTACTTGTTTCTGTTTCAGGAATAGCTTTACGGCTTCAGGTGAATGTCCCCATATTAGAATACCATACGTAGCTTTGCTGTGAAATAAAGCAAAATATGCTGCTCTTGCTGCGTCATATGCTGCTACCCCCATGATCCTTCTAATAGCATATGTTGCAGTGGACAACTTTCTTGAGGTGACGTCAATATGCACTTTGTAGTCCAGTTTATTAGAAATGTGTAGGCCAAGGAAGCAGATACATTTCTTATCAGGTAATGTTTTAGTAGATAATAATAGAGTTTGAGTTTTGCTTTTGTTTAAACAGAAAGCGTTACTCATGAACCATTCATCTGCTTCCATTAGCGCTAATTCGGACTTTGCTTGCAGATCTCTATGCATATCTCCTCTAGTTAGTAGCGTTGTATCGTCAGCATATAGACATATTTTATCACAATGTATATTGCATGGGAGGTCGCTCGCATATATTAGGAAAAGTATTGGGCCCAAAACAGATCCCTGAGGAACGCCATTACGAACTGGACGCATGTTGGATTCTGTATTTTGCCATACTACTAGCTGTTTCCTTTCCGTCAAGTTTGACTCAAGTAATTTGAGCGCAGGCCCTCTTATACCACAGTAATTTAGTTTGGCCAGTAAAATTGGTGCATTAACACAATCGAATGCTTTTGAGAGATCCCAACAGGTCAGTATAACATCATCCTTCTCATCAAAAGCTGTTGTTATCGCTTGTATTATTTCATTGGCTATAGTTCCGGGGTGGGATGATTTAAGGTGACATTTTATTTCCCAATCGCTAAAAACTTAACGTCAATTTTCTGACTGGTGCATTTTCTCTTTTGATAGTTTAAGAAGGAGGAACACATCCCGCGCTCGCAGAGAGATGTATTTTTTCACGATTTCATGGAAATTCCCTGTTGTTGTACAGCTACGAACTACTTTGATTTTTATATTGGGTACAATTAGTAATATTGTTGATGTAAGATCTTGAAAATGCTCAATATTCATTTCTTTTAATTCATACATCTAGGGGCTCCCGTAGTACCCATAACTAGTACCACCTTAAATAACAGAAAATGTTGACCTATCAGTAACATTACAGATAATTTAGTTACTACATACCTTTGTGGCAAGATATTTCTGGTCATCGGTATTTTTAATGAAACTATTTATTTGCTCGGGAGTGAAGGTTTTTGCTTTTTTTGCTTGATAACCATCAGAGTTTCGTTTGGAAAATGCTCTTAATTTTCTATACGTATCTAACTTAACCTTGTGACGAATACTACGTCCAAGGCGATATTTTGCCGATAATTCCCCAAGAAAAAGAACTGGTTTTCTTTCGATCATGCCGTTCTATCAATGATTTGTATACGGACCCGTGGGTTGTCCTGAATTTTGCCGACAGAAGATTCTCGGGGCCATTTGGAGTATTTTCGGTGGAGTACAAGTTTCATCATCACTGCTAATATCCATTTTAACGCTAATTCATCAGTTTGAACATAGAATGGAGGCACATTAATCGGTACCTACTCATACGAAGTGCATACGTTGAAAAACGTAAACAAGTAATATGGCAACACTTGGCTGTCACACGAGTCAATTGTCACCAGCGTCGATCGCGGGCGATTTGAAATATCACTGGATCAGCGAAATAGTGATTTTTAGATTTATATTTGTGATTGGCCGGATACAGTGGTCATAGGTAGGTACTACTTTTCACGAAAGTGCCAATAATTGTAATATAATCAAATAGGTGTAGACAAATCATATTTAACCCTGCGATTTATAATTCATGCCATTTCAAAGCTATGAGTTTCGATATCTCCATCGTGAAATCTTTTATCAACTCGCGAAATTTCACATTTTGTCGTAAGATCTGACATCATTGTCCAACTATCTATTCCCCTTGGGCTGCCCATATTATTCCAGGACCACACCATTGCATGAGCGACAAAATGAACGTCTCCATTTATTAATATTAAGATTGCTTTTCTTTGCAGATTAACTACAAAGCAACTGTTTATGCAAATATCGAGTCTTGTGTTTTCTCCTTGTACGTGCATGCCAGAATTTTAAATATAATAACAGTTATACGTATGTTACATTGTGAAGTTAAAGAAAACCAAGTTTAATACATTTTACGATAGACGTATTTATTTTAGAACCGGAAGAACACAGCAGCTTTATCTTTCATCAATGTCTCCAAACGCGAGCTGGGGTTTGGTGTTTGGTGAAAGAAATAAAGGGCGCGGGAAACCATGCTTTGCATTTGTTAACACAATATAATAGATATATATTCTACACTTCTTCCAACGTATGCATCTATAATAGTAGGGTAAAGCAGTAAATTTTAAAATTTGACCTAAGTAATCATTTAATCCCATGCAAAAAAAGTAGAGGAGATAACTCGACGAACAGATGAAAAGCAATTCATTGTCCGCTTTATTGATTTATATCGACAGCGTGATATCTAGAGAGACGCCACTAGCTAGAGAGCAATGGCGGGGCGTAATTTTGGGAAGTCGAAGAGGCACAGGGAGAGGCCCTGGCAGGCGGATACCCTTGATTAAGTCGTCGTAGTCAAACATCCATCGTTGATCCCAAAGCCGAATGCATTGATATTAGCGCCCTCTGTTTGCTGACGTAGTTGGCAGAGCGACAGGGGCAAAATTACCAACGCGTTGACAAACACTTCAAGTCTAGTGGACTGATTAAATTCAATGTTCTGGAACGCCCACGCGTAACGAGCCTCGACCTTACCGCATATATTGGCCGCTGCGCCTGCGGTCGAATTTAAATTTAATAACGTGGAAAGTAACAAGAGAGGCGGGTAGTTCGGAAAGAAATTGGAAAAGGACGAACAGATCATATGCGTAACAATAAAGACTTGTTTTTCACAGAAGAGCATTGAAGTTTGGATATTTGAAAACTGTTTTTCGGTTGCATTTACAGATAAACTACGTCATGCCCCTTCAACTTTAGTTTAAATCAGCAACGTACAATGTAATAAATGTAATGAACCAATTCGCAGAAAAAAACAGTGTCAGCACATATTTCCTTAAACCCTCCCAATAGCTTATTCTTTAATATTATTAAGGTTCGACAAACGAGTGCAACGTCAGAGGCGTATCGCGCAAAAGTAGGTACGTGAGATACAGTATTATTAAAAAATAATATATTGTTACCTTTTATTGACGTCATAGAGTTCTCTAAATTCAATCAGTTGGTACCGTCAATGCATTCATTCTCGTATGCTATAAATAACTTCATTTCATCGAAATGCATTGTAAAATTTTATATTTGGGTTAAATCGTCAAAATTACTTGTGGAAGTAGACAATCGCTCTCTAGCGATAAAACAAAAGAAACAAAGGAACACAGGGACGCCAGACATTTCATCAATTCTGGTTAGATTTTCGATAAGTTAACTAGTGTTTGACAACAGGCTCGATTCCAAAGTGTTCGACAGAGACATTAAAGCAGAATTTCAAAGAAGAAAAGGTTAGAGGCTAGAGCTGGTAGATTCTTGTAAAAGTTAACATAAACATGTGACAGCATCGAACGAATTCAAGGTTAGTTTATACTTTTAATTCTAAAAGTCGTTATTTTCAATTTATTTAATTCAAAATTCACAAGAAAAGAATTGATGAATTTAGATTAATTTAGAAAATTTTAAATTTTCCCCAAAATTCCCCTGAGAAACACATTTCAATTATATAACACTCATGCATTTGCATTTTTTTAAACAGCAATTGAAATAATATACTTAGGATCTGTCAGCGAACGCAATACGCGCTGTTGTCATGATTAAGCCGTTGTGAACGGCGCGTTCATATAGGGTAGCGCGAAATTATCTTTAGGATTAGCACGAAATTTTGCAATATTCTGTCGTAATTCTTACAATAATTTCGTGACATAATGACAACTGACATCTGCGTTTATTTTGACGTATAATAATCTTAATTTATTTGTTAACAATTTCTTTTGCATGGATGGAATTACACACAAACGTCATACTGAGTTTATTTGTCAATATTCATGACAAACGAATTTAAAAATAAATGTAAAAGAAGAAGACGTTGGCGGGTATGTACATCCCATAAACATCCAAAAGAAACAGCAAGGGAATTATTTAAATTTAATTCAGGAAATTTTGAATCATGATCCTGATTCCTTTTTCTTATATACAGAAAGGAATGTTGATTTATTTGAGAATTTATAGAAGCAAGTCAACGGTCTGTCAAATATTTCGGGAAACATTTGAAGCGCCGTGAACTGTACGACAGCCTGCCTACTCAGCAACACGAGGCATACATACAAGTACATATGTACAAATTGTGGTACAAATGTTAATGTGTTACATTTTAGTTTTGCCATTAATATCTTCTGGAGTAGAATTGTGTAAATAACTATTTCCTGGTATAGATTTCTCTTTAGTTTTAAACTTGGAGGCACATTTTTAGATGGTGTAGTTTGACCGTTGGTCCATAAATGGCATATTTTTGTTATTACCTAAGTGCATAAAGCTAAAATTAAGCGCTATTCTGTAACTGTAGAATGAAATCAATTTAGTTACTCATTTTGAGAAATGAGTAACCTACTCTGTCCAACTAATTAACTTGCTTGATACACACAACGATCTTACAACATTTTACACCCACAAACATCTACATTGCCTCTAGATACCTCCTTTCCCTAGTACAGGTAAGCTTCGTATTTAGGCCGCAGTAAGAAACTTGGCATCACCGTGCTGTGCTGGCGTCGTCTCAAAAGTAAAGTAATTAGATAAATAGGGGCGTCAGAAGGCGAGTTTCCTTTTCCAAGTCGTTCACATATACATGGTCGTATACTTTGACAGTTCAAAGTGTTGGCTGAATGAAAAGCGCGTAATTAAGGTGAAAAGTTGCACATTCGAAAGCGTAAGAGAAATAACTACATCCGAAGAGCTATAATTACGTAATGGAAAACAATGGACCGGGTGTCTGCTGGCATACAAAGCGAGTGTTCTTGAGGTGGAAAATTATTTAGATAATTGAATCGGCAGGAAAGTAATTTACTTTTATGTTGTGACAAGCTAAATTACAAGAGGATGTAGTAAGTTATACAGCATGTTGCTTGGGTATATGTAAATGATATACAGAAGGTTTTAAAACAAATATTGTCTTTAAGGACGTAGTAAGGCTAGAAAATTATATACTATTACCCCTGTAAAGAATGTATAAGTTACATATATCCTGATCAAAAAAATCTCTGGATAGTAACCAATTACTCATTTTTAATTCTATTTTCAAATGATCCGATATTGATGCAACTGTTTTCTCAGTGTAATGGAATATACTCTTTTAAATAAAATATTTACCGTAATAAAGAAAATATATACTATTAAGATTGAGTTTATATTTTTTCTAAAT
The DNA here is from genome assembly GCA_029619315.2 of Dynastes maya. NCBI lineage: Eukaryota > Metazoa > Arthropoda > Insecta > Coleoptera > Scarabaeidae > Dynastes > Dynastes maya. The sequence goes on from JAROYE020000004.1 coordinate 39,439,888, forward strand.
GAGGAACTGAATTTAATTCGTTGTCCGAGATTCTCGGACTTTAGCAATTGCGTATTACCATCACTAACATTAACATGCAGCAAAAAACCAAGATAAAGTCTGTGCGACATAACAAAGTGGTCCCTCCTTCTCTTTGTTTTTTATTTTTGCTGTCGTAATTGCAGGGTAATAATTTGAGAGGCTCTTCTTAAACTTTGTTACTTATGTGTACAGTTCATAGAACAGCCTTATGTACGTCAAGGCAGGTTACGTCCGTAGACCATAGTAGAGCATTCAGTCGACGGAATCATGACTGTAACATCAAATCTAGTGTTATTCTACTGGTGATCTGATACAATGCACATATTTTGGGAATTTATAGAAACCAAATACTTTTTTCTGGTAGTTTCTAGTGAAGATCGCTAGTGAGTTACTAAGACCACCTATAGCGTTAGGACAGGCTTTATGTTTTACTTCCCTTCTACAACAATAAATTGTTATTACAATGAGAAAAATCGTCTAATTAAACTGTGTTGCGAATACAAATTTATTAACCATAACTACACATTAATTTGTAGTTATTAAACTCGTGATACACCCCCAAATGAATACAGTAATATTTTGCTGGGCTAAGCAAATTAATTTACTGTCGTTATTAAACAACGAATGAAATAACACTAGACAAGTTCATGTGTGATAGTTAACTTGTAAGCTACTTGAATCTAATCGATTTGCGTGATCTGTAGCGATGGCATTCTCGACGGCCCGACAGGAATGGATCCGTTGTAGTAAGCACGTGCAAAGAGTATACATATATGTATCTCTTTCGTCTCTCATTTTGGGGCCTTAGCGTTATAAGAGTAATTTGCTTGAAATATCACTCTCTATCGATTTCTGAAAAAATATATAGGGTGCTTAATAAAAATGTAACCAAATGCTGAAATACAATGCCCAAATTTTTTTTTTTATTATTATACCATTTTATTGGGTGGAATAAATCACATATTTTTCGTGTTTCAACTATCTCAATAGCTGCTCTAATAACCAAGTTTTTAGGACATGAAACTGTTCTAGAAATTATTTCAAAGTAACGTAATTTAATGTATTTCTGAGTTACAGTAAAATATTGTTATAAGTTTTGTTTATTTTTTCTTGTCAATGTTGAAAAATAAACCATTTTCTCCAAAAAACTACCACTTATTCCTTCATAAGCTTGAATACTTTCAAATAACTGAAACCTTTAACGAAAAAAGGTTATAATTTGAAATACTAAATATCCTAAAATGTAATTTCTAGAATATTTTTGTTTTAATTAATTAGGTATTGGGATCATTGCCCATTATACCACATTATGTAAAAATGCAGTAGACAGAAACTACCCGTGACACAGGTTTGTCGTATTATGTCTTAACAATGGATCAAGGAAAGGACAAGGTTCGAAAACACATTTCACGTCCTGGGGCCTGTCAGGACGACTTTCAAGGAATCCTCACAAAGGAGAGAAATGAAACCACGACTATGTAAACCTATTGGTTTAAATCCTAATCATCGTTCTTTGTAAATATCTCAAGATCTGATCGTACACGCGTTTGCAGTTATATCTGTTGGCATCTTAAATCCCACTGCTAGTAAATCCTGCATTAGACCTTTCGGATGCTCCTCATGCAATGGACATTCAAAGAAAATATGATTGAGGTCTGCAATCTCACCTCTACAGGAACAAGCGGGTGTATCTAATATGTTAAGCTTATAAAGGTGAGCAGGATACTGCCCATGATTAAATTTAAGCCTTGCAATGGTGGTGTAATAAAACCTGGATATTTTATGATTCCGGTGCCACGGATTACAGATAATGTCCGGATGAATTTTTGCGCAATGCGTCATTCTACTGGTGTACGATTGTTCCCAGTAATCCTGCCATTGGTTTTTCAAAATTTTATTCTTTAGTAGTGATAGAATGTCATCGCTTATTAATGTTGTGTCCTGTATCCCGTCCAAGTGAATCGCCTCCTTCACTAGTCCCTCCACTACTGTGTTAGGATATATTCCCACATCGCTCTTAATCCAACAGAATCGAACACTACCCTGGTCCCTTTGTAATTGCTGTACCTGCTCTATGATGCTCAAAATAATCGGATTTGTATGTCTGGGATGCTTTCTGTTTTGAAGACATTCTAAAACACTTCTGGCGTCTGTCATAATTGCACAATTTTTATGGCCTTTGTGCCTTGCATATGAAAGTGCGCGATTGATTGCTAAGGCTTCAGCCGAAAAGATGGACGTATCGTTTCTGACCCTAATCATTCCTTTATATTTATCCTGTGGCACAAAAACAGCATATCCGCAACCTTGAATTTCTAGAATAGTTTGCATTCATGTTCTAATTGACCGAGTAGATGAACAAAATGCACTAAAAATACGTGATAACAACTCAAAATACCTAAGAAGTGTCACTAATTCCCGTTTTTTATTAGTTGCATCAATTACGAATATTTTAAGCAGATTAGATGTAAAAAGTGCATAAAGGGCGATCCAGAAAAAAAGGCAATTTTTTTATTTTTTTAATAGGAGGCGGTGATTTTATATTTGTATAACTGTTGATTCTAAACAACTTTTCTTAATAACATTTTCCTCTATTTTGAAAAATAAGGGTACTTTACTCTTGAGCCTCTTTCAATTTTAAATGCCCATCTTGTATATGGTAGAGGATAAATTGCAATTAATGGATGTCTAGTTGGTTTTAAAAGGTGCACACAAACTTTCTGCATTACTACAATCTTATAAAAGTCCACATCAAAAAGAAATCCCATATGGTGCGTACTTTTGCGTATGAATATGTATCTCCATCATGCATCTCCGATCGGCGGTCGATGTTAATATTCGATTCGCCCAGTCGGCTACCTGTTTGTGGGTACGTACATACTTGCTACGATCCTGGTACGCCGCCCGAAAGTGCCAATTCTAGTGAGTCGTAAAACCCCGTAAAGACGGTCTTCCTATTTGCACACTATGCGCCATGTATTGTGATTACGTGGCTCATTCGTGCCAACTCGTTCGCAGAATATCCATAAGCAAATATACGTTCGGAAATACTCACTTACTACCATTCCGTTTCCGTTTTGTTTTGTTTAATAATGTAATTCCGCCAATGTTGCCTCAACATTTGCACATCATAGTTGTGGCCGAGTTATAAAAATGATACAGGAGCTATTGGAGTAATGGGGCTTGATAGAATATTAGCTTGTCTTTGCAGGTAAGTAAAAACGCAGCGCGGTCCTGATTTGGTAATTTATTTTCTGTAAAGTTTTGTGCTATCAATTGAGTCTTTTTTATAACTTTTATAGCCAGAACCAGATTTCGATGCAGAGCAGCCCTAGAAAAATTTATAACACACAACCGAAAGTATCCCAAGCAATAATATTGGAGCTAGCGTAGCAGCGAAGAATCCAGTTTAACGACTCAAATAAAAGTAACTTGAGTACGGGCACACTTTACTCTTATTGACGAATTTATCGATGAAAACAAGAATATGTCCTGTCAACATTGTAGTATGTAAATATAACAATTCCAGTACTTAATAGCAGTTCTGTTGCAGATACTTCAAAGCAAGTTTAATTCCAGTTTATTCGTAAGTTGATTACTGCACAGAGTGTCATTAAAACGAAATGTGTGTATATATCAACGTTTGTGTTATTAAAGCTTAGCGAGAAAACGGATCATTGCTTCATATATCTGCTCTCTTATTTAGGAAATATGAACAGTTTCAAGATTAAATTCATAATTATTTCAATTTTTAATTAATTAATGTTTGATTTAATTAACAAAATTACCATTTCCTTTTTCTGCATGTTAAAAATAAATGTATTTCCAGAAATAAATTGAAGGACAGCGCAATTAGGTTACATCTACATAAAGATACAAAAAATTACTTGCATAAATCACTACTTTTATTATTATTTATTTAAATTAAGCAAAATTGTTAACATCTGTCAATGATAGTTTTTCGTCTGATAATTATGCGAATGAATTTGTTTATTAATGTTAATATAACTCATGGTATTGGCGGAATCGTTCCCGGCAAAAAACAAAGCGAGGAAAGGGAAAGCGTAACCCCGTAGTTTAGGCGCTACGCCATCTAGCGTTAAGCAGCCCAGGAGCTGCTCAATAGGTGGCGGGAGTCTGCATTCCGAGTTGTTGCCATTTTATAGACGGCATGACTATGTCTCTCGACGCCAGGTGGCGTGGGGAGATACATTTTGGTGCTGTTTGTGAAGAATAACGACATAAACCCGAAAGGTGAAAAACAATGGCGAGGAAAGGGCAGTGTACGGAACCACGCTGATGACGCCGGGTAGGCAGAAATTTGTCCGTGGGTTAGGCTTTTCCTTTCCTCGCTTTGTTTTTTGCCGGGAATGATTCCACCAATACCATGAGCTATATCAGCATTAATTTTTGGTTATTGTTACTAGGCATTCTTTTGATGTGAATTTGTTTAAATTTAATAGCAGCAACATACGTTGTCAATGATTTGTCATTGTTTACTTTTTCGCGCATATCTATTTGTTGTAAGCAAAAAAATAGCTAAACATGTAGATAACCGTAATGAAATTGTATTCCTATTACTAGTAAACAGGTTAGTCAGATTTAGTGAACAGTTTGCTTGCTGATATTGTTAGTTAACTAGTTTATTTATTGCACTAGAATGGTTTTTTTTTGCAGTAGGTGAATAAATTTTGCTGCTAGTAGTAACCCTGTGAAGTAGTATACCTCTACAGCAGCTACTGAATGTAAGGAATCTTCATTTACTTGTGGTAAATAAACAGCTCATCTGTTTTCTATTTTGAAAAACTTTTTACTAGCGGTTGTTAAGTTGTAGAAAGTTAAAATAAGATATGACATTTAAGTACTATTCTTATACTTCATACTATGTATGAAAAATTATTGGTAGTGTTTTCAAATTCTAAGTGCTGTTTTGGGTGCATTGGCGCCAAGACGTTAAATTTCTTGTTTCCGGTATTTGGAGTATTCAACATAAGAATGGTAAGTATTGTAACTCTTAACATAGGTAAACAAAATACTAATAGTAACTATTTAATGCATGATTTCACTTGGTATAAATCGGTTATAATCCAACATCCAGGGCAAAAATATAATAAGCAGAGACGCAGTTCTTAGTAAACATGTACAAAGTCCTACACCAAAACAACTTGTTTTCTGCTACACGTGGAGATCTGATCTTTCACCAAGAACGCCGTCAATAAATTCTGTCACCCCCCAAGCTTTTCCATTATATGCAGTACCCAGAGTGTAATAATTTACATATGGATTTGTTGGTACCTTCAATCGCGCTGTGCACTCAGTAGTAGTTTCGGCAGCGTTGATCAGCGGAGACATTTTACATTCACGTCGTAAAAATGTCGTCGAATGACACAAGGTCGTAATATTTGATGACGGGCCTTTCATGGAGGTACTATTATGCAAAAATTACATAAAAGAGTGTATGTGGCAGTAAAAACATTGAAATGAATAACGTTTATACTGCGTGCGTATTTTTTTAAAAAGAAAGTAAGAAAATTTATTCACGTGCTCAGTTGGTTGTATTCGTGGTAGGTACAGTAAATGATCTTATTCATTTACACGATAACAACAATACAAATCCTGTAAAAGCAAGTTGGCGAAGTTTACAGAATATTCCTATTTCATGCTTCCCTGGTTCCCTGGTTATATGCATGTTAATAATGTCACCCTGGACAAGCCTGGTGACATATGTAGTTCAAGCTTTCGCTGATGTTTTCTACAGTTTACCAAGGTAATAGTGTCGCGATACCATCGGGTCATTCCGCCATTAGGAATTCTTATCTGTTGGATACTGGCACCTTTTCGTCCAGTGAGGCGCAATTGGAAAACTTATACCAACTATGACCACCGGGTACGATGGTATTCCTTGTTTTGTTATCCGTGATTATGCACCTATATTATGTCAACTGTTAAGCATCATATTCAATCTTACTGTTTGGAGTGGCATGTTTCCCGATTTTTGGAACATAGATAGAGTAACACCCGTTTTTAAAAAATGTAATGGTCGTAACTTGGAAAATTATAGACCAGTAACCATTCTTTCCGCATGCGTACAAGTCTTAGAAATACTCTTGTATGGAAAATTATACAGTTGTGTTCAAGTTCACTTGGCTTATCGTCAACACGGATTCATTAGCGGTAGGTTTACAGTAACCAACTTAATCGAAGTTACTCATTCTATTAGCGAATCACTTCATCGCAAAGAGTAAGTTGATGCAATATATACAGATTTCAGAAAGGCCTTTTAAACTGTCTTCGTTTGGATTGGTCCCTAAAGTTACTGAACTCTTTCGATCATACCTTCGTAATCGACCTTGCTATGTCCATTACAATGGTTTTACATCTTCCTCCTTCATCGCTTCCATCGGTGTAAGTTAAGGTCTAATTTAGGTCCAGTTTTATTCAATATATTCTTGAACGACCTTTTGAATCTGCTTGATTGCAAAGTTTTAACCTACGTTGATGATTTGAAAATCTATTGCAGTATTTCCGCTGCTGTCGATAGCTTTCTTTTAGAAAGAAACCTTTCCATTATATATGAACGGTGCACCCAAAACAATATTCGGTTAAATACTGATAAATGTGCTGCACTGTCTTTCTCCAGGTGTTTTAATCCACACCCATTTCAGTATTCGTTATCTAGCAATGTCATTCCTAGGGTTACCAGATTTAAAGATCTCGGTATCTACTTCGACTCACAGATTTCATTTGCGGTTGATACTACTGAATTGGTGTCCTCCGCTTCCAAATCTTTAGGGTTCCTTATACGCTCTTATAAGCATTTCACTGAAATGTATGCCCTAAAAGTCTAATTTTTTGCATTAGTTCGATTCAAACTAGAGTACGCGTCTGTTATCTGGCATCCCCTTTATCCTAACCAGCAGCTGTTATTGAAACGTGTACAAAAACGGTTTTTGAAGTACGAACCTTTCAAACAGGACGGTATCTATCCTCAACGCGGAACCGATTACGGTAGCCTACTTGAACAACATGGATTACAATCGATGGCTGTACGAAGAGATGAGGTTAGTGGAAAGCTTTTGAACAACTGGAAAGACCGATTCACCGGCGCTGCTTTCGAAAGTAAACTTCAATGTGCCAGTCTACTCTAGACGATCATTAGACACTTAAGTAATCCCAAAATATCGGACGAATGTTATTTGTAAAGCGCTGCTAACGCACATGGTGAAAAACGCAAACCGAATGCTTTCTGAATTTACTGTGTTAACCTAGTATGTTTGTGTTTTCGTAATTGTTTGACAAAGGAACATCCGGAACCCGAAAATTTAAAATAATTTAAAACTTTGTGAGCAAGTAGTCCACACCCAAGGATGTTCGAAAGTATTTTCCTTATCTGTCCAATCTCGTTTTAAGAGGATGAAACTACCCCTGAAACTTTAGTAGATTTTCGGTTTTCTTAAAATAACTCGGCAATGGCTGAAACAAATACATCACAACTATATATCAAAATAATCGTCTCATCGAGCTCTATCACATATATGAAAACAGTACCCTAGTTCCATTTAACAAATTTATGGCGCCCTCGCTCACCCCTTCGATAAAGAACGTATAAAAAACCCACGTTATGTATGTTACGGAGCTCTTCGAATAGTATAGAAATTATATTTTATTTTATGTAATATAGGTATAAAAAAATAAATAGGGGGAATCATGTTTTATACGTTAACATATAAGACTGAATAACACATAAAATACATATTACATGGCATACTTCCTAAAATATAACTTATGTATTTGAAATGTTTTTCTCAGGGAAAATTGTTTAAAAATTTGAATTTTTACAAATTCAATTAAATTTCTAAACTCTTTGTGATCGGGAGTATTGCTTGATACTCTTTTGGTAATTATTTATGACTCTTGAAATCAATAAATTGAAATTAACGAATATTAAAATTGAAAACGTGAACTAACCTTGAATTTTATGAAGCCGCCATATAAACACAAAGTTTCCTAGGACCACTACAGGAAATCTGCTTGTTCTAACCTCGAGCCTTCCTTATTGTACACTTTAAATTGAGACCGCAGCCAAAACACTAGTTAACTCGACTAAAGTTGAACTAGAATTGAATAATTTACTGGCGTCCCTCTCCTCCTTTATTTAATCGCGATAACGATTGTTTCATTCCACAGCAAATTTTGATGATTTCTTTCTAAACGTAATATTATGATGAATTTCGATGAATGAAGTTATTTATAATAGCATAAGAGAATGAATATGGTGACGCTACCAGATGACTGAAATTTGCAGTGCGCGGTTTCTCTACAAACTTATTGACAATCAAATCGATTGCGCATATCTGCTGTCAAAAATTAATTTGAACGTTCCTCGTTTGTCTTCGCGTAGTGTTCAATCGTTTCGGCCTTTAACTGCAAGAACTAATGTGCTGCTGAAATCGCCAGTTCAAAACATGTGTGTGAATGCAAATAAATATTATGCAGATATTTTTGTCGGTGACGCTATGCATTAATCGGTGGAGTATATATATATTATTTTTTTTCTATTATTTTTCAGTTATCTTTTATTAAGTATTATATTTTATTTTTCTCTTTGTATTATGTGCACATGTATTCGTATTATTATTTCGTCCTGTAATTGGGGTATCCTGTTGGGCGAATAAAGTTTATTATTATTATTATTATTATTATTATTATTATTATTATTATTATGACTGGAATTATGCAACTCTATGCTAAAAAAAACCACTGACAATGTAAGTATGACGAATATTACTACCAAAAATGAAGATACCTTAACGAAATATATTTAATGTACGAAATAATGTTTGAAATACTTTTGAATATACCCTGTTGTCTGTTTTAGGAGACTTTTTCATTAATTTTGAAGATTTGCGAGACGCGAGAATAAAAAGAAGAGTAGATTTGTCCGTGTTACACTACTATCGTCGTTATCTGGACTTATATAATGTCCTCACTTCAAGGTCAGTCGGCCTGGGGGGAAATCGTGACTTTCGAAATGAGCTTTTTCTCCGCTAGAGGGACTTTCATTAGTATCGGGTGGATGTCCTGAATACCCTACACGTATGAGATTGACAGCTGATTTCCGATGTAAATATTGAACATAACAGTATACATGTATGTATGTGCGTATATACAAATAATTACTTAATCTGTATGGTAATGTCCCTCTTCATAAAAATGCTTAAAACATAAAACACGGATGCACCAAGCACGGGAACCATATGTATATGTATGTATGCCACATAGCGATGGAACTTGAAAATCTGTGAAGGCAAAACGTACAGAATTATCGAAATGATCTGAGTGATTCTCAATATAACCGCTTTTATACCAGGCATAAGCAAATAAATCAGGATATTTTGTAGAAGATAATTGTTTATGTACTCTCATATATGTGATAGAGCTCGATGAGACGATTATTTTTATATATAGTTGTGATGTATTTGTTCCAGCCATTGCAGAGTATTTAGAAATGAAATCTATAAATCAGAGTAGTTCACCTCTAAAACAGATTGGCGATAGAATGCTTTCGAACATAGGGGACACTGTTCACAATTTCATTTTTTTTAATTTTTGGGTTCGGGATGTTCCCTTTTATTTGACATTTGCCAAATTTGAAATGTCTTTAACTTATGTATTTTGTTTATGTACTGCATACTAAATAATAGATCAATCGCCGTGGTTTAATACTCTAGATATAAAATCCACAGAAGGCACTACCTTTACGACTTTTACAAAAACCAAAGATTTTGGGAAAGATTCGTATAGAGATTTGAGAAGTAATTTTTATGTGGAAACATGGCCTAACAGTAGAGATAGATTACCTTCAACTTGTGGTCAACCTTTCAGTACATTAAATGTAAAATCAATTAAAACGAATGTGCCAGATGTCGATGTTGATTTTACCTCAACAAATAATCATTTAAAATGGGCCGTTTCGAGTGGTGACACAGCGTATTGGATTTGTATAGGAGATGTTAATAGAGCTGATACTCAAATGCATCGTGGTGGCGGGTGGTAGTGTTTGTATGACGAATAAATTAGTGGCTACTTTTTATAAATTAAACGTCAACACTGCAGAACCATGCTCCTGACGTATCAAGTTATAATGCAATAAATAATTAATAGTTATAATAATTTATTGTTCACATTGACTCTATATACTACCAATTTTCATTGTTTTGTAGAGGGTGAGTCAACGATAGAGTAAAGTAAAGTTATGATTTACCGGTAAAATTTGCGATAAAACTGTATATATCGTATGTTGGTTAGTACATAAGTCCGCACATTTTAAAAATATATAAAAGTATACACGGTGCGATAAAAAAGTAGAAGTTGTATTTTTTTAAACGGAACACCTATATATAAATTAATTTGTTAAAACTACTTTGTTATGTATTTGTTATATTGAAACCTTGCAGTTTTCGAGATATTCAGCTTTAAAGGTAATTTACTTGTAAATTTTATCGTCGTTTCTGTGAGAGAAACGTTTATATTTGGTAAGTGGAAAGACAAATGTCAAGTTAATAGCAGCTCTATGAAACATTTGCAATATCGGCTACAGGATGTTGAATATAATTGTTCAAACATGAAAAACATGAAATTTAAAAAAAATCACTTTTTTCAAATGGCACATTCTGTATATTTTTATTTTATCTTATAAATGGGCGAATAAATCAAGCTTCGCTACTAAAAGAATGTTCTGCTCTTCTTTAAAAAATTATAAATGGCTCTATAAATACCACTATTATCGAGGATAAGCAGGTAATTAACATTCAGAGGCTGTTGAATTTGCAAATTTGTTAAAGTCCTCCACAGTTCCATTGTAGTGGCCCTATTTTTCGGGCACTCAAAAATTATGTGGTCCACATCGCCTACATCACCACATTCACATTTGTCGCTGTTTAGAATCTTAATTTTGTTTAAATGGTATGGAAATCTGCCATAATTAAACATTAATCTGACTAACTGCGCGTACATCGCTCTTGGTATGTCTTTGTCTGTGTACCAATGTCTCTTGAGGATAGATGGTCTTAAAAGAAAGTTGGTTTCTCGCTATACCTTTCGCCATACATCTTATTCCACTGGCTCTGCATGTCAGATCTAAATTTATCGATTACATCGGTCGATGGAACGAAATCAAACGTGCAAGATGATATTTATTTATCCATCCATTTGTAATACATAAGTGAAAGGGCACCGACAAAAATTGATTAAAATGAAGTTCTTGTTGAAAACAGGGTATAATTCTAAAATACCTATTATTTTTAAAATGTGCGGACTTACTAACTATATCATACGATATATACAGTTTTATCGCAAATGTTATCGATAAATCATAAACTTACTTTACTCTATCGTTGATTCACCCTGTATATCCTGTTATAAAACAACGACGATAATAAAATTGTTGTTTATAAAAAATATTTTCGCAATATTTGTGGTATTCAACATAACAAATACATAACAAAAAAGTTTTAGAATTAGGCGTAAAATTAAAAAATTAATTCATCTATAGGATGTCCCGTTAAAAAAAATATGACTTCTACTTTTTTATCGCACCCTGTATACTTTTATATATTTTTAAAATGTGCGGACTTACTAACCATATCATACGATATATGCAAGTTTTATCGATAAATCATAGACTTAGTTTACTCTCTCGTTGACTCACCCTGTATATCCTGTTGTAAAACAGCGACAATAATAAAATTGTTGTTTATAAAAAATATTTTCGCAATATTTGTGGTATTCTGTACTATACAAACAATCATAATTAGAAACATACTGAGGCTTACGGTTCTTTTTGCCGGTGAGTGTATATAATTTTCGGAAAAGAAGAAAGAAGTCAGTACTGTATTAATTTTAGGAGTTACAACACTTAACTAATACGAATACAATGTATATTTTAGAAGTGATACATCACACGTAGATTCGCTAATTACCTCGTTAAATCAAAGTGGTAACTCTATCAATTAAGCATTACTTGCCAGGTTATTCTTTATGCGTTATTTACAAGTAGTTGTCGTTTCGAAAATTCTAAATTTGAAAATTAAAATCCAACGTTTAGGTTAGTTATATTGAAATTTCTAACTTTCTAACGTTCCAGGGCTAACGTCGTTATGATAATATTAAATTATGAACTTAAAACGTTAGGGCTAACTCGTTTAAAACATGCTGAATTTTAAGTAACCTGCAAACATTTGACGAACGTTCCGAGGGTTATTAAATTTTTGCTAGAATCCGTTTAGAAACAGCCGAGTGAAAACTTCCTTCGTACAACCCACTTCCTAGTATTTATGCAGGACCCGAATTAACTAAAAACAAAGCGCGCGATTGTACACAAACAGTTTAGAACACAATAAGAGATCTCGGAAAACGGAGCACAGTCAAACATTATTTTAATAACTTTCCGTTGCCGCTAACCTAATAAAAACAGCGGACAAGAAAATAGGAGAAATGTACCGGGATTCAGCAGAAAGGAAAACAATGTAAGGAACATCTCGGAGAGAAAAAAGGAAGTTCACTCGTGTGGAATTACGAATAGATCCTTTCGCATTAGAGGTCGTAAAAAATTCACATTTAAGTAGAAATTTATGCGTTTCAAGCAAAGCTTAATTGCGAGTTAGCGCTTCGGCGTTATTTACTTAGTTAAGGTCCTTATTTCGATTGATCGTCGAGTCGTTAATTAGATTTGTGTTAATTGAAGTAGATAAAAAAGCTGTAGAACGTCGTAAAATATATTTAGCTAGGGCGATAAGTATTTGCTAATAAAAAATATAAATTAAAAATGTTTTGCACTGCTTCTTTCGTTTTGCTAGAAAAAACATTAATTCTATAATTAGAAAAGCACTTATTTGTACAAGAAAATAAAAAACAGATTAAACTATAATGTTTTCATTCAACAATAGTAAGTGATGCAAAACGAAAATTCAAATATATCGAAAATTGGCAATTACCTTTCAATGAAAGTTTATGGTATCCAATTCAAACTTAAAACATAAGATTTAATCGAAAATATTTGTAATTTTAAAAACGTACGTTTCGTTCCACGAACAAGGGTAACGCTAACCAAACTCATTAATTACGAGAATATAAAATTTCCACATTCCATGCTTAACGGATATAAAAATCGGGGTTGCCAACAGTAACGGCTTGCATCCCTTCCCTTACCTTAACATTATCATCACTTGGGGTCGCAGCGACGGCTTCACAATCATCCCCCCAAATTCATTTTAAATGGAGCGGCCCGGGATTGTAATGAAATTATCTCTGCGATAAATAGATTTGTCGCACCACTTCAAGCAACGAGAGGCTAGAGGCAATTTCAGACTCAATTCTAGTACTGAGAGAAACAGAGGGTACCTGTACCTCTTACATTTTTTATTACTAGAACCACACTCTTCTCTTTCAATTCTCTTATGCTCAATATGAAAAAATTATTTTAGTATCTTGGGGCTTTTCTGTAAAAATACGACAAGTTTCACGCCACCCTATTATTTCTTTGTAAAACAACCACCGTTAACTTCAACGATTCCATATATTCAATCTGTAAAACATTCTCATCTTTACGGTAATGAAAATTTCCCAATATAGCTTGAATTCCAGCAAAAATAAATGTCAATTACCCAAGTTGCATTAAAATGCATCAGGTACGTTAAAGTTTAAAATAATTAGTAGAAATATAATTTTATGCAAGTATTATTTGAGTCAGCTTAAGCTTTCTTGCAGTAGGAAGTTACAATAACCGCAATATTAGTCTCCCAACTCTTGGTGATAGAGCAACTGACAATTCCTTTCAAGGAAAATTAAAACGCCTACAATACTAAGCATACTTCAAGAGAAAGTTCTTACAGTTCACAACACTAGGTACACATGCCCTTGATCGAAAATAAATTAATATTTTTAATCAAATTTCTTATTCTATTAATTTTATAACATACTGGCTTAATATTTGGTTTATTCTAAGTAGAAAAATTCTTTTGTAAACCAGTGAGATGAATATGTTCTGCACTGAAAAAAATCGTCCAATTAAACTTTTAGTTTATTAACTATAACTTTACATTAACTTGTATCTATTAAAATCCGTAATACATTCCACAAATAGCATTTTGCTGTAATTGTTTCCTGTGCTACCAATAAGTAAAATAATTTGCTGTCGTTATTAAACAGTATATGTAATTACGAATGAGAGAATCCTAGGAGCAAGTAAATAATTCATTTGTGGTAGCTAACAAGTTGGTATTTCGACTCATTCGTGCTCGCTCCCCGCCATCTCCGTTTTCGATTTTGTCTTGTTTAACGATGTAGCCTCTATATACGATATTTGTTTCGTTATGCATCACAGTTGCGGCCGAATTATACTGATCACATATCAAAATGATACGAGGGTTATTGTAATGACGTTCAGGGTAGTATCGGCCTGTCTTTGAACGTAAGTAAAAACACAGCGCCGTCTTGATCTGGTATTTTATCTTCTGTAACAGTTTTGCACTCTTAATTTATTCTTTTGTATTATTTTTACAGCTAGAACCAGATTTCAATGCAGAGCAGCTTCGCAAAAGATGCAATTGATAACACGAAGCCGAAAGTATCAGAAACAATAATATTGGAGGCTGTCCGTCAGTGACTGAAATAGGCCGAGATTAAAATTTCAACCAATAAAATAATTTTTTAAGCTGTCGATGGCATTTATCGAAAAATAAATCCTGCCAATATTGTACAATAATTAGAATGTGTAATAACAATTCTATTACAGATGCTTCAACGCAAGGCCCTATTAGTATTACTCGTATTATTTTCCTCAATTATATTTAAAAGGCAGTAGAAAGAGAACTGGAGACCAACGAGAACCAAAGTCCAAGCAAGTTTCTTCTTTCTTCCCTCTTTATGTAAGACTACTGCACAAAGTGTTGCTAAAACAAAATATTTATGTAGTGTGTATCAACCTCTAGTTTATTAAAGCTTAAAGAGAAACAAAGATCATTTATACAAATGATCGCCTCATATACGTATTTGACAATTATCGAACAATTTCAAGATTAAATTGATATCATTTCGATTTCTGCTTCAATTAACGTTTGATTGATATTAAGCAAAATTACCCTTTTCTTTTTCTGCGAGTTAAAAATAAATGTATTTTCAGAAATTAATTGAACGCCATGGGTACATAAAGATACAAAAAATGTTTTGCATAGATCTCTATTTTCTTATTTAATCCTTGGGCCTTGAACCTTTCAGTATTGGCTGGTGGGAGTTGAGTCCCGTTGGTTTCCTCTATATTTCTCTCCAGTTTATTCCATTCTGAGCTAATCCTAGAATATCTGCCCACCTTACCTCTTACTTCCTCTTTCCACGTTCTTCGCGGTCGTCCCCTTCTTCGTTTTCCACTTTCTCTTGCTTCGAACACCTTTTTCGCTAGCCAGTCTTGTCCCATTATTTGCACATGTCTGATCCATCTCAGTTGTCCCTGTTGTATTGTCTCTTCCACTGGTATTATGTTCAACTGCTCCCTGTATTCCACATTCCTTATTTTATCTCTCCTTGCCTTTCGTAGTATTTTCCTCAGATATCTCATTTCTGTAGCTGTCAGCTTACTTCTCTGCCTTTCTGTTGTCCAGCTTTCGCAGGCGTAGGTGAACGTTGGTTTCACAACTTTTCTAACTACTTCAGCCTTTACCTCTTTCAGTATTTCTTTATTGTTGGGGAATTTCGTTTTGATCATGTCGAAAAGTTTTCCCGCTTTCGTAATTCTCTCGTTAATTTCGTCCTCCATAGTTTCCATTTCATTGATGATTGCTCCCAGGTAAATGATTTTTTTACTTGTTCTATAGCATCTCCTCCAATTTCAATTTGGTGTCTTTCTTTAGCTGTTCCCATTACCATTGTTTTGGTTTTCTTTAGGTTTATTTTCATATTACTTTTTTGTAGCTCTTCATTCAGGATATTTATATTGTGTTGCAAATCTGCTTCGTTTTCCCGACTATTAACAGATCGTCTGCGTAACACAATTCTGTTATTCTTATATTTTCCATTTTCTAGTTTCCGATGCTGTATGTCTTTAATCTATTTCTACATCTTTTCAATATTGCATCTAATGTGGCATTAAACAGCAGTGGGCTCTGTATGCATCCTTGTTTCGGTCCCGCTCTAGTTATAAACCTTCCAGAACGTTCATTTCTAACTTGCATGTAGCTTCTAATAGTTCATGTCCTATTCCTCTTTTTTCCAAAGTTTCCCACACGTTTTCTCTCTTTATCCCATCGAAAGCCTTTTCTGTAGCTATGAAGCACAGGTGTACCTGCTTGTTTATTCGTATTGCCTTCTCACTTATTTGCCTCATTATAGAGATCTGGTCTTGAACTCCTCTTTCTTTTCTAAACCCTGTCTGACTTTCTTCCATTTGTTTTTCCACTTTTTCTCTCAGTCTTGTCTCCAGAATTCTTGCGTATACTTTCCCTACAGTACTTGTTAGTGTGATACCTCTGTAGTTTCCGCATTCCTTACTATCACCCTTCTTATATAATGGTGATACGATTCCATCCTCCAGTCATCTGGTGTTTTCTTTTCTTTTGTGACTTGGTTTAGTAGACCTAGTAGTTCTTGTTTTGCTTGTCTTGTTAGAAATTTAATCATTTCCCCAGTTATCTCGTCATGCCATGGTGCTTTTCCTAGTCTAATTTTCTGTATGGCTTTCTCTAGTTCGTCTTCCGATATTCCATGGTCCTCATTTTTTTGTTGTTCCATTGGCCGTTGATCTTGTATATGTCTTTCACGTTGATTTTCTGGTCGTTCCTGTTCTTCCAAAAGTTCTTTGAAGTATTCTTTCCATTTCATTATTAATTCTCATTATTAATTCTCATTATTAATTCTCCTTGTGTTACAAAGCCTCCGTTCTTGTCTGTAATATTCTTCAGCATGGTCGGATTTTTGTTTCTCATTTGTTTTAACATTCCATAAAAGAGTTTTTGATTTTCTGTATGTGCCGCTGCCATTCTTTGTCCAAATTCTTCCAATGCTTTTAGTTTACCATCTCTATTTTCATTATTATTTATTTTGATTAAGCAAAAGTGTTAATATCTGTCAGACTGGTAGTTTTTCGTCCGATAAAAAATATGCGAATACATTTCTTTTATATTCGATAAAATATTGTTGTAATAAACGTTGTTGATAATTTGTTGTTTTTCTTTTACATGCATGAATTCGTTCCAATAAAGAGTGAAATTTATTGTAAGTGTAACAGTCTGCGTACAAAAGTGGAAACATATGACGTATACTCTTCACTAACATCGTAGTAGTGAACATTTTCTCACTAAAGATCAGTAGCGCACAATAAAATTGTTGTTCAGTGAACTATTATCCATAGATGGATTTGCAGAATGATAAATCTGCTGCTATATGTAACTATAGCAGCGCATATAAGTTATACTTTTAATAAAGTGGTATACTTGCCGCAGATACAGGATGACAAGAATCTTCGTTTTCTTGTAGTAAAGAGCTCATCTGACCCCTATTTTGTTAAAACTTTTACTAGCGGTTATTTATTATCAGGACTAGGAAACACTTTTCTTAGTATGCGAAATCTAATTAATTCTATAGACTCAATTGTTTATGATTGTTTAATACGATTATTACATCGGTTAGCATATATTTAACACTTACATCTATCTATTATGTTATGAAACACATCATAGACAAAAAATCATTTTTCATAGATGTACAACCACCACCCTGTGGGTACAGTTTATCGTGGCGGATAAAATTGCTTATTTTTCTTACATGTTTAATCTTAGTAGTGGAGTTTCATAAATCTTAAAGCCAATAGAAAAATAGGTAAAATAAGACACATTGCCCTATTTTACGCCTTATCTTGAAATATATCCCATTATTTTTCTAGAAAGCTATTACCATTAACTAGTAGCCTTACTATGTAGCTCCCTAATATTTTCGTTGAGGTTCAATCTCTCACTTAAAAATGTACTTCGCCAGTGCTTCCATAGTCCTTCCTTCTCTTAAATTGCTATCATGTTCCAAAGTAAAACAGAAAATGGGGCACTTGTTTATCAAGAGAGGACCAATATTGAGTCCATTAGTACTGAACTACCCGAGAAAATGACGAGGACGTTAGAGAGGAGAAAAGATGAAGATCGAGAAGCACCTTTCCGCTGACGCGATAAAATTGAATCGATCGTCCTCCCATTCAAACGGCTGCATAAGTGTGTGGGTGTAGGATCGTCTGTGAGAAGCGAGTATGTGGCCCGTAATTTGTAATAGAAGGGATTTTAAATATGTCGGACAGATAGAACAGAATCATTTGCGCTCTACCATGAAGGTAATGTGTTTGTGATGGCCGTGTATAGCAGACTTATTGCGAGAATGTTATCAGTTGTTTTAACTTCCTGCGGGCGCTACGACCTTATGCAGTTATCTCTGTTTCTTTTTTCTTCGGTCGTTTTTTTAGTTTTTCAGTTGCTGTAATTGAGTCTGAATGTTTTCTGTATAAGCGTGTACGTTGAATTTATGTTATTACATCTTTCACGATAACCTTCTTCGCATTTCGTTTGCCTTTAAATTTAATATAAATTCCAAAAGAGGAAAGATTGCCGAAACTATTGGAATTCTATGACATGTATTCTATCTACGAAAGCCTTCACATGTATGACATTCAAAAATCCTAGGGAATGTGCCCATTTTGGAAAATCTTGGTAACTTGGACGCAGACAATAAATAAATAATATTATATAAGCAATAGGAATTCATAGATAAAATGTGTACAGGATGGTATAGACGAATAGTAACTATCAGTGCATAACCTAAAAATATTTTTAACTTCCAAAGACGATTATATAGACTGGCGAAACTAACAAGGGAACACCGGTAACCCGAAAACTCAGATTTCGATGAAACTGTAGAGATTAGTCTCTACAGTCCAAGGAATACCTTTAATACCAAGGAACTCCTCTAGAGGAGTTCCTTGGTATAAGATTTAGGGATACAGCCTTCTGCGAAAATTTGTACGATTTTAATTTGTTATACAGCACCGTTTTCTACGTAAAAGCGACTTTATTTTTGGTAAATAAAAAAGAAGAAATTATAAGAAAAACAGGAGCATGCGGTTCCCCGTTATATATTCGGATGATCGGATGATTTTATTAACAAAATTTGCGAAAGATTAAGTGTCAAGCTAACACTTATGTTCCTACAACAAACCAAAGAACTACAGGCAAAGGTGGAACAACTGCAGGTCCAACTTCTGGTAAATGAGAAAATTGATAATCTAGAGCAATACTCCAGAATAAATAATCTTCGCCTTTATGGTAAAGATAGATGAAGATACTAACCAGGGTATTGTGGACTTCTGTCGTGATAAGTTGAATGTGGCGGTGCAGTCGCATGACATAGATGTGGTGCACCGTTCAAAGAACAGGGAAAATGGACTATTATAGTGAAATTCACCGATCGTACAATTAAAAAGATCTACAGCAATAAAACGAAACTGAGAGGTACACGCACTGTAATCAAAGAAGATCTCACGTCAATAAGGGTGGCTATACTAAAGGAAAGGAATAAATAATAAAATTCACGTCTGTCGATCTTTGGATGATGTCAAAAGTATATCGAGCACCGGCGCCGAACGCAAGTGATTCCATCTGTTAGCATTATACTCGGCTTGTACATTTTAAAAGAAAAAGTGTTATATTTTTATTTTTGCAAAAAGATACTCTTTTAGTTGTATTCTCTCTTTAACAATGAAAAACGTTTGTACCTACCAATGTTTTAGTTATGTTGCATTATGTTTTAACGTTTTACTTGTGGCAGCTTATTGTTTCCTCATTGGCAAATTAGAAATATGATTTTGAATGGTGTTAACATAGCACACATTAACGATCTTTATCTCCCAAATTAGAAGAACTAAAACTTGTTATTGCTGAAAAGAATATAGATATATTGGCTATATCAGAAACGTGACTTGATGCATCTTCTACAAATGAAACTATTAAAATTAATAATTATAGCTTTTTCCGTAATAATAGGGTGGGTAGAGGTGGTGGTGCTGGTATTTATGTACGCGATACATTCAAAAGTTTAGTGATTGAAACCTCATCTGATATTGAACAGATTTCGCTTTCGGTGGGGATAGATTCGCGAACATTGGGTGTTGGAGCGGTATATAATCCCCCACATCCGATTAGATACTTTTTAGATAACTTAGAGGATTCACTAATACACTGTGGTTTTGTCGTAGATTGTATCTACTGTTGTGGCGATTTCAACATCGATCTTTTCAAACCCAATCATCCTTCTGTATCTTACTTTAGCTCGTTCTTAGCAAGTACAGGGATTAAACAAATCATATCTCAACTTACTAGAATCACTAAAACATCAGCATCTCTAATTGATTTTATCTTGGTCTCTGACGATACACACTGCATTGATTTCGATATTTTTAACAATCATATGTCAGATCATGATTTTGTATACTGCCGCATTGATTCTAGCAGGCCAAGGAAGGAACCTATTTTTCGAACATTTCGAAACTATAAAAATATTGATAAACGCTATCTCGTTGACGATTTACAATACATTGACTTCAATTGTTTATTACATCGACTTTAACTGTATATTATATTTAAATACGGGAAAGTCCTTTATTTTAATTTAAAATTATTACAGTTGCTTGATAAACATGTCCCGATTATAACGCGAAAGTTTACTAAAAATCATATTCTATGGATTACTGACAACATAAAATTAATAATGAAACTACGTAACACCGCCAAAAACAGATTTAGCGGAACAAAAAATACAGCTCACTGGAACTATTACAAATCCTTGAGAAATCTAGTGAATCGCTCTTTGGATCTTGAGAAAAAAGTGTGTTTCCATCACGTATCCCGTTCAAGCGACAATAGGACTATATGGAAGCAGGCTATGACGGCATCAATCTTAGTATGATCCGTTTATGTTGTCCACTTATTGTGTCTTTTATAACTCAGATAATGAATATGTGTATTCTGGAAAACACTTTTCCTGATTGTTGGAAAGCGGCTTGGTTAACCCCACTCCTAAAAACTGATTACAATTTTTCAAGATACAAGACCCGTATAAGCATCTTACCTATTCTGTTAAAATTTTAAAACGCATTTTAGAACGTCAAATTAGGGAATTCGCTTCCAGATGTTCAGTCTAGTTTTCGGACGGGGGACAGCTGTACTACTGGGTTGTTGTTTGTAACAGATGATATTTATAAGACTTCAGATCAAGGGTTAATAACAATTCCTGTTCTTATTGATTTCTCAAACGCCTTCGATACTGTAGATCACGTCAACGTTTAACATTCTAACAAGGGTGTTTGAAAATCTGTTACTATTCCGGCTTCCTGTTCATAGATCACAGTCAGTGAGTGAATGGTACACTTCGTCACCGTTGCAGTATTACAAGAGTTCATGAGGCTCAATTTTAAGATGATTCTCATCTCACTCAACATTTCAAGAATAGAAATCTTATTTCAGAGTCATTTCTATGCAAACGACTGTCAGTTATACTATTCATTTAAACCATCAGAATATACAAAGGCCGTCACGAGAATCAATACCGATCTTGCAAATGTCTGTGATTTTTCTACGAAATATTCTTTGCATATTAATTCCTCTAAATCATAGGAAATAATAAAGTCTGTGGTTCCTTACGAGATGTTCGAATTCATATTAACAACACTATAATACCCGTGTCTACATGTGCAAAAAATTTGGGATTAATAATTGATAACACTTTCCGCTTTCGTGATCACACAGGCAAATGTGTACAATCTTCGTACTCCGTACTAAAAAAGCTTTATCCCCATCCAATGAGCCTTAATGAAAGCTTAAAAAAACGTGGAGTGTGCTTCTCTCCCGTTTACATACTGCGCAGAAGTATATCATCATTTTAAATATGTCACAACCACGCGTTTCGGAAAGTTCAAATGCGTGCCTAGACATTCATGGCATTTGAAATTGACATATATCGCATAATTAAAGAACAACGGATGTCTAGAAGTAGGGAATAGGAAGCGAATTGCGTGTTAACATTTACCATAAAATACGTACCTTTAGTGTCCGCCTTAAATGCACATAAAATAAGTAGAACAGATGTGAAATGTCAAAATCGTTTCGGTGGTGTAAAGCCACCCCGCAAAATCTTATTTGTTTCACCCTTTTTTCTTTTGCTTTTGAATATGCTTGTGCATGCACTGTTAGGCATCTTTTTATTAATTTATTTTACGCTATGTACAGGGTTACATAAACAGCATATAGTTGAACCTCGCCCTGAAATTGCATGGCAACTTTTTTGTTCTTTTTTTGCATACATTGTTCTGTTGTACTTTCTTTTCTGCTAGCAATAAAGACTATTAATATTATTATTATATTACGAAAAATTTTCATATCTTGGGACTATGAATACTCAAATTTTCTAAAAAATTAATTTGTTATGTTTCGAGGTATTTAAAAATTAAAATTGCAAAAGAGGGCTGCATTTCGAAATCGGGCGATTCAGTTGCTAACAAAATTGTGTTGTTCTTATACCAAGGCACTCTCTCAATCTCTAGAGTTTCATCGCAATCTTGAAATTTTAGGTTGCCGGTGTTCCCTTGTAAGTCAAAGAATATATCCCGTAATTTTTGTACTTCTTCGAGTAAAAGTTTAATCCAGTTTTTGCTCTTAAACCCGCTTTAAGTATATCAAAACGTTTTTGTGAGGAAAATATTGCATACAATGAAAGTGATGGCTACAGTAATTTATACCTTTCGAATACATCTCATTAATGTGATGCAGAAAGTCTATATTTAAGGATCTTCGATGATAAGGCTTTCAGACAAATTAAAATTCATTGCTAATAATGAATGTGAATAAATCTTGCGTAACTTAACCTACATTTGTTTTATCTTTACTTTGTTGGATAAAATACAACCTCATGTTCTATGTATGATAAATGATAAATCTAACACGCATCTACGGCACTGAAAAATCACATTTTATTAGCGCCAGGTTTACGTCGAAGGTCGGACAAACGACCATGCAAGTAGTACTGACTTATACGAGTATCTCATCTGCATGCCAAAGCAGAACGACTGCAGCCCGCCGATGCCGTGTGATTCATAGTCGATAGGGATAGCCGTTTCGGTCCGCACTCTACTCATGACAGTGCTGGTCAAAGATTAAACCCTGTGATTTAGTCAGTTAAATGATTGCTATACAAATTTAATTCTTTTAGCAAAAATATTAAATTTATTTATTCATAAAAATATTGTGATTCATCAAGTTAAACGTTTTTATTAAATTTGGTATGATTATCTTACTAGTACAACAATCATCCTTTATAATGATCTTCTCTCAGTGCTTTCTCATGCTGTAAACCAATTAAACGAATAAGATGATGATGTGAACTCCAAAATCTTCGACTAACAGGTTACCTTCTTCTTTCAGAGATATAAATAATCGGAATTGTATCTGACAACAATAAGCTAAACTCAAAAAAGAGACCTAGAAAAAAGAGTGAGACTTGAAATAGACCGTCTACCATTTCGCTGCATAACGAAACGTAGAATATCGCATGTCAAACACCATTTAAGTAGACAAACGAATGCGAAGACCACGCGAGGTACATGACATCCTATCATCGCTCTCACGGCCACCTTTCCGTGTGCACGATTCTTGGGAAAAAGCGTCGTCTACAACATTTCAGCGCAATTCAATCTTTCCGGTGTCATTTTCGGGATATCTCATTTCGTCAGAATTTAGGTATCCGAATGAAGCTATGCCACATTGACCGATTTAGATTGACTTCTTGCAAGAGTTGTGATTACTAAAAGACTTTCCCAAGCAACAAACATATTTTGGCAGTAATTCACACAATTATACGAGGGACGTTCAGTAATTAACGAGACAAACTGCATTAGCGGGAAAACTACTGAGTATTATTAGATGAAACTTTCTGTGGGTCAAGTTGGCAACCTTAGGGACAAATTAAGTCAGCTGTTTGAAAGAAATAAAAGCAAACATAACCTCTTTTGTTCATTTCAAAATGTCGGCTCCTCTCGAAACGTGTACGGTGGAAGAGCAACGTTCAGTGATAAGATTTTTGTTATCCAAAGGTGTGAAGCCGGCCGAAATTTACTCAAGAATGTTGTAACAGTATAGTGAAAAGTGTTTAAGCCGCGGGAACGTGTACATGTGGATTGAACAGTTTAAATCGGACAGAACAAGTGTCACCGATATTCATCGTTCCCGACGAATCGTGACGATAGCTGATTTGTGTAATGTTAGTGTTGGAACTTCATGACAAGCTGAATTATCGCAAAACGTGTTCGAGATGGGTTCCAAGACAGTTGACTCAAGTCCATAAAGACACTCGTTTTCGCATTTGTTCTGAACTCAAACGACGGTTTTTAACGGAAGGTAATGACTTTCTAGACTGAGTTATAACCTGCGATGAAACGTGGATTCACAACTATGAACTTGAATCCACATCTTCGGATAACAAAAATCTTATCACTGAACATTGCTTTTCCACCGTACACGTTTCGAGAGAAGCCGACGTTTTGAATTGAACAAAAGAGGTTATGTTTGCTTTTATGTCTTTCAAACAGCTGACTTAATTCATCCCCAAGGTTGCCAACTTGATCCACAGAATGTTTTATCTAATAATATTCAGTACTTTTCACGCTAATGCAGTTTGTCTCGCTAATTACTGAACGTCCCTCGTACATCGTAATTTTAAATTTTGACACAATCTTCATCTGTTCACATCTAATTGTGACCTGATGATGTGTTTGTTCAACACGAAACCGCTCGCCTGATTCCTGAATAGAATTCTTGTGAGATCTGGACCATTGTTTCACCTATCTTTCATACTTCAAGTCGTATGGAGTCACTATGGATTATTCATTGTAATAGATCTTATTGACGTTATATTCAATGCATAGATTTTAGTAAAATAAAACACTTTGGAGTATGTATAATCCACTAACGAGGAAACATATTGATTATAAATTAGTAACAATATAATTTTAAAAAGCAACTTCTAAATAGTTTAATCGAAAACTGTTTTCTGTGAGAAAAATTTGTATTCTGTTTGTTTGTTTACATGTCGTCACAAGAATGCCAATCCAAGGACTTCCATATTTTAATGGTTGGCTCCTCATCGATGATCGTATGTGATGTTACAAACAACATTAAGAATTTTGATGATTAGAGTCCAATGAAGATAGTGTTTCGCATAAGTTTTGTGTGTTTTTGATAGATGTTTTATTAAAAGGTAAATTCTTGAAAATAACTTGTAAGTTTGATTATCCTTATAAATTAATTTTAATTGAATCTTTTTTTTAAACAAGGAATTAATAATATAATTTATTAAAATGCCAGAATTCCAATAATAATAAAAAAATATGCAAATTCTGAAAATATGAAATGTAATTTTGATATTAATTGAAAATTGAAATTATAATTATATAAATAAATAATATTAGGTGCAAGTGCACGCATTCCACCCCAATATTCAATTACAATATTTATGTAGAATCCTTAAGTACTATCAATTCGAGGTGGAGGATATTCTAGGTTATTAATGTTCCGTTTCCACTTTTGCCTTTTCCTTACATTTTTTCTTATTCGGCTAATAACGTTCGCAAATGCAAACAAAACGGATCATTGCTGCCGTAATGGTAGAAAGTTTCAAAGTAATTTAACTTCTTCAAAGTCACTTTTAGCTGTCTGTCACCTATTTTTCGTCAGTGTTTTTCTTGGTGTTTTTCCGATCTTGTTGGAAACGACGCAGACGTCAGTATCATATTAAAATATCCAGCGCATTTATTTTGAAATGGATTCGCTACGGTTTTCTATCGCATTAAATATAAAGGTTTTCACATTCTTCCTGAACAAAAATATAAGGTAAAAATATACGTACATATACGATCGCGGAAAAACATGTACGCACTATAGTCTCGGCCGAGGAAGATTCTTCAACTCGAAATATGCAAAAAAAAAGGGATCCAACAAAGCAAGGACAAGAGAATGCGGTTAAACGAATGAAAACATGGTTCGCGCTTGAATAGCTGTCGCGTTTCTTGCTTACGTATAAATTTTCAAAGACCTACTCTATCAGACACACACAAACGAATACATGACTTGAAATCCTTACACTTACAGGTACAAGTCTTTACGACGCGCGCGTAAATGGCGATCGATATCTCTCAAACGTGATCCGTTTTAAAGGAACGACGTTAAATGAGGCTAGAAAAGTGTCTCTCGCCTGAAAGCATAAGACTACATTTAACAACGATGGCTTTTGTTTATATTCATGTCTTATGAAACCCTGATGGAAGAAACGAGGCATTTTTTTGGTAAGCCTTATTGCCTAATTTAATAAAACGTGATTCTCTAAACGTGAAATATATAACGCAGTTTAGGAAGATATATTTCAGAAAGAAGGATAACGAATGGACACGCACATATTCATTAATGCCTTTAGTTTACCTTCCATTTATCCGTTTGCACATTTCTAACATTATTACTTCACTGACAAAAAGATAGCCCAATGATATAGACTGTTATAAGCTTTTAGAATTAGTTGCCTTATCTAGGCGTCGGATTTAATGAAAAATGCATATCTTGTATTTTTTGCATATATGTCTACCCTTTTTCATTTCAACATATTCACTATTAAAATATAGGTAAAAAAGGATTTTTCTTGCATAAGTTGCATTATTCTCGTATTTGTTTCATATTCTGTCAAAAATTGCATATTCATTCATAAATTTTCATTTTTAGGAAAATAATTCAATTTTTAAAAAAATTGCATTTACTTTCATATCGTACGATATTTATTATATCGAACGGCATTAATGTCAGGTAATTTGGAAAAACCATCACACTAGTTTCCTTGATATTTACTTGTTTACCTATAATAAAATTAACAGATTATCCACTGCTTCTTCCTGGTACAGAATAGTGCAGGTTTACCTGCGCAGCTCAGCTTCGTGTAAATAATCTGTCTAATACTTTTTTTACTGTTTTTAAAGGAATTGCTGCTGACTATAACGCAGATGATATAACAGACCCATAATATTGTAAGCATTATTTTATCAATTTTTATTGTCAGATTTAGTAAACAGATTTCTAGAAATAATTAATTATGTTGATTTAGCAGAAAAGGGGGTTTAGTCTCCAAGTAGTTCCAATAAGTAAATTTTCACTTATTTCGACATTAGGAGAAAATATTTAATCCCTTTTTTGCATAATTTGGTTATTCTATACACAATTCAAGAGATCTGGACTATTAACTTTGGCGTTTGCCGAAGTATTCGCAGAAACTGTCGGTGCATTATAGGCGGTCTGTTTACCACGTTGGTGGTTCTGCGAATTGCAGCGGCATATTGTTCGGTACCTTTGCAATTAAAGTTTTGAGATTTTAAAATGCATTCGAGTAAATCTTAATCATTATTAGAAATTCAAAATTTTTATGAACGGCATTTATATCGTATGACTGCCTGGAGTTGTAGATATAGAGGGATGAATGTCGATTATGCACCACTCCTTTTCCGTGAGTCGTTTAAGTAACATTGTTAAAACCAAATTTTGAAGAAGTGAAGTTTTTTAAGTCGGGCAGTTGCTAAAAATATAATAAAAAAATGGGCAAAGTGGAAAGGTGGATCAAACACTATCACGAAATTATTGTGGATGAAGTGAAAGTGTTTTGCCGTGCATGCAGCAAAACTGTAAGTCTTTTTTTTTTAAGTTGCTATATTTACTAGGACAGGTACTTTTTATTTGGTGATTCGTATGCGCAATTGCCGAATTTGTACTTTATCATGTGCTTTGAGGTTATTGCGGTTGATTTAAAAATGCAAGGTTATAATTTTACATCCAACTCCCCTTCATTCATAGAATTCCAGATTTCTTCCAAAAGAAAATTTCTCATAGAGCAACATGTAAAAACACCGACTCACACAAAAACGCGCTCAAAATCTAAAAAGAGTTTCACATATATGGACAGCGAACCATTTTGGAACGTGCGACGGACAACTCAAAAAAGACGGAACAAGAAATATTCAACGAGGATTTATGTGAAGCTCTGCTATCTGGTGACATTCCGTCAGCTAAAATAAATAATTCTAGATTTCGATCATTTTTGCAAATTTGTGGAAAAAATATTCCGGATGAAAGCACAATAAGAAAAAATGATGTGCACAAATGTTACAATGACACTTAAGAAAATACGTAATATTATTGGAAATAATTATTTCTATATTGTAATTGATGAAACAACAGACTCTTCTGGTCGTTACATTGCAAATTTGCTTATAGGGGTTTTACACGAAGAATACGCAACTAAATCATAGCTAATTGCGTCAAAGGAGTTACCGAAAACAAATAATGTAACTATTGCTCGTTTTGTACAAGAGGAATTGTCTAGTTTTTTTCTACCGCAAAGTATTCCAAGTGAAAAATTTTTGTTAATATTAATCGAGAATGCTAGTTATATGGTTAAGGATGTAGGCAATTTAAATATATTTTTTGCAAACTTAATTCATATGATTTGCTTAGTTCACAGTCTAAATTTAGTAGCGGAAGAAATCAGAAAACAATTTCCACTTATTAACGATTTAATCAGTAATATAAAAAAATATTTGTTAAAGCACCTTTAAGAGTCCAGTACTATAATGAAAAATTGCCCAACATTCTCTTACCGCCACAACCCATTGTAACTAGATGGGGTACTTGGCTAGAAGCTGCAATTTCTTACTTTGATTATTTACACGAAATCGAACCTATAGTACTAGTATTTGACATTCATGACAACTCGTGCGTTGCCCTTGAAAATAGTAAGCATTTTAAAATCAGCATTATTAACTCAACAATTAACTTTTATTAAAACCAATTACAATTTTGTACTTACGACAATTGTGAAGCTCGAAAGCAAAAATCTGTCTTTACTTGATTCAGTGAACCTAGTAAATGATTTTGAAAAAAAAATGCCAAATGGTGAACGGGAGATAGGGAATTCGACATGTAAAAAATTAGCTTCAGTTCTTGATAAGAGTGTATGATACAGATCTACGAATATGTTAAAAATTCAAGCATTGTCCTATAACATCAGTCGACGTAGAAAAGAGTTTTCTGTGTTCAAATATATATAAATTTTGAAAAACATTTAATTGTTAATTACCTTGCAAATATTAGTTAATGTGATTCTTGTATTACATTTGTTGTTTATTATTTTTTACTTTAATTATGTTACCTTTGATGTGTAGCCTTATAACTTTATGTAAAATAAATATACAAATAGGTTTATACACTCTATTATTTCACATAATCTTTCTTCCTACAGCAAAATTCAGTTTTTAGGTTATAATTGTATAAGCTAATATATCTTTTCATATCTTGCATATTTTTCTGCATATCTTGCATCTTCATATTTTCGCAAAAACATCTGCGTATATATGTATGTGCATATTTTAGACGTTCTCTTTGCATAAAATTCTAAGCTTATTTATAACCAGTTTGAATGTTTCTAGTAATCAGGAAAAACTTTGATAGTTCACGGTTAACAATTCTGAGCCTTTGCTTAGATTTCGGAAATTGGCAACTGGACTGTTTAGTTGGGACTGCCTCTATAGCCGGTGCCAGTTTCTACTTTTTAGGCGTATTATAAACGCAACGACGTACAGTGGGCCATTGAACAGGTAAACCTGATCATAAACGGATGTTGCGAATTATTTAGTTTTCAAATCAAATCATTTTTGGGAACTACCTGGCTTAAATATACCCATCCATTAAATTTTCATCAGCGTCTAAAGGTATGTACCCATTTAAACATACGTTTAACGTAGACTGTGACGGTGACATAACAGTGTTTTGTTACATTTGAGTTTTTTGGTTATGTTCACCATACTTTAAAAAGGAACCAACTTTTTCAAAATTGATTAGTGTTTCCAAACCTTTCCAAATTTTATATTCAGCTTTAATTTGAACATTAGTATGTGTTTAATCTAGCGACACAAAAAAAAGTTGGAAAAGCGGGAATTCACGGTTTTGGATTCTATAATTAAAAGACAAAAATGATTACTAGTAATACAATCCTGAAGTAAATAGCGCTTCCCTCTGCTAACTCGGAGATGACTTAATATATATTTATCAAATTCGGTATGTGTACATACTAATCAAAATATTTGCTTTTAAAGAACTCAAGATGGCGGAGATCTTGGAAAATGCTTTTAATTAAATATCTTAAAAGTTCTCATGCTTAATACGGCCCTGTTTTATAGTAACGACCATTTATATTCTAAAAAATAGGACAAACAAATATTATCATTTAAAACTGCCAAGTTTTAACAGAATAATGGCAACTGTCATCAATAACAAGTCAGTTGAACAATAAAAATTTTTAAAAAGCGAGCCAGCCGCCATCTTGTTTTCTTAGAGATTTCAAATTTGTTGAGTAAAACCTCGTTTACAGAATAGACGGTTAAGTTATGCTTTTGTAGAGAGAAATACCGAAGAACGTCTGGAGACGCTTTTCCCTTCAAAACATCCACTACACCCTAAAGAGTTGTCAGAGGAAGAAATAAGGTCCGTTTATTAATAAGGGGGAAAATACTGTATAATATCATAAAAATGTATTTTTGTCCATATTCTACATACTTTTATCTACTTTTCTATATAGTTTCCATTTTTGTTCAAACATCTGTCATACCACTTTAAGTTTTTTCATTCTGACGTCAAAGAAATCTGCCGCCTGTGAAGAAGCACATTGTCATCGTTGAGCCGTTGACCACCAAGGAACTCCCTTAAGTACCGAAACAAGTGAAAATCAGTGGGCGCAGGGTCTGGACTATAAGGCTATATGATCTAAGGCCACATGTTTCTGCGCAAACACAAGGTCTAATCAGGTCTTTTGGATGGGAACAACTGGATCATCTACCTTACAGTCCAGACCTTGCACCCAGTGATTTTCACTTGTCTCGGTACTTAAAGGAGTTCCTCGCTTCAACGACGACGAAGATGTGAAAACTGCAGTCATGGATTGGGCTTCTTCACAGGCGGCAGATTTCTTTGACGTCGGAATTAAAAAACTTGTTGAGCGGAATGACAAATGTTTGAACAAAAATGGAAATTATGTAGAAAAGTAGATAAAAGTATGTAGAATATGGAAAAAATATTTTAATGATATCTACAGTATTTTTCTTATTAAAAAACGAACCTTATTTAACAAATACCCCTAGTACCTTAACACACACAACCTTATAACTTATTTAGTTTAGTTGAAACACTAATCGACCAAAAAAAAAATTGAAAAATTTAGAAAAATATATCTGCAAACAGCAGCACTGGCAAAAAGGCAAAAGATATCCTAACTTATTCGCATTGTTTGACAGGTGACATTTCAAAGGTATTCCTTCATATTTTACAATAATACTAAAACTGTATCCAAAAGTGGTGCTGAAGATAACGAAGAAACTTCTACATTTGCTAAACATGATAATACTGTGCCATTAAAAGAAGTTAAAGATAACTCAACATATGCTAAAAATGGTCAAAGAACCATGCGTTAATAGCATAAAAGAGCAGGTAGAGGAAGATAGAGGATTGTAGTAGCTAAATATATGGCAAAATAATACAGAGTTTTGGGATCTAAACAAAAACCGTGTTACTGTTTCGCCTAATGCAAAAATTAGAGGATGTCCTAAAGGATGTCTAAATACAGTTATTGGTTTAAAAAGAAAATTGGGTAAAAATTAGAGTCATAGTTCTTTTGTTCTAGAAAAAAGTTTACTTAATACTTTTATGTCTGTATATTGTTTGCAATAAAGAATAGTCAATATTTTTATGCGTTTGTGTTGTAATTAATATTTTAACATTATACAGTCCCTGGCCATATTACTTGAAACATGTCATAAATCAACCCTTTTACCTGGAAATTCCCATCCTATTATAGTGATATTCTTTTGGTTTGAATCCGATCGTTTATA
Source organism: Dynastes maya (assembly GCA_029619315.2). Classification (NCBI taxonomy): domain Eukaryota; kingdom Metazoa; phylum Arthropoda; class Insecta; order Coleoptera; family Scarabaeidae; genus Dynastes; species Dynastes maya. Next base: position 39,471,953 of record JAROYE020000004.1, read on the forward strand.
GGGGGACTAGATTATTGTATCAATAAATAAAAATACAGAGAAATATATTTAGAAGAGTAAAGTACGTATATATAAATATTTCAGTTATCAACTTACATTTAGCGAGTTCACAGTTTAGAGAAGCATCGATATTTTAAAAAAAATTTTCATAACCGTATAGAAACTAAGTTATGGAGTATCGTTAAGTGTTTTTGTGTTGATATATCGTTATTGCAAAGGTAACACTGTTATTCTATCTCTCTTAATAATTAATTATTTGGAATTTGAAAAAAATTGAAATATTTGGGGTTTTTTGTAGAAAATGCCCGGGAAGTGAACAAAAAGCCGCTATACAAGGTCTTCTACAATCAAACAAACATTCACAAGGAGAAATTGCAAAATTACAGAAAGTATCTCATTTTTCTGTATCGCGTTTGGCTAGAAACTTAAACGAAGTAGCTAGCACATCGACACAAAGACGGGCAAAGTGCGGTCGGAAAAGAAAAACTTCAAAGAGATCTGACCGTGAAATTGTTCATCAGGCTTTGAGCAATAGATTTGCTACAATTAGAATGATTCAAAAAAATTTACAAGAGAGAGGAATAGAGATTGCGCGAAAATCGCCTAATGGGCCGAAGACCTGTAAAAAAGCCGCGTTTAACAGAAAAAATTAAATCTGCTCGTCTCAACTTTGCAAGAGAATATCGACATTTCACAGACGAGAATTGGAAAAAGGTGAATAACTTAACAAGATAATTTTTACTGAATTAATGTTTGCATTATTTAATAGGTTTTCTTTAGTGACGAGTGCTCGCTCTGTGTGTTAGTGCAGCGAGCACAATTTGTTCGTAGACGACCTGGCGAACGTCTCACAGAGTCCACGGTTCTTGGAACTGTAAAACACCCTCCGCAGGTAATGATTTGGGGAGCGATTAGTGGAGACGGACTCGCCCCTTTGTATTTTGTAGAAGGTACAATGCGTCAAGAGCAGTACATGAATGTGTTAAAAAACACGTTATTACCGTATTTTAAGCCAGGACGTCGCATACAGACTAGGCGTATATTTATGCAAGACAGTGCTCCTTGCCATGTTGCAAAAAGTGTTAAGAAATTCTTTGAAGACAATTACATACCTGTTTTACGTTGACCCGGAAATTCGCCGGACCTCAATCCCATCGAGAACGTATGGAATCGACTAAAAAGTAAGGTATACGAAAGAGAAAACTCTACAATATTAATGAAGAATATAAAGGATGTATGGGAGAACGATGAAGATATAAAAGAGACAATCATATCTTGCATTGAAAGTATGCCCCGAAGAATTAAGGGTGTTATTAAAAATCATGGGCTATGGACTAAATATTAATTACTTATTTAATATTTACATATGTTACATATTTTTACAATATATTTTATAAATATAAAATATAATACATGTATAGTTTATATTTTATTATGAAGAAACTACAAAATATTGAGTGTTTCAAGTAATTTGGCCAGGGACTGTAGATAATAGAGCACTGCACGGGCCTATATTTCACGGTCCGGCTCGCTCGTGGTCCGCTACAGTATGGAGTGTACCCGCCCGACCCGCCCGTTGCATTCATTACCACGGCACAAGGCCCGCCCGTTAGGAAATTTAGGCCCGTTTGGCCCGTCTCAATTATTTTAGCCTGTTTAAGTAATTATATCTGCACCGTCTATTTCTAAACATTTTTTAATTACTGCATTATGTGGGTATATATTCGTTATTAATAAATTATATTGTCTAAATTTCGTTATATACCTATATAACCTGTAGCACGAAGCGCATTAGTAAACATTATCTGGAAATAACATTGCATACATTGAAATTTCTAATATAAACGATAGTGTAAAAACTAAACATTTTGAGTTACTGGCAGCTATACGCAGAACCGGGGCCGGTGGATATATGGAAAACCGAAACCGACTGCAGAGGCGTTTCCTATTTTTTTATCTATTCATGATTACTGGAGAATGCAGCTTAAATTTAAAAAAAACGTAAATTAGTTCTAATTTTAAATAGGTGCTTAAATGAATAGCATTAGCATAAATTTTCACAATTAATAAACGCCTGCTCACTAATATCTATCGTATGTAGCACGCAACAAAAATATTGCTCTTACTTGCTTATTGCACGTCATACCGCGTTCGTAAGTTCCGTAGAAAAGTGAACCGCTAAAATATATGGACAGTGTTACAATGTTTGCCCGCTATGAAAGTATAAGGTGGGGGGCGCGCGAAGCGAATCAAGGACGCTGCTAGCACAAGCGACAACATTATTCGATATATGTATGGGATTCGCGACTATAAATGAGTCTTTACGTACCCTAGTATATCCGGCCAAACAGGTGGAATTTCTTCTGCAAACTTACTCCTAAAACTAACTTTTACGATTTCATGCTGATTAAAATTATTTTCTCTAAATACCTGATTTCCTCGGCAATTACATTGATCAACAATTATGTAATTTGTCAAATGTACCAAATGTTTGTAGTGTCTTGCACATTTTTAGGCGCTAGCTTTGAATTAAGAGATTTTTTCTATTGGCTTCCATTTTCCTCTAATAAGCCAGCTTCAGCGTACTATCAGTAACAAATTACTTATGACATAACTATAACATCACTTCTTACGTTTTCCTTTGAAGGCCGACGTCGTATGCGATAATAGTTCCAATGAACCCGATGTGGCTGAATGAAAGTCGCTTGATGCGGTGATGAAAATATGGATCTCAAACATCTCGGCTGATTACTGTTGGTCTTTTAAGGGGGATGTAAACAAAAAATTAAATTTCGTTCTCCAGTAACATGTTCCTTCAAAATTTGTATAAGCATATTGGAATAGTTGTTTACCGTTGCAGATCTGTTGATTTCTTTTTGTTTCAAACACGCCAACTTAGTGAACAGTGATTATCCTTAAAACAATAGAACAAAATCTATAAATATTCAATAAAATTAAGAACTGTAGTAAGCTCAAAGTATTATTGCCTGCTCTAAATAATTAATTCTAAGTGAAATAGCAGTCGCACTTGATCTTGGCTTTTATTCCTTAACTTTCACAATGGAAACCCGCTTTCATGTCCTATAAATCAAGCTTGTCGTAAACCACTCGTATGTTCATCAAATAGTTTCTACCATACTCTGCGCAAACTAACATATATTGGGGACCGTTGAAACTATTTCTACTAACTTTGTATAATAAACACCCATAAATTTTAATTACTCTGCATTCTAAATGTGAGGGAATGTATCATGAAATTCTGACACGTATACAGTACGTGGGCGAAAGATAATCCTTTTCCCAAGCAATATAGAGAAGAAATTTTCAAATAAAAATATTTGGAGCTGTATAGAATGAAATTGTAACTCAAGTATAGAGAGTGCTCAGTTTCCGTTTAGTTTTTTAAATGGAACACTCTGTATATTATTACGTTATTGGGTGCCCCATTTCAATTCATGTCAACTCTTATCAATATTCCCTAAACCCATTTAACTTAGTTTTTGAGACAATAATTTGAGATTTTTGTAAAATACCCCTGTTTCTTTAACGGCAGATATCTTAAAACTCTTACACACTAGGGCGATAATTTAAACTTTATTCCATTGAGTATTTTTTGGAGTTTTCTGTAATATGTCCAAACATTTTTTATTGCAACTAGCGTCTACAAGATGGTCATCGAAATCGTTGCCATGTTTGATTCATGCTACTTCAATGTTTTAAAATAGAACAGGTTGTGAATTTTTCTAGAATCTGAGAGAAACTACTCTAGATTGTTTTTTACAACCTCACTATACCTAAAATGTGTCGTTCTTCAGTAAATTAAATATGAAACCATGCATATAAGTTTTTCATTTCAAAACAGAGTACTGCGACGAAATGCTATAAACTTTTGTTTCGCTAAAGGTATGTAATGTGTAAATGTTATGTTTTTAGGTACAATTCCCGCATCTACTCGAAGTAACTATAATTTTCCTATATACAAGTTAACAAGCACGTATAAATAATAAATTGGGAAATAAGCAGACAAATGTTGAGTAGAGTTCAGCATAAAACGAATAGCTTTATTTAAAGCATCGCACAGTGGTCGAAATAACGTATTTACGCGAAACTCCACGCTTATTATTTCGATCGATAGAACGTTTTTCAAGGTAGGAAATGATAAAATACTACCTGCTAAAACAAAAACATATAATTAAAGATAGATAAATTATTGTTATTTATTTGAATAGCTTCAATATTTGCAACAAGTAAAAACTTTGAATAAAACAGTGGCGTTTTTTCCACCTAGCAAGACATTGCTTGGCAATGCTATCAACATTTTTATTTCATTTCTTCATAATATCTCGTTTATGTTCTTGTAAATGAAGTCTATTCAGTAAAAATGTATAAAGCCCTATTTTCTTTGCTGTCTGTTTAATTTCGCCATATTTCAAACAATTATCTCCTGGTAATGAAACCCTCATTAAAACCAAATTTTCTTACTTATATGGTTCTTTATGGCTATAAATCGTACATATTTGTAAAGCTTATTAAATTGCTTATTTAATGCTGTATAATTTACTTTGTGCATTTTTGTTCTACAAAATTTGGACTCTATTAAAGAACAAAGAAACAAAATATTTTCTATTCAACAACACATCGAATAATTTTAGAGAATACAATTACACTACATATACATTACACTACATATACATTACTATACATTTAGTACACTCGTAAAGTACGGAATTTAGAAACATTAATTTCTAAACTCCGTGAGGTTAGTAGCGCCTAATCGGGGAATTTCGACCACTGTACGTCGCAGACTAATCCTTTTCAGCAGTAAAAAATATAGTAAGAACACATTGAAAGTTTCACAATTTAGCAGAAATGTTTACAAAGTAATTTTCTGGATGAATTTCTTAAGACAATGCGTCGACGTTACACAAAATATTACGCCCAGAATGTTAGTAAATGTTCAACAAAATACGAGGCTTTACAGTTTGTATGAGGGACAATGGTGTTGAAATCGTAAGCATGAATTAAATTTTACAGATTATTTTTAATGTACATATATCTTTAGTAAGACAAAAGTTTATATTACTTTGTCGTAGCCTTCTGCATTTCAACAAAAACTGATCTGCATAGCTTCATATTTAATCTAGTCAAAAATTACTTACACTTTTAGTTCTACAACTGTATCTAACAAAGATAGGTGTACAACAGATACATTATTTTTCAATATAGTCTCCACCTTTAGCAATGCACTTGGTCCAGTGAGCCACAAGCTTCCATATGTCTTCCTGGTAGAAGGTTTTCGGTTGGTCGTGAAGCCACTTTTGCACCGCATCCCGAACGTTTGTGTCTGAGGCAAATCGACGACCTCTCAAAGCTTCCTTGAGCGGTTCAAAGAGATGAGGGTGTTCCAGGGTCTCAAAGCCCAACCTGTTGATAGTTTCTATGGTGTTATGGGCCGTGTGCGGACGGGCGTTGTCTTGCAACAACAAAACTTTCTTTGAGAGTAGACCGCGGCGTTTGTTTCGAATTGCTGGTTTCAGCTTATTCGCCAACAAATCACTGTACCTCGAACTATTTATGGTAGTTCCCCTGTCCAAGTAGTCGTCCAGTATAGGACCTTTTCCGTCCCAAAACACGGTTAGCATCACCTTCCCAGCCGATGGCGAGGTCTCGAATTTTTTCGTGCTAGGGGATCCTTGGTGTTTCCATTCCATACTCTGGCGTTTCGATTCGGGCTCGTAGTGATGAACCCACGTTTCATGAACGGTCACTATTCTGCTTAAAAATGCGTCGCCTTCCGCGTTGAAGCGATCCAATAAGCGTTGGCAGATGTCCAAACGTTTGGTTTTGTTTTTTGCGGTAAGCATTCGTGGTACCCATTGCGCACACACTTTGCGAAATTTGAGTTTATCATGGATAATTTGATAGGCAGAACCGTGACTGATGTTTAGAAGATGCAACCTCATCTATGGTAACTCGTCTATTTGCTGTAACCATCTCTCGAGCTTGCTGAATGTTGTCGTCGGTGGTCGAGGTTGACGGCCGTCCAGCTCCCTCTTTTCGAGTTACGCTCGTGCGGCCACTTTGAAACATTTCGATCCACAAAAAAACGCTTTTACGAGATAAAGCACTGTCCCCGTATTGTGACAAAAGTCTTCGGTGAATTTTAGCACTTTCACACCCTCTGACCACAAAAATCGGATCACTGCTCCTTGTTCCTCTTCGCTTGACAAATGACGTGATCGTGATTAAATTCCGCACACATGACCACAGAGGCGCCAACTCAACGCATGCGCAAGCGGCCGCCACTACGATAACCTTCAAAGCTTGTTATGGCGAAAGTGTAGATAATATTTGACTTACCCTCGTACTAAAGGTCCACACATCTTAAGTACAGGGTAATGTTAATAAAAAAAATTCTAGAGCTAGTATGGATGAGAGTATCTAATTAAAGATACTCTAGTCACTGAAAATGTCGAAATTAATAGCTATATCGACCTCTACAGATGTTTCATTATTATTTAATTACGTCTAGCAAGTTAAGTCATCAGTCGAGCTGCTACCCTCATAGAAAAGTGGAGCATTACGAGTTGCTCACTTCTGTAGAGGTCGATATAGCTATTAATTTCGACATTTTCAGTGATATAATATCTTTAATTAGATACTCTCATCCATGCTAGTATTCACTATCTTCGTATATATGTATACGACAATTTCAAATACATCTACCAACTTCCACAGAGGTACGCTGATGAGCCGTAAGGCGGCTAAACGCGCATCCGTAGATGGTGGTTGTTGATAGTTGGTTTTATTATTATAATTCTAGAGTTGCTTCTATATCAGATTCTGGAAAAATATACAGGATGTTCTATTTAAAAAGAACAAAATAGCATGAATCAAATATGGTAAAGACTTTATTGCGGTCTTGTAGACAATAATTGAAATAAAAAATTTTTCAATACATTGCCGAAAACTCAAAGAAATACTCAATCCAATGAAATTTGAATCACCGTCCTAGCGTGTAATATATCTGCGGTTAAAGAAAGAACGGCATTCCGCAGAAATCTCAAAATTATGTAAAATATTTCAAAAATAAGGATAAGTAGGTATAGAGGATACTGATGAAAGTTGACATGAATCGAAGAAAGGCATCCAAAAACATAATATGCAGGCTGTTCCATCTAAAAAGCGTAACTTGAATCATGCGCTGCGGAAACCGAACACCCTCTATACTTGAATATAATTTTATTTGAAAACTTTTACACTAGGTTGCTCCGAGAAGGAATTATCTTCCATCGACGCACCAGGTGGACTCTATGTATTTTCTAATATGGACTCCTAGAAAACGTTTACAAACAAGAAGCTAGACAATTATAATTATAAATTGATTGACTCGTATCCCCTACTAAGTTATTTAATAATCTAAAGTTATTTTTATATCGAAGTCTTGCAGCAGCGGTAGTATGGTAGTATGGTAATAGAGAAGTTCTATTCTCTTTTACTAGTGTTCCCCGATCCCTTCTTTTACAACTTTGTAAGATATTCGAGTGTTCAGCAAGGGCGATTTAACTTCAAATAACAATCTAAAAGAAGTTCATTGGTAGCAATTAGTCCATCAAAGTGCGTACGGCAAAGTTAATTAGCTGAGATAATGAACCTGAGCAGTCAATGATCTCGGAGAATAGGGGCTTCAGAATTAAATCTTTAAGACACCCTGCACTTTAGTTAAATTTCAGGGGTATTTTACTAAGGGTTTTAGTTTCTAACCAGTTTAGGATATGTAAAAATAAGGAGCTTTAGTGAAATTATTTGATTTGGTTACTTTTGACTTTTGAAATGGATTTGTATTGAACTGTTTACTAATATAACACTCAATTCAGAAGGTATACATAGCTGAAGTATAATAGTTTTCTTCCTTCTTTGGTAAGATGATATTCTTCCATGACCATGCAAAGAAAAATAGTGTTGAAACAACAAAGTGAGTGTGGTCAAGCTTTTATTATTAGCAGAATGATCATTTTAAAACGCAGAATTAGTGATAAGAGGTTATGTTCTGAATCACGTATTCGAACAATGCAGCACTGAAACACTGGAACACTGAAACACTTTACTATTACCCCTTCTGTTACGAAGTGTGATAAAAAAATACGGTGAATGAATTTTTATAGCAGCAACTGCGTAATCCTTTAAGATAGTCAGCGCCAAGATTGAACAAGTTGTGACTTGTCAGTCCTCTTTCAGAACCGGAAGAGTGAGGTCGTATTTACCGTGTCTGCCTCGCATCATGGATTTCGAACAACGCGCTAACATTATGTTTTGTTTTAAGTTGCAAAAGAGTGTCAAAGAAACTCATGAAACGTTAAAATCAGTGTATGGCGATAATGTGGTGACTCTGAAAACTGTTTACAGGTGGTATGAGCGATTTAAAAGTGGAAATGCAGACGAGCAACAGTCGGAACGTCCTTGGACCTCAGAAACAGACGAAACCTGCAAAAAGGGTTAATTCAAACAGGCGATTGAATATTCAAGAGCTTACCGAAGAACTGAACATCTCGTACGGGTCAGTGCAAAGCATTTTAACCGATAATTTGCAAATGAAACGAGTGAGTGCGAAATTTGTTTCCAGACTTTTGACTAGCGAATAGAAGGAAAATCGTGTGTCACTTTGCACGGATTTGAAGGATCGTCTTGAAGCGGATCTGGACTTTATGGCCAATATTACAACTGGAGATGAAAGTTGAGTGTATGGATATGACCCTGATATGAAAGTTCAGAGTTCCCAATGGAAAACGAGTGGCTGTAGGACCTAAGAAGGCACGTCAATCAAAGTCGAACGTCAAGATGATGCTCATTGTTTTTCTTTCATAGTGAGGGCATAGCGCGATCAGAGTTCGTTCCAAAGGGAACAACTCTCAACTTTGAATATTACAAGGGCGTACTGCAACGTTTGCGAAACGATGTACGGAGAAAGAGACCAGAAAGTTTCTCCTTCTGTCGGATTTTGGCGAAAAAAGGTTCCAGACTGCCCCATCCGTTTTACTTACCGGATTAGCACATGCGGCTTCTGCCCTTTCCAACATAAAAGTCTTGCTAAAAGAAAACGTTTTGACACCATTCCGATTGAGAGGGCCACGAGAAGCAAGCTGAATCCTTAGACAGAGCCTCCGAAATGCTTCCAATCATGGAAACAAACTTTGGGATATGCGCATCGTTAGCCAAGGAGAGTACTTTGAAGGAGATTAATTCAAATTCAAAAACACAGCCCGTATAGTTCAGTTTCACTGGTAAACTCTTTCAGTTCAATTTTCATCACGTCCTGTGTTGGTGAAGTGTGTTGTAGTAAAAAAAGTGAAGTGTTTCAAGAGGTTATGTTGCTTGTTACTGGCATTTGCTACGCCGAGTGTTGCACGAACAAATAGATATAGTGTAGCAAATTTTCATTAACTTTGAAATGTATTATAAAATAAACGAAAAGACCTATATAAGAGAGCATGGGCAGCCGGTATTACCGACGTCAAAAATGATTTGCACCTAATCTCATTACTTTCAGTTAATGCTCAAATTATAAATTAATTATACCATTCCATACAAAACTATAGCAAAGCCAAGACTATTATTATATATTACTGTACAAATTATTTTACGTTTTACATTTATTGCACTGGCAACATTTTTTATGTTAAAAATATCTAGTTAAGTCAACTTAACGGCGATGTTCATATATTATGTAATACCCTTTTTCACGATAAGAAACTACAGCTGGTTGGGCAGTGTCGAGTATAACATCAGATTTACTTTCGAATCTTACGTCATTTTACTCTTCTATGAATCTCAAGCTTTTGTGGGCAGAACAAAAAATACTTGTTCATAGATAAAAGCTCATGGCCAATCTATTATGTTATTTTACCAAAAAAAGGTTTGTTCGGCATATTTAACGCACAGGTAGGATTGATTTAAAATTTTTTCTGTAAATTCAACACTTCGTTTTTTCTGAGTGTCACTATAAACATTATGATAATTTGCAGCGTTCTCTATAAGAAAGTAATATGTTCTATGCTGAACATATACTTTCTATTAAAACCAACTGAAGTGTGAATAATTTGTAACAAAACAATTGAAACATCATTTGATGTTGAGCGGCACTGATTATAGTCACAAAATCCAGGAAATTAAAGTTAAACCTTCGATGAACACACTTAACTATCTGCTTTAACGTGAATGCGCCATAATCCACAATTAGAGAAGTTGCAGTCAAGACTTTGTAATCAATTCATGTCGGCGTACGCGTTTCAAATCTATGTATGTACAGGTTTGACTGGCATGAGCGGTAAATAGTTTGCTATCTCCCTGATGCAAAACTGCATTGCATGGTGACGCATAGCTTACTAAAACTATGTTCCTTTTTATTAGCAAGTGACGCTAAGTGTTAAACCAGACTAGGAATAATTGTCAATAATCCAAAAAAATCATTACGTATCAAGTTTTTCATAGGTAATATTTTGGAAAACGTATTCATTTTCATTTGAGATGACTCCGATGCGAGGCGCAGCAGTGCTAGCGGCCTTTTCCCTCGATTTTCCCCTTGTTTATTTTTGTGTCTTTGTCTTCCACATTGGTATAAAAAGTCCAGTCAACAACAATCATGGTGTAAGTTCACTAACGTAAAACACAATTATATTAATTCAAATAAATTTATTGAATGTATTATGTGTTGGTACTCGTATTACTACTCACATACAGTATTTGAAATTCTAAGCTAAACACTGAAGCCATGGAACCAATATCTATTCAAACAATTGACAAGGTTGCTTGGAAGCGAATCCTTTGGTGTACAACAAATTAAAACGAAAACTTACAACATAATATAATTGTTTAATGAAATTTGGAGATATTTGGAACTAAGTTATTGAAGGGAAGCTATAGTTTTTGGTGATTTTGTGGCACAGACTGGACAAGTTTAAAGTAGGTTCAATCGTTAAGCTTTACTTGAAGAATGTGCGAGTTGCCAAAATGTATATTTTCGAAGATATTTTATAAAATTTGAAAACAATTTTAACTGTTGCTGCGGATAGTTTAGAGTTAGGCGATCAAAATACCTATATTTGTAAAAGTAGGTCATAATAGGTTATAAGTAGGTTATAATAAATTGTATTGCTTTTAAAACTTATTAGTGAAATTGCAAAATTCATTTATTCATTATTCATGAGAAAGCTTTTAGAAAGTCTAATTAGTAATTAAACTCTCTAAAAACTCACTAAAACTAAAAACTCTTGTGATGCAGCAAGCATGGGCAAGTTTTACGAAGTTGCACGACAGGTATAGTCCTGCTAGAAGTACCGTGCCACAAGGGGGGTGCATCCTTCCAGCTTAAATGTAACAAATTGTCATAGTCCTCCTAAAAATGAAGAAACTGTTAATCCAATAAATGTTGACGGAACACCTATGGATGGACCTCAAAAACACCATGTAGTTCGCCTGAGCCAGGGAGTCGTAAAATTCTCATTATTTCAAAATCACAAACTGTTGTTAGTGATATACTATATACAGTCTCAGATATACGACCATTTCCAAAATTGAAACGCTGCAAAGCGAATACAAAGGCGCAATCGCCGCAGAACTGCTATCCTAACCGAACCCAATAGTGAAGAATTTGACTGAACAAGAGCACAAATGCCAAGCAGAAGAGACCAATGGTAAAACGCAGCGGTGTTAAAAGAAATCTTTCAGTAAACAGAAAAGGGAAAGAAATAAAAAAGTCTAGAAAACATGTTGCACTTGAAGATGAACGAAGTGATGACGATGATGCATTTTGTTTAGTTTGTGCTGAAGCTTATTCAAAATCTAAGCCAGGCGAGGAGTGTAGATGCTGATTTGTATTTTGTATGTCAAAACTGTGACTCAGATGACAATATTTCAACTTGTAACAATCAACCCCAGAGGTATAACAATCAACCCCGCTAAGAGGTCATTTGTTACATTTAACGTTACCTGTTAAAATAATTTTTAGTTTATTTTGTGTTTGATATAAATTTATTTTACTTTATTTGCTATTTAGAGAAAAGTATGAATTACACTAAACTACTTCAAGTTTTTCTGAAAGTTTTAATACAAGTATAAAACTATTTATGTTTAAATTGTAACAACCAACCCCGGTCTTCCCTATATCTAACATTTTTTCAAAATTTCTTTGGAATATTCGGATATTACTACTTGGTGAATTATAAATACGCACTATTACACAGCGCTTGTTATTTATGTTAATGATTACAGCGCAACATTCAAAAACATAACTAATAGCAAGGCCAACCGAATTCACAACATAGAAATTTGACAAAAGTGTGATTGACATATATAGCTAAGCCACCATCTCTCAATACTTTCCTACAATAGCTGAATACCAAGTGATATCTTCCGAGATGAAACGACATTAACTGCTTCTCCGCTATATTACAGTAAATCCATCATTAGTGGAGTTTAAGGAACTACAATTTTCAATTTTCTCTTCTTTTATTGAAGGCTTTCTATTTTTCTCGACAACTGGAGACTAGGTGATGTTTATATTTTTTTGATTACTGGTATGATTTAATGATGAAGTCCAATGTCATCGGCTTTTTGTTTACTTATGTTTTCCTTAGCATTTATTGCCTATTTTTGTCCCTTGTTACTGATTTTTTCAATACTGAAAAATCTCGAGCTTAGCACCATCTACATTTCAATTACTAAGGCTGTTGTTTAATGTTTGTACTACAGATGTCAAAGTATCGACTAGATAAATCTGCATTTTGTTTACTAAGATGTTTCCTGTTTTAATGGTATTATTACTGAGGTGGTGATAGCATTAAAGGATAAATATAAAATATTGTACTAATAAAATATTGTCTCTTTTATTTTTCTAGCTAAAAAATATTTTGAATTCGTGACGATTAGCAGTTTTCACCTATTACGGTCTGTTTCGAATTACCCCATAAAAAGTTTAGTCATAAAAGGAGATAAGATGTTGCCCATTGCCGTTCTTTCAGTTCGTTGTTAATCAATCTAGAAAAAAATTGTTTCATATGGTCTTGCCAGAGGGACTAAACTAATTGTTTTAGTCTTACTAGCTGTCTAATAATGAAATACTCCTGCTCAGATACTAATAGTTTTTTGTCTGTATTATTAACAAAATACAACCTTCTAACCGTACTGCGTCTTATTGTCTACTACTGAAAAACTACCTTTTTATAAATATATGTCCTAATTAACAATTGCTTTAATATGCTATTTATCACACCAACAACTTCTTCGGTATCCATTTGCTTGCCCAACAAACGTTTTTCTAAATATCTATATCTGAAGAAGCTGAAAACATGTTTCATATCCGATAAATACGTAAAGCGTTCATTGCATTTTCCTAATACGTGGCAAACATTTAATATTTGCCAGTATTTTTTAAACGAGTACGCAGAATATATAATTTTGATAGCACAAAAGCCAAAAAAAACACACATTGGTAATTGATAGAAATGATAGAAATTTTAGCAAGTTGTGCTATTTACAAGCTTACGAAACATATTTTGCACGTTACAGAACAAGTAGAGCAATCGATACGAAACAGGAAAATGTGTTTTCGAATCTGCTTATATCGGGAATCAATTACACGAAAGCGGTTCGTCAAATTAAATTCTCGTCAGCCGCTTCTACATACGTTACGACGTGAACGCGGATTTTAACCGAAACGCCTCCCACACGCAAAACGATGATTTATGTGCATTTCCGACGACACGGAATGTGAATTTTTATCAAAAATTGGCGCTAACCGAAAGGGCAAAAACATAAATCCGAAAAGACGGACCACCGTCCGTAAAATCGACGGTGGTCAAACAACAAATATGCAATAAATGAAGCCACGCCTTTACGGTTTTACCATACAGTCTACAAACAAAAAGGAGAAATTTGCGTAAACTTCGTTGCATAATATATTTAGCCGGTTGAAGTCTTTTAATTTAAAATTGAAATTGTGACGAAAGCGGATTACAAAAATTTAAATCCGATTTTCAGAATATTGCTGACCGCTAATAACTTAGATAATTGGCTTATGCAACAGCTATGGTCGACGATACATGCTGAGATCAAAATAGATTTTAGACTCGGTGTGGGCAATAATAATGCGGTGATTAAAGCTATCAATCGACTTCCCATTCAGAAATTTTATATATCGAAACATATATCAAATTATACATTTAAAAGTGAACGAAATTTGAGGTAAAAACATCAGAAAAGTTCTAATAGGTTTACCAAATACGAGTGCCTTAACCAAAACTAACTTGCGAGATGCGGTTCAGGTGAGATGAAAAAATTGAAAAAACATGTGATAGAACCAAGGAAAACAGTTTGGGCGATTTTTTTCGACATTATACATAGATCACCTAGGATAATGCGTAGCAGGAGTCGCTTGTAGGTTATTGGGGTTTGCCAAGATTATTAGAATGCAGCCAAAACTGAGGGTGTAAAGTTCGCAATAAAGTTGAGTGTTCCACAAAAATTGCTGATTACATCTTATCCTTCATCTTCTACAGATAACATTTCCAACCTTCAGGTACTAGACAGTATACTCCGGCTACACAACAATTCGCATTTCTTGGATGCCAAGAAGTAACCAATGGACTTCTACGACAAGTTAACAGTAGGTGCAGGACTGCGGGATTCCTTTCAACCTACCGTGCTTTGGTATGGTTCACTGTGACTGAATACCATTCCTTTTGGTTTTACTTAAGGCACTCTACATGCATCTAGTATAGTTACTAAAGCAGCGAAGGTCGTTAATAGCAAACAGTTTGGAAAGCCTTAACAGTATCTAGATTAAGAGTATCTTTAGCATTGCCAAGAGGGTGGTGTATTACAATAATTCGCTAATGAAAAGGATGCATCCCACTAAGACCCAAGGTTCTTTGAACAGCTGCAGAACCATGACTGAACTAGAGACTGAAATAAATGAGAATTCAGAAAAAGAATGTTGAAGCTACATCAAACCTCAACCAGCAAGAAAATGCTGGGCCGTTGAGGAGGGTGAAGTACAAAGAATATTTGAAAACAAATGCAAACTTTAAAGCACGTTTAGGAATTTGCGTCTATATTTCGAATTGTATATATAAAGATGTCGATAGCTTGTTTGAGTTCTTTCAAAACTGCAAGGTCTTTCAGCTGCAGATTTATACACCTTAGATAAATAGTAGATTGACCTTCAGCGTAAAGTAAATAAGTTGGTTTTCTTTTCAATTTACAGCACGTGCAAAAGTTAAGGTAATATTCTACTTTTACATTTATGCATTTAATAAATATATAATATTAGCTCGTATAAATATCACTGTAAACATGTACCTATGTACATGTAGTACCCGTTGACAACAACTAAACTAATGTTGTTAGTTTATGGTAAAAGTTATACAACCTCGTGAACTTGCTCTATTTTACGGTCGTTCTTTAGCGATCACGTATTACTGCCATCACCATGTTAATTTTCCCAAGTATATCAGCAAGACAAACAGAATTTCTATTAGCCTTGAGGCACAGTGGCGATTAACCTAGGAGTTGTGGTTATGCGATGGCGACGAGTACGTATTTTGATACCAAAATTTCTCCACGTTAACATCTGGAGGATACAAGCAATTTGTCATCTTGGATGTTTGAGCAGTTATGTATGGGTAGAGAACATTCGAGTGCATCAGCGTATACTCGAAAATACATATATGTGTTTTTCGAGGTTTGGGATGTTTTAATTTAATGTTCTATTTTAATGCAAATGTCGCCGCCTATGAAACATGGTTGTCAAAAATTCTGTTTCAGTTTCAACATGTTCATACACGAGCCTTAATTCATCTCGTAATGTGTAAATATAATTAGTAAAATTTGCCATGGAAATGGTGTCAGATTTTAATGCAGTTTTGGCTGATTCTTTTTTCAGTGAATCAAACTCGTAGTTTTCCATAAAAGGTTCCTATTAATTACAGTGCCTGGCCATCGAATTAGGACCACGTAAAAATATTATGATTTTGGGGTGAAATTAAAAAAAAAAAATTTGCACATAGATTTACTAATATTTGCTTGTTCCTCCTCTGTGTTTTATTATTTCTTCAATCCTTTTTGGCATTTTTTTTCATTTCGTCGCTATTATGCCATACATCTTCAATATGTTGCTGTAATTCTTCCTTTGTAGTTGAGTTTCGTGTATTTACGATGTTTTTCAAGACATTCCACACATTTTCTATTGGGTTTATGCCTGGTAAATTGTCTGGGCAAGGAAGTACACGCAGATTTTTAGATTCAAGGTATCGTATTATACTTTTTGCCTTATGACACCGTGCACTGTCTTGCATGAAAGTATATGGTCCTTGAGTCGAATCCAATGAACCAATATAAGATATTAAATAGTTTTGTAAAACTTTTTTATATTGTTTTTGTTCCATTGTTCCGTTAACGAAATATACTGGTCCCGGTCCTTCTGTCGTAATACACGACTAATCCATTAGAGATGAGAGGTGTTTAATAGATTTGATCGTACATGTTTCTTTATAACGCTCTAGGACGTCTACGAACAAATTGGCTTCTCTCCGTTAACACTTCTAGCCGTGATTCAACATTCTAAATAATCTAGGAATAAGTAAAAAATTAAGCGAACTATGAGGATGAACTTGACCAGAAATACAGATGATAAATGACACTTACCTTTCTTGAATCTTCAACTGTATATTTTTTATATTCTTTAGCCCATTGAAATCGTGTCACTTTCATTTTAGATGTTAGTCTTGGCTTCTTTGCTGGATGTCTGCATTTCAAGCCTGCTTCATGAAGACGTCTACGGAGTGTTCGGGCTGATATTTGTATACCTTCTCCACGAAGAATTTTATGAATACCCTTAGTGGATAAAAAACGATGTTCTGTAGGCAGTTTTACTATACGACGGTCATATCGTACAATTGTTTTGCGTTTGCCGGCACAATTTGTTCTGCCACTATTTGTACGAGGAATATTCCCCTTTATTAATTCCGCGACAGTTTGATGTGATACGCCCTCTTTTTATGCAACTTCACGTTGTGGAAACTCTCCCGTCTCTAGAAGAGCAGAAATTCGTGCTTTTTTCTTTGTGGTTACATCCTCATTCTTTCCCATTTCGATAATAATTGACCGCGAAATAGACGCACACAAATAAAATGAAATCTCTGAAATATGATTGAAAATGTGTGGAATTTCTTGAATAACATCGTAAGTACACGAAACTCAACTACAAAGGAAGAATTACAACAGCATATTGAAAATGTATGGCATAATAGCGACGAAATTAAAAAAAAACAATAAAAAGCTGCATTGGCAGTATGCCAAAAAGGATTGAAGAAATAATAAAACGCAGAGGAGGAACAAGCAAATATTAGTAAATATACGTTCAAATTATACTTACTTGCATGTTATATGTAATTAAATAATAATATTGCCAACTGTTATTCTGATTCTACCCAAAAATCATGCGCTGTGAAAAAATCGTCCCAAGAAACGTTTATCTACGGTTGCCGATACTCAATAATGTCCGTTCGTTAGACGTTAGATCGCGAACTCTAATAGTATAGTACAGGCTGTAATACGTTATTGTTAAAAGAATGAAAATTTGTTGATTGTAAATTAAATTATAGGAGTGTCAAATATTGTCTGCATGAAACGTGTATCGTAGTTCGGTGTGATTAAAATTGAACAAGTGCTATCAGTAACAGATGAGCCAATAGACGCCAACACGATAGGTCCTTTACAGAGTCATTTGGAAGAACGCGCGCTTTTGTTACGTGACGCGCTAGCATAGAGTGGGTGCGTAAACATCAAATTTTGAGGTTAGTTTTCATTCCATCAACTTATCTTTCGCAAACTATAGTTTTGTAATTTACTCTTTTAAACTGTCGAAAGAGTATCTAGGTGATACTCCCGAATAATAACAAATAATTAGAAAACAATTTCTTCACAATATTACAAACATATTTCGACTACGTGTACCTATGGTTTCAGCTAACAATCTTTGTTTTCTACGTAGATAACTAGTACGTAGAGAAGCCAAACGCGAAGCATGAATAAATTGCACTAGTATAGTCAAGTCTATCCTGACACGCTTGTTATGCAAACACTAATTATACAGGTTCAGAAGCTTACTGTCTTCTGAAGAATACTGTTTACTGTAATATTACATAAAAAATAATAAAATCTGAGTTTGCGACCCACTCACTTTCCTAGTAAATAATGCAGTACTTCGCTCCCTACATACGCTGCGCTCGCATCAGGAGCTATTTCATCCATAATACAGGCCGACAGAATATCTCAGTGGCGTTTTCGAAGAAATGAAAGCGACTTTCTTTTGATATAGATTTCGACGGCAAAGCGTCGTAAATTTTAAGTTTTCCGTCTAGGGCGGTGAACGAACCAATATTGTTCATGATTTACTGGGATTGGGTTTCACCGCACTTTGAGACAGACCTCATTCGGGTATTAGGGCGTCCTTAAAATGCAATCTGACAAGTGTTTTAGCGCACTTTTATAGGAGAGTTCGAGCGAAAACCCTTTTTGAAGTGAAGTATTTTTATTGTAAATCTCATCTTGTTTGCGAGGAACTTTTAACATGTGCTTACTTAATGTATTGCGGGATCTTTTCCTCAATTTCACGGTTGCGAAACGGAACTAATAAATTACGACGTTGTCGTTAGCGTAAACTTTTCCGAAAACGTATTTATTTTTAAACATACAGAACAAAGTTCATCTCGATAGTTCACGTAAGAAACTTATATTGAGTTACTGCTTTATGTGTGTGCCAGACTATTTCCTTACTTTTTCTGTTTTATTTTTCTTCCGTCGTTCATTTCTCTTTCCAGGCGCCACCGTAAAAAATAACCTCTATGTCATATACAAAACGATGTTAGTTACAGATTTCGAATTATTTTTTTTTATGAAGGTTGGTTAAATATTTTAAAATTTCGTACACCATTGGTCACCAAAGCATTTAAAATATTTGCTTTAACGCTTTGCAAATTGAATTCACTTCGAAACAGAAAAAAGTTTCATAACAAAATAGTGCAGCCGTATTACATTCTAAGCGTCTATACCCTTTTCTTCATGAAATAAAATGTGGTCGAGCAGCTTTATTAAGTTTTCCCCTTTCTGCTAATACGAACGACAACCCAACAACGTGGTCATGGTCGATTGTTCACTGTACGTCGTCTGATATGTTTCTGTGCTAGAATTAGTAACATACTAAAGCTAATAAGTAAATGGTGTTGTAGTTTGTTTATTAGACACTGGGCGTTTAGCTAATTTGTCATTAGTCCATTATTACCGTCAAAGAAGAGGAAAATAAAATTGCTGTAACCAAAATAATGCTAATATAGCTACTCATTGCATTGGCAGACTCGCTCACGGCAAAAGCAATGTGAGTTATTGTTTCTATGCATTTTTTTAAGTGTTTTTAATACAAGCCCGAGGAATAATTTACATGTGCAGCTACTCAGAGCACTCAGGTGCGCGCCCTCTCTAGTTCAGCGATCCAAGAACTGCTCGAGATATTGTGCACGCGCTTTGTCACTGCTTTCTAGACGGCAGGCGTGCATCTCTTGGCACTAGATGGCGCCAAGAAATATATCAGGTTCACAGTTTCGAAGGATAGTGATATAAGCCAAGAAGGAAATAGCGGTGTGAGGTACAGAATAACGCTCGGAACAACCCTGATGACGCAAGTGATTCGATCAATACCATTTTTTGATGTGTTTTTAAAATTGCTGTTTCGACAATTCCCAAAATGAGACAGATTGTAGCAATTTCTTCAATTAAGCGCTCTGCTCCTACTTTGCTGTAATTCCTCTCATCTCTTAGAAGCAATTATAATTAATTCTTTTATTTAACTTGAAAAAGATGCTACTATGCCAATAAGTGGCAGTTTCTCAATTGCTATCATATAAATTTCCCTATATCCTGCTCAATTAGTTTTTGGTAATATCATAGTAAAATAAGATTATCTATACTATATTTCATTTGTCGATTAAAGATTCAAGAAATATTTGTTTTCATGTCTCTAATTTGTAAGCAAGTCTTTCGTGATGCTTTCGGTAATAGAGAATATATAGTGTTATGTTAAATATTGACATCGGAAAGCCCAGCTGTCAATCTAAAACATATAGGGTATTCAGTATAGCCACTCGATAGATATGAAATTCCCTTTAGCCGATAAAAGTTATTTTTCGGAAGCCACAATTTCCCTCCAGGTCGATTGGCCTTGGACTAGGGGTACTATAACATTAATTTAAGTCCAGATAACGACAGTGGATCGGAGATGAAACTACTCTTCTTTTTATCCTCCTCATTTCGTAAATCTTCAAAATTAATGTAAAATTCTCCTACAATATACAACAGGGTAAATTCAAAGGTATTTCTAACATTATTTCGTATATTAAATATGTTTCCTTAAGGTATTTTCATTTAGGTCAGGAAGTTTTTGTATTTTAGCGTTGTCATGAGGGTTTGTTTATTACAAAGTGGTCTAGTTTGAGTCATCTAGTGGCGTCACTACATTCATTCTCTCATGCTACTTCTAAAAAATAATTTTACTCGTCGAAATTCATCACAGCATTACGTTTAGGCAGGGATCATCAAAATTTGCCGTGGAGAGAAACAATCGCCATCGCGATTAAAATAAAGCAGAAATGGGACGCCAATAAATTCATCAATTCTGGTTAAGCTTTCTTCGAGTTAACTAGTATTTTGACTGCGCTCGCATGTCAAAGTGACCGATATTGAAATTAGAGAATAAATTTAAGGTAGAAGAGAAGGTTCGAGGTTTGACTAGGTAGATTTTACCAACGTAGCGAACAATTTGTTGATATAATCACAAATAAAGGAACTCTACAAATACTTAATCCCATGCTATTATTTGGACAAACATTTTTGCAGACAAAAATGCTTTAGTTTCGAGACAAGACACTGGTAACAGGGGCGCTAGGGTTGTGTTTGTAGACTTCTACGGTTTTGGATATGAGCATTTTTAAATTTCGGCATGGTCACGTGTATATTAGACAGAATACGTTTCAATCAGCGCGTAAAATCGACTTCTTTTAAAAGTTAGGTTACTAATGCGTAAAATCCACTCCAATCCACTTTTAAAATCAGAGCACACAGACTACAACGCCGATCCTGGAGGTGCCCCCTATGCATGTGAAATCAGTTATTACGGAAAGGGACTGAAATAATAACGATTACGCATTATTGTGCCATCTTTTAAACTTTAAATAGGTTATTAAAATGTGTGTGGAATTGCGCCATATCAGGACATGCTTTTTTATCTGATACAAACTGTAAAATGCGGAAACTGAAGACGAAATTCATCCATACATAGTCGCATCGAATAAGACCATTTCCCATTCTGTCACTTTTGTCTATTACAAAAATAGCTTTCAATGATAAATGTTTGGTGGTCTGTAGGTCTGTAAACATGCTTTAAAATTTATAAGGTGCGTCAATAAACATCAAATCATGTAACTTGAATTGCCAAACTTGTCAAAAAACGTCAAACGTAAATTGAAGCTACAATCTTGGATTTAACTGTCAGATGTAGTTGTAACCAACATAAAAAATAATTCGGAGAAAAACATGTCCCTCTCGATTTTGTTTTTTTATGATCATATTATACTATGTGTAACGCGTGCAAAATATGAGAATTGTCTACGTATGTAACCTTCCCTCACATTGAAATTTGATAAATCAGCTAAATTAAATAATTTTACACAATAATAATATAAAACAAAATCATGCTAAGTAAGCAAGTAAATTAAGTAAGTATATAAAGGTATGTAAGTTCATTGAAAATCATAAAAACAAGAAGAGTCTGCAGTAATAAAAAGGACTACTTCGAGAAAATATAACTCCCCAAAATTTTGGTACGCATTTATTACTTCAGATTACAATTGTGCGAATAAAAGCGAAGAGTTCTTGACCTTCGCTCGCAGATCAAATTTATTTCGCTGATTTTTTCGTCCACTGAAATATTAAAGAGGGTGCTTTTATTAGCGTCGTGTTCGTCGAAAAACACTCCTAACGGACGACTTCTTTTTTATCGAATTCTGGATTGTTCCGGCTCATCTCCTATACCTTTATCCGTCCACTGGTCAAAAATAACGATATCGTTAACATAAAAAAGATTCTTCGTAGAGTTCTGTAACAGTATGACGGTGAAGAGTTGATAGGCTTGATATATTGCTCCTATTTTTCAAGTAAATTACTTTATACGTGTCATATATACATTGTACTGCATATACATGATGTCCGATCCTTTATAGTTTTTAGGTTATATATGATTTGCTTTATTGCAAAACATTTTTGACATATAACATAATGATTGAATGGGTAATACAACGTACTTTGTATTTTGCACTCTTTGCACAACCTATTAGTCCTTTATTTCCGTTTATTCATATTGAATTCGTCAACGGTCAAGGAGCTTGAAACAAAATGAAACTCCAATAACACTTAGAACTACTATCCAATAATAACAAGATCAATTGCAATAAGGGATTAATAATGCAGGCAAATCCTCTTAAGTATAGGTGAAAATTAGCAGATACCTATTATCTACTTTTCAAGAAAGAGTTACATGGCAGACAGTATACAATAGTAAATCGGTTTTCAAATTTAAATCAACGTGTAATTAAATTAAATTTTATTGGTCCTAAATTCTTAATCGCACAGTTCACAATTACATTTGTGGCATTTTCGTAGCTAAAATTAAGTTTTCTCCCGCATCTTCCGAAATTCCTTCGCGCTGAAAAGTTGGACACATTCAATGTAGAGAGTACCGATTTTTCTTGCGTTTTGTATTAGAAACTAGTGTTAAACTAAACAATAATTTTTGGAAGCGATGATTTCAGTTTACAGGGACCCTTGCCGATGAAAAACTATGATGTACAAGTAGCACAGTTTATTCAAGAAGGCAGAGAATCTCTTGAAGACCTCACACGGCGTAGGCAGCCCATCGAAGTAAGGACATACACAGAAATGATCCAAAAGATTGAGAATTTAGTACCGGAAGGTGCTCGTCTCCAGAAGAAGTAGCTTGTAGAAATGACTTCAAATGAAAATTTCGTATCAGGAAAGGTGTCATAAGTCAAGCTTGAGTTTAGATATACTGTATTGATCAATGGCCAAAAAACACTAATTATGGTTTTCACAAAGAAACGCATAATATAAGGCTTAAAGCCAATTATGCTAGGAGGAGTGGAGATTAAATTTGCCATAGAAACGAAATACCTAGGGGTGTGGTTCGATTAAAGCCTTACGTGGTACTCCTCACATCAATAAAACCATCAATGAATCTACTATAGCCTTAGGCACATATGGAAGTTTGTATGGTAAACGTAGCGCCTGAGCTCAAAAATGACGCTGTGGCTATATACGAGAGTCATCAGACCAATGATATCATATGGTTCGGTGGTATGGTGGACAAAGACATTATAGGTGGAGGCAATAAGGCGCTTAAATGGCATACAAAGACTAGCATGTCTATGTGCTACGGGAGCTATGAATGCCACGTCAATGGCTGCTAATAATAATTTGTTAAATTTAACAATATTCTTATAATATAAATTTCTTGATCAACCTTTGGATTGTGGGTACGAAGCTAGCATCTTAAGCTTTCACAAACGACCACTAGATGGCGCTATTAAGATTTGACATTACTATTCTTGTAAAATTTGACATTTGTTATTGTTGAAGCAGCGCCAACACAGAAATTGGCCGAATAGTGTGTTTACAGTGAGTGTTTAGAGAAAGCAATTTTGTGAAAGTCATGACCATTAGGAAATAATCCAGCATTGATGAAACGTTGAATTGCCAACTTTCCTGGAAGCTTTGCGTTCTAAATACGTGGGGATTTGAATTATATAATAACATTTAGGTATTAAAGAGTGAGCGCATCTTGCATAGTCCTCGTTGTGTAGTGGTTAACCCGCCTACCCGGCAAGTAAGGGATGAGAGGCTCGATTCCTTGCCGTAGACATAATTTTCATTTCACTAATTAATTACGTCGGAAATTCCATTCGTTCGTATAATTTAAACCCGCCGGCATTGTTTATAATTGAAAACTAACAATAAGTGACATATACATTTTTTAACAAATTTGGATATATTGATGGGTAATCTGTTTCTTGGAAGAAAATTGTGTTGCAATACGCATTTTCCTAAATATCTTGCAGAGCATGTAGTTTAATCTCGTAAAATCCTACGCTAAGATGTATTTCCATTTCGGAAATATTTTTGAGAGATATTCTATGTCGAGTATTACATATGTTATCAGAAAATTTTAGTTTCGTACTATTTGCATAATAGGCGCAATTTTACAATTCCAGAAAGGTAGAACATTCTGTCGATATAATCGATCGAAAAGGTAGTGTTAGGTTTATGATTAAACATCAGTGAAAATAGGTTGCACGATATAAATTTAATTTTCCGTTGCAAAGGATACCATAAAGCTCATCACCTATCATTACTTAATTATTTCTAAAGTAATCCTGATGCGTTTTCAGTCTTTATGTACAAATACAATTACTGTGATATTATTGCTATTACAGTTAATACGAGAATGCACTAAGTTTATTTGGAAAATATTGGGAATAACGATTACACTCTTCCATAATATCGAAATCGTTTTAGCTTGGTGAAATGTACACCAGCACCAATGGAAACACGCAACTCAACTTTACTATCCCTAAGAGCTGTTTATCCGGGCCCCTATCGTCCATTTGAGAGTATAAGTAAAGAGCAACCGATTTGCTCAATATCCCAACGAGATAGTTTCGTTCGATCCTTGCCTCCCTGCCTTCTTTGACTCCAATCCCTCAACATACGCGTATTAGGGGGTGTATCCGGAAACTTTTCCTGCAGTGTCTAAAAACATATAATATTACGTTCAGGGTTTCAAACATTCCTAAAAAAGCGCGTTCTTTTACGAAACTAATTACTAGCGTCGGATAACAGTTTGCTCGTAATTGCACTATCGTCCGGGACCTCTATGATGGGATGGGGAGCAGCTTGCTTTTGCCGCGTGATCTCGATTAGCCACCAGGCGGAAGAATAGCGGACCTACAGTACGCCTCCCTTTTCAGGGTAAATTTTATGGGGCGTAAAATATCCATCCCGAAAAATATTAATTCGAGGGCGTATAATTAAATTATAAAATTCGGCACTGGGGAAAATAAACCACGTCGGTAGGAAAATGCTGTAAAATTAATTTTATGTATCTAAAATGTCTTTGGTTACACGCATGAGAATATATATTTGTTGATTAAAACTGGGTTCGATATTTCTTTTTATAGTTTGTTACAGAAGAAGTTTGAAAAATTGAAACCGCGGGAAAAATGTGAAAAATAAGGGGGGAGGGGAATTGGGATTCTAAAAACGAAGTATGGTCAAAAAGGCGACAAATTTAAACTTGAGGGAAGTCAGGTGTAACACAAAAACAAATATTATCGAAATATTTATGTACTAATATTGTATAAAAGCTTTCTCCCTTGTTTTGCATTTCCTGTGTAGCTTCTAATATTTTTATATTGTCGTATTAACAGTTGTTAAATGCACACGAGAGTACGTTTTTAACTTCATGGAATGAATGGGGTAGTGTAGTGTTCTTTTGTGAGACTTACATTACTATAAATGCGGGATCTCACGTTAATCCAGTCAGTAATTTATAATACATGGCCGAGCAATTAAGTGAATGAATGAGGAAGTATCAAATACGAAGAAAATCGAATACCATGCTGTCATAAAGTTCCTGGCTAAGCAAGGAGAGCCTCCACAAATTATTTTGAATGAAATATATTGCCGTGGAAAAACCATAGTGTACTAGTGGCACAGTTTATTTAAAAAGGCAGAGAACAATTTGAAGACCATACGTGGCTTAGGTAGCCCAGCGAAGTAAATATATCAGAATTAAGTTAAAAGCCTCTCAGGGGACGGCGTGACTGTGTCTCTTGGCGATAGGTGTCGCCGAAAGACATATTCAGTGCTGTTTTGGAGATTAGCAGCATAAACTGAGAGGCAAACGCAATTATTAGCAGCAGAAGATTGTGCCCAGAACCATGCTGATGACGCCGGGTAGGCAAAAACATGTTCATGTGTTAGCGCTATTTTTTCTGCTACATTGTTTTTGCCGGGAATGATTTCACCAATACCATGAGCTATATTAGCATTAATTTTTGGTTATTGTAATTAAGATATTTAAAATAGTACATAAAATGTTAAATATACAATTTGTTAAAATTACATTATACATACGGCTATTAAAATATTTGAAAATAACAAAAAATTGTTGAAATGAAAACGATGTTGAAAGCTGCTGGAATTATAATTTAATGAATGCGTCAATCAATGTCAGTTAGTTATCAGTTGTAGTCATAGGTGAATGTGTTAAAATTATCTTAGATGTTGCCTTCTTTCCTTGTTTTCCTTTGTCGTCTAGTCCTTAAAGAAGTTCGCCCATATTTTGTACAGTCTTTCTCATATATGTATATGCGTAAGGGGACCAAGGCGGACTCAGCGTTGCCGGAAGCAGTGCTAAAGCACTATTTGTAGTACTATTTTAGTGCTGCAGTACCAAAGTGCTACTTTTAGGAAACGAGTAGTTTTTTCATTCGATCGTTCAGTTAAAACTTTCGGGTGCAAGACAGTGGAAAAGAAGTTGTATACCTATTACGTTCCTTTTTTGTACAATGTAAATTTGCTTACTAGAAGTTGTGAAAATGTTTACATTTGCGCCTTTTCTCATAATTACCTTAATGTGCATTTATATAGTTCTATATATATTCTTAGTGGGTTCGGGAGTATCCCTGGATACCCTTTCGGCAATTTTATAACGAATTTCCAAATTAATAAAACGAAATTAAGGAATTTTAAGACTCAAAAGTAACTAACCTTGAACTTTGAACGATGCCAGTGTTATATAAACTCTCTGTTTATATAACCACTACAGGACTACTGCCTGTTCTGGAAATTTAACCCTTTTCTCTTCAAATAACGACTTTGATTTTACAATCGAGCACTTTATACGGGGATCGGAGTTAAGAAACACTTTGATTCAACCAAGGCTGAATAAAGATTGATGAAAAATTATGGCGTCGTTCATCTTTCTTTTATTTTAAATCGCGAAAGATCGGCGATTGTTTTATTCCACAGCCAATTTTGATAATTTAACCCAAATAGAAACTTTTATGATGAATTTCGATCAAATGAGATTATTTCTGCAAATAGCATACGAGAATGAACGCAGTGACTCAACTAGGAGGTTGTATTTCGATGATTCTATGATACAAAATGTCACTGACAAGCTTTAAACGTAAAAATTTTCTAATAATTTACATAAATCTTTCAGATAAAGATTTAATTGATGAAATATTATTTAAAATACCTTTTCATTTACGCTGTTGCTTATTTCAGACGATTTCTACATGAATTTGGACGAATTACGTGAATAGGAAAATTACCTGACGAGTAGATTTGTCCATACTACCCCACATTCGTCGTTATCTGGACTTATATTATACATATAATATCCTCGCCCCAAGGCCAGTTGGCTGAGGGGAGATGGTAACGAGGAAATTTCCATTTTTTCCCGCAAGAGGGATATTTAGTTACCAACGAATGGCCAACCTGACCTTTAGTCGTTCCGAAGTGAAAACTGAGAGAGGCTGTTGTTGTCGTACATACAAAGTTGAACATAACAATATACTGAAAAAAATTACTTTAATATCGTTTTGATCAGAAAATAAAAAAAAGTAGTGGAAAAAGATGTAAATTAAATGACTTATTAATTTGGCGTAATAAAATCATAAAAAATAGGCGTAGAGATTTGACCTCTACAAATAACCAATTAACCGCAATTTTTTTTTGATTTGTTGTTTGGGTAAATACATGATATAAACGGATTGTGAAAGTAGCAGGTGGAATTAGTACAATTTAGGGATTTCCAGTACTTTTTTACGAATAGGCGCTAAATGGCGAGATGCAGTATCCTGCATAAATTATAAGCAGCCTATCACAAAGAGATACATCTACGCTCACAGAACCGACACTTTGCTTCGAAACAGGACTGAATTAGAGACGACGAACCATGCAAGGAAAATGATTAGAAGTTGGAAAAGGAAGAATGTGCTACGTGTTGCTACTTAGAACTTAAAATCCCTTATTAATAAAGAATAGGAAATGATCATCGAACTGAAACAAAATAATATCGACATATGCGCTCTACAAGAAATGAAAAAAGAAAGGAAACGGCCAGAAGCAATACCAGAATTATGTGCTGGTATACCAGCACATAATTCCGCTGTATACAGCGGAGTGGACAAACAAGACAGAGCAAAAGAAGGTGTAGGACTGGCAATTCACATTGAATATATACCCAATATCGAAGAATGTCAATACATATCATCCCGCATACTAATCGTTAAAATGATCTCGCCAACTCGGAAGTTAAATTTAATATTAATATATGCACCCGATGATAATAAACCAAAGGAAGAAAGAGAAGACTTATACAACCAAATGCATGAAATCATCGAAAAAATACCACAAGATGAACAGATGATAATACTCGGAGACTTTAACTCTCGCATCGGTAACGAGATAATACCAGGAGTGAAACAACGGTTCAACGAAGATATGTTAAACAGTAATGGGGAACTCATGATAACGTTATGCTCATTAAATTAACTGAGAATCAATAACACATTCTTTAACCATAAACAACAGTACAAATACACATTTAGAAATATTAGATATCAAAAGTCTACTATTGATTACATTGGTACCAATAGAAATATAGACCCCAACCAAATATTGGATGTAAGAACGTTAAACTCTGTTAATGTTGGAAGCGATCACAGTCTATTACTTGGTAAAATAAGAATGAATATTCGAATAGGGCAAACCAAAACAACGAAACAAGTACAAATATAGAATCACTATGGGGTCTATCAATAAAGGATTTGTATCAAAAAAGGAATAATTAAAAAATAACGGAAAATTATATCACCGAAGAAGACAACATCAATCTCAGCTGGGAAAAAATAAAATGAAACATCAAAGAAGAAATGTTTGATGCATTAAGCACTAGAATAGTAAATGTAAGGAAGGGAAGGCCAAAAATCCCATGGTTCCGCAAAGAAATTAATGTGAACTGACAAGAAAAGAAAAGGTAACATTTAAAAGCTTAGGAATACAAGAGTCATATAACGAATATAACAGAATCCGCAACGAAACAAGAACACTAGTTAGAAAAGCTAAGGATGCCCACTGGGAAGAATTCTCTAAACGATTAAAGAATGACTTCTATGGCAGGTAGAAACAAATATGGCGATTAATCAGAAGTGAAAAGAAATAAACAAGCTCAGAGAATCCAATCTAATAGAACACGGAAAATGGGTCACATACCTTATCGAACTCTACAAAAGAAAACAAAACCAAGCAGAACCAGACACTCCAGAAATAACAGTCGAGGATAACGTGCAGCTGGAGAAATCAGAAGTAGAATTAGCACCCAAAAAATTTAAAAACAAGAAAAGTCCTGGTCAAGACGAGATCCCCAATGAGCTACCAAAAAATAGTGGTTCGAGCCTTACGAAAGAACTAACTAAATCATTTAGGAAAAGTTTCGAACAACACGTAATTTCAGATGAATGACGCTTAAGCACCACAATTTTCATGCATAAAAAGAGAAGCAAAAACATACCCGAAAATTACAGAGCAATTAACTTACTCAACATTACCCTAAAACTAACAACAAAGATCACTACGAACAAAATAAACAGTATAACATCTCTTGGGGACGAGCAGCAGGGATTTAGATCGGGAAGGTCGTGCACGGATGCAGTCTTCGTAATGAGACAAATAACAGAAAAAGCGATTGAATATAATAAGCCAGCATTCATGTGCTTCATAGACCTAGAAACGGCTTTCGACAGAATCCAGTTGACAGATATTATACATTTGTTGTACGATAGTAGAATGCCCTACAGTCTCACTAAAACTATAGAAAATATATATAAGACCAATCAACTCACCAGTAGAGAGTGGCATCAGACAGGGGGACTCCTTAAGCCCCTTGCTCTTCAATATTGTCATGGATGAAGTAATAAAAAAAGTACGATAACTGAAAGGATATAAAATGGGCGACAGCGAAGTTATGCTACGCAGATGACGCGGTCTTCATTGCAGAGAATGAGGACGATCTCCACAGACTTATACAGCAGTTCGACCAAACAGCAAAAGCAAAACTAAATGCATGACCACATCAAAAACACCCATTAAATGCAAACTGGTTATAGATAATCAAATAGTACAACAAGAAATGAAGTTCAGGTACTTGGGCATGGGAATCTCAAGCTACGAGGATACTGAAACAGAAGTGAGACAGCAATTCACAAAAGCCACAACGTGTCTGAACACCACGATATGGCAAAACAAACATATGAAGACAGAAGTCAAGGCTAGGATCTACAAAAAAACAATTCGACCAATAATGACATACAGCAGAGAGAGACCCGAAACACCTAGAACCAAACAAATACTAGAGACAACTGAGATGAGAGTACTGCGAAGAATAACTAAATAATAAAATATTAGAAGAACATGTGAAGTCGAAAACAGAAATGACTAGGTATTAAACAGAAAAAGAGAATGGAACGAACACATTAACAGAATGGATGACAGAAGAGTCATGAGGATAGCACAAGACAAATGCCCGGTGGGCCGTAGAAGCACTGGACGCCCGCGAAAGAGATGGAGTGACAACGTCAGTTAAAGGGCGGAGAATCGAAGAAAACAGGCAATTGCCCAATTTAAAGAAAGAAGAAGAAGAAATGTATTTTGAGAATTATAGCGAATGTGGACAGCACACATACATGTAGAGCAATCTTTGCAAGAAATGAATGTGTTAACGCTAACTGGGTTATACGTCTTTGATATACGTGTGTATATATTCTTGAACAGAAATAAGTTTCTAAGGAATTCTGAGGTTCATCAGCACTACACAAGGACCGGTGATAGACTGCGTTTTCCCTTTGCAAGGCATTATTATTATTGTTTTGTTGGTTTTAGTGTGCGCGTGCGACTAACTCAATTATATACTTTTCCAATAAATTAAAAAAAAAACCTTTTTAATAATTTACAATAAATCGGTTAAAAACAACTTATGCGGTTGAATCGAACGGAACGAGACAGTTTATGGAATTTTGGGAGGATCGATAAACACTTGCGCTTTTTAAATGTGATACAGTTGTTGCTCATGCAAATTACTACAGACTAGGAAAGCATTGATGTTTGCTTCAGTAGAAATAATAAAGAAACTAATTTGCAAAAGGTACTGACAGTAATATTAAAGATATTTGGAAGAAATGAGTAAACAACTTCAAAAGCAATCGATTGTCGGACCTATATTTATTAATCCTTTTTTGTTTGTCTTGATGACAAATATAAGTGGATAAAATATCCAAACATTTTCCTAGCATCCTGCACACTAAATCCTATACAATACAGACAGAAATTTCGCCCTCAAAAAATTTCTTTCATCTGCCCTAATGATTGTTGCCCTGGTAGTAGATTTGAGGATGTTAATAAGGTATTCGTGTAGAATATAACCCTGGAAGTTTTTCATCGAAACACAACGTTTTAAAAATATATTCTCATTTTAGATTCTTAGAGTTACACATACAATAGAAACATGAAGGTTACTAAGCGGAAAATATTAGAATTTTTTAAGAGGAATGACAAAACAAATCACTTTGTTCATGTTTATGGAGAAGTATTTTAGAGCTGATGTAATCATAAAATAAGCAGCTCTGTATAATTCCAGCGTAATTGATTTTTATAAAAGTAGTTTTAATTTGACAATAAATTCTCTTTAATTTAACAATAAGCATGTTGTAAGAGGTAAGGTTTTTAAATGTTTCGAAAGATAGCCAAGCTCGTAAAACGGGTAATAATATCGTTTATGGGTGCACTTTCTATACGCAATCACACTCCAAAGCTCTTAGTAGCAATAACCTAGCGTTCCGTAAAAATTAATAACGATTGTCCCATCCTTTACGATCCGGCTTACCAGCCAGAAAAAAAAATGCATAAACAGAATAGCGTTGTAAGTTCCCATTACTGGGAAAAAAACGAAGCACAGAAAATATGCGGAATATACAACGGTACCATTGGAAACAGTGGCAGCAGTTGTTATTATTGTTTTGTTCCTCTGACATTTATTGAAAGTGGCCTAGAAGTTGCTTCCCTCAAGAAATCTGGTATGAGGTACGGCCATCATTGCATATTTTATCCGTATCGTGATTATGAAAACAAGATTCAGTTTCGGTCTGACCTACTTCCCGTGT
The DNA here is from genome assembly GCA_029619315.2 of Dynastes maya. Taxonomy (NCBI): domain Eukaryota; kingdom Metazoa; phylum Arthropoda; class Insecta; order Coleoptera; family Scarabaeidae; genus Dynastes; species Dynastes maya. Next base: position 39,504,358 of record JAROYE020000004.1, read on the forward strand.
TGATGCCTCTACGGCATGCTTTCCTTCCGGTTACAATGTAAACTCCAGTTATTTACAACGTAATGCAAATAAACATATCAAGGAAAACTACCAAAAATAACCTGTAATGTTAATTTCGTTTCATGAAAGACAGGAAGAAAATCGTGAAAAGAAATAGATGCTTAGATTAATGAAAAAGTCAATTCGCCCTTATGTTACTTCCATTAATTCTATATTAAATGTTAAACACTAACATCGGTTTATACCAAATAAGTTGATTCCGTAGTTTTGAGGTATTTTTCAGCTGCCGCATCACGCCACAATTTTTTATTACAAACTATAAATATAATCAATAAGAACAATTTCAACGTTAAAAGAAGCGCTTTACTCAAAGGTTTCGTTGCAAACATTTCGAAAACAAACGAAGATATTTACGTTTCATAAAACAGAATGCTTCACTTAAATGAGCATTCAAATTTATCACAGTTTACTACTTGCAGCTTCGAAATAACAAGAAACTAAAAAATGCGGGGTTTACTTTTTAGATTATGGTTCAGTTTCTATTTGGTTAAACCTTACACAAACAAATGATGTAAATCACAAAAAGAGATGGGCACTGAAAAGCAACACACAACATAAGCTACTTGATACTTATATATAAAGACCGGATTATATGCAAATGTGCATATTTTGCATATAATATGCATTTATCCCTTTTAATGCATATCTGAAAGAATTTTGTAGTTATATTAATATATAATTTCTGATCTTTTTGGTTCACATATTTAAATAATAAAGAAAGCGTTATACGTAAATTGTAAAATACAAATTACGCTAGTAAATACATAATCAAATGTAAACAAAATTCTCTGGGCTTTCCTTTTCTGTTACGGGAGATGATAGTGCCGCTTAACATTTGCATAATTTATTATTTCACCAATAGCGCCGGCTTTTTCTTTTCGGTTGTGCCACACCCGGGCAGAAAAATTTGGAGGGTACCAGAAGTTGTAAATTTTCAAATTTCTATTTTATTCACTTCCCCACCGCGACTTATTGTGACATACTCTGTATATATTGTAATGATATTTGTATGTAAATAAAATTAAATGTGAATTAAACGAATCAAATGAATCTCAGGGCTAACGTTTTTTGTTAATCGTAGGATCTCACTTAATGTTTTTTGCAAATCAACAAATGATAAGAGAAATGAAACGATTTAACCTTTTTAAAAAAGACAGTTAGTTTATTTGAAATTTTAAATAAATAAATTTGGATAGATTATATTTCTAATAAACAAAGAAAGGACAAAAACCTAAATCAATCCCTATCCGATAGCTAGTTCAGTTTTAAATTATTAAATTGAAGTTTCATTTTGAAATTTGGATATTTGAATTAAAAATGATTAGATTTTCCTTTTGAATTTATTTGGCTAAATATTTAATTTTCTGTACCTATACACTGTTGTAGAATTTCAGCAAAACAGCTCTTCGGTGTCCTTTCTTTGAGATCGTAACCAACCTTAGTTGGAAACCAGGTAGCTTGGTCCTTGGGCCTTGCTCCTTGGATCGTAACTTTCAAATTGCATGTCGAAAAGGATTTGTTGGATGATGTACTGCAGTTTTATTTTAGAAAAGTTTCAAGTTTATTCAAGAAATTAATAAAAATATCGAAGAATTTTGAAAATTTTTAAAACTTCTGTTCTGTCGAAAAACTTGTTTATTCCGGCTCTGATTGTCTTTGTTATTTAGAGCTCCAGTTAACTATTTTTGGATAAATAAAACTTGACTTTTCAATGACCATTCGAAATACCATTTGCTTCCTTGGTTACGTAGTTCAATTTTGTAGGTACGGTAGCATTTACATAATTTTAAAAGAAATATAATTTAAATATCCGTTAGTAAAATTAGTGTATTACTGTGTCCGTTACTTACTGGGCTCTTTTTTCTTTTTAACAAAGTAATTTTATGTATTCATGTGTAAGACAGAGAAAAGAAAAACTAGGGGGATGTAGATGGAAGAGGTTATCAACACTGCTTCGCTTCGTCAAAATATGGAACTAAAATAGTTCAAACTGTGAATTCAAAGTCCCTCTCAACAATGGAGAACAAATAATATCACAACAATATATACCTATAGTTAACTTTCCCTTATGAGATTGCAAGGAAGCCTGTACGAAAAAAGGTGGAGAGAAGTTTAAATACATATGTAATGTGTAAAACTTTGGCTGCAAACAAGTCTAAGCGCCCATAGCGTAATGCTATTGGAACTTGAATTTTATTGAGTATTAAAAAGCTTTGTAAATCACATAGACAGGAGCAATAAAAATGTCGTAGTAGTTAATCAACAAATGTGTCAGGCTACAACATATGGCGAAATCTCGTAACAAAAAAAGATAAATGGAAACACAAAAGTGCATTTTCCAATGTCGCAATTAATTGCTTCATTAAATGTTTGTCGATTTAAAACTTGCATGTAGCGATCATAATGCTTTGAAAACACTTGATAAATAGAGCATAATCCTTTATTGCGACCGATCAAACTGCAATCAAAGCACTTCTAGACAAAAGAGTCAGCCAAGAACAAAATATCACGATGGAGCTTTTCATTTAATTTTAGAACAACTTGAAATCGGTGATGAAAGCCACTTTACCCTTACTTCTTGGGAAGTGTTCGCTTGTTTCAAGAACAATTCGGTGGAGAATGGACCAAAACCGTGCAGTTAAGCTTGGAATAAAATTATTTTCTCCTACAAAAAAAAAAAAAACAGTCAGATAAAGTATTAGATTTGTAGTTCAATCGTGACTCTAAAAAATACACTAATGTTGATGTTTTCGACATTAATGTGAAGTTTTTTTCATTTAGAGAAAATAATACTGGGTAATATTACCCGCCATTATTGTTTCTTTATATAAGGCACTAGATACGAGGGCTGTTTTTTAGTTTTGCATATAGCAATTACAGCAAACAGTAGATCGACTAAAAGTGCTTTATTGTTTTTCAAAGTATTCATTCTTTCTGTTAAATCAGTTGGCCAGTCAAAATTGCCATTTTAAAAGCATCGACTGCTTCTTCCGGTGACTAGAACCACACAGCCCATTCTTGATTCTAGGGAACGTAAAACAATCGTTGGGTCAGGACTGCATGGAAGATGATCTAAAACTCGATGTTTTGCTGCTCTAAAAATTCAATCGTCTTTTAAGTTCTACTCGTTGGTTTTTCGGAGCACGGCAATCACATCATTCAAATAAACGGTTGTATACTAATCGGCATTAACCGTTCTTAGATCTTCTGAAGGAATTATAGCAACATGACCTGAAATTGAGACAAAAGTTGTGACCATTTTCTTCGACTCATTTCGGGAACGAATGTTTGTTGGCTACTCCACAGCGGATTTGGTTTATGGTTGAATTGAAAATAACTTTCGCAAAGCCAATTCATCATGCAGAATTCCTTGGATTGAGGTCTTTGAAGTGCTTAAGGATGTCGATCCTTGACTATTAGTGCTTGAATTATCGTCAAAAGAATAATTAATAACACGTTAATTCTTACATGGTCAAGCATGCTATGTAAAATTGAAAACTTTTTTTAAACTTTTTATACGTGTATTAATTGTTTACATTTGCCTCAATTATTTCATCAATTTTATGATAACTTTTTCAATTAAGTTAAGTTTACTTATTTGTCGTATTAAATATTCTCTAATGTAGCTACAAAACAAAAGTGATAGGCGTCCATGGGAATAAATTGAAATGTCAAATGAGTGAAGCTTTGATAAGTGTCATGTTGTAAAAAAATATTTTTATCTTGATTCTTTTCGAGTTTTGTGTTCACCGTTTGTTAAATTTGTTCTGTATTCGTCAAAAATGGCTTATTCTAATGCCGAAGCTTACGATATGCCTGCCGTATATTTTTAAAGTTTTGAAAATGTTATTGCCCGTTGGCCTTTAAACACGCTTCAAATTTTGTGTCCCACATAATTTGAACCAGTCCTAAGCCTGGATAGAGTGCGAAGGAGTGTCTGGAGAACAACAATTAAAAATCAACTAGGACGTTGCCAAACACTAAAATTGGTATAAAAGAGGCTTAGTTCGATCTGAAAAGTTAAAAAAAAATCAATTTTACATAGCATGCTTGACCATGTAAAAATTAACGTGTTATTAATTATTCTTTTGGCAATAATTCAAACACCAATAGATATATCAAATTGCTTCTTTATTTTTTGGAAATTTAACCTACTTTCCAAATATGGTATAATAATTAGGTCGTTCCATTTGAAATTTCTGAGAAAAATGATAAAAACTGTGATTTTTCCAAATGGCGCCCTCTTTCAAATGAGATCTTGCTTATCAAATTCGGTTAATTCAAAACCGAAATTACAGCCAATTTAATTATAAAACATTACCCTTCCCCTCGAGCTTTTATCGTTCTACAAAAAAGGCACCGCAAAAAGGATTCTAAATTCTACTAGCTCTACGAAGATAAGATTTATTTCACAACTTATATGGGTATATTTTCTAGAAAAATCCTTTTTTATGACTATAGTGGTTACGCCCCTTAGCCGTAGAAATAGTAACTTCAAAATAATTTCCAGCATTTTTGCTTTGCCACTTTTCTTTTTTTTCCTCCCCACAGCTATACGGTTCTTAGTTTCTCATATATGGTACCTCGCCATCCATCTTGGATAACCCGGTATAACTCAAAGTTGGGTCATATTGACCCAATGACGTCTAATTGCCTCTATGGAAAGTAATTTAAAAAAAACTCTTGCTGTAAACTATTACTTGTGTTGGTAGAACAATGCGTAAAGAATTGTTTGTATGAATTTTTTAGGTTTATGTGAAAAGAAAAAACTAAATTTGAGATCAGAGTGATCTCAACAATGCGCTTCGAAAGTTATGAACATAGCAAAGGAATAAGTATGTATATTTTTTGATAGATTTGAAATTTTAATTTAGTATTCTAGTTACCATTGCACTGAACGAGTTAGTTAACAAAAAAAAGAGATGGACAAACGATTTGTATTGCAACTAGTGGAGAACAACATATAGAAATTCTACTGGGGACATAAGTGTAGTCGGCAATTATTCCAGCATAAGAAATTTGCCAAAGCTTAACTTACAAATAACTAATATTAATATACTCAACGCAATTATTCACTGTTTTTCTGATTATGGATATACTCTTCAGCTTTTACTGATTTTTACTTGATGTAGGTGCAATAGCTCTGTTATGGTTTGTATAATCTGGAAGGTAATTTTTAAATATAATTCATGTATGTACGAAGACAATGCAAGAAATAGTCCAAGTTGTAATGTATACCTGCTTTGACTTTTACCCCGACCGTATGAGGAATTATTTCCATTTATGTAATTCCAGACTTACTTGTTACACATGACAGGAAATAGAAAGTACCACAAGCGCTTACTATTACAAATTCATGTAACCTTGCTGCGAAAGCGAAAAGCCGAGAGGGATCATATGTCCGGAAAACGTTAGACACGGTAACGCTCCTCCACTCTAATTGTACTTAATTAAGCCAATTAGACAGACAATTCCATAAACTTATTAGAAATATCAACGTATAAATGAAATTCTCGCATCATAACTACATATTTTAGGTGTAGGTAAACATATAAGGTGTACCTATTACCCAAATAGATGAGAAGTCGCTAATCTATTCTGTGTCGCAGCGACAGTCTCTACGTAGAATAATTTACACCTCAAAAAATTATATCTTTGATATTTTGAACATCCTCAACGATGGAAACCTCTTTAGCCTTTGTACAATAGTCTTTGTAGCTGATGTATAACTAAACAGATTGGCACTAAAATCCTTTGAGTTAGTTTACACAAAGATTAGCTATGTATTTCCTTGCTATACTAGCTTTTTACTCATTAATAATCTGCCTTATTTTCCTGAATAATTTTTTTTTACAGAAAAAATCTGTTAATATGAGAAAGACACACATACTTCAAGGCAGATATAATGTGTTTTTTTGCGTGACAGCAAAATTTTAGATGGACTGTATATTGTGTGTTCCTAAAATGTTTAGACGGATAAAATTATACCAACATGTATGAGACTAAGATGAAAGTGCATATTAATTAATATCCTGCATTTAAAATAAAATATGAAAATGTTGGTTAAAGATATACGAGGTAGACGCTATAATTTCTCGGCCTGACAAGCTTACACAAGTTCGAGCTTGTTCAAACTCCATTGCGTTCGAGTTGCACATGTGGCAGGCCTACACTACATATATCACGACTCGAGGAGTAGTAGTTTTCAATAGCCAGCCAGACAACGTGACTAGTGCATGAAAATGCCTCAGGTAACGAAAACTGAGTACCGCGCAGTCATTAAACTTTTAAGGAAAGAAGGGCGTACGACTAATCACATTGAACAATGTTTGGAGGGCGTTTATGCTGATTTATCTCCTTCATATTCCACTGTAAAAAAGTGGGGGAAATGTTTCCCTTTGAGACAAGAATCAAATGAAGATTTTGAGCGCCCCGGTCGGCCAATTGTACTGATAACGCCTCAAAAAATTTCAATTATTGAAGAAATGGTATTAGCATATCGCCGTTTGAAAGCGAAGAAATTAGCTAACATTTCTGAAAAGTATTCGCCCTGCTCTTCAACGTGAACGCCAGGTCGAATATGCGCGCTCATTTTTAAACATGTGTGAAAACGACCCGAAACCGATTTTGGAGTCCATTGTTACGGGAGATGAAACAATGGTTCTGTATTATGATCCTCTATCCAAAAAGGAGTCGATGGAATGGCGGCGAGCCGATGAACCTCGTCCCAGAAAGACATTTTGAGAGAAAACTTATGATTACATTTTTACATTTTTTAATTGATCGTTGTAATAAGTTTATTGAAGTTAGGGGAAATTATATTGAAAAATAAAAATTATTATATTTAACCAAGTTTATTTTTTCTATATCCCGAGAATTTTTGGCGCCTACTACGTACTTTAGAATGTTAGATCTAAATCCATAATTACAATACCCAGCACAAGTACTTGGTACAACGTTTGTGTTTCGCTTACTAATTGATTAAGAAAGGTGGAGAGATAGAAGGTTTAGAGTTTACAGCATTATACACTTTTTTGGTTTCACAGTTTTCATGTGCACATACATTTTCCAATGTCTCTCTTACCTTCACCTTTTATTTATTGCACTAGTTCAAAATTTTGTAGTTCCCTGATCAAGGAATTCTTAACCTTAGTCCTCCAGATAATTTTGATTTTATCTGATTTAACACTAAGTGTTAAGGCTTTTAAAACTGCTATGCAGGAGTTATTATTTGCACTGCAGAAAAATATTCCAATTAAACTGTGTTGCAAATACTAGTTTATTAACTATAACTATACGTTAAATTGTAGTTATTAAGGCCGTGATGCACCCAAAATAAAAAGTTAGTTGTAGTTTTTTCCTGTACCAAGTAAAATAATTTATTACAGAGTATAATTACAAAGGAAATAATACTAGGCGCAAATAACTAGTTAATTTGTGGTAGCTAACAGGTTCCATTTGGTATTTGTAGACGAACTCACAATGCATTCGGTAGTTAATTTTATTTCTTTATAACAAGCTACTTGAATCTAATTGGTTGTTCTGTTATAAAATTCGTAATAAGACGATTTTTCTGTTGCACATTATGCATCACATGGGAACGTTTTCCAGCTGATCGTGTTCGCTCCTCGCCATCCCCGTTTACAGTTTAAACTTGTTTAGCGACGCCATTGTAGCCTCTATATTGCACATCAAAATGATACAGGAGTTATTGCAACAATGGCGCTTTGGGTAGTATTAGCCTGTTTTTAATAAAAACGTAGCGCGGCCTTGAATTGGTATTTTATTTTCTGTTGTAGTTTTATTCTATTAATGTATTCCTTTGTGTCATTTTCACAGCTAGAACCAGATTTCAATGCAAATCAGCCTCAGAAAAGACGCAATTTATAACACATGGCCGAAAGCATCGCAAGCAATAATATATCCTGCTTGACGACTGTAATAAAGGTAACTAGAGTACGGGCACATTTTATTCTTACTGACGAATTTCATCAGTGGTTGTAATAGTCGGAGATTAAAATTTCCAGCAATAAAATAATACTAGAAAAAATCATTTTTACAAATAACTGCCTCATATATTTGCTCTTTTATTTGACAACTATCGAACAGTTTCAATTGTACTGATAATTATTTTATGCTTTAATTAACATTTCATATAATAATCAAAACCACTGTTCCCTTTCTCTGCAACTTGAAAATAAATGTATTTCTAGAAAAAAATTGAACGTCGTTGTCATATGAAGAACTGTTTTCATTATTTGTTTAGATTAAGCAAAAGTTTTAATATCTATTAGAGTGATAATTTTTCATCCGAAAAAGTATGTGAATGAATATTTGTTTGTATTCAATATAGTGCTGAAGCAATAAACGTTGTTAATAACATGTTTTTCTTCTCCCCGCATGTCTATTTTTGAATAAAATTCATTGTAAGTGAAAAAGTTGGTTAAACAGGTGGGTCACCATGATTAAATAATATGTCTGCCAACTAAACAGTTTAGTTAGTTTAAGTGTATCACTTTTGTACCATCAATAGATATAAAAGTAAACAGTTTGTTTGACATGGTTGGCTAGTTTATATATTCCTTTAGAATGGTTTAAAGCTTGTCCCAGAAAAAGTTGTCGCCAATTGATTTACAAAAGGAAAGCACCTAACGAATTAAATATAAAGAACTTTTATAATCAATACATTTATTATTTAATTATTTAACGGGTAATCACAACTATATTAATTTAATTTTGATTCATCCAAAAATTTCGCAATTTCTCACCCCTCCCATTAAATGTTGCACATCCATATCCGATATAATTTTGGTTGTATTGTTCCACTTATATTTAAAATCTTCGAAATATTTGGCCGGTTTTTGATACTTTAGAAGTTTTTGCTTCATGTGGGCCCAATATTTTTCAATATGGTGCAATTCAGGACGATGGCGGATTTCCATTTTTTTCTACAATTTCGACCTCGTTGATTCTGTACCACTCCATTGCATTTTTCAAATAATGGCAGGTTGCCAAGTCTGGCCAAGATACTGTTTCTTGATTATGCAGTCTTATAAAAGATAACAGGCGTTTCTGGAGACATCCGTTTAGATATATTTCGCCATTTATAGAGAAGGTTTAAAAATGTGGCTTACTGCGCATACCACATGAACAAATTGCCTGTCACACAAGTACTTTTTTGAAAATGTTTCGGTTTTTATGAACTTAAATTCGTCATTTACAGATTTTCGATCAATTCCAGAATAATAATGGTGACCCGGCAGAGATTTAAAGTCTAATTTACGGTATGTCTCATCGTCCATGACAACGCACAAATTTCTCGATGCAATCTTTTAACAAAAACGCCTCGATCTAGATTTTGCGGAAGTCTGCTGCTTGGCATTCCTGTTCAGCACTTTGCTTTTCTTAAATGACCTTTTCTTCTTCAACGCCTTCAACATTTTTTTCCAAGATTTTTATTGACAAATCCGGACTTGCGCCCACTGCCGCACTTTCTTCGCGTAGTACACGCTTCACGATATCTTTTTAATATTCGCTGAACCGTTCTTATAGTGGTATTTAATTCAGAGGCCACTTTCTTTGTCGAAATACTCTGATTATGAACATATTTGTACACTATTTTCTCACGCAGTCGCTCTTGACACGATGACATCTTTGTCAAATTTAATGTCAAATGTCTCAATTACATATTTTTGTTTAGCGCACAACCAACTACTAAAAACGGCGATACGACATATTAAAAAATTACTAACTATAAATCTAACAAAAGCAAGGGTTGGCGACAATTTTTTCTGAGACAAGCTTTATTTGCAGAAAGAGAATAGATTGTGGTGTTGATAAATAAAGAGTTTATCTGTCCCCCATTTAAACATGTTTACGTGCCATTTTGGTAGGTAACTGTAATAGTGGTTTTCCAGATTTTTCTTCGATAGTCACTGCTTTTCGAAAAGTAATACCAATTTTACTTACACACTTTCAAAGTTTTCAATAAAAAAATACTTTTCGAATGTTATGTGATATCAGCAAGTGAAAATTAGTCTATTTACGCAGTGATCTACTTTAGAAACAGTTAGCTCTAAAGCCTCGTAGAGAAGTAATCTAGTAATGTTTCTAAATGTATATAACATGAACTTCAAGTTCAAGTGACCTGATGGCTCCATTCGTATTAAACTGTTCTAACAAATACTGCAACCTTAGCAGCTAAGATCATATTCCGTCGTAATATTAGGCAATTTATTTTGCGCTGTTCACCAATCAGATCAATATTAAACCATTAACTTATTAATGCGCTACTACTAAAATTCGCGCTTCCCCGGTCGCTAATAAAAGGGTAAAAGCTAACTACACTCTCCGGATGCAAAGCGAATTGGAAATTCATAAACGGCATACCGAACGAAATAGCTATTAATAATAATCCTACAGAGAGTACTATTGCCACAATACATGGATTAACGGACCTTGAACTAGTTGGTCGGTAATTTGCGAGCATAAAACCGAAACTGCAGGATTAAGTTCTAAGGTACCGGGCCAAAATTGCATCTCGTTATGTAGATAGTGCAGATTTTGTATACTAGACGAAACGTTAATATGTACGAATTCAACTAAAAGCAATATTACAAATCATTTTTCAATGTGATAATAAATTCCTTAATATGAACAAAAAGAAGTAAAGGAGGGATATGAGAGAATCTAGGGAATATTAAAAATGGAAAACAATCTCGCACAGCAAAAAAGAAATCGTAACTGTCTGTTGGGGTCTGTACGTGACAATCCCTAAAGAGAATTCCTCAATCTTTTTCCTTTCATTCGAGTCGCAGAGCTTGGAAGTTGATATGACGCATCCTCGCTCGTTACAGAGGTTCCTTGTTAACACGTTTTTAGATGAATGTCAAAGATAACAATTGAAGCATAGAGATAGTTTGGGAAAATGTATATGACATACATTTGTCACATTCGTTTATTCTCATTCTATATCATTTATCACGATAGCTTTGACATAAATTGACTTATCGGAAAATGCCTTCATTAACTATGTTATATACCACTTTAAACACGCACAAATATAATTGCCCGCTTCCTGATATTTACTCACTTCTGAGAAAGGGGTATACAGGTCGAAACTTTGAAACATGCAGCATAACCCTTAAGTAAAAAATCCATAACAGTCTAAGGCTTGACCTGTGAAAACATATTTGCTTATATTTATTTTTATACTGTTAAATTCTACATGAAAAACCTAATCGCAACCATACAAACAATTTTTTCGAAATAAATTGGAGCCTTAGAAAGAATCTCGAAAATGGTAAGCTAAATAGAAAATTGGATTGCACTAATGAATACGTGCATATGCATCATTTTGTGTATTTTCGATGCACGGTATATTTACCTGATGTTTACATCGAATTTGACCACATACATACACACATACATGTAAACAGTTCAGCGTTAGTACGAGGGTGTATTAAATATAAAGAGACTGATTTTCTTAAAAATTCCGGAGGGCTTCCAGACCTGGAAGGGGTTGATGTGCTGGTAGCTTGTACCGTTAGGGAGAGGCGAGAACCGGGTCCCTTTACTATCAAAAGAAACCATGAGCGAGAAAGAAGCGCATGTCTCCGTAGAGCAGCGGATTATCATCAAGTTTTTGGCCAAGGAGGGGGTGAACTCAACCAAAATTTTGCGGCGATTACAGACACAATTCGGAGACAACACCCTGTCAAGAACCCGTGTCTGCATGGTACAAAAAAATTTCTGGAGGGCGTGAAAAGGTCGAGAACGAGAGCCATGATCGCCGCCCAAGAACAAGTGTGACCGAGGCCAACATCGAGGCGGTCCGAAATCTCATAGGGGGGACACATTTAATGCGCAATATTATTGTGAAATACTGGATGCCGCGAAATTGTCATTTCGAAGGAAAAGGAAGAAGCAATCGGCCAGAAGTGTCATTCTTCTGCTTGGCAACGCCAGGTCTCATGTGGCTAACGCCACGACGTAAAAAGTGGATGCATTAGGATGGGAAACGTTGGAACATCCACCCTATAGTCCAGACTTGTCACCTTGTGACTTCCATCTTTTTGGATCCCTCAAAGAAGCACTTGGAGGCCAGCGTTTCAACGACAACGAAGCGGTGGAAGCGTTTGTGCTCCAATAGCTACACGAGTGTCCGAAGAGTTTTTACGATGATGGAATAAAAAAGCTCCCAATCCCATGGGAAAAATGTATTTCTAGAGAGTTAGTATTCTTAGAGAGTTAGAAATTTTTTATATTTGATACACCCTCGTATATTTCTAACCTGTGTATAAAATTCATCACTGCAGAAGTATTCGGTATAGTGAGAAAATAGGCAGAAGGTAGAAAAAGCTTACAATGGGGGTCATGATTCTTAAAATGGCGCAAATCAGAATTTGCGAATTAACATTCAAATAAGAAAGAATACAGAATATTTTACTGAAGTAATCAATATTTCCAAAACCGCTTTTAAGTAGCGTTCACATAGTACGATAGTACGAAGTGAGTGTAACGCGAAACTATACACACTTTCACGTTATTTTATACGCTTGTTTTTGAATTTGTATGTCATAATTACTACAGAAACTGCCAATAAACATACCATGTAACATTTCTTTACAATTCCATGCATTACAAAAGCAATTGTTAATACCACCTGATAATTTTAGGTTAGGTTATGACAAAACAAATCATTGGTCTCAGTTGTTAAATTCTTACACTAATTTCGCGCTACCCTAATAATATATGGAGATTAGCAACTGAATCAGAGACCTAGAAAATTACTTATTTCATTTACGCCAAACACTAAATGTGCCGGCACACTACACACCACATAAAAACGTTTAATTAATTCGGAGTACTGGTTCCACGATCTTTACCTCAGTGGAAACCCGCCATAAGAAAATTGTTAAACTTACTTTTCGCATAATACCGAAAAGCATAGACAATGTTTCGAAGGCACAGGGTGTAAATGTATACTTCACCTTGCAAAACACACTAAGAAACTTCTGAGCCAACATAAATGATAAATCGGATACGAAAGAGAGGCCGGGAATTTGTAAAATTGATTGGGAAGACTGTTGGTAAAATCGGGCAATATGTATTGTAATTTTATAATTTACAACTTTGAACGTAGCTGCCATTAGCGGCACGTATAGTGAGTTCAGTATGTCTACTCGTTCAACGATAAAATCCCTTTAGCGGCTATTAGCTCTTTTTCGATAGCTTCTATTCCTTTTATGGCCTCCTATTGCTGGAGCGAGAATGCTAGGGAATTATTTTAAGTCCGGCCAACGACGAACATGGGGAAACGGATAAGTAGTGTGTGTTTTTATATTTATTTATATTTATACATAATTATACGAATATTAATTGTTTCTATAAGGCCATAAACCGGTTTAATAATAATAAGTCAACGGTACTGAAATATTAAGAGTCACTTTTCAAATGTAAAACAGCCCTCAACAAGTTTTAATTTGTAGATCGGTGTTATCTTGGAAGCAAAAGGAAGTCAACTGACTGTTTATTGAGAACAAATTTAACTTTTCCTTATTACTCTACCTAAATTTACTTTTAAATTTCTAGTATTTCGTTTCTGAAAAACTAATGTTAATATTTCAAATAAAATACTTGCAGATAGATGTTGTGATTTTTGATTCTGCTTTTTTGTACTCTTAATTTAGAGTCAAAATTTAATTCACCATTTTCCTATTTTTTATAGTAATTTTCTCCCTTCAACACTTCATTAATGATTAATTTTACCATTACAATTTTTTAGACTTCACCAGTTTGCTTTTAAAAATGTCAATTTTTATAATATAACTTTTATGAGGTTTTAAATTTCGAAGGTACGTACTACATACTTTCTCTTTAACATTATTGTGTTGATGTATTATATTACTTCAGATTCTAGCTGATGATGGAATATTGCCGAAACTGGTTCCAGTGTAAACAACAATTTTATAAGGAATAAAGAGGATCTTTGTATTACACCGTGCGTTTCAGATAAGATTGGCCATAGGTATTTGCATAGTAGAACCTTTATGTGATTATTATTATTATTATTTAGTTTTAATAGATCTATTGTAACAGAATGCCCTCGTGTGTTAGAATAGTTGGAGGCTTTTAACAAACCTTAGTACTACTCTAGGATCTGTTTCCTTCATTTCAGTAGGTGCAAGAAATGGCCTACTGAAGTGTTGATGTCGTGTACGACTGATGGCAACACATTCATATAGGATGTGTTCTGCCATCTCTAGATCCTCTTGACATAGACGGCAGATCTTTAGCTTTTCCTAATTTAAATAAGTGATATTCTAGGGCTACATGGCCTGTAAGAAAACCTGCCAGTAATCTAAGATCCTCCTTGCTGAACGATGGCACTATTTTTGCTGTCTTTGGCGAGCCTGATATGAGTGCTTTCCCCTGTTTATGTCATGGAAAATTATCCCAGTACGAGGCATTTTGGTTGTCCTCCCATACCATTATGTGATGTTAAGGGTTTTCCTACGGGAAGCGTTTGATTAATTTTTTGTCGACACGTAGTTGAAACAATTTTTATGAGGCTTTGACAAATTTTATGCCTTTAAACAAAAAAGTAAAGTAGGAATTAAAGAAAAAGAAACAGCAGCTTTAGCGGCAATTTCTTTCAAATACTTTTTTTCTTTATTTTCAACGTTATTTGTTTGTTCCAAAGCATAAAATGTCTCAAAACTCGTTGAAAATCGTTCCAACTATGTGTGGACGAAAAAACAAATCAAACACTCTCCGTGTGAAAACCATTAACGTCACATAAAAGTTTTACTGTGTAAATTCCTATGGCTAGTGTTATCTGAAATTCACTGTATTTTAATGTTTTGAATAAAAGCGCTGTATATTTTGAAACAGTAATGAGTATTCAAAAAGCAAGAAGTAGCCACCTATCAGAAAATCAATTCAAATGCGTTAATCTTGCAATTGTCATAGAGTAATTATTTTCTAAATAGGTCACGTTGCTGTTCCAGTATATATCGATAAATAAAAACAGCAAGTCCATTCCACATCACAATCTTCCCGTCCAACGAGGTGATTAATCATTACCTAAAACAATCTGCGACTGAAAACAAAATAAATGAAAAATATAATTATAGGTACCAGTTGGTTTGGAGTAATACTCCGGTACGCTTATTCGCGAACCATACTTGGTTACAACTTTTACTTTCAAAGCAGTTGTTTCGAGTTATGTATGATAGATGATAATCCCTTTAGCGGTGAAAAAGAAACAGGGAAAGAGGAAATACAATAATGATTTTTCAAAAAGGATAGATTGAATCGATGAAGGCAATACATCTTGCAAGGTACGTAATGATAGATGCGTCAGCGCGAAATATTTACACCTAATGGAGCTCCATATAAGAATTCTACTTCACACATGCGGCAAAATTGAAGCAATATCGATTTATAAGCACATGTGTACAACATGCGAAAGACTAATCGCTCTCTGTCAGCTCATTTTTATTGTCGTAGTATTTACGAAAGTATTTTAAACTTTAACCGCAAACTTTGGAAAACAAAGATGACTTTTCTGAAAAGGGTGGCCCTCTGAAAATGAAATAGACAAATTATCTCGGACGCCCATAGAGTATGATCAAAAAGTGAAATTCAACAAGGATACATATTTGTTACAACTTCGTCATTCCAACAGGGTTACCTTATCACTAGAGTTTATTAAAAAGGTGGTACCGGCAGTTGCGCACCGCATAAAAGTTTGTACGTGATATACAATATTAGTGAAAAATAATATTGTTACCTTTTCCTGTCGTCTTGATGTCCACTGTGGCAATTGGCAACCGCCCTGGTTCAGCCGTCGACGGTGTTGTGAATACGTTGTCATATACTTCGAAAATGATGGTTCGACATCCAGTGAAGTAAGATTTGCAAATGTCAGATATTCCTTTTCCTCACCTGGGCACTCTTGATTTTCAGTTATAGACCGAACCTTTTGTAAATCGGGATTTTTCGTTAAAATTGCACCAAATTTTTGAGCAACGTCGACTCCTATAGAGTTCGTCAAGTTTTCTAGAGCGGCTTGTAAATTGTTTATGCAATTTAATGCATCTCGTGCAGATAAGTGACTGTTTTCTAATTGCTCAATAGCTTGTGCAACTTCAAAATAGTTCATGGAAATTTCATCAATTTATAACGTCCGAATAGGAAAAAAGTTGCTGACTATCTCGAACTGCTACAGAATCGGTACCATTCGGTACCACCTTTTTAACAAACTCTACTTATCACTATTAGAAGAATGTACGTAGGTGTCGATTAATATGTTACCTTAGAAACGAACTCTTTAGCGAAGGGTAACCTTATGAAAATGAAAAATGTGCAGGCAGATATTTATCAAGGTCAGTTTCGTCAGTTTAGGAGTTAAATACGAACAAAAATTAAGTTTTACAGGTAGTTAATAAATTAAAGATTAATTCTTTAACTTAAGGTTTTGTAGATAATACAAAGTGAACTTTGAAATACGAAGTGTGGCTATAAAATAACGAGACTGATGCTACTACAGAAGAACTAAGCATCCGCCAAAGTCGTACACCAACGCTTGTACGTGAAGCTTCCTTTCGATGCCGCGCCTCCGGTCTGTAGACAATATCTCGCCAATGCTTCGTTGTAAGGATCTATTATTTGTTTTGGCGAAAATGATAGTGTTTTACTAGAGCAACGAATTTGTCGTGCAATTTCTTCAACTGGAAAAACCGCTACTGAAACTTATCTTATTAAGAAAGAAGTAAATATGCAATAATGTTTATCTGTGGCGGGTTTGAGTGGTTTAGCGCTTCCAAGATGGCGAGGACTTGAAGGTACCATTCCCTGTCGTCTTTTCACATCCATAACGGATAAAAATATTGAAAATTGTATGTGATTTGCTAACTTGTTAAATTCGTGGATGGAAACTGTAGATTGACAAAAAGACGAAGGAAACAAAAAAAAAAATGTGCAGTGATTTGATCAACAAATCAATCTGTACAGAAGGAAAAGTCAAAAAATTCAGTATTGACATTGATCAAAAAGCGTTCGAGAGATACAGCAACTATTACGTTAATCATCATGTTCTAATGTCAAACCTATATGGAAACAAATAACAGCCTCGGGTAATACGGCAATCTTTCGCAGAGAAATGTCGGATGTAAAACTTCTAAACCTACGTGACAAAGTGAGATACATTAAGATTTCTTGGAATGACTACGCATTACACCCTCTCAGCCTTCTTCTTGCATACCAAACCATCAGTGCTGGTAGTTGTGACAATTTTCCACTATTTGAATCTCATATATGAATGTCTCTAGGCGTTGAAAATAAATTCCACATATCAACATAAGCGCCTTCATCTGTAGACCTAAAAAGAGGTCGTAACATGAGGAACTAACGGTGTGAGTATAAACAGAAAATCTAGGCAATGTACGATGTTGAAGGTCATACAATATAGGGCAGATGGACATCGACGTAGCCCTGAATAATTGCTTTTAATTAAAGAAAAACGGTTACACATTGCCAGAGAAAGTTAGATTGTCTCTTCCAGTGACTTACTCTTTTTGAATGAAACTGGGTATTCCTATGAAAGAAATCTAAGAAATTAAACATCTTTTTTAATAAAATTGGCATAACAATTTTTTTAGATTTTTGAATACGTTGGGTATAACAGGTTGCCATATTACCGGAAATCTCCGAAACTAGTAGAGTAAATCTGGTAAGTAGGTCTCCGCGGTCGTCACTAACACTATACTCTTGGCTTCCGGGTTGGAACCGCATAGTTGTCGTAGCTTCTGCCGACAAATGATACTGGATACAGCGACTATTTCATCCAAAATTCCCAATATTTCGTCAAACGACTGAAAGAGTTTACAGTAGATCCTGGTGATTTACCTGTCAGCTTTGATGTCGAATCCATATTCACCAAAGTTCCCACACCGGATACTGTATCCATTATTAGAGAGTTCCTCATCTCCAATGACCAACCGGATGATGTGGCTGACTTGGCTGAAGCTTGTATTTTTTCTATCTATTTCCAGTTTCATGGTAAATACTACGAGCAAGTCTCAGGGGCAGGTATGAAATCTTTATGGAAGCGTTCGAACTACAAGCCCTTACAACCTTAAGCCAAGGTGTTGGTACAGGTACGTTGATGGCACCTTTGTCATCTGGCCTCATGCACACGAATCTTTAAACAATTTCCTATCGTTTTTGAATTCCCAACGTGATGATGTTGCGTATGATTCCACACGCTTCACCATGGAGCTCGAATCGGAGGGTTGTCTTCCTTTCCTAGATGTTCTCATACACCGGCGTCCTGATGGTGCGTTGGAGCAGTCAGTTTACCGAAAACCCACGCACACGGATACATATCTCAATGGCGTCTCACACTATCATCCAGTCCAAAACGCGGTATTATTAATTCTCTAATCCAAAGAGCTATGTCCATAGCTGAACCCAATTCCTTTCCTCAAGAACTGAACCACAAGCGCCGAAACTCTGATCCGCAATAATTATTCTAGGAAAGATATTCAAGCTACCATTAATCGCTGCACTAACCCTCCTCCACAGCAACTCCCCTCAGCTAACCCTAATTTCCGTAAGCAAGCGTATCTACCCTACATTCACGGTGTCACCAATCGCATCAGCAAAATTCTCTTCAGGAACATAAAAATCATCTTCAAACTCAATTTCAAACTGTTAGACTACGTTCCCATCGAAGACCACAACCATCTGGAAGCCTTGGTGTCTACCGTTGTACGCGGTTGTTGCGTGAAGCCGGGTTTGCGTTGACTGAACATAGACTGGAAACTGGCCACCATATCCAATTTAACTCCACCCGTATCTTATCTCGTAACCTTCACACTATTATAGTAGAAAAATCCGTGAATCAATAGAGATTTTCAAATGTCCTAACAATTTAAATCACGAAGATGGTTACCCCTTACATCACACGTGGAAATCCCAACTGAGTAAACCTCCTAGCAACCGCCACGCTTCATTGATCCATAACTTTTCCGCTCTATTCATCCGAAACAAGCCCTATCCAAACCCCTCCCGAATGAATACTCTCCAGTCAGTGTGCAGTAAGTCGCATAAAATTGCGGACGAAACGTCGGCGGAAGTTACGGTTCCAACTCGGAAACCAAGAGTATAGTGTTAATAGAGTAAAATTCAGTATTTTTGAAAATAACTGCCCAAAACCCAGCAGTTCAACATCAATCAACGGATGAAACACACAGTTAGGTTTTGGAGTAAACGTTCGAAATTTTGTTCTAAACGACAACTGATTTTTTACAAAGAATATAAAAAAATTCGCCTGGCATTTGAGGTAATACACTTCTCTTAAGATGGTTACATACATTTTTACTTATGCTGTAGCTTAATCTAGCAGAGCTACGACTTTTAACTTTCACCAATTAGACTAGGAAAACTTCCCTGTAGCAAGCACTTCAATTGCATTAGAATTAAATTGGCTGCATGAGCGGAGAAATATGTAGGTTTTAGTGAAACCTTGCAATAAATCCACTGCAGTACATGTATTTTAGCGAATAGTATTTAGTGTTGGAGTGGCATCCGGGAAACCATATTTAGTTGCCAATAATATTCCTCTGCCCTCTATTAGGTTAGACATTTAATTGCCCTCGAAACTGTCTCGCAGCTCAAGAGCAATTTTGGAAAATTTGCGGTTCTGCGCTAAATGGCTTTAGCAAATGCAAATAACGGAAACTAATGATACAGGTCTGTGTAATAATTTTTATGTACTACTTATTCGATTACGTCAGAAAATGAAATCTGTTAAAATAACACATACATCAATAGCGTATTGTTTATTGCGGAAAGAGATAAAAAATGCGATGGGAAATCAGAAAATTATGTTTAAAACATATCGACGAAAAAAATCTGTTAAGTAATTAAACAATGTAACTTGGAAGTTAAATTTCTATCTAAAAATCGGAAACAGTCCAGCGACTTCTTGGAAGTTGTAGTCATCCATTCGTTAGTTTATAAGTAGAGCGGGCACTTTTTAAATTTCGCGGATGATTTAAGTTGGTAGTTCCGGCAATAAATGACATACACGCCAATTTCTTAACGTAATACAGACAAATATATCCTTTATTGCCGGAACTGCCAACTTAAATCATCCGCGAAATTTAAAAAGTGCCCGCTCCACTATTTATAAGTTTATAGGTAGATATTTTATGTATTAAGAATTTATCTTGGGCTGGGAACACATGGTCGATTGTTCATCGACACAACAGTTTAGTTGAGTTGGTTTAAGATCGTGATACGTCATCAATTTATCATGGACTCAAGTGCTCATCGACTAAACAATCGAGTTGATCTGAAGTTGTGCTGTGTATGCACCTACATTTAACCTAATATATTTAAGTCCATCAACTAAACTATCGCTCGACTAAAAATCGATTGTGTGCCCGGCTCTTGGTCTATGTGATTAACGACTGTGTTGCTTAGAGTTTTTGCTTTTTTTGTATTAACACGATATTTGGAATATCGTGGTCAGAGAGACAGACTGAGTTTAGCCGTTGAAGTGTGATTACCGGAAAATGCGCTGTTAGTTTTGAAAGAGAATTATTTGTTTGGGAGCATTGGGGTTTTGAAGTTTTATTCTCTCCAATTATTGAGCTTTAAATGTCACTGCTATATACTGATCGTTTATTGTATTCTTGGAGACTATTTATTGGAATGTAAACGTACGGATTAATTCCGGATTTATTGTGAGCCATAGTTCTCCGATTATTTAAAAACCCCCTAACATCCCAGGTACGCTTTGCAGAATTGTAATTATATATGTAGAATAGAGTAGCTATATACATATATTTCTTTAGGTTCTATTAATTTGGCTGTACAAATTTCTGACACATGAATTGCACGTAGGATTAACGCACAAAGCCGAGGGTCATCACATGCTGCAGCCGCTATCTTTTTCAGTAGTGATGGCCGAACATCTACCTTTCAACTATATCGTGACAATTAGGTTGGATCTGCAGGTATTTAATTGAAATTGATGATGTAAAATAGTACTTTTAAAAAGTATCTAAGTGGACAAGTCCGTATTTTATAATCTTGGATGTCTACATAGATTATAGATAGGTTATACAGAGTCACTGAAAAGAAAAGTAACGTATAAATTGTTTTGTACAAACTTAAAAGGCCTTCGAAGTTAACATACAGCCTTCGTAGATAACTATAAGCCTGTGTAGTTACTAAAATAGCGTTAGTTTAAAAATCCGTGGCCAGAACAGAACATATAGGCTTACTAGTTTCTAAACATTCTTTTGTAAATCTAATTCTGTTTCTGTGTTTGTTGTTGTATTTCAGAGTCCTATGATCAGTACTGATTAGTAAATAAATGTTTTCTGCTAAGCATTTCTTTTATTTTCAACAGTGTGCATCTTTAATTCTTTATCTATCGTTTCATTTTCGTAATTTGATTCTAGTAGTCCATGTTATTCATTCGGCAAATTAGGTGGCGCTCATTTTAAAATTTTATTACTTAGAACTTTTATTATTAATAACCCAGTTCTTTCTTCACTGTTGTTTAGTCGGCTGCTAAGGGCCTGTTGAGAACGCTATACGTCCAACATGTCAAGTATGCTTTTTAGGATTGTAGTTTAATAATGTGCAATGCTTTCTGCAAGCTATTTCTTTTAGTTTCGAAACTGTCGCATTTTCGTCATTTGATGCTAATAGTCTAGATTATTCGCACGTGGCGCTCATTTTGAAAATAGATTATTCACAACTTTTATTATTTATAAACTAGTCCTTCCTTCGTTGTCGTTTAGCAGGCTGTTAATGCACTAGCAAGGTTTAATAATCAGCAATACATTACAGGTTAAATATTCACCTTTACCGTTAGAATAAAAAAAGAATAATACTTAAGCAACCTAGTATAACTACGTTCCTGGATTGTTTGTCAGCTTGTTTGACAGCCCGTTCTTTTGGTCAATTTACATGATTACATATGAAAATGGTTCGATTTGACATCTACTATTAGGAGCAATTCATTAGGTCTAAATGTTGCACTGCTATATTTATTCTCTCCTGTAAAAGGGTTTGCCATGTAACTGCTTGAATAATTACGTTTTATTAGCTAATTTTATCGAGGTTGTAACTAATTTCCCTTTTGAATTATTTAATTCCGATGAAAAGTATTAAATTTGTGATTCTTACATTTCTTATATCTCTTTTATTAATACAGAATAATGAAAATAATGAATACTCACCATTATAGAAAATGAAGAATATAAACATACCTGTAACAAAGAAAATGTATCATTAAATAAAGTTTAATTGTGCGTATGTTCGTCTTTAAGCATTGACCAATGGCCAACAGAGTAGTAATTGCAATATGGTACAAAGACAACAAAATAAATGGAAAATATCGTGTGCATTAAGCAAAACAGGGTCGTTTAAAAGGTATTTAATAGAGTATCAATAGGTGGGGTTTTAGGTGGCTTCGGGTAACCTATAGGAGATGCAATAGCCGCTTACAATAAAACATTTTATGGCGAGAAACAATATTCCATTTCGACCTATTCAACACTCTGCATTAAGCGCAATTTATATGCCACATTTTGTAAAGCAAATCTGCCTATTCGCATAAATATTTTAACACCTAACGGGTTTTACCGTACGGAGTAGCGCATGAAACCATTTTAGTCCGTCCAAAATAAATATGCGAACGCGAAATGTATGTATATGTATTCGCAGTAAACACAGGAAAACAAAAAAAAAATGCAGCGCACTCTAGAATTTGTCAATCGAACTATTTTTATGGAGTCATTTGTTCAATACTGGAAAGGTAAAATATAGTTCTCAGCACACTAACAAAAAGTATTAAATATTATAGAATATTTAAACTATTGTAACGTAAAAATCAATGTTACTAGATGATGGAACACGAAATAAATCGGAAAATTGATACATTTTAAAGCTTACAAAAAGCCTAAACGCTTGAACATTCACTAGCAAATTCCGACAAAATAATAAGATAATAATAAAATATGTATTTGTTCTGCAAATATTCTGTGCAATTACGGATGGGTATTGTTTTATTTAAAGGACAAAAGCCAATTTTTGATAAGACAATCCGTTAAATGTCAAACGGCCAGTAAGCAATTTTCATCAATAGTATATGAAACATATTTCTTAGGGAAGGAAGAAAAAACATATTTTTCTGACGTGACAGAATTCGAGTATGGAATTGAACCATGAAATAAAGGAAATAAAAAAACACCACGCAGATCAATGGAATTGTATCAATCACTTTATCTCGGTTTCCAGTAGAATTCCCATGCCGCAAAGGACGACAAAGAAGCGGAAAATGAAAAGTACATAAATGTTGTTTGATTTGTTCAAGCAACAAAATTTAAAAAATAATAAAAGACAAATGTGATGGTAGTAGAGGAATTACTAATTGCAAAAACAGTAATAGTAATTTTGTAACGCCATCCAAGGCTAAACTGCCACATAAATAGACTGATTAAGAATTTCCAAGATAAAAGTAATTGCCAAAACTATTAACATCGTACAAGCAAAATAAAAAAAGGATATTCGCAATTTAACACGCCACAAAAAATACATATGTGTATTGATTCACTAACACCAGATTCACGAAGATTAGATTCACTAACACTAGAACCGCCGCACCGGTCAATTTGACCGTCTTTCAATTTTAAAGTTTTTTTTCAACGGAATTAATTTTGATATGATCTTGAAATCATGTGACTTTTCCTAAATTTAGTTTGGCAATGCTCTCATAAAATTGTGAATATTTTGTAGAACTCCAAGCGGTGTTCTGGGAAATTTTACCTTAAACGGCCGCCTTGGTCAAATTGACCGGTACCTTAAAAAAAATATTTTAATAAACTTTATTTGTCAGATCTTTTTCTTGGTTGTAACATTTGAAAGAATTAAATATTTAGGCATGTACCGCATGTAAATATATACATAATTTCAAACATTTATTACATATAAAACAAGGCATATAACTGCATCAACCGATCAGAGCTTGTTCCTATTTGTTAGTACTTGTTGGTACTTGCTTCGACATGTTCAGCCTTGCCCTCGACAAAGAACCTGTTTCTACTTGTGCTCTTTTTAGTGTCGCACATGTGCAGACTTAAAAGATAATTCCCAATGGCAAGTAATATCTGTGAGTCAGCCTACTGCAGGCAGAAAAACCGAACCTAATATATTCAGGGACAATCCACGGTCAACAGGCTATGCAAAACAAAAAGTAACTGCAGAAAATGTGAGTAGTTTCTGGAGATTATTTATCGATGACTCGATGCTGAGACACATAAAACAGTGCACCGAGGCTGAAGCTAGAAGAGAACTAGACAGTCAAGACTGGCAAGTTTCTTTAGGAGATCTAGAATCCTTTATTGCCATTCTATACACACGTGGTGCTCAGGGTTCCAGTCACTTAGAATTAGATTCCTTGTGGTCTAAAAAGTTGGGAATATCGTTTTTTAGTCAAACGATGTCTAGAAACAAATTTAGAGAAATCATGCGATATCTCAGATTCGATCTCAAGTCTACAAGGAAAGAAAGATCGGAACATGGCAAGTTTGCTGTAGTGTCTGAAGTATGGCAAAAATTTGTTACAATTGTAAAATTTGTTATGTGCACGGAGAAAACATAACAATAGACGAACAACTTTTTCCTACAAAAGCAAGATGTCGATTTACACAATATATGTCCAATAAACCGGATAAGTTTGGCATTAGATTTTGGCTTGCTGTTGACACTGAAGCTAAATATGTGTTGAGTGCCTTCCCATAATTAGGAAAAGATGATGCGAGACCAGTAGGACAACCACTTCGTGAATACGTCGTTCTAAAATTATTAGAGCCTTACACCAAGGAAGAAATGTGACAACGGACAATTTTTTACCAAGTTTGAAACTTGCAAAGAAATTAGCAAAACTAAACACCACAATTGTTGGAACTGTGAACAGGTCGAGAAAAGAAATTCCCGAAGTAATCAAAAAAAGCAAAGGCTCTTTATATGAAACTGTTTTACTCACAAGTAAAGAAAATGTTTGAACTTTGACAGTGCATCAAGCCAAAATAAACAAAAATGTTCTCCTTCTAAGTACGCAACATCCAACAGTTTCGATTGATGCTGGTACAAAGAAAAAGCCAGAAACAGTTTCATACTATAATAGCACAAAATATGGCGTTGACGTAGATCAAATGGCCCGAAAATATAGCGTGAAGACACCCTCAAGAAGATGGCCAGTCCATGTTTTTTATAATATATTGGATCTTGCTGCAATCAATGCGTTTGCTGTATACAAAGACATCATTGGCAAAAAAATAAAACGTCGCGACTTCATTCTGCAATTGACAGAAGAACTCTCGCAACAATCCAATAACAACGAAGAAGACCCTCAGGAGGGAACATTGACTCAAAAATGCAACAAGAACTTACAGGCTGGATCAAAGGCAGATAAGCAATCTCGCAAAAGACGTACATGTCAAGAAAAGAAATGTGAAAATAAGACTTACGATAGATGTAAGAACTGTAACAAGAACATATGTGGAAAATGTGGATTTAAAGTAACTTATTGCAAAAATTGAAACAATATTTAAAATACCAAAGTTAAGTTAGACGTTATTTTTATATTTTGTGAATAAATATACACTGTTATGCAAACAAATTATGTTAATTAATAAAAACAGTCGAAACAAAATTGAGTTTTAATCACCGGTCAATTTGACCGGGGCGACGGTTCGAGGTATGAGGAATTCTTGGCGGTTCTACTGTTAAATACAAATTAACACCGTTTCACAAAAATTGCATTTGAAAAGAGAAAACCTCAAATTGTGACGTTTCAATATAAACTCTACGTCTATACGTTACACACACAAATCCCGCGTATTTTGAAATTACCAAACTGGACTTTTGCTTCGTATTTAGTGGAATATAAGCACTAAACAGTACTAAAAGAACATTTAGCCAAACCCGCGATGATACAACGGTATATACAAAAGGGGCTGGAGACACTGAGAAAGAGGTCAATGGAACGTTGGCGTTGAATGAGTGGATATATTGTACATAATTGCCTGAACGCATTATACGCAGCGCTAATGACTGCTCCGTTCGATGTTGTAATTTGTAACATCGCAGTAGGCATCTTCGAAATTCTTATACAGCATTTCGTTCAAGAAAAGGAACTAACCTGTTGCAACACCTTATTTTCCTCAAAAATATAAAAAAATGCGTAACGACAGCCTTAATTCCTTTCATAATGTTTTAGTCCACGTAAGCGATTCTGAACATTTTCCTTTAGAAACAGATTATTTTTAATCCAGCAGTTTAACGTAGATTTTTATAATACCGCTTTTAAGTTATGATAACAAGTCGTACCTTCTCTCAGGTAAATAGAACAGCAATCAATATAAATATGTGTAATATTCAAATGTAACATTTCAAATTGTTGGTCCTTTCATGTAAAAACAATATCTAAACGGGCTAATATCAAAGCAAGTGATCAGTTTGTAAGATGAAGTATCGCAGTCAATACATACAAGCTTCTTCGTAAGTTTGCTTAAACTAGCTGACACACAGCAAAAGCGTTGTAGAGACTTAGAAGTACCATTCTCATAATGTAAGTATGCATCAGTATAATAAATATACTCTTATGCATTTACACATATGTACAGTTCACAACAAAAGTCAGAAACAGATAGACAGTAACGAAAAGATTATTTGAGATCTTTTTCCATAAATTCATCCAATTTTACCGTCAGCTGCCTTTGCGCAGTAATGTTATCGTCAACTTTTTAAATAGCAATCCACATTTTTGTTCTAAAATTCAATATAAGTTTCCGGTTGGTATATGCCAACGAGGTTGGAGTAATGAAAACAGTTATTTACATTTACAAGTGAAATCCGCATAAACCAAAACATTATACCTCCCAGAGTGGGGATAAAACAGGATTCAAGTTTGCCGTTTCTAATTTCAATCTTCAGTTGACGATTACCGGCTTGCACCGCTAACTTTGCTATCGCATCATGTGGATTTAAACGTATTAAGACAATAAAAAATATTGATTTGGGGAGGAAAAGCCACATTTTTGTATAGAATCGGCCTTATGTTGGCCTCACGTTAGCATATAGCGGGTAGAGTGCGATGCTGCTTCTATTATTCCAATTTCTTTGGTATACACATAAGGAAAGAAAATGTCTAGCTATACGAAAAAGCGTACATACGGCAACGGTAAACGCGAATGAGTGATTCACCAAAAGCGGAGGAGTTTGCGACAGTCGACGGCTTACGGTTACCGATGTGTTAATTACGAGGTAGACTGCATTGTATGCGAAAGATCTTGTTTAGTAAGAATTTCTAGAGTATTTATTTTTCTGTTCTCTTATTTCATCAGAATCTGTTTTTATTTTCGTCTTTCGAATTTCTTATTAGTTTCTAGTCTAAGCCCCGTAGCAACAACAAAATAAATATGCGAAACTCTCATTTCCAGGCAACCATGACTTCAAATTATTTCCTGCGTTCTTGCACACACTAGATCGGATTCCACTCAATCCCCTCCTCGCTCTCTCGCCGTACATATATAAATATAGTTAATTTCACATTTTCCCAATGTGTATGTCATAAGTTGAGGAGTTGCCTACCGTCTGCAGAAAAGTAAAAATCAGATAGCGCTTGTAAACTCTTTTAAGTACGTTGATTCGATCTACGGATCAGTAAAAATCCGATAAAAATTCTCTCAGTTGCTACTAGTGCATTGTGCCAGAAAAAAATGTAACTATGTTAGTTATTAAACAATGCGTTGTCAGGATTACATTGAATGAAAATAACCTTTTCCGTTGAATTTTAATCCTTATTCTATTCTGAGAAAAGAGGTTTCGAGCGAAAATTACTATCTAAATAATTTCTAAAAAAGAAATCTGTATTAGATGTTGGTGAACAAAATGGGTTTTTGTTATGTAGAAAATATGGTGACGTCACAGACCACGAACAATTGATTGTAAAATTGAACAAAATTGTTGGAAAAAGTCCTCCAAAAAAAAAACAAAAATTGACGTATCGCAATGTTTTTCACAAATATTTTAAAAGCACTTTACTTTCACAATATAAACTACAAACAAATTGTATATTGGGCGTGTTTTTTATTTGTTAATATAAAAAAAGCGAACGTTAGATTAATATCACTTTGATTGCAGTACATTACTGAATGGAGTAAAAAATATATTAATACCAGGAAGCTAGATCTATGCACATCCACACTTTATACCCTAATCCTAATCACCGGAAAATAACTTGATTTATATCAAGTTATTTTCCGGTTCAATTTTATTAACGTTCGTGACATGACTTCGAACAAGTATGGCATTTTATGCGCAGTACGGAGGCCGCGTCGTTGTTTGTGAAACAACTCATAAATATTCAATCACTTTTAGATACTACCTGTCAGCAAATCTGATCAAAATTCCAACTTTTACGAAAATATCGAGTGCAAAGGAGTGCTTTGTATTATACCAGCGGAACGCTCAGGACCAGTCTGGAAAACTTTCCTCCATACTTAACTTTACAAACTAGTTAATTCGAACTTTCTATTATTCTCCTTCCATTCTTCGCATGTGATGGAATTTAGCGCGCATGATGAAAAAGTAAAATCCATTAGCAAAAGGTAATAATAAATGCGCAGAATTGTGGAGTATTAATAAAAAGGACATATGATGCATTATGTATTGAAATGAAAGACCGAGACCATAGAATATTATTTAACATCTGGCAACTAAAGGAAACCAAAAATATACAAGACAAACAGTGAACTAAGGAAGAGAACACAAAATACAGGAAATGGCGAAAAATAAGTAATTTTAATAAAAACTGAAAACTTTGAATTTAGGAAACTTCGTAGGAGTTATAAATTTCACCACAAAGTTCATCATGGCAACACTGATAGAAGTATTACCGTAAAAGTTACTGCCACTATAGGTGGTTAACCGTGACCACTAACAGTTGCAGCACTTTTCAGCACATGTAATTTAACATTCATTTATAAAGTTATTTTTACGTTGTAATCATAATCTTACAAGAGTGTGTAAATTTACGCAGTAATTTGCCATAACAAATGTAAAATTTTGAGGGAGTAACATTTCGCATTTTTCCAATTTTATATTTGACTGCGTATAATTCCAAAAGAATTATACACTATAAGTTGCAACTTACATCTTAGGTCTCCTTTCTTCAAATAAATTAAAGTATTTGCAAGTTACTTTCAGGGTCTTACCATAGATATTTAATTTGACTGAATTGGTGAGAGGGGAAGTTAAGTGGTATAAAGCGAGTAAATGAAATTTGAACTATAGTTGGATCTATAAACCTATATTTCGCTAAAAAAAAATAAAGTAGTTGTTGAAATAGCAAATTACTCAAACACACAACACTTTAAAATGTAACCCGTCGTTTAAATTCCTGATTATTGTTATAGAAACAAAACCGCACTATTAAGGATGTCAAATGGCAAATGATGCGCTAGGACGCGCGTACATATGTATTGAAGTGGTGTTTATTTACATCGTCGAGCACAGCTATCATTCGAGCACGTATAATGTATTCAGTATGGTCACTTGGTCAATGTGAAATTCTCTCTGGCACATAGTAGCTCTGTTTCGAAAGCTTCTACTCCCCCCGAGCCTCCGATCTTCGGAGTGTGGGTACTAAATATCTAATTTAAATCTAGCTAACGACAAATGTGGGGTAATGAGGACGAAACTAGTCTTCTGTACTATTTCTCCATTTCGTGAACTTTGAAAATCAATGGAATATCTTCCTACAATAAACAACAGTGTAAATTCAAAGATATTTCAAGCATAATTTCGTAAATTAAATATCTATCGTAATGATTCTTTTTAGAACGTCAGTGAAACTTATTACTGAACAGTTGTCGTTCAAATTTTAGGTCATAGAATATCATATTTCAGTCGTCCAGTCGCGTCACTACATCCATTCGATTATGTTACATTTAAAAATAACTTTATTCTTCAAAAATTCATCGTTAAATTATGTTTGGAAAGGAATCATCACAATTTGCTGGGGATAAAACAGTCGTCATCGAATAAAATGAAGGAGAAGAGGGACGTCAATTGATTTTCTGACTTTTGGTCAAGCTTTCATCGAGTTGACTTGTATTTGGGCTGCGGTCCCAGCTGAAAGTGTTAATATTTCGAACAGTAAAATAAATTCAAGATAGAAGTAAAGGTTGGTGGAAAGGGCTAGGCAGTTTTCCAGTAAATGTAATATAAACATAGAGTCTATATTGACATCATCGTAAAAATTCAGGTTAGTAGTCAATTTTAGTTTTCATTTCCTTTAAAAAAAAATAATTAATTTTCGAAAATCTAATTTTTTCAACAATTTACCATTTTTAAAACATTACAGTAGAGAAGACGTGTTTCTATTGTTATTCTTATCAAATAACAAAAAAACGTTTTACTAATTCAAAATTACGCTCAGGCTTGTTTCTAAGTTATGCGCAAATTCAAAATTTTGAATTTTGAAGGAAAATCAATTTCTCAATATCAATGTCCTTTGCAAAGAAAGTACACAGAAATTTAGTGTTTCACAGATATTGAAAAACTCCGTTGTAAAATTATATGATCACTACGTAAAAATTCACTCCTGATTGAAAATTAAATAGAAAAAAAGAAGTAAAATAATTTTTAAATATATTATTGCGTAATAAGACTAAACAAGTATGTAAATATTGCATAACTTTTTCAGTCAAGACTATAACATTATTAAAACTTGGATATCACAAACTGAATTCCCTAAAACATTTTTAAAACTACGAGGGTAAGTCAAATATTATCTACACCTTCGCCATCACAAGCTTTGAAGGTTATCGTAGTGGCGGCCGCTTACGCATACGTTGAGCTGGCGCCTCTGTTGTCATGTGTGCGGAATTTAATCACGATCGCGTCATTTGTTTGCTAGCTACAACAGCATAAGTATGTCAGCTCCGCTATTAGTTTGCACCAAAGAGGAACAACGAGCAGTGATCCGATTTTTGTGGTCAGAGGGTGTGAAAGGTGCTGAAATTCACCTGAAACTTTTGTAACAATACGGGGACAGTGCTCTATCTCGTAAAAGCGTTTTTTTGTGGATGGAAATGTTTCAAAGTGGCCACACGAGCGTAACACAATAAGAGGGAGCAGGACGGCCATCAACCTCGACCACCGACGACAACATTCAGCAAGCTCGAGAGATGATTACAGCAAATAGGCGAGTTACCATAGGTGACGTTGCATCTTCTTTAAACATCAGTCACGGTTCTCAAATTTCGTAAAGTGTGCGCGCGATGGGTACCACGACCGCTTAGCGCAGAAAACAAAACCAAACGTTTGGATATCTGCCAACACTTACTGGATCGCTTCAACGCGGAAGGCGACGCATTTTTTAAGCAGAATAGTGACCGTTGATGAAACGTGGGTTCATCACTACGAGCCCGAATCGAAACGCCAGAGTATGGAATGGAAACACCCAGGATCCCCTAGGAAGAAAAAATTCAAGACCTCGCCATCGGTTGAGAAGGTGATGCTAACCAGGTTTTGGGACGAAAAAGGCCCTATACTGGACGACTACTTGGACAGGGGGACTACCATAAATAGTGCGAGGTACAGTGATTTGTTGGCGAATAAGCTGAAACCAGCAATTCGAAACAAACGCCACGGTATACTCTCAAAGAATGTTTTGTTGTTGCAAGACAATGCCCGTCCGCACACGGCCCATAACACCACAGAAACTATCAACAGGTTGGGCTTTGAGACCTTGGAACAGACACAGATGTTCGGGATGCGGTGCAAAAGTGGCTTCACGACCGACCGAAAACCTTCTACCAAGAAGGCATACGGAAGCTTGTAGCTCGTTGGACCAAGTGCATTGCTAAAGGTGGAAACTATATCGAAAAATAATGTATCTGTTGTACACCTACCTTTGTTTAATACAGTTGTAGAACTAAAAGCGTAAGTAATTTTTGACTTACCCTCGTATTCAGGGTTATTTTAAATTTAGTAAATTAAGAGTACCAGCAGTTTGCCAATTTAACCAACATTGTAGAAACGGTAATAACGGATATAGTAGTGAAGTCTGAGATTTTTGGAAATTAACATGGTCGCTAAATAAATTGTGTTCCATATGTGCAGGCTGTCCAATCTTCTGGAATTGTAGGATTGTGTCTATTGTGTGAATGGTGATCGGTAAGCAGAGGATTTATTTTGGTATTTTAAATAGAACTCCCTGTAGTTTATTACGTTTTCAGTTTCTTCGTCTAGAAATAGACTAACGTAGTATGGGTTTCATATGTTTCATTCACGCAAATGTAGTGAGTTTCGTTTTTTGTCGTCATGGTAACCGGACTATATTAACACCAGAAACCTTTTGGATAACACCATTATAAAAGAAGAGTGATAGTAAGGAATGCGTAAACTACAGAGAGAGCTATCACACTAACAAACACTGTAGGGAAAGTATACGCAAGAATCCTGGAGACAAGACTGTGAGAAAAAGTGGAAGAACAATAGGAAGAAAGTCAGACAGGGTTTAGAAAAGAAAGAGGAGTTCAAGACCGAATCTTTATAATGAGGCAAATAAGCGAGAAGGCAATACGAACAAACAAGCAGGTACACGTGTGCTTCATAGATATGGAAAAGGCATTCGATGGCATAAAGAAAGAAAAGGCGTGGGAAGCCTTGGAAAAAAGAGGAATAGGACATGAATTATTAGAAAGTATAAAAAGCTTATTCGAGGAAACGAGCAGCTACGTACAAGTTAGAAATGAATGTTCTGAAAGATTTATAAGTAGAGCGGGACTGAAACAAGGATGCATACTGAGCCCATTGCTATTTAATGTCACATTAGACGAAATATTGAAAAGATGTAAAAATAGATTAAAGACGTACAACATCGAAAACTGGAAAATGGAAAATATAAGAATAACAGAATTGTGTTACGCAGACGATCTGGTAATAGTCGGGAAAAACGAAGCGGATTTACAACACAATATAAATATCCTGAATGAAGAGCTAGAAAAAAGTAATATGAAAATAAACATAAAAAAAAACCAAAAAAATGGTAATAGGAACAGCTAGAGAAAGACACCAAATTGAAATTGGAGGAGAAGCTGTAGAACAAGTAAAAAAATTCACTTACCTGGGAGCAATCATCAATGAAATGGAAACTATGGAGGGCGAAATTAACGAGAGAATTACGAAAGCGGGAAAAAACTTTTCAACATAATGAAAACGAAACTCCTCAACAACAAGGAAATACCGAAATAGGTAAAGGCCGAAGTAGTTAGAAAAGTCGTGAAACCAACCCTCACCTACGCCTGTGACAGCTGCAGAAATGAGATATCTAAGGAAAATACTAGGAAAGACGAGGAGAGATAGAATAATGAATGTGAAATACAGGGAGCAGTTGTACATAATACCAGTGGAAGAGACAGTACAACAACGACAACTGAAATGGATGGGATATGTGCAAAGAATGGGAGAAGACAGGCTAGTGAAAAAAATGTACGAAGCAAGAGAAAGCGGAAAACGAAGGAGAGGGAGACCGCGAAGAACGTGGAAGTAAGAGGGGCAGCGGAGAGAAGGGGAGTAAGGTGGGAAGAAATTCCAGGATTAGCCCAGAATAGGATAAAATGGAAAGAAATATGGATTAAACCAATGGGACTCAACTCCCACCAACCAACACCAAAAGGTACAAGTCCCAAGGATTAAGTAAGTAAGTAACCTTTTGGATGTAAATTCCAAATGCAAAGCTTACCTTTAAGTAGCTGCTTGGGCTCAAAATGTTGAATCAATAGTTTAAAAATGTCAACGTCAGTATCTTTTGCTTACTGTTGTCAGGGTAACCAAACAATACTAACACTAGAAACCGTTTGACTGCAATATCCAAATGCAGGACTCGTGTTTAACTGTAAGTATCTCTTTTACTTTCAATGTTAGACATACGCATCATTATACAAAAACGTTAGGGATATAAATTTTCTATACGGTGCTATATGCTGGTTTATTTCTCGATGGGAAAACCAAAATCAGGGTATCCCATTTAAAATAACAAGTAGGTGTCTGGTCCGTTACTTACTGATCACCTCTATATACGGAAATATTTTTGGAAGATACTCTACGATACCTATTATGCTATCAAAAAATGTTTTCATACTATTTACACAACAGGCGCAATTTAACAATTTCAGAAGGTTGGGACATCTTGTATAATAGATAACACCATAATGAAAAGATAGCTATTTACGGTATCGTTAGTGACTAAAGATGTTAAACGGATCAATTACTACATGCTGTTACAAATTGGTATTTCATTGAACGTACTTAAAAAAGTGAAACAAAAGTACAATCTCCCAAACGCAATGTTATAAACAGGGAACGACTTCAAAACAGTTAAGTAATAAAAATAAAACTAACGTCCAGATATAACTGGAAGCATTCAAAACATCCGGAGCTAGCAAATTATGTTATTGTACGTGCTGAACGACCTGGGTTATACAGGCATACCCAAAGTTATATCTAAATTAAAATCTGGCGTAAGGGAATCCGCGTCAATTAAATAAAACATTTGCGGAATGAGGCCAAACAAAATATATTTGGGGTTACTCGCAATTAAAAACCTACCAACGTTAACGTAAAAGATAATTTAAATAAAACTGGGGTAGAAGGTATTTCGAAGTAACTCTACCAGGCAGAAAAGAAATCTAGAGTAGTTTCAAACTCTAAAGCAAGATCCTCAAGGGATCAAATACTCTTAGTAAAACTTTTTGTGTCTACGAAAAATTGCTTATTCTTATGAATGATCTTCGAGAACCATGACTTTTCAACTTGAATCAATGGATTCCTAAGACATCGTTACGCTACTGTCGTCGTAAGCTTTCAAATAGTTTACCGTTATACCTGTATTGTCGCCGAACAGAAACACCGATGAATTAATTGGTTAATAAAGGAGGAGAGAATGAGTGAATATCGACCACGGAGTAAAACCAATCACATCGTTTTCGCCGTAACTAAATCAACAATTTTAGTTTTATAT
The DNA here is from genome assembly GCA_029619315.2 of Dynastes maya. NCBI lineage: Eukaryota > Metazoa > Arthropoda > Insecta > Coleoptera > Scarabaeidae > Dynastes > Dynastes maya. Next base: position 39,539,543 of record JAROYE020000004.1, read on the forward strand.
ATACAAATCTGCCCGCTCAACTAGATACACCTCCGTGTTGCGAAATCATCCGACTGCATCCGACGAACTCCAAGTAGGTGCGCGAGCAGTTTCAAATTTGACAGTTCGTAATAATGAATTACTCTAATTCGAATAAAACGTTAGAATTGAACAATTACATACGTATCATTAAAGTTTTAACGTCCTTATTACAAACTGTCAAATTCAAAACTATTTGCGCACCTACTCGGATTTTGTCGATTTTCATCGGGTGCAGTCGGATGATTTCACAACAGGAGGTGTATCTAGTTGAGCGGATTGATTTGTGTAAAGTCATTTAGTAATTAGTACAGACATGCAAACTAACATCAGCAATTAATATCGACACATGCAAACTAACGGTCATTATTGTAAATTGCATACATTTGACTATAAGTGTTGTAATTTTATAAACATTTTCAGTTTTCATAAGGTATGAGAGTTTCTATTCTGTGTACTCTATGGTTCTATCAGTAGTAGCGGTCGTCATCCCGACATCAAACATGTGTTAGCTCCTAACGACCATTATGCTCCTTCGCGTTTTATCTTTCACTAGTGTCAAGATAGATATATCGCCAGTTTGGTAAAAAGCAAACAAAGAAAATTACTATTTTCTGTTTTATTTTCTTTTATAACCTCACCTTCACCGTAGGATAATTACTCGCCACATTATTTTCTCATCCACTATTTCCAGATGTTTCCAACTTATATCCAGAAATCAGTCATCTTAATGTGAAGATGACATGAAACGGGAATTACAAGCGCTAACAGACAACAATGTAGATATTAGAAAAGTAGTCGCGTTGACTTCCAAGAACTCTTCTGTTATCAGCTGAAACCAGTGGAGCTGTCAAATTGCAAGACGATGAAGAAAATATTCAAGTAAAAGGAAAAATAATAAATGTTTGCTTATTTCTTCCATTAGCTTATTACCATTAGAATTTTAATGTTACACCTGCACCTGCATTTTGATAAAGTTACACGTCTAAATACCTTGGTCATTGCTTTATAAAAAAATATGATTTGTGAAGCTAATGATGACATGTTATCAACCAAAAGCTTTAAGGGATCGATATTCACCTCGCCTCCTCTAGCATCGATTTTAAATTAACTTATATATTAAGTAATGAATAGTATGAGCGCTATATCAAGTAATGAATTTCGCAGGTTAATCACCATACTTTACCAAAACCTTGTAACTAACGAGTAGAGTAACCTAAACTTGCGGACTCGCATAGGCGTCGGTATTACGGGTTAATATAAGAATACAAAAAATTCATAAAGAAACTAAACCGGTAGAGAAGCAGGCATGTAGTGTCGACCTTGAATATAAACCATGTTAAACCACGCTGAGAGAGATTTCGTTTTAGTACCGGTTGAGCTGCTGCATAGATTAGACGAACGGTCAAGGTTATGTACTTACGTGTCGCTTTTGAAAATATAGCTGGTGTTTTTTGTGTGTTGTAGTATTATACCAAGTACATAATTAGTGTATCGTTTCATATAGAACTAATATTTACATACCTAAGAAAGCAATGCCTCGTAATAGATTTGCTACTAATGTACATAAGTATGTGTCACTTTTTCCCCATTTAAAATATGACGGTAATGCAGTTTTTTGCTTAATATGCAATGCTCGTTTGGCTGCATTGGACAGAACTGATTGCCAGAGGCATCTCAATGGTATTAAGCATATGAGAAATGCAAGAACTGAAATACCTTATACACTATTCCTCATACATTTATTAATTATGTTTACCTCTTGTAATCTTCCGTTGTCGTTGGTGAGAAAAGCAGCTTTTAAAACGTTTTGGCGACAATACGTTCCAAGGTACCGATTACCCTTACAAACACAATTACATAATCATTTGCCGCGAATGAAAGAGATGCTAGAAAATGTGTGTAAACGCGATTTGTGTTCCAAAAAAATATGGATTACCGTGGATGAGACGACCGATATAAAGAAAAACAGTATTGTGAGTGTAATAGCTCGCGTTTTATCTAGCGAGAACACAGCATCTCGATATTTGTTAGCTTGCAAACGTGTTCAACAATGTACCGCGGAAAATATTCAAAAAGTGATAATGAACGCTTTGAAAAAATTTAAAATTGCCCAAGATCAAGTTGTGATGATTCTGACAGATAGTGCAGCAACGATGTTAAGTGTTGGGCGATTCTTAAAACATATATTTAATAACTTAATACATATAACCTGCGTGCTGCATGCTTTGCATTTAGTTGGTGACGTTGTTCGACAACATTACGGAAACGTTGATCGGATGATTGGAAGTACTAAAGCAGTGTTTCGTAAATCTCCTAAACGTTTAAAAGAATTTCGTAAATTTTGTCCAGGTATTCCAGAACCTCCTGAACCAATTTTAACGCGATGGGGTACTTGGCTAACAGCAGCTTCTTACTATTTGATCCATTTTCAACAAATTCAATCAGTTATAATGCGATTTAATCGGAATGAATCCAAAGCAATTAGAGAAAATCAAAGAGAATTTCAAATTCCTCAACTTTTAGAAGATTTAACAAACAATATGTACCAATTATACAGTATTACTAGATGCCATCAGAAAACTACAATGTACTGAATTGTCATTGCAGGAATCATTAGACATAGTGGAGACTGTAAAAAATAAATTACACACATTAAATGATACGCCAAGATTATGCGCTAGTCAAAAGTTGGCAGATGTTTTAAGGAAAAATCCCGATTTTAATACTTTAGAGGCCGTTTATAATAAGTGTAAGAATAGTGAACTTTTAAGTGATTTTGAAAAACAGTTTCTACATGCAAATGTAACTTCCTTAGATGTGGAGAGATCGTTTTCTATGTATAAGAATATTTTTTCTTGTCGACGCACAAGGTTTAAAGAAGTATCTGTGGAAACATATGTAATGATGCAAGTTTACAGTAACATAATTCACATCCTGATGCCTCTAATTTGTTGAATAATTAGCAAGTAAGCTTATTTATGAATTTTTCGTATTCTTATATTAACCCGTAATACCGACGCCTATGCGAGTCCGCAAGTTTTGGTTACTCTACCAATGAGCAATAATTTAGGAATGGTGCTAACGGTACTTCTAAATCCTTGTTTCAAAACTAATCAAAAATAAAACAATAAGCTTGGCAAGCATAAAATAAATAACATATAAAATACAATGGATTGAATCATTCGCTATAGGTTTATTTTTATTATTTATATATAAATCATAAAAGTCTGCTCCTCCATATAACCTCTACCTAATTTGACGTAAATTTCTTTAAAAAAGCAGCTATTACATGGCTCAAAACAAAAATTATGTTCAGGGGTATGGTACAATTTCAATGCGCTGTCAATATTAGCATAACTAAATCTTTAAGATCACTTGTCCAGCAACTTGAAAAATTTGAAAAGTAATAGTTGAAGAGATCAAAAAACTGGTACAACGTAATACAGGAATGCAATTGTAGTGTTCCAAATTAAAGTATTTACATCTGGATTTACAGTGTAAGGTATAATTTAAAATTCATAAACACACTTTCATTATACCTTCTTTTATGCATCAAAACGTCCTGAATAAAATGTACAAAAAGAAAGTCAGCCTATAAATGCTCTCGTGTATCCCTATAACCTTTTATTGACCATCTGATTTATATCATATCCTCCCAGGCCTCTAAAAGCACGTCTCTTTTTTTAGTAAATAGCTTTCTCTACTGCCGGCTATTTTTAGAGAAAAGCGAAAAAATTCTCAATCACCTGGTGAGAGTGATGATAGTATTCAGGTCCTCCATTGATATAGCGAAACCTGAAAGGACTATGGACCGGGCAAGAAGCGTGGAAAGGGCTTTCCACTTGGCGGTAAGGGCCCCCAATTGGCGTTACAGGATCCGAAGACCTTCCAGGTCTTTCGCACCAATGCGATGGGCCTGCAGCCGCACCGTAGTGGGAATGCGGCTGAGGGATCCATCCTGGACCCTGCGGATCCAGGACTCCGGTAACACCTTCGGAAGGACACCACTTTCACGAAAACTCCGTTTATTTAATTGCGAAACGGGTAGAATGATTGGAATGCGGCCTACATCATAATCACAAGATTTTATATGTACTTCACTTGGCGAAACTTGAAACTTATGTCACAGGTAAAATAGCAATTGAAACGCTAGATGATGGATGAAACTGCCAAAACCGCACAACGTGCTAACATGCATCGGTCGGAACGATTGCGTGGGTTCCGCTATGTACTACTGTGTTTGAGTTTTGAAAGAGTAGGAGGGATGCTTGTTGGTTGGTCCGGATGTTGCGTCAGCCGACCGTTTCAAATGGCGTACCGTAGCACACTGGATGCTTACCGAGGAACGAGAAGAAACAGCGCAACAGCGGTGCGCGTCTACACGTTGCCAAGCGACCGGACGGATTTTCATTGCGCCCCAGATCAGGTTTTCTTTCATTTACACTTTCATTGGCGTGTGTACACATGTATATGATATTTCGTTTCCAAGCCCTCTTTCTTTCTGTGAACAAGGTAAATCGCTATCATCATTGGCCACTGTAAATCCTCTTTTATAACTCGAAATTTTAAAACAAAATTTTTTGAGGGACAGTTTTTCAATAAGAATTTGTTTAAAAATAATGTATTTAACATCGTATCGTCAGGTAATAGGACAAAAATATTTAAATAAGTCAGCAAAAAAATAAGATCACTACAAACTAAAATCACCACCACATTACAATTTAACATAAGGCTTATAATAATACATTTTCTGGGAAAAGTAACGAATATGCAAGAACCTAAACCCGACAACCTTGTCAGTTTAAGCTATTTATGAAAATGTAATGTGGCATTTTCAAATCATGCTTTTGTAATTTACATCGTTACAGCAATTACATCAATGTTATCAAGTTTATTTTTCCTTTTTTGTCTCATGTGTGAAAACTAGACATCGAAAAAAGATGTTCCTAAACATTTTCTTGTTAAACAAGCTTAGGGGAAGACAGCTATCTAAAACGTCTTGTTGATTGTTCGCTTCAATATTTATTGCAAGAATATTGAAAATCTTTTGTTTTGATATTTGTTCCTCAGTGTGTGGAATGTACTTTAGTTATTTGGGGAATTGTGCTTCTATTTTTCATTAAGTATATCTTCGTTTTTAAAATAAATATAGAAAAATGTTTCAGCTAAGATTCAAATTTACTTTGTCACTATATTATTTTCACCTTGACAACAAATAACATATTTGGCAATTTCTTTAAATCTATTTATCGTTTTCGTGATGTATAGGTGTCCCAAGCTAAATATTAAACATTTACGCATTGTAGTTCAAACTGTTGAAGCAGTGATAGTGACTGAGCTACAATGTCTTTACTACATACACGTAAAATTATACACAAATATATACAACTTTGAGTATAATCTCAAATTACATATAAAATAATCACTTTGCAAAAGCTAAACTGGGCAAAACGAAGAAAAAAATTGAGCTTCATAAAAAAGGCGTGAATAATATCTAAAAAAACGATCAGCATTTATCAAGCTACGTTTTAAATTAAAAAAAGGAACACTTAACCTCAGGATAATAGCAATATGCATGCTAATTTTTTCCAAGGCGCTTAAAGATACGAGGAGGTTGACGGGTAGGTCAAGACGTCAAATTTTCCCTAGTTTGGTGGAAAGTATAAAGTATACCGAATGAAGAAAAAATAAATTACCTAAGAAAAAATTAATGTTGCAGGATGATTAAATATTTGCCTTGCATGCGGGATATTACAAGCTATTTGCAAGGACGTGACATAGTGGTGCCGTTAAAGTTAATGTTCGAGAGCCGTTTGGCGTGCAGATAAATGCCTTGTCATTCGTCTCGTTATACGAGTACATCACTCGATAAATTTCAAATGGTAATGAGGAGCAATTGCAAAGGGCTTAGAGGCACATGGAGCACCGCGGTAGATATACATCAGACGTGCAATGAAATAGAAAACTAGTAACAAATACCTACTTCATTAATGTATAAGCGTTTAAGTTCTAAGCTATATATGCATCTACCATACTAGCAGAGATGTACGTATGTATCTATATGGATTAATTACAGAAATATTCTTTTATGTAAATTTTCATTAAAAAAGGCTTTTTCACGATATTTATGGATTATTAATTTGTTTGTATTTGCAAATGTATCGCTGTTGTTAGCGAAATTTTGTAATTTTATTTTGTAGCAAACTAATACAGTACAAAATTTAGTTATTTATAACAGAAATTTGGTATATTTCGGCGTCAAACTTGGAATAATTTAAGTCGGTTTAAAATAGCGCGCATGCTCAGTTCGGAATTTCTGTTATGTAGTAGGAACTAGAGCCCCTGAAAATTTATAAACTTGCAACTGTTACCACCAACAAGAATGGTAAGGAGCTCTGAATTTTATTGTGAATTAACATCATTGTCATCCATTGGCTGTTCCCAGTGTTGCTAAACTGGCGACTTTTTTAAGAATACCTGATTTTAACGATTATTTTGAAAATTGTTTTAAGGTTGTCAGCATATAATTTAAAGGAGGATCTTATGATAATGAGGTTACTGTTTATAGACTAGAGGTGCAATTTGGAAGTTGGGTTATTGTTGAACGCAGTAAGAATAAGAACTAAGGATACGTTTCCTCGAATTTACTGAAGTTCCCTTTTATATATATTTTTTAATTTTACACTACGGATCTATAGCAGAAATCTACATTATATTTTAGTTTGTTTAACTACAAGATCTATGTATTTAAAAGACCGACAATTTTGTGCGAAATTTAACGATTTTTTCATTCGCCAGTTTACATGTTTACAAGTTAGGAAAAGCAATACATTGCTCGTTTGTTATCATCGTTACGATAAACTTTCTTCCTTACCAACTCAATCAAAACAGACAACTGCTTGCTAATTAAAAATTAAAAAAGAAAAGGCAATTGCGGACTCAAAAGTGACTTGTGGTATTAACTAAGCACGGTGTCGGTCAATAATTCTGCCTATGATAGCTGTGACCGGGGTTTAACAAAAGAAACAAAAAAGAAAGTAATAATAACTAGAGCGGGCCAAATTGCGCCATCCAACAGAATCGGAATCAGGCGCAACGGCCGCTTATTGTAAATAGCGTATATGTGAGTCACAGCAGATATGTGATATTTCGAAATTAATACACAAGAGTAAAAAAATAAAAGCTGACGCAATAATAATGTTTAGTAATTAGAGCGGATATATATATATGTACACGCTGAGGTGTTTTTATTTTCATTATGATTTTTATTGATTGAAAACGGTATGCGTTGTAAATGGGATGTAATAAGGAAATAACTGAGAAACTGAACGCTTTTTTATTCTGTTGTACTTAATAATGTAACTGTAAATAAAGATATAAAAATAAATTCTATCCTTCTTATAATCGGATAGGCTTGTTTAAAAGTTGCACCATCAGATAGTTTCCACATTTGCCTCGGTGAAGGATGTTCGCCGAGACGAAAATGTCTTATATTTCGAAAACGACCGTTCCACGTCTACCGAAGTAAGACAGGCGTAATTAAAATAATCTTTAGACTTAGTCAAGGAATCTGCAGATGCCCCATCGCACATTTGTCTTAATCTCGTGTAGTCCGATTCTTTTTTAAAACACTATCGAACTTAGCTATAACTCGTCCACTTGTTGCATCGTTTATACTGTGTAACAATGTACTAACTTCGTCCACGACTTGCACTGATTCTACCAACGACAATCCGTTATTTTGCAAATTTTCTATCGCGTCTACTAACCCTTGTGTAATTGTTGCTAATATTCATTAGATGGTTTCAACAGAAATATCGAGAAATCCCTTCTGGCTCATCTAATAGCTCTACTTCGGCAGGACGAATTGCAAAATACAGGATTTGACTTCTTGAAAATGTTCATTAATAAAAGCGGCTTTTAACCACGTTCCCCAACGCGTAAGAATGGCTGTGGTGGTTCTCGAATACCAGGGCATAACCTGTGGAATGCCCTAGTCCTCTTAGGACTTTTGAGAAACACTTTTTTGTGTTTGCTATTAATGCATCACCTCGGTAACACTCTCGAATAGTTTGTGCCACAAGATGTAAAGCATGGACTTTACACGTAACATGTAAAAGTCCTTCACACTTTTCTTTAAGGGAACGGCCTACACTACACATTGTTGCTGCACCATCGCTCATGAACAACAACAGTTGACTGGTTGACACTTGAAATTCTTGTAACGTTCTGCTGCCTAATAGAATTGCAAAATTTGGTTTAATAGGATCTAATACGCGCACTATTATATTCAAAATAGATTTTTTTTTGCAATCTGTCGTCTCATCAAGACATAGCCACAGCTGTTTATCTTTTATCGGCTTTATTCGATTTTCAATGTCCTCACGTATTCGTGGAATATCTCTCCGTAACGCTGTCCGAATGGTAGTATCCACTCGGTTTGTATGTACCCCAGAATTTTCGAAATGCTTTTTTTATCAAGTATACGAAGTGGATAGACCACATACCATAACATTTAAAGCAATTCTAATTGAAATTGACGTTGTTGTGACACACCATTTCTTTTATTTCTGTGGTGTGCGCTGTTTATATTCTTTCACAATCACGTTGCTCCAGCACAGTAAGTTTTTTTTACAAACTTTACAGAAAATTGTACTCCCATTGTAGTGTAAAATCCACAAATTCACTAAGAAATTTATAACTTTCGTAGTAATGGCCGTTATTTTTAATAGTTTACGTTAGACATAATCACTAAAGCGAGCACACCGACGCTTGTTTCTAGTAATGCCACGAAGTGGTGCAAACGTAACATCTACAGACTGTCATTTGTTGATGAATAAGCGCGTCATCCGTAAATGAATAAGCGCGCTGTTAGTTCGTAGCCGTCGATGAATGAACTTTTTTTGTAGTGCCCACTGTGAACAACGCCTATTTATCAACGAACACCCAAACTGCAGGTGTATATTTGCGCGTCTTCACGACGTAATAGACAGTGGTTTTGGTCCTCGTCCTAATAATTACATATTTAAATTACCTATGTTTACATACATATATGCCCGGCAGCCTGATTGCGAACCTGGCGCGTGGCGCTCTTGGCCTGCTCTAATAATAACTAACTTTTATTTACACGATTAAGTCAAAATAAAATCCTTCAAATAATAAAATAAAATCGTTTTCGGTGTTTGTACAAAGTTCTAACAAAATTCCCAATTTTTTTCGATTTTCGGTTATCGATAATAAAATATGCGGGCTTAAACGGATATCGGTCATCAATGTTACAGAAAAGTCACCTCAAGGCCGGCCAAATGTGGAACGTTGACAGATTTCATCCAACTTAGCAAAAGTCAGCTTTAAGGCACCCATTGGCGGTATATGAATGGATTCTGTCAACCTTGCAAAAGTCAGCTCTAGGCCGTCCAAATGCGCCGTCTGGAGAGACAGTTCTTTCTGCCCAGTTCGAGACTCCTCCAGTAAAGATCATGCTATGAAATTTTTCACGGCTTGTATACCCGAATTTTATGTGACGTATCGTTTCTTGTTCGCGACGTATCCCTGTCTTGCACGTAACGCGTACAAGCAAAACAGTGTCAAAATACATCGTTGCACAAATTCCAGATTAAATGGATTTACATAACATATGCACTAAACCTTAAAAGGAAATAATATACACAAGATACACTCTTACTTAAAATAATCGACAATGGTATTGCAAAATTAATTACCAAAATAAAAGTTTAAAAAGTTGATACATGATCTAAAAACTGACTACAAAAGATGAACATATAATTTTACATACACTTCCAGTCAATGATCATTGAGGCGAAAGTAAAAGATACCATTTACTTTACTATTAGTAAATTAATATAATTTAAACTATACAATTTCTTTCCCAATCAGGTTATATCTAGCTTCGACGACGAAACGCACTGAAGTGAGAATTAATCACTGATTATTATATCTAACTTTTTAAAAAGATACATTACTTAGTAATTTGGTAGTACACCAGTTATTGCAATCTCCAATCCTTTTCGCTGTTACCGAGTATTAAGCCTAGTATTCTAAGAATCCAAAATTTATGCTTCGACACAATAGCATTTTCAATACGTACTAACGAGTGCTTAGTAATTATGTAATAATTGAACTCTTACGGGATAAGATTTAACCGAGATAAGCGATTGTTTTAGTAGAGTAGACTAATTAAATTGAAATCACTAAGCTAATTGCAATCTAGCTTCAATCCCAAGATGACAGTAAACCTATGAGCACAGTATAGCATTAAACTTCAATTTGCAATTAAGAATAGTAAAATTAATCTTATATAATATAATGAAATGCACCAAAAACGCCTTTACTGTGCAATAAACCATCCGCGTCTTTTGATTAGAGAACATCGTAGTCATGTGATAGTCTTTGATAAAAAACTGATATTTATGAATGTCAACCAGTTAGGAACTATTACTAATCACTAGTGAACGGCAAAATCGTAGGGGATATGACTCAGAGCCGCGCATCGTAAACTTGATACAGAGACGCATTAACAAGGGAACACCGGCAACCCGGACTCCCTAAAAAAATTGAAATTTTGTGAATTTGTAGAGGGGTCCAATGTAAGATCATTGCGTGTATTCGTTTCTACGAAATCCTCCGTATGTGGAGTTGAGGGCGCTCTAATGAAAATACTACCCCTTGAAATTTGTGCTAATATCTCAAAAAGTATTAGACATTCAAAAAAAGTTAAGACAGGTTTTCAATTGTTTAAAGAGGACGAAATTTAGCATAATCGTCGTTTCAAAATTTATTAATTTCAATAGAGAAACTACCTCCACCCCAACTTTTTTTAACTTTTTCTAATTTTTAGATACCGCAAATGAGGGACTGTTTCATGCATAATTCAACGATATACATTACTGTCATTTAATTTTATTCAACATAATAATTAGTAATAATGGTAATCTAAAAAGAAACGTTCAAAACACAAATATTGGCTTACACAAACAGCAATGTACGAGAGCAGGTTTTCCACAAAGTACACAGTGGCGTGGATTGTGCAGCTTTAGCAAAGCAGAAATTTACTGGATCTTCAAAGGCATTTGTTTTCAAAGTACATTGTGCAATGTATTCACTTTTGTACCAAGAATACTTAAAAACGTCAAAAAATCTCGGAAACGAAAACTGATTGTGGGTTAGGGACTGTAACTTGATAATAGTATTTGTATGGTGCAAATTTATATCGTGGCCCATCAAAATAACTTGGTCGGAAAAAGTTCTCACAAAATTTTTCCATAACTTAAAACCATACACGTCTAATGGTTGAATCATCGCAGTTGTCTTCTTTGGAATCGTCAAAATACTTACATTTTTATCTTTTGGCGTTAATGTATGCAGTTCTGTTGGACAATGTCCACTCCATGAATCTAGTAGTAGCAAATTGTTGGCACCAGCATTTGGCAAGAAAACATCTGTATACCATGTTTTGAAATGCGCAGACGTTAATTTTCCTGATGCAGAGGCAGATATGTATATATTAATTGGGCGAAAGAGTGTTTCCTGTACGCGAGGGCCTAAAGTACCGCTTGCCTCTTTCAAAACTAGAAATAGTGGAGATAATAATCTTCCTTTCACTAGATGCCTTTAAACATATTTTTCTAACAAGAAGCCCTGTGGTTTCGATAAATTGCTTTAAAAAAGCGCAATTACAATTACAATTATTTCAAAAGTGTTATCTCATTTTCGTTCATTTACATACATATGTGGTACATCCGTATACGTTTAACATAAAATAATTTTTTTTTGGATTTAAAGGTAGAACTTAATGACAAAGATGTATATAGTTGAATTCTGTATGAAACGACCCCTTATTTGCGCTACCTAAAAATTAAGAAGCCTTCAAATAGGTTGGGGTGGGGGTAGTTTTTCCGTTCAAATTAATAAATTTTGAAATGTCGATTATGCTATCGTTTAGTCGTCTTTATATAATTGAAAACCTGTCTTAACAATTTTTAAATATCTCTAATAGTTTTCAAGATATTAGCACAAATTTCAAGAGGTAGTATTTTCATTAGAACCCCTTCCACTCCATATACGGAGGATTCCGCAGAAACGGATGCGTGCAATGATCTTACATTGGATCGCCCTACAAATTCACAAAGTTTCAATTTTTTTGGGGAGTCCGGGTTGCCGGTGTTTCCTTGTAAGCATATGTTACTTCACACGCAAAGTTTTTATAAATGTATTTAAACGAAATTCATGTATTAATTATAAATCGAAATAGAAGATATGTACATATGTAATAAATTTGTTTCAAGTAGGAAATATGAGAAAGGAGTTAACCATTACCACAAGAGACTTTTCTATATTTTCTGCAGTAAAACGAATTCTTTTTGAAGTTAGTACGTCTTTCAGTATTGGAAACGTTCTTTCAACTTCAGAACGGGTAGCAAAAGCAAAATATGATACAAGAGAGTTATATTTTATACATACACAGTGGTACCTCTATTTGCGATAGTATCTTGTTACGGAATTTTCGGGTTACAGAAGAAAATTTTGATGAATTTTTGTTTCCAAAATCGAAAGGTGCTCCCGGATACAAAACGCGACTTACAACTTTTACATTCAGCAGAATTTCCGCGCGACTCGTGTACATGCTAGAAAGAGATAGTTATGTACCATGTAATGCAATTGTTTGTGTGGTTAACTTCCTACTATTTCACCGCTTCGCATCTGACTTGAATTCATAGTTAATATTATTCTTACCTTATCCGAAAATCCTTCTATCTTTGTGTAAAATCGCGTCGCTAATATATATGAAAAAGCCACCCCACCCTATCTTCTCTACGTTAAAAAGAGTCCTTATTAAGAGTAGTGTGTGAAAGTGAAGTTATTTCTTTTTAATTTAAATCATAAGAGCTTTTATCGATTTCTCTACGAAACATTATTTTATTATTTTTGTTCAATTGTATTTAAAATGCATAAAATGAATTTGTGATTATTTTTTTTTTTTAGTTATGGGAACGGATTATTTCTATTTCCTGTATTCCTTATAAAAATATTTGATTCCAGTTACGAAATTTCAGATTACGAAATTTTTTGGGAACCAATTAATTCTGTAAACCGAGGTACCACTGTATTTGAATTTCGTATTTCTCCTATAAACGATTGGTATAGGGTATGTAAATCGGGGTTTCTGCTGAAAACTACATCAACTTTTCGAATCACATTTCCAATATCACCGGGAATACTTTTGAATTCATTGATTGCCGTTTAATGTATTGAATCCGTCCCTCAATTGTATATTTCGACATTGGAAGTTTTGTAACGTCGCTGTTAAGCATTTAAAATGGAAAATAAATACCTTAAAGGCGCAATAACAAAGTAAAGAAATGATATAGTAAATATATCTTGAATAATTTGAGGAGAGAGCTCGATGTGAATACTACGACTACGTACTACCATTCACTGATTCCTGGATCTTGAAATAATCACCGCGTACATTACATGCTCTGCACACGGCTCTGCTGCGGCTGACGTTATCTCATATAATTCTGCCGTTCTCTGCTAATCACACGTCTTTACTACAAAATATTTTACTGTACTATACTCTCAGTTACTCTATCACCATCTTCAAGTGTACTGCAGCAGCTCGGCAAATTCAAAGTCACATACGCTTTAATCTTGCTAATCATATAAAATTCTAGCGTCTTCTTTTACCACAACCTATTATTTTACACCGTCACTCGCCATTAATCGATCGCAAGTCCGTAGCCTCTTCTGCTGGGTCGCAGCGACGTCATTAATGGTAGTTGGTTAGCCGTCATTAAAGCGATTCACCCGGACGATTGTGTCAATGTGCGTACTACCTGCTGCCAACGCCAACGTATCGCGGTTATCGCCATCGAGCGTTTCCGTCTATGCCGCCTCGTCGACGAGTTAAAATTATGCGGACGCGCTGTTGGTTTCTAAAGCACTTTCGGAACCTCATGTGAAGACTACCTCGCCTCATCATAACCAACCTAGCAATTATCGTTGGTGGTTATCACGTTGCGATCCATTAGCAATGCACTTTGTCGCAGGAAATAGACTTCGTAAAAGTTTGAACGTAAAAACAAGCGGGAATTACGCCGATTTATAAAACTCTCTTAATGATAGATTGTACGGCTCCTACTCGAAGGAGAGAATGTACTCTTAATTTTAATGCACTTCTAGTCCAGCTAGCAGGTACAATGATACATGAATCGAAAGAGCCCACTTTTGTCCATCAGTGCGGCTGAAAACAACAGGGTGGTTGCATTTGATTTTATCAGTTATGACTAACGCTGGCCACGAGCGATACCGCGCATCGGCGTAGAATCAGTTCGGACCGAGAGGAACGGTAGTATTACTTCGTCTGCGGAGCAGTACGGACATTTTCGCTGCCGGTCATTTGCGCAATTGTTTATCTGTCCTAGAAAAATTATGATTTCGTCAGCAAAACGACCGCGGTCGGACAAACTTCGAAAATTTCTTGCAGAAATTCCAGACTTAATATATGAAGGTGTTAAATTAAATGTGTAATCTGTAAAATCCCGTTGATGTGTTGGTCCAGACAACATTGTCTACGACACGTAAATAGTGAAAAGCATGTCTCAAAAAGAAATTGCGCACGAGACAATGAAAAATTTATATTTAATTTATGCGTTGCGTTTATCGCATGTAATATACCGTTTAATTTACTAGACAAGGAACCATTTATCTGCGTTTGGAATAACTATTCGGAGTGCAAATTACCAAGTCGAACATCGTTACGAAGAATTGTGCCATCTGCGCGCAAACATATTGAACAAAAAATAAAATCGGAGTTGAAAGATCAAAAATTGTGGTTATGTGTCGACGAAACAACAGATCGGAAGAAACATTCTGTTCTTAATGTAATGGCACGCAAATTGGAACCTCATCAATCGGCACCTTCAATTCTATTAGTCTCCAAACGAATACAACAGTGTACTGCCGAAGTAATTTCAAAGTTAGTGTTAAATACATTGGACAAGTTTGAACTTTCAACAAACCAACTCTTGATGTTAGTGAGTGATGGTGCTGCAAACATGCTTTCTGTAGGCCGGTCTCTTAAAAAGCATTCTGCTAATTTGTTACACATTACGTGTAAAATTCATGCTCTCAATCTTGTGGCAGATAGTATCAGAAAATGTTATCCTGAGGTAGACGCTTTAATAGCGCATACCAAAGCAGTATTTGTCAAATCACCGAAAAGTATTCGCGAATTTCACAGACTGTGCCCCCGTATACCAGAGCCACCAGAACCTATTCTAACTCGTTGGGGAACATGGTTGCAGGCCGCGTTTTATTATCATAAATATTTTGACAATATTAAGAACGTGGTTTTACAATTCGATACAAAGGAAGCTGCCGCTATCCAGAAAAGCCAGTCGAAATTTCAAGATAGTCAGGATAAAATGGATTTAAAAATCATTCACGACAATTACTTCGGGCTAGCAGATGCAATAGAAAAATTACAAAATCCTGCGGTGCCGTTAGAAGAATCTCTACAAATAGTGCAACATGTTCACGCACAGCTATGCGCGATTGAAGACGCAAAAAATGTTTCTGTTCTAGAAAAATTTCAAAGTGTTTTTGAGAAAAATTCTGATTTTGGCACATTAAGACACATTTATGAAGGTGCGTCAACAGAATCGGTAAGTTATTTGAAAGATTATTTACTTACGCAAATATTACGTCACTAGATGTAGAACGTTCGTTCTCTGCATATAATCGCATTTTTTCCTCATGCCGTACTAGTTTTGCCGAAACAACAGTTGAAACATATCTAATGTTACAGATATTTAACAGACATTATTCACTTTGTGATTTCACGGAGGACTCTTAAAATGGTAAGTGTTTGAGCACGTGTTATTTAATTTTTATTTAAAAGATGAGCGAAATTATTTGCGGCAGCAAACATCTCTATTAGCAGAATAACTCTAGTGGAACGCGAGGCCTGGTCGACTCTACGCTACTGCGCGGTACCGCTCGTGGCCAGCTTTAGTTATGACGGAAAGAATTCGATCCTACAGGAGCAGATAATTCCTGAAATAAATCCCTGTTTGAGGACGATTATTCAAGTACTAGATTGTGGGGGAATAGTGTTAAAAGTGTGAAAAACAATTGTTAACATGCTTTGGGACATAGACAACAAAATCTCGAAAACATACACGGGCAAGTTTTGTGACGTTGCAGCACCGTAGGCATAGTCCTGCTAGACGTATCGCGCCACAAGGAGAGTGAATCCTTCCAACAGAGAAAAAAGGAATTGGTTATTAGTTTAATAAGTGAATCAATGAGACTAAAATCAATATTGTCGTTGAATGGTTGTTTTAAAAGATCGGTTATAAAGTTAGTAAAAAAATTATTGAAACTATCAGATGTGTCGTGTATAAATAAATTATAGTCGGGTAGCGTTACGTTTAAAATCTTCTCCAATGACGATAAGTTTCTTTTCGAAACAAAGAAGGTTCAATAAAAAATGCAGCATATCAAGAAATATCGTAAAGTCAGATTGTGTAATACGATAAAGAGCAATAAAAATTATATTAGTGTTGGCTTTATACTCAACAGCACAGCACTCAACTACATTTAAAACAGAGGCACTATCAATATAATTTCTAATTGTAACATTGATAGATTTCTTTGAGTAAATAGCAACACCGCCATGACGTCCAAACGGACGGCAAACGTACGACTTTAATAGGAAATCTTTCAATACAATCTGTTTCAATTGTAGTTCCGACTGCCAATGTTCCGTCGACATAAGTAAATCGACATTACATCAAGTTAATATTACTTCTAAAGGTAAAATTTTATTACTAACACAGTACATATTTTGATGCATATATTAATATTTTTTAAGTTTCTTACAAAAATTGAAGAACTAGCATTTATTTCGTTTCTAGGTGTTTTACTAGCCTGTTTAAAAAAGGAACACACGAACATATAACGGCCAAGTGTTGGAAGTTGTTACGAGCTCCTTGTAGATGGCGAGTACGGAAAGTTTAAAAGAAGAATATTCGTCCGGACGCTTGGCAACCATCTTCTCATACTTCACACCATCAATGGATTTTTCTGTTAAATAGTTGATCACGTCTATTTCTGTAACATTGGGTTCTAAACCTGTTACGTGGAAGTGAGAGAACTGGGGTAGCACCTTTTACTGAAGAACTATCGGCACTACCGTAAGTGGTGTTCGAGATTTTCTTTCGTTTAAATTTCCTCTCCATCGGTTTCCATTGTTCGGATCCAGTTTCGATGATTTTCTTCGAATTTGATACATGGGACATATTGTTGTTTTGTGTAGCACCGTTTTTAGATGCCTTTACTTTATTAGCAAAAGTACTTGGTTTATTGGCAACGTGCGCCATTCGCATTCTTTGGTATGGTACTATGGAGTTTGTAACTAGATGTTATATTATCCTTCATTTGAACGCTTGTTAACAACCCAATCAATTCAATATTAGATTGCCTTAAGATTTCGACTTCGGTTTTTAAGGCACCAATCTCCTGTTTTAAAACAGAAACTTCGTTGTTAACAATCGTCTTTAGTATGTGCTGAAACTCGACACTTTACATGAAAGATATGATATCATTAGCTTTATCACAATTTGAACGTAAATTGGGACCCATCATAGCTAACCACCTAACTGTTACAAGTTATTAATTATTACAAATTGCAGCTTCAATTTCACGATGTGAACCTCGTGTCTGCGAGCTACCAGCAGGTAGACAGTTCTAGGAACTCCTGGCGTTCTCTCTACACGTCCGGTCACCGCAACATCTGTACTGCAACTTAAAACCAAAAAGCACTCCATTGCAACACATTTTAATTCTAGTACGTACATAGCGCACGGACATCTCTAAGGAATTATGATTAAACCAAGACCGAAGTCTATTTAACAATAACTGCCCATTTAAGTGATTTTGCATTATCACCGCTTGAGCGGTATTTCTCTTGTTCTACTCGGACATAGATGAATATTGGATTAAATTAGGTCACGTGATTCCGATCTTTTGCATTACGCTCTCTAGCATCCGTCTCCGGAATAATGGTCCTATCTGGGATGTTCGAGAACTAAAGTGAATCCTGTCATTTTTGTTAATGATGGATATGGCTAGGACGATTGTGCTTCAATAAGCTTCTTTGCTTTATGCGACGTAGTCGCAGTATAAATGAAATTAATGAAATAGTATAGTTTCTTTTTTTCAAGTATAGAAAAGCACTAATTGTTGCATTCTTTTCAACAGAAATTGAAGAAAAATAATTGTGTTTCTATAGAACGATATTTACTAAAACTAGTAAAATATCACTAGTTGCAGTATAACATTTCTGGTAACATGTAGTAATTTAAACGATTTGTTAGTAATTTTGTTTGTTACAATAATAAAATAAAAATTTGTTCGTTTTTTTACTTTTCTCCTTCCATCATATAATTAACTGATATCATAATGCCGAAAAAATGCTTTAACGTTAAAATAAAGTAAATTTACACTTCTATTAAAATTAATAAATATGATAAATACCAAAGCTGCACCTGGACAATGCGAACATTTTGCGAAAAATGCGATGGTGGCTAACAATAAGAAGATGCATACATAATGTCCAATCATTGCCAAAGAGTGAAGACTACCTAATTTCATACACAAGGTTCCACATGTATTTGTAAGGACCCCTAAGGACTTCCGAGGTAGGCGCCATAAATTCTCGGCCTGACAGGCTTACACAAGTTCTAGCGTGATCAAACTCGGATGCGTCGTAGTTGCACATTTGCGAGACCTACACTATATATATTACATATCGAAAACTAGTAGTTTTTAGTAGCCAGTCAGACAACGTGACTAGTGCATGAAAATCTCTCAGATAACGAAAGTTGAGTACTGCGTGGTCATTAAATTTTTAGCAAAAGAAGGGCATAAGCCTAATCACAGGAAACAAAGTTTAGACGACGTTTATGGTGATTTATCCCCTTCAGATTCCACTGTTAAAAAGTGGGCAAAATGCTTCCATTTGGAACAAGAATCCCTTGATGATGATGAGTGCCCCGGTCGGCCAAATGAACCGATAACGCCTCAAAATATTTCAATTAACGAAGAAATGGTATTAGCAGATCGCCGAAACAGAAAGTTTAGAATTCTCTTGAAATCTATTGAAACTAATATTGAAAATGCGATACGCGTTGTAAAAGCAGTATTCTAATGTCTTCTAGCGAAGCTTTCTGAATCACTAGCACCCCAGGGATTTACTTAGCACTCTGTAGGCCAATGGAAAGTATTTCCTGGTTTTTTCCAATTTCCCTGCGAATTTTCTTCTCCATGCTCTTCTTACAGCGCTGCTAGATTAGCCATCCTATTACTAATAGCACAATGATCACTAACAGGATACCGCAAACTTCTATTAATTTGAATTATATGCCATTTGATGCAGCCGTAGTTCCCCCACTATTTCCGGCTTGAGAAATAATCACTTGTTTCTCTTCTTTTGATTCATTAGTACCCCTTTTGCAGTTTTTTCATATTCTTTTTACAGATCCTGGTAGGATCGCCATGTAACAAATTGTATTTTATTTGTTTTTGGTATTAATTTGTTGTTCCTTGTATTATATTCATCCTTGCTTTCTATGGTGCGCTGTGTATCGAAGAGAGGGCTTCAATTTTTTATTACTTATTTTATTAACTAACTCCCATAAAGTGATAAAACCTCCTATCCTAAGTGTAAAATATCATATATGAGGAAATTCTTCTTTCTTTGCAATAAAGGCTAGACAGCTGACACTGCAGTCTTCGCTAAGGTGAATAAACACGACACGGTTGATTCACATGTATGTAAAACATAAAACACCAAACAAGACAAATATAAAATCAGTAATTTTCCATTACAACACGGTACACACCGCACTGGTTACCGGACGTCAAATACGGTGAAAGTCAAACCAGTTTGAAATTTTGAACCCTATCTGCGATGCAGAAAATCCAGCCCGCACAGACAGCACGCACTTTGACCAACTTCGTTTGTTACTTGCAGTTTACTTTTGCGCGTGCATTGCATCGCCCGCATTAACCGCTCGCAACGCGTTTAGCTATCACATAGGGTAACAATTACAAAAATTTCAAAAAAAGTTTATGTTTTTATTATTGTAACAAACACATATTACAAACAATACATCGAAATTCATGTATTTGGAATGTATTCAGAGTCAGAAATTCAAATCGACTTGGTTACGATGTACCATCGTCAGAGCAGCAAATATTTGGACAGTAAGCAAGGTCATTTAAATTAGAAGTTGCGTGGACAATGAGGCAATCAAACAGAGAAAAAACAATCATTTTTGAGAGTAAAAACAAATTGGAAATGGTTGATTGGAAAAATATACAAGTTTTAAAATAAGAAATGAATTTAAAGTAAGCAAAAACGTCAAAAGTGCATGTTCGAGGTGAGAGGGATTTCAAACATCGGATCAAGCAAGAGACAAATCAGCACAGTTAGTACTAACCACGAAAAGACGAAGTTTTAGAAGCAAGACACCACACTATCGCACAACTTGAAATGTACAATGGAAGGTGAGAAAAATATTACCGTGTAATAATCTCTAGAAACTTATAGAGATAACTGATCTTGAATAATCCACAATGACTCTATGTGAGAAGTATGAAAGATAAAAATAAAACAATGATCCAAATCTCAAAAATTCTACTGAAGGATTAGGCGACCAATTTCGTGTTGAACAAACACATCATCGGGCCAGAATTAAATGTACAGTTGAAGATTTTAATTAATTTAATATTAATATGTTTGTTGCCTGGCAGTAGTCCGCACAATTGTACATGTTAATTCTAAATTTTGACACAATCTTCAACTGTATACATCTAATTCTGGCCTGGTGGTGTGCTTGTTCAACACGAAACCGGTCGCCTAATCCCTCAATAGAATTTTCGTAGGATCTGGACCATTGCTTCATTTCTACCATTCATAACTGATCTTTTTCCCATACCAAACTTTTATTTATTAAGCAACATTACAAAATATTCGTCATAGATAGAAGTAAGTTTGAAATCGAAACAATTTTATTTATGAACTATAGCAAGTACAATACCAGAAATAATACGTAGGGAGTAACAATGCAGGAAAGAGGTAAGTAAAATATAGATGTAAATGAAAGAAAAAATTCTACATTTATTAATAAAAGAAACGATTTCAACGAATCCGAAAATCCATTTTAAAATACGGCTGCGAGAAAAGAACAATAAAGAAAAATTGAAGTACTTGAAATAATATATTTGAGTAGGATAAAGGGCATTACTGAAAAGAATGAAATATTCACAGACAGGGCTTATAATAGGTGTTTTTTAAGCCCGGCAGAACTTAAAATTATAAAAAATAATACGAAAAATCAAATTTTTGGTATGATTTGAAAGACTTATTCATGGCATTAACATTTGAAAATAATTTCGGGCATATGGCCACCACGGCTGTTCTTGACGAAGCGTATCTGGACATCAAATTTTGGGTTACGTTCTCGAGCACTACTGGCCGTATGTCACGAATAGCACGAACAATGTTGGCTTCCAAGGCGTCAATTGCTGCTTGTTTATTGCCATAAGCCAGTGATTTCCCGTAGTCCCACAGTAAATAATCGAGAGTTATCAAATCGCAAGACCTTGGAACCAATTAACAAATCCATTCCTTGAAATTAGCCTATCGTCAAATTTGGATTTCAATAGTCCATGGTTACCGTCGCCGTATGGCACATAGCGCCATCCAGTTGAAACCACATCTTGCCCGCATCAATCTCCTCAATATTTTTAAATAAAAAAACATGAATCATAGTGCGGTAGCGATCTCCGTTGGCGGTAACACTCCGGCCTTGTTTTCCAAGAAATAAGGGCCAATAATGCCACCGATAAACCGCACCAAACAGTGCATTTTTCTGGATGTAATGGAGTTTGTAGGGTCTCTTGTGGATTGGTCCCATTCAATATGCGGCAATTTTGTTTATTTACAAATCCGTTAAGCCAAAAATGGGCCTCATCGGTGAACACAATTTTGCGATAAAACAACGGGTCAATTTCCAACGGCACTTGAGCCCAATGGGCGAAAGAACGACGCAGATGATGGTCTCGTGGCTTTAATTCCTGGTCCAGCTAAATCTTATGTATGTAGGATGTAGGCCAAGATCGTTGCGCAAAAGATTCTACGTAGTGGACATACATAGCCCCAATAGCTGTGATTGACGAGAAATGGATAAATTGGAAACTTCTTCCACACTTTCATTTACGGCAACGACATTTTCTTCAGTACGCACATTCCTTCGACGTGTTGGTGTTATTGCATCATGTAGAGAGTATGTGGTACGAAATCCATCCACAGTTCGACGGATGGCTTGCCTAGAATGACGATTATGTGGGCCATAAGAATCACGAAGTCATCTGAAATTTGGTAGCGTTGTTCAAGCGTGAGTCTATCAATGATGACTTGCCAGAGTATACTGATCTTAGATGTCAAAAAGTGAAGGTTATATGACAGCTCGTTTAACAGTTAACTTTTTCATAAGTTCTATCTGAGCAAAAAAAAAACATCCTTTACAAAGACCGTATCGAATAAAAGCGATTTTCCAGTTTCAGGATTTTGGAAAAACCTGTCTCGAATTCGAATATCGAATCTTTACAAACGAAAAAAAACAATATTACTAATGAGGTGATTATTTGCAAAACTTGCTAATCGATAGAAATTTCATGTTTACTTAGTCACGATTGTCTACTATGTGATAGTAATTAAAACACAAAATCAGTTGCAGTATTCTTATGAAATTTATAGTTATTTCAAAAATTCACTGTATGGTTTATTTGCAAGAGTTTGATTTTTGGTCAGCGGCAAATCAGGCATCCAATTGGGAAACTTTATTTACAAAAATGTTCATACAAAAACTAAAAATTTTCTTTAGAAAAATAGCAAAAGATAGCCTCTTGTACAAGATGCTTCTGGAAGAAGGATGCATTCCGAAGTTTTGAAAGAATACTTTAGAAAGAGATGCATTACTGGATCGCATTTTTAATGTTGCAGGTACTATAAAATGTAATTACCAACAAGATGCTTTATTACAAACGTTGTCAACAAACAAAAAATTCTAGGTGGTTCGTGCTGCAGCGCATAATGGAATCCATTTGAAGCCGGTTTCAATTGAAAAACCGAATTTTACAACTAGTTCCTAAAAACTTACAAACCCTATTCACAGCCACTACTACCATAAAGTACTTTCTAGCAGAAAAAGACTACTAAAGTAGATATAACAACATAAAACACCAAGAAATTTTTTATAAGAATTTAATTCACAAGTGATACAAAGTCGCAATTTAGTCTAAGTGAGAATTTATAAATGATATCGATTTCTTACAGTTTCAAATATATGCTGCCTATATCACATGAGATCCATGTTTACTATTGAGAGTCAAGCGAGGAATAGTAGTGTCGAGTATTTCTGATCCAAATCTAATATCCAAAATGAAAGCAGAAAATTAAATAACGTTACCTCAAAGTTAAATTAATTTTCGCAGCTCACGTATTTACATTTTCGATGTTGTTTCATTGTGTATTCCGTCGGCAAAATTTGTAAAAATTTTCGTATTTTCAGCATTATACGAATAGATGTGCGAGATAAATCTTGCGCAACGTATGCAGCTTTCTACTCTTGTCAGAGAGATTCATCTCGACGCGGCAAGAAACGTGAGAAATGGATTTTTCTAAGACGTTTGTTTTATTCGTCAGTGCCCGGAGCGTTTGATTCGAACGACGCTAGTCGGAGGATATTCCGGCGTCATCTTAAGAAGATGTAAGTACGTTTCTTGTGACCTGGATTTAGAATACATGGAAGTTTGGGGCCACAATGTTAACTTATGACCAAGAAGCGCAAGTACAATGTCGGCGAATTTTGGTCTAACCTACTAAAACACAAAAGGTAATTATATTATTTTAAATACAGATTTATTCAAGTAATTACTTGATAAAGGAGATACTTGTTAAAGCTCCATAACGCATAAATAAAGAATGCTGAACTAGAAATTTGAAATAATTTATTTTAGTTGCTACTGAAATGTTGATTCGCCACACTGTCGTTTCATTCGATGGATGAATATCAAAGAGTAACAAAAAGTAACACCGTTTACAAAGTACAAGGGTAATTACAAGTTTAAAAAAAGTAGTGGATTAGCCTTGAATGAACAAACAAATTTATACCACTCCTCACTACGTTCCTTAAACTTTTAATTACCCTCCTAGTTTATAAATTGGGTTATTTTTCGTTACTCCTTCATGTTAATTCATCGAATGGAAGAATAAATTATTTGAAACTTCTAGTTCAATATACTTTATTTATTAAGTTTTATTCAACATACATTGGTGTAACTACTACATAGATTTTTGCTATAATGCTTTGTAAGTCAACTCATGTTTTGGACATTCTGCAATGTTAGCTGTTTTAAAGCTGAGGATAAGCCTGAAGTTCACTATACGGTTATTGAGGTAAATAAACCAAATATTTTCATCGACCTACAATCTAAATGAAATCCCCTATTTTTCAATTTCTTGCTGAAAAAGCAACATCTGGTTTAATAAAACATGCAATAAGATCAAAGAACTTGCAATCCAGCTTATTTACGAATTATGCGTTGAAAATTTATGCATAACGAAAGGTTATTAATCTGTTTCTTTGGTTCATGTATTTGCTGTTCAGAAGGGTTTTCTAAAATGGATATGTTGTTAGATCGCCATAACTCATTATTTGCCAAGTTGCTACTTAAGTGCTGCGCACGGTACCTTTGAGTTTGAAGGGTATCGTCAATGTAGAAGTTTCAGGGCAAACAGTATAAAGATGTTTCTTATTAATATGCTCCACCAGCGTATTAGGTTTCCATTCCTATACACATTGGCAAAATTAGAAATTAGCGATATCTATATATGTACGGCGAGAAAGCGAGGAGGGGATTGAGTGGAATCCGATCGATTCGATACGGGTCGCCTGTTAGACGTTAGTGCGCTTCTAACAACGTTGGCATGTAGAACTACCGTGTGCAAGAACGTACGTAATAATTTGAAGTCATGGTCGCCTGGAAATGAGAGTTTCACATATTTATTTTGTTGTTGCTACGAAGCTTAGACGAAACTAATAGGGGATTCTAAAGACGAAAATAAAAACAAATTCTGATGAAATAAAAGAAAAGAAAAATAAATACTTACTAAAGTATTACGATCTTAGTAAATTCTTACTAAGATCGTCCGCACATAATACAGTCTACCTCGTAACTAACCACATCGGTAAACGTCGTGAGCCATCGACTGCCGCTAACCCCTCCGCTTGTGGTGAATCACCCATTTGCGTTTACTATTGTCGCATGTACGCTTTTTTGTATAGCTAGACATTTTCTTTCCTTATGTGTATATGATACAACAAATGGAAAGCAGCCAACCACATCCTGCAAAGCTCAAAGTGGTAACTACAACCAGTCAGTCAATTACTGAACTAGTGCTCCTTGTAGAAAACTTATCAGAACCGTAACATTTATATTTCTATCTCAGCATCTCTTTTCAAGAACCTAAAGAGATATATGTGTTACACGTGTTTCATTTGTTAGATAAACAAAATAACCCTAGGAGTAGTCCAACAAAGTTTATCAGGGAGAAGGACAACATTCAATATCTTAACCAACTTTACAACATTAAGTGACACCATGCCGTCCAGTAGTGAGCTTATATTTGTGCATTAGTTCTTACATTTTTAGGTATGTAAACTTTCTTAAAGATTTATAAGGCGCATGTTAAAAAATTCGGGGCATCAGTTGGAGAAAAAATTTGATTAATAAGTCAAGTGTTTACTTCGTACATTGCATAAAAAAAGATGTTCAACAAAAATTCAGGAACAAAAGCAAAAAATGAAGAAAGCTCATAAATATTGAAGAAAGCTGATCCAGTCCGGTGGCAATAAGGAACTGTTAGAAACATATTATGCTGACAATTCCCATAGGCCATGGGTAAAAGAAGTAAACAGGGATCAAAGGTGGTATTGTTTTATATACAAAACTTACAAGATACTTGACAAATACACGCAAAATGAGGATGAATAAAAAAGACTTTGAAGAAATTTGTTTGATTTATAGGTACTGTTTTCTCCTTAAAAGTTCGTAAAGAACTTTTACAAATGGAAATCCATTCTAGAAATTTGTTTCGTTTTTATGTTATATGATCATATTAGCCGCATCGCCACTATCAAATTTTCCACCTTTTGAAGAACTCACATCTTCAACCTCAAATAATCAAACGTTTATTTAGGAACAAAGCTTTAGAAATCAAATTATATGTCTCCAAAAAACTAAGGAAACTAAACCATAGAATATTCAAATAAATTTTGCCTAACGCTAGCAAGGAAATAGCAAACCATGTTTTTGGTTGTAAAAAAGGTCTGTTTTGAAGTGGTTTTTGGGAGGCAATTGGAAGAAATTTTTTTCTCAGTACAAATTTCAAAAAAATGCAAAGCACGGGGAAAGCATATGAACAGAATTTTGTAACGGTTCCTCAAAAATTACGCTTCACAAAAAAAATTGAAGTACTAATAGATAGAACATGCAGGAAATATGTACATACATAGGCCCCAATAGGCACACGCGATGGGGAAATTACAGTGCGAGTAGTTATTGAAAATTGCAGGGCAAGAAACCAGGTGTAGCAAAAAAAAAAAAAATTTGCATTTGCGCCGTAAAATTTCCACTTTTTTAAAAATTGAGAAATAGCCGATCGCTAATGGACGTTTTTGTCAAACAGCCTATTTTTTTTAAAAACTTTTTTGGGGGAAATGTAATTTGACGTTTGTTGCGCATAAGCCGAATGGAAGCGGGATTTGTTGTCGCGTGCAGCCAGGCATATAAACAATGAAAATATGATACTCAGCAGTGTCGCATAATACATATTGCACATATCTTTGACTATTTGCACGTAGCCATTCAGGGAGCTATGGATTTTTTAACGTTCCCCAAGCCGGACCAAGCGTTTAATTAGTTATTTGAATTTACGAACTTTAACGAAAATTTTTTATTGATACAAAATTTGCCCGCCAGTATAACGAATAAAACAAAAACCCAGTGGTGTAGCGATGGTTAGTTCCCCCCGACGAAAACTAAAAAATTTTCATCTTGCAAAAAAAACCACCAACACCTAAAACAAATTCAAATTTAAACAGAACCCTTGAATTACATCGAACAGAGTCCCCAAAAGTCTCGTTTTTTTTCTGTGTTTTAAACAAAAATTTTGGATGCGTACAGCAAAATTTCTTTTTAAAAAAATGTTCCAGGCACAGAGAAAATGAGCAAATTTTTCCCAAATTTTTACTTGAGTAATGCTTGCGACTCAAGAATTAAATTTGGTAAACATTTTTTTCGTTTATTAAGGTTTTAAAAACACAGGAGTTGTCCAAAAATTAATCCTTTTGATAAAAATAATCTTACGGGTAGCTTGTTGGAGACTCTAATAAAAAATTGGGGAAAAAATTACCCTTGATCCCAGAGAAAGTTTTTGGGCCCTTCATAAAAAACAGCGAGTTGAACCCCGTTGATCGGGAAAGATTCAACAATGAGACAATTCTTAAATTTCCCCCTTTTATATTGCAGCGTTTAGCAAATAAATATTAAAAGGGGCTTTCTTATACGCGTTGCGTTTATAAATATTTAAATTAGCCAACAAGACCTGTGGTATCCCTGACGTTACTACCCCATTTTGGAATAAATCTGATTTCGTAAAGACCATGGTGGTTTGTTGTCTATCCCTTAAATAAGATTTCAGTAGACACGTGAAACTCGAAAACCCATTATTTAAATTTTTCTGAGTAAAATTTGTGGGCAACACGAATGCTTTCGAGAAGTCCAAGATATCCATTGCAATTCTTTTGGGGTTTAAACATCGACAACATACGATATTATTTGAGAATTGTAGTAATTGTAGACCCCCCTTTTTTGTAAGCGCCCCTTTTTTTTGGAGACAACAGACCCAGCTATTATGAAACGTTAAACCTTCGTAATTTAATTTTCAAAAAATTTGGTATATTTTAAAGTAGAGGTGGGCTGAGTTTCCCGGATCGAATTTTTCTCCTTTTTATAGATGGGGTTAAATATAGTTTTGTTTTTGACCTCTTTGGGAAAAATTCCGTTTTAGCATGGATTTATAAAGAGTTGTGGACTGCTATTTAGTATACTGGCACCTCTTTTAAGTAAATATGAGGTATTTATCGTGTCCCATTTATAAAGTGTTCTTCAAGAATATTTGTGAGCCCTCTTCCCCACCTGGGATTTAGTTATTTTCACCCTGTTTAATAAATACATTTATATAATTGATGTTTCCATATTTTTCCCAAACAATATGGTTCGTATTGTACTATATCAATTCCCTTTTTTTCCCCCCATTTTTAATACAAATTTTACCTTTATTTTCGACTTTTAATTTAATGCAAATTTTTTTTTTTATTCATTTTTTCTTTGTTTAGTTTTGGGGTTATTCAAAATTTTTTTTTATGTGGAAAATACATTTTATAATTGCCTTTTTCCTAATTTTTTGTTATGACCTTGGTGTTTTTTTTTTTGAGTTTGAATCCCACTTTCATCAAATTTTTCTCTAAAAATAGGTAGCTTGGGTTTACATTTTTTGGGAAAAAAACCCCAAAATCCTATCCTTTTTTCAAAATTTTTTCTTTTTTTAATTAAAATCTTTTTTATTTTTTGTTTTATTTATGTTTTTAGGGGAAAGTTATTCTTGGTCAGAAAAATTTTTCTTTCTTTTTAATTTCCAATTTGGTTTTTCTTAAAACGAAACCCCCAAAAGTTTTTAAATATATTTTTTAAAAATAACCTTAAAATTTAAAAACCTTTTTTAAAAATTTTAAAAAATTTTTAAAAAAGTGGGTTTTTAAAAAATATTTAAAAAAAATTTTTTCCCCGTTGGTTATTTTTTTGGGAAAAGGGTTCCCAAATTCTTTGTTGCCCCTTCCCCCTTTTTAAAAATGTTTTAATACCTTTCTTGCCATTTTTCCCACTGCCCCCTTTTTTTTTTACCGGTTAAAATTTTTTGGGGGGAACCCCTTTGATACAGGCTCTTTGTACCAACCCCTTTTAAAAAGGGCCAAAATCTTTTCTTCCAAACCCCCTTTTAATTTTTTTTAAATTTTTCCCCCTTTTTTAACATTTCTTTTTCACAAGGAAAATGTACCTTTTTTAAAACCCTTTAAGGTTCCGCTCCTTTATTTCAATCCAAAAATTTCACCAAAAAAAAATCTATTCAAAATTTTTAAAGGGGGGCCGGGTTTTTTTCTCAGCACACGAAAGAAAAAAGGGAAAAATTCTTTATACGGGTGAAAAATATTCCGCAAAACGAAAGCTATAAAAATATTTTTTTAAAAAAACCAATTTTTTTTGAATTTTCCTTGGCCCGCCCCCCTTCCAAAAAGTAAGGCTTCCCCCTTTCGGAAAAAAGGGGGTTTTCTTTGTCCCCATACCCCCCCCTTCCCTTGGTAAAATTTCCGATCATGGGGGACCAAACTTTTAAAAGCCACTTCGGTCAGCCCCCCGGGTAAAAATTTTCCAACATTTTATTCTTAATTTGGGGGGAACAAAATTTTTTTCCCTTCGCCAAAAATTTACGCCTTAATTTTTAACTTCCTCAAATATCAAAGAAAAATTACCAAAAAGGGAAATTGTTTAAAATTTAAAAAAAATTTATTGCCAACCCTTTTTAAAAAAATTCCCTCTTTCCCTTTTTTTTCCCCCTTTCACAAAAAATATTTTTTTTTTAGGAATTTTGGGAAAAAATAAAGCGGGTTTTAAAAAACATCCACCCCCTAAAAAGTTTCCAATAAAAAGGGGCTCCCCAGGGCCCCTTTACACCTCCCAACCAACTTTTTTTCCCTTGTTTCCCAAATTGAAAAAATTTTTAAAACAAAAAAAAACCCCTTTCGAGGTTCCGGGTTTCCCACACCCAAATAGGAAAACGTTTTAATTAAAAAAAAGGAAATTTCAAAAAAACAAGACTTTTAAAAGGGAAATAAGGGGCCCCCAGTGAAAATATTATGAAAACTTTTTTTCCCGGCCCAAAAGTTTTTCCAATAAAATTTTTTTAAATTTAAAACTGAAACTTACGAAAAGGTGCCAACTTTATAAAACAAATAATAAAAAAGTTTTGTTTTTAGAGCAGTTTTTGGTGTCCTTTTTCCCCCAGAGTTCACGAGCAGTGAGCCTTCATTTAATTTTAAAATTGTGTTCTATCATTTGAAATTAAACCCGGGACTCCACCAAATATGTCCTCTAGTTTTGCCATATAGAGTAGGGAAGAATTTATTTTTTAAGCCTGGTCCCCTACATATAGCTAATAATGTTGCCACTTGTGCAGGAGCCCTCTCCCCTCCTCATTTTCCCTAGACAATCCCAAAAAATCTATGTCAGTGGCCTTTGCTACGTGTGGAGAATTGCTCGACACAGATTTTTGTAAAGGGGTAATAAATCTTATTTGATTTTTTTTCCCTTTTATGGACTTTTAAAAGTTTATATTTTCCAAAAAAATACTTAAATGTAATATTGTTGGATATGAAACAAAAAAAAACGTTTTAAATTTTAAAGGGAAAAATACGAATTCCAAAACTAAATAAAAACCTTCATTTTAAAATATTTGGTATTTTCTTTTTCCAAATATCCAATATATTAAATGTTAAAGAATAAATGATAATAACGATAAAAACGAAAAAAGTTTTTAAAATTAATTTAAAGGGAATTTTTTTTCAAAAGAATCGTATTTGTAGTGTAAAAATTTTAGTTAACCTATTTTATAAGATGTTCAAGTAAGCAGTCAATTGCAAAATGCCCCTAACGTGGGGACCATTCTGATTTCTTAGTTTATAAAAAAATAATTAAAAAAAAAAACTATTGCCCCAGTATAAAGGGGGAAAAAAAACAAAGCAAAAGAAAAAAAAAAGAAAAAAAAATAGAGAAAGCAAGGGAAAACAATTTAAAAAAATAAAATAGGGTATAATGCATGGCTAGAGTTAGGCGATGGTCCTTAAAAAGGGTTGGACTTTACTGATTTGATTTTATTCCGTCGCACAAAACCCCCGCCGTTTTATTTCTAGCAGCAAACGTTGCAAAGGGCCAATATTTTTGCCCCGGTTACTTTAGTACGCTTATAAACGCGGGATATGCTAAAATTTTCTTTGAGACATGGACAAGGGGTTTGCGTTCAAAAAAGAAAAGAACAAGTAAACAAAAAGATTATATTTTACCTCCACTTGGATGCACCAAAAGCTAAATATAAAATTTATAAAAAAAACTGAATGAATTTCTAAGGTAATGTGGAATTTTTCACGAAAATTATTTGAATGTTATAAATGTTCAAAAAAAAGACAAGGAATCGCATTTCAGTTTATATGGTGTTCACTTTGAATAGATTTTGAAATTATATGCATAATTAAATTTTACAGTTTACTTGCAGAAAATCTTTGAAAGATAAAAGTTTTAAATATTTCGTCGCAGCACTTTTTGCTTCTAAAAAAAAAAAACTATCTGCATAGCCCATATTTTAAATTTTTTAAAGAAAAAAACACATTTACATTAGAGAAATGTTCAAATAAAATTTTAAAAGAGTTTCTTATCAGATTTTTTTGAAAGATATGAGTTTAAAAAAATTTAAATAGGTAATCGAAAATGGGAAGACTTTAAAGGCAATTTGTAGGTGCTAGTTTTTTGTAAAAATTTCATGTATTGCTCAAACAACAGTAAATACTCAATCGAATAAAATTTGAAACATCCCTTACCTGTTAGACGTTAAGATACTGCCGTTAAAAAGCACGGCGTTCTAATAATCTCAATTTTCTAAAAAAAATAATTTTGGGCAGCATTGTCTCATATTTTTTTTTTTTTGAAAACCCTTTTCCTCGAAATTTTTCAGGGAAGGAATTATCTTTTACCCACAAAAGGGGAATACGAAAAATTTTCTGGGCAATATAGATTAGTGCAATGGTGTAAGGAACTGTTGAATAATTCGTTAACATAAGTTTTCTGGGAAATTGAGTCAATGAAAATTCATTAAAAAAATAAATTTTTTAATTTTTAAATTAAATTTTCAAGAATACACTTTCGAAAATTTAAAACAATAATAATCAACTATTTTTTTTGTACAAAGCGCCTTCTAACAATAAGAAATGATAATATCATTTCCCAAAATCAACAAAAAACAAAACCTCGTAGCCTTTCGAGTGATAAAAATTTTTTTCTTCTATATTAAAAGCAAAAATTTTTTTTGTTATATGTGCGTGTCGCTATCATAGATTCGCTATTTTTTACCCAACGCTTTACGATCACAGCCGGAGGTTCAGAAACAAATTTTCGATTTTCCCATAAATCGTTAACTTCGGAGATAGCGTATAGATGAGGAATAAAATCAACCTCTCCCATGTTCGGAACAACTCAATTTAACTTTATATCGTTTCGGTTTATAAGTTAGGCGTCGAAACTTATGGCTATATCTAGCGCTATTTATTAGATCACTAAACTAAATACGTACAGGCATATTATTCAATATAAATAAAAGCACAATAGATTGTTTAAAATACCATAGAATGCGAAAAGTTTCACAGATAATTTTGGCATAGTGGCGTCCGGGCATTTTCTACTCAGCTTCTAAAATATTCATTTCACTTGGTTTTTCAAATGTCGCAACTACTGCAGTTTATCTTGAATAACGTCCATAAAGCTGAAACTATATACTACGTATGTATGTAAGTACCTCCAGCTACTTTTAGCTGGTTCAACTCGTAAAGTAGAATGACAATGTATGCATAACATGTCCGTGTGAACTATGTATTTCTCTTGATTATGTATATGCATTCTATTTATAGACAAACTTTATATGTGGATATTTCATCGTTGCTGAATGCTTAAGTTTACTTACTGCAAACTGTCGTTCCTTGACAGATATGTTACGTGTTTTCTATAATACTCAACTTTCATATTATCACACAATAATGAAGAGTTAAGAAAATATTTGTGTGCTATAATATCGTTATTATTTGTAGTACAACATTTTGTTACTCTATGGAATATATGATATGTTTGACATATTTATTTGAATAGTGGGGGCCCATACAAATATTGGTAAGCTTTAAATTCTCAGATTCCTAATTTCCCAGATATTAAATAGAAAATTGTGAATCACTAATTCAGTAGGAAGATATATAGCGAAGATTTCTGCGCCTTATTAGAAACTTCTAGATTATCTATAAAATATTCTCGATCCCGTAAAATTAATCTGTTCTGAACAAGAATAATATAGCGAAGACCAAATTTTTATTTCTCTTGTAAAAATCTTAAAAATATAATGTTTTTTTTCAAGTCCGATAGAACTTAAAACTATAAAAAAATTATAGAAAAAATTAAATTCTAATCAAATTTTTGGTATGATTTGAAAGATTTATTGGCATTAACATTTGAAAATGATTTCGGGCATATGGCTACCACAGCTATTCTTGACGAAGCGTCCAATTTTGTGTAACTTTTTCGAGCACTGCTGGCCGTATGTCACGAATAACACGAACAATGTTGGCTTCCAAGACGTTAATTGCTACTGGTTTATTGACATAAACCAGTGACTTCACGCAGCTGCATAGAAAATGGTCGTCAAAGGTCGCAAGACCTTAGAGGCCAATTGGCAGGTCCATTCTTCGAAAGTAACTTATCGTCAAATTTCGATTTCAATAAGTCTATGGTTGTTATCGCCGTATGGCACGTAGCGCCATTCTGTTGAAAGCACATCTCGTCCAGATCAATGTTCTCCATATTTTCAAACTAAAAATCATTAATCATGGTGCGGCAGCGATCCCTATTGACGGTAGCGCGAACTCTGACCTCATTTTTTAAGAAATAAAGGCCAATAATGCCATCGGCATGTAAACCGCACCAAACACTGCATTTTTCTGGTTGTAATGGAATTTGTAGGGACTCTTGTGAATTGGTCCTGCTCCATATGCGGCAATTTTGTTTATTTACGTTAAGCCAAAAGTGAGCCTCATCGCTGAACACAATTTTGCGATAAAACATCGGCTCAGTTTCCAATTGCTCTTGAGCCCAATCGGCGAAGGTACGGCGCAGATAATGGTCTCGTGGCTTTAAATCCTGTACCAGCTGGATCTCATACGAATGTAGGCCAGATCTTTGCGGAAAATTTTCCACGTAGTGGACGGACAGACCCCCGATAACTGTGACCGACGACGAATGGATAAAATTGGGACCTTCTACCTTATTTCTTTTTACAGAAACGATATTCTCTTTAGTACGCACATTTCTTCGAGTATTGGTGTTATTCCCATCGTATAAAGAGAATGTGGTATGAAAATCATCCACAGTTCGTGGACCGTTTGCTCAGAATGACGATTATGTGAGCCATAAAAATCACAAAGCCGTCTGTAAGTTGCGTAAATCGATGATTGATTTTCAAAATAAAATTTGAATAATTTGTAGCGTTGTTCAAAGCGTGAGTCTATTCATGAGACTTTTCAGAGTACACTGATCAAAAAACTTAATTTTTTCGTAAGTTCTATCTAAGCAAAAAAAGACACCTTTGAGTTTCGAAACACCCCAGTTATCGTTTTAAATTCATTAGGCATTAACAATATAATTTTTTTAGAACTTGTCTTCATTTTCATGTCTACACTTCTTACATTTTTTGGATAATATTATCCAATCAATTCCAATTCATGCAAGGAGTAAATAGTAGTAATAGGAGTAAGGGGATGCCGCATCCCAAAGAGTAATGAATGTATTGGTATGTCATGTATTATTACAGCACTTTCGATACGGGAAGTAATTCATTTAAGCAAACATATCTTTTTACATGTCTGGCAACCCAACGACTGCATCTTCATTTTAACGCAGCATGTTTTTATTTTATGCTATATTTCTGATATTCAGTTAAGCTTTTCCGTTCTCTGTATTTTAAACAAATAAAACTTCTGAAAAGTAGCTACCTTCCTTAAACTTTTTCAACTTACCTTTATGCTTTGACGTCTGTAACATTTCGTTCTCTGCAGAAATATTTGTAGACGTGCGGCGGCATGGCTCTCTTCGTTTCTTCACCTATCCACAAGTCCCTGGCGGCAGCACCGGGGAGATACGGGACACAGAGGTGGATACGGGCGGATAGTAATCCCTCACCAAAGGTATCGGCTCATACCAAGATTAACACTTCAAAAGATCTCCGAAGGGTAGGGCGCAAGAGGCTTAACAACGCTGGGGGATAATCCTAGTTTCTCGAACGCACCCAACTTTTCATCATCCGAGAACCCCGCTTTTGCTTCCGATTTAATATATGGCTGTGTGCGTGCGTAAAGATCTTGCGGATGTAGAAAGCGAAACTTTGGGATTCGAGAACTTTAAACGCGTAGGCCTTTCTCTTACATTTATTTTCGACTTTTAATTTTATGGAGGGAGTTTCAAAGATATTCTTATCGGGTAGGTAAAGGGAAGAGAGTAAGGATTAAATTTCGAAATGCCCCCTAAAAAATTCTTTAAAGAATCTACTAAATTTATTTAAAGTTCTTCGCTTATATGTAGCTTTTTTGATATGAATAAGTGGAGGGCACTTCAAATAAAAACAATATCACAAAGGGGAGCAACAACAAAGGTTAAGCACCTGCCTCAAATTTATTACTATTTCTACGCAAATAAAAATTTTTTTCATTACCGATTACAATTAGTAGTGTATTATAATAAGATTCGAATATGATTCTTTTCAGGGACATCGTCAGAATACTCAAAACATTTTGTAGTTACAAGATCATGTGCCCCACGTGCAAGCATCCCAAAACAAGTGGTTGGATGGTCTGCTATTCTCAAATTATAGTCAGTGAAAAGTTGATATAGTTTATAGAGTTTATAGTGCGTGATATAGACCTGATTAATTTGCAGGTGTAAAAAAAGACCAAAAAGACAACGATCTACACTCTATAGAAACGTGCCAGAAGGAACCTAAATAAAGCCCCTGTAATGTGCGCCTGAATTCCAAACTTGTACACGAATGCCTACAAAATTTAAGGCAACAAAAAGCTAGAATCCACGTTACCAGTTTTAAAAGATGGAAACCCAACAAATATGATACGTTTTTTTTGCAAACGAGATTTAGAAATAGTTTTGTTACTACAAGAAACTATTTCGAAATCTAAATTTACTGAAGAAAGACAAATTTTTAAGTATAAGGAAATATTTATAAAAAATATACCGGATGTTCAGGATAACTTTGAAGTACATATGTAGATATATTGGAAATCGTTGGATTTACACCCGGGGGATTACATGTTTAAAAATCCATTCCGTTACTGAGATACAGGGTGAAAACCAAAAGTGTGTTTTTTCCCAAAAAACCCTCATATTTTCTTTATTATAAAAAATGCAATCATCAAATTTTTAGCATAGTAGATAGTTGGTAATGAAGACTTCAAAAATGGCCCTCGAAAAATTCCTGGTTCACTGGGTTCTTTGCGCTTTTACCCAAACTTTTGTTTTTCTTAAGGACGCCATATTGGATTTTTACATTTTGAAATGGTCATAAAAAAGTGCTTTTCAACCATGTATAGAATTCTGTGTTCAAAAGAAGAAAAACTATGAGAAATAGCAAAATTACGATTTGACCATAGGGAGGCTGTGATTTAAAAGTATATGCTTGCTCAAACATCTGTAAGTATTCACACTACTTAAAATAGTTCACCAAGAACACTGATATAAATTGACAACCTAGCATCACTAAAATAAAAATAAGAGTAATATAAAACTAAATAATACTATTTAACAAAATGGGCCGAAATCAGTGGGCTGAGACAACAATAAAAAAAAAACTAACAACATTTCCTAGAATTAAGGCTGAAGTAGGTGTTCAAACAAACCACCATTCTATCGTATGCACAAAACTACAACGTTTAACGACTGCCCCACATGATTGCTTGATTGTCTGAACCAATTCTATTTATACCTGCTTCAACTGCCCGACGTAGTTCTTCTACGGTTTCGTAAGATCTCGAGTACACCAAATTTTTTAAATAGCCCCATGAAAAAATCGAGAGGTGTCGGGAGTCGTTCTGCTACATTTGTTTGCAAGAGGTTTAAATATCTAGCCAAGTTTAAATTTTCATTATAAAAGATAGGGTCAACAATGCGGGTGCCAATAACACCTATCCATACATTAAACCCCATTTCACTTGCTGACTGACTCCACGAATTAGATGTGGATTTTCATTAGATCAAAAAACAGTATTTTTGCGATTAAATAATCCGCAGTTGGTGAAGCGACTCTTATCCGACCATAGAATTTTCACAGTAAAATTTGGAATGTCATTATGTTTTCTGATGCGCCATTTGACAAAAATTCCATTCTTTCTCATTTCATCACCGTTTTGGAGCCTTTGGCAGGGTCGCTCACGATAGTGATGGTATTGTGTTTAAAATGCTACTGGCTGTTTTATCGGGCAAAAGCCTATGGTATTTTCAATTTTGCGTAAAGAAATTGCGGGGTTTCTCAACTACAGTTGTAGGAAACCCTATTTTTCTTTATTTTGTCTGTGTACTTATTCCTTTTCGAAATTAATGAAACTTCCGTGGATTATGAAAATTTTCACGTAATCGCCAAAATATGCTTCTACCTGGCTGAAGTCTTTCTGGGTATTTATTGAAAATACATTTCTGCGGCCATCTCGACAAGAGAGTAAAACGCTCCAACAATATTTACCTCTGGTCGAAAAACGATCTATTTTAAAATCACAAACCACTGACTTTTTACACCACAAAGGACTGTTTGACAGCTAGAAAATTCCAAAGCCGTTGCGATTGTTTAATATATGGTATAATTATGGATAGATGCCTGCCTACTACGGTCAAATCGTAATTTTGCATTTTTCATAGTTTTCTTCATTGAAAAACAGGGATGTTAGACATGGTTGAAAAGCATTTTGTGGCCATTTCAAGAATGTAAAAATCCAATACGGCGCCCATAAAAAAAACAAAAGTTGGGTACAAGCGCAAAGAACCCAGTGAGCCTAGAATTTTTCAAAGGCCATTTTGGAAGTGTTCATTACTAACTACCCCTATGCTGAAAATTTGATTACTGTATTTTTTATAATAAAGAAAATATTAAGGTTTTAGAAAACGCACACTTTTGGTTTCTCAGTAACGGCAAGGGTTTTTGAAAATGTTATCCCGGATTGTACATAGCCGTATAGTGCGCAACTTTTTCCCATTTAACCGATTACCCATGTACTTATGTTATCCTGGACATCCTTTATAGAAAATATCTCTATCAGATTCTTGAAAACTGTACAAGTGTTGCATTAAAAAAAATTGGAATAGCATGGCAACGATTTCAATTGCCATCTTATAAACTATAGACCTAGTTGATATAAAAACATTTTGGAGTACACTGAAAAAAAAAAGGTACATAAATACAACAAAAAAGTACGTACGAACTTATTATTTTAATAAATGGCGGTTATTATATCAATAAACACATTTATACACTAGTATATACAGATTTATTGAAAAAAGGGAAAATACATTTATTAACGTAATAAAAAATTTCCTAAATTTTGTTTGGGCTTTTCACAAAGTAAGTTAAAAAGGCGGGTATTTATTATTTTCATAAACAGGTTCCAATATGATAAACGTAGTTCATTGTTGTAAAAAAATTTATTAGTTAATATCATTTTAGGGGGTGCTTTAAAGGGAAAACGAAGTCAACGAATACGATTTATTGATTTCATTTTTTCAGTGTATTGCCGAAAATTCCAAGAAATGCACAATTGCAAATTGCAAATGCACAATCTTTAAAAAAAGAGTGAAATTTCGAAAAAAATCCAAATTACCTCAGTTATCTAAAAAAACTGAAAAATTTGTCTAACACAAGATACTGATAGATATGAAAGAAAACAATAAATTTTCACCTTAATATGCAAATTGGTTGCAAAACTTTATAGGGCACTTTGTGGTATATGGTATACAAACCGCGTTGTTTTTACTTTACTTATTTATTTTAATAGAGGTGAAACAGAAGAAAACTAAAATTTTATATATTAGAGCGATTGAAAATAGTCTTAAACCTATCGGAGTGCCAGCTGATAACTGCCGTGTTCTTATATGAATACAAAGAGAAAGGGCGACTGCATAATAAATCTGGCGTTTTCGATATACAGAGATAAGTTTTATAAACTAAATTTTTAACAGACACTAATTTAATTTTTACTGCGCAAAAACTAAAATCGGAAATTAAACTTGATCAAAATTAATTAACACCAAAATAACCTTAAATTAGGGTACACAATTCCGAAATGGATGGTTAACATTCTATTTTATTTGAATATAAATACAAACTCCCAAATTATATGTCGACCACACTCGTTCACAATAATCTACCAAAATCCGTTCCCTCATCACAGTAGAGCGATCTTGGCGATACAAAGTGCCCCATCTTAACATCAAGATCCCCCAAAGGGGCCCAAATTTTACTGTAAGCGTACTGACAAATAAACATAACATAAACAAGCACGTGCCTATGGGGGAAAACCTTGGAAAGCTGTGCGTTCACTGGTTGAATAATGAGCTCAGGCCCGCTCTTTTTTTCGCTCGAAAGAACAAAAGGCTGACCTTTTGAATCGGCCAGAGAAACTAAATTTGGCATTGGTAGGAGCGCACTTGGGGAATTACAATAAATGGTTTAGGTCGGAAAAGAAGACAGAGAAAGAAAAAGGGAAAACCATGTTCGAGAAAAATTGTAGCATAGATAGCATTGAAAAAATGGTATGTATCGAAGAAGGTCTGAAATCACATTCTTTCTTAAGGGAATTGGGCAAATGTAGAACAGTTTACTTCAGCAATCTTTTTTACTTATGTTGGTTCTACAGCGAATAATTCGCCCTTTTGTGTATCACTACATGCCACATTTTTTATTTACACCGAACAAATTAGTTGCTTTATTGGCTAACAAAGTAGAAAGTTCTTGTTTTTAATAAATATAATGCAATTAAAGCAGGTATTCCTGTATTTTCCTAAATAGAAAAGAAAGAAGGGACAAAAGCTACTCAAACTTCCATTCCATTCCATCTGCATATAACAGATTAATTTGCAGTACCAACATTTAAAAATATATTACTCTCATCGCATTTTTTTAAGTCGAGCAGTGCTTGTCTTGATGACTTTCAGAAGAACAACGAACATTCAAAACTGGAAAATCCAGTTTCTCCAAAGAAATGGTATGACTCTGTTTGATTATGGTTGGCCTAGTTATCAAAGAAAACGTGATAATTTTTTGGAGCTTATTTTTATACGTCCACCTCCTAAGAATCGCTCGAGATGCTAGTAATCCTGAGATGTTATTTATAAATGTAGTTCGATCGTCGTACATACGAAGAGTGAAATATGTGGCATTGTCGAAAGATAGCAACACAATGCAGCAAACATTTCAATGTTTGAACAACGATCGCTGATAGAAAGGCACGCATTTCGCGAGTATACTGGTTAAATAATCTCAATTTTACCTTTTGATTTTATTTGCTTCAAGAAAAGGGCAAAAGACACTTTGGTAGCCATAATAAGAAGCTTTCTCAAACTGGTTAATTTTGTGAGAAGGTATAATTCCAACACACATAGTGTGAATAACATGATACAAACGCTGTACGTGCCAATGCTGCCCAAATCCTAATATTACTGCTATATGATGCTTCTTAAAATTGCATGAGGTGCTTAATGTTTGAACATGTGGTAGTTTAATAATCGCTATTATTATTGCTAAGTTGATTGAGAAAACAACATTCTAGAACAAAAAGGCATCCTCCAGTAATTTTTATGAATATTCTTTCTTTCTCGACGTTTACTTCAATATTACTTCATTACTTTACTTCCATGAAAAATCTGCATGACAACATATCAACATTTTTAATTCTTTACACCTACCGCCCATATAACACCGACATATCCGGTTTAACCCCAGGATGCATAACACGGGCTTCCGAAGCCCAGCGTGGTATTCTAAGCTTCATAACTTCTTTATCATTAAATTTCTTTCTTCTGGGCCTTGTCTATGCCTCAACTGGATCTTATTTGAATTCTACTGCGTATTTACATTTCTCGGGCCTCGTAGGCTCGGTTAATTTTTGATTGATAATCGTTTATATTTACATCCAAAACTGTGTTTGTTTAAATACTTTGTTGCTTCCGGCGTCAAGGTACTGCATATTGCAATATTATTTGGAATAGAATGTGCTAGTAATCGGCTGCAACATGTTGTAACATGTAGGAACAGGCCTGCTACTGCGCTCAACGGAGTTTGCA
The DNA here is from genome assembly GCA_029619315.2 of Dynastes maya. Lineage (NCBI taxonomy): Eukaryota > Metazoa > Arthropoda > Insecta > Coleoptera > Scarabaeidae > Dynastes > Dynastes maya. The sequence continues at coordinate 39,580,973 of JAROYE020000004.1, forward strand.
AGTTTGAACGGCGTATGCAGGTTTCAACACGTAAAAATGCATGTCACATAAATATGCGAACGCATAAAAAAGACTTCAGTTGCTAGAATTTGATTGAGGTGTTTGTTTGTGAATGTTCGTTATGGCGGCTTCAAGTTCAAGAAAATCGACCGGGCAATGTGCAACAGTGAGGTATGGAGATCTCAATTACGAGGAAACTCTAATGCGGTGGGTAGGCAAAGGAATGTGATGAAGTTTTATAGGAAGAGAGTGAAACGTCTGAAATTGAAGAACCTGGTCAAGATTCATTAGAAGCCAATTCAGACTCTTCAAATTCTGAGTCTGAAGAATATGTAGCTACAGCGGAGGCCGATAGTGATAATCCCAACTGTTTCGCTTCTCCATCCGGCATCCAGTGGAATAAAGTTCCGCCAAGCTCTACGAAAACTGCAAAACGTAACGTACTGTGTTTAGCACCAGGTGTAAAAACTAAAGCAGTGTCCTGTGATACACCTGAAAATGCTTTCAAATGTTTTATTACAAGAACGATCTTAGAAGTCGTCAAGTGCACAAACCTTGAAGCTCGAAGAGTAACTACAGTAAAAGATAAAGGATAAGTAGATATTGATGTGATGGAGCTGAATGCTTTCTTAGGTTTGCTGATACAAGCTGGTGTGGAAAGAAACTGGGACGTATCGATAAGAGAACTATTTTCTTCTGATAAATGTAATCCTATTTATCAAGCTACTATGGGAATTAATCGGTTTGAAGATATTAGACGGTACCTGCGTTTTGACGACAAAAGAACTCGTGATTTTCGTCTACAGATAGATTAGCTCCGATATCGTATATATGGAACTTGTTTTTACAACAATGCAGATCCATCTTCGGTGCCAAACGAAAGTGTTACCATTGACGAGCAGTTACTCTCGTATAGAGGGAGATGTTCATTTATTCAGTATATGCCAAATAAACCGTCAAAATACGGTATCAAAATTTTCTGGATGTGTGAGTCAGAATCAGGATTTGCAATTTATGGAATGGTATATACCGGACGACGACCCAATCAACCTACCCACACAAATCTTGCTTCTGAAGTAGCGCAAACTGTAGTACGCAACATCCACTTCTCTGGACTAAATGTTACAATGGATAACTTCTTTACAAGCATTCCATTGACTAAATGTTTATTTGAAAAGAACCTAACAGTGGTTAGAACACTAAGAAAAAATAAGAGGGAAATACCAAATGAAATAAGAGATGCAAAGAACAAACCGGTCTACTAAAATGTCTATGGTTGGCTACATTCCTAAGAAAAACAAATCAGTCATTTTGCTCAGCACCATGCACAATGACATGTCTGTAAATGAAAATGTTAAGCAGAAACCGGAATTAATACTTTATTATAACATGACCAAAGGGGGAGTAGACGTAATGGATCAAAAACAGTCCAACTATACATGTAAAAGACAAACAAAGCATTGGACTATGGCGCTTTTTTCTAATATGATCGATATTACAGCACTAAATGCATTTATTATATTTTCCACGTTGAAACCTGATTATCATAGGAATGTAACACACGCTAGACGACCATTTTTGAAGGAATTAGCTGAGCAATTGGTAATACCGCATATGATAAGGAGGTCAAAAAATCCGAAAATACCAAGAAATTCAATAAATTGTATGAACAAATTTATTAACATTGAAAAAACTGCGACTGATGCCGTTACAAATAAAAGGAATAGATGCATGATGTGTCCCTCTAGTTTAGACAGAAAAAAAAACTAGTTTGTGAAAAGTGTCGCAATAATGTGTGCAACGGACATAGTGTAAGAATTTGTAAAAATTGCTACTTTTGTACATGTATTTACATTTATAAGAGCTGTAATCTTTAGTTAGAGGTTTTATTTAACTATTTGAGATTTTTACACGCACAAATTAATGATTTCATGTTCTTATATATTTTTAACAGAGTAAAAAAACAACCGGGTCTGAGACCCGAGAAATGTTAATAAAAATTAATTATTAATGTATATCCGAACACCCATGCATCCTAGGGTTAATGTTGCCAAATGTATGCTTATTTCAAACGACCTAAAAAACACAGCTGGTACAGTAGTCTAGTACTAGAATTTCCGACTAAGAATTTTTGGGAACCTATCGTCACGACTAGGTTCTTTAACAATTTATGCACATACTGAATATAATAGCATCAACGGAAATACATTCCTTAAAAATAAGTCCCTATTAATCTCTATGATGAACCTTTTTACTTACAGTAGGCCGAAAAATAATCGCACGTTAAAAACTTGGCTCTATACGTGCATAACAAAACGACTGAACTTTACGCTAGTTCTCACTACAAGGATTAAACATCCCTCAGATAATAAGACAGACAATAATTGACCCGTAATATATTTTTTGCAAATGTAATTTTAAGCGTCTTAGATTTTTCAATACCTAATTCTGCTTTTAGTATAATTCATATCGTCGTCGTCCAAAAACCGAAATACGGTTGGCTTGCAAAGAATCCCCTACCACCCCTACACAGAACAATTCATATCGTCATTATCTAAGAACTGTCATACAGATACGGCACACGCAACACCTGTTCACATGCGGCTGTACCACCGAAATACGGTTGACTTGCAAAGGGTCCCAGGGATGGTTCACTTACCACCCTTACACAAATTCATACCGTCGATCGTCCAAGAACCACCTCACATACACTCGACACATTCATATAAGGCTAATGCATACCCAGTTCTACCACCGACATACGATTGACTTGCAAAGAGTCCCAGTGGTGGTTTAACTACTACGCTTGCACAAAATAATTCATATCCTCGGTCATCCAAGAACCATCACACACAATTCGGCACATAGAACACCTATTCACATGCAGTTCCACTATCGACATACGATTAATCTGCAAAGAGTGCCTGAGGTGGTTTACCTCCTATCCTTACGCAAAATAATACATATCGTCGGTTGTCCAATAAGGTTGGTATATATTAACAGATTATTGGCCCGCCCCTTAAGAGATTCTACAAAATTTGTGCTATTTTCCGATGCAATTAACGTTACTGAAGACTTTTTTGTTTGGTAAATAATGGAAAAAATATAGAAATTGTACTGCTTGTGTTATTAGAAGACTTTCAAGGTTATAAGGTACTCACAAAAAATAGATTGAAATTATTGTGATCTTAAAAATCACTACTTGTATTTGCAAACTCATTCTATTGGAAGCCAAAGTTAAGCTAGTAAACCTCACTTTCACACACCAAACGCAAGCTTCAGGCGCGAAGTGTCAGAAAACGTAAGAAATGTTATTATTTACACTGTAATATTAATCGCCTTATTTATTTTCTCGCGACGAGCATTTATTACCTTAAACAACCCTATGTTTTGCCATCTTTTTTGTAGGCGTTACAGGGCACGACAAGTCTCGGAGCGCGAAACATTCATTCTTCGTAAAAATTTTGTGTCGCGAAGCGCGTGCTCTCTCCATCTTCTGTTTATTTTGCTTCCCTTACTCTCTTTTATTTGAAAACTTTTTTCATAATGCTAGACGGACACGGTAAGAAAAACGTCGGCTAAATGAAGCATTCCTTCATAATGCCCCTCATGTCTCGTATATATGTCGAGTTTTTATGTTTTCTCGCAGAGTGACAAACTACTTTCCTGCAGAGCTGTTGTATTATTAAAATTTTGTGTTGGTATTCGTCCGAATATTGAGGAATTCTAACGAAAACAAAGAGATTCATGTATATTTGCATTCCTCTTTTGTTCAACAACAAAAAAATATCTAAACCTTCGTGTGAACTGCAAGTCGGTTAAATGAGAAAAATGTCAATGTCAAAAATTAATATATTTCGCTAAACTTGTTTATGATGAATTTTCACATACACATCTGGACGTTTAGCTTGTAACGTCCAGTACTAACGTTAAAAGCTAGGTATTAGGAATAGCAAGGAGACATGCAAAATGATGCAGAAGCTTTATTCATGTGGCATTAATTTCTCGCTGCCATATAGATAAACGTTTCACTAAACTACAATTTGAAGTTGTCTTATTCTACAACTGGAATTATGAAACACCAAGGAGTATGGCGGTCGAATGTGAATGATGATCAGAAATGTGATGAATTCATCAGTCATAGCTCCTCAGATTGACAGCGTTAAATCTTTAGTTCACAAGTTCGGTCTGTCTACTTTAATTCGTTTTTGACCCCGATGAAGCTTTAAATAAACGCGAAATATTGGTGAAATTTAAAAGTTACATTTTTCTGAAACCTTGGTCGTTATCCCGACAGTTTGAAAGCACGTGTTATTCTACAGCATGAACTCTGTAAAGAAGGCCAACTTGGAAATTAAAAACGTAAACATGATAACATATCATCTCATGCATTTCAAATTATTACAAAATATGTATGTTATTAGGTTTTAAATCAAAGCTCAACAAGTGTGTTGGATAATATATTGGTGTATTGACCGTCAACTTAAATTCTACCTACAGGCACATCCATTTTAAGAGTGCTGCATTGTCAGCAAGCATATTTAAACTCTATTATTTTATGCGAGAGACTGATATAGAGAGTTTGCGGTAGCGCATTTTCCGTTATGTTTCACGGCCATTTTTTGGCTTGTAACGTAACATAACTTGATTGTGAAAAACATGTTTGCGGAGCGTCGGAAGTAAACGTTGAATATGACACATGTCATGTTGTGAAACGAAAACAACATGCATTACCAAATGGTTACTACCTACTTCTCGTCGCACAGCAAATATTATACGACTTTTGAAATTCGGGGCCAAATAGTGTCACTTTCGTGAAATTTTATCACGAATTCTGCATCCTTTATTATATCGAATTCCAATGGGCAAGTGCGGGTCTGTGCAACATATGTTCGCGTTTTCTTTTGTGGGGCTATGTTAAGCATTTAGTACACGATACAAGAGATGAAATTGCAACAATAGAGCTGCACCAACGCATCTTTAATGCCGCAGCACGTATCGAAAAATTTTAATTTGGGAATAAGGGCGTGTATTCGCGCAAATGGTAGATACTTCCAACATTTTATGCAACTTTTCCTCTTGTGTCGCAAAAAGAACGGTCTCTTTCAGCACCAACAGCTAATCACGCAACAGATAACTTGCATTCGTACCCAGGCGTTTCGCGCAACTATTTCAAAAATAATAAACAAAAATTTTACTTTGAAAAATAAACTTGCACTGTCAATAAAAACCATTAAACTTTCAATTAATTACGAAATATCGCTTTTATCTCATTTATTTCAATGCGCAATGTAATGCTCACCTTCCTATAGAAATAGTATGTAGAGCAGTCCCAATTAGTGCAATTGTCATTGCCTAAAGTGAATGGGTGGTCAAAAATCGAAAAAGAAAACAACAGTTTAGTATAAATACAATAATAAGAGATGTTAAAATCGGGATTTTATAATTATTTAATTGAAACTAATAAATAAATAAGCGCCAACATTATTCGCTATATGTATGGGACTAGCGTCTATAAATGAATCCTACCCTAGTATGTGGTAATATTATGTACTTCTCTAATTGGGACTGCTTTACCTTTAGATGTAATTTACTTCCATTCATTTTCGCATTAGGGTAACGGTTTCGAATAAACACATAATAAAATTTTTTCGTATTTGTCCATGAAATGCAACTAAAGTAACTAAAACAATATAAAAAATAAAATGATGAACAATATGCTGAGCATACTTTATAGGTAAGCTTAAAACAATTCTCAATTAAATTAGTTGCAAATTGCTTCTTCTTGCTGCACATGGTTCATCACGTTAATCACACGTGTCGTTCAAATTGGGGATTTGTCTATTTTCTTAACTGACATTACAAACTAACAGTCATAAACCATTTTGAAATTTTAGTAGTGTACAGAGACATATTAATTATATCTATTTTCTTACGACAGATTGCCTGCCCATATGAGCAGCCGATTGGGTCAAATACATACCGCGTTAGTAAGTTTCCTAGTAAAGTAAACCACTGAAATATATAGACGCTGTCGCAACGTTTACTCGTTATGAAACTAAAAGGGCGTGGAGTCGCGCGACTGAAATGAATCAGAATCAGTAACAGTCCAAACGCTGTCAGAGGACCATCGCGCTAGACTCTAGTCATACATTATACCCCTAGCTTATTTCTTTAATCAATCATCCTTGCCTTCCTCGATCTTTTCTCCTTGGTTATGTTTGATTTACTTTGTTTGTGTCTCGAAATTATACTGTGCAATAGTTTTCTTTTTAATTATATTCTTATAAATGAAGCAATCATGAAATGGTCCCACATTAGAGGCTGCACTGCAAATGACTGCTTATTTGAACATCTATTATAATAATAGATTCAAATGAATTTTTACACATACATAATTCCATTAATTAGATTTAGAAAACATGTTTTCGTTTTAAATTTGCATTTAATAGTTTATGTATTCGTGCACTTACTATCATTTAAACATTTAATATATTGGATATTTGGAAAAGCAAAAATTTAATCTAGTCATTTTGTAATGAGAGGTTCTTCTTGGAATTCATCATTTTTCCTTTTAAATTAAGAACGTTTTCTTTGTTTTATATATGACAGTATTACATTTAAATATTTATTTGGAAATAATCAACGATTAGAGTCCATCAATAGAATAAAATCAAATAAGATGTATTACGTATTTCCATAAATCTGTGTTGAGCAGATACCTCAAGCACGTGTGCTAGGCGACTGACTTGTGTGTGTGGGATTGTTTAGGGACACTGAGGAGTGGAGAGAGCGTTCTTGGCACAAGCGCCAACGTTATTCGCTATATTTATGGGACCAGCGCTTATAAATGAATCTTTACCTACCCTAGTATGTATATCTGAGCATGTTACAAATGCTTTAGGATAACGTAACTTGGCGTATAAAATCTGTTCAGCTGTCTATTGCCAGCAACTTGGGAAGGTGAAGGTTCTTTTACAATAATTACAACCGATATTCAAAATGTAAACATTCTTTGAAGGGGAATAATGAAATATTTAAAATTCTGATGATTAACAACGCATTTTTCCTTTTTTATTACATTTCTTAACTTTCGATTCAAAACACGCCCTACTGGCATGAAGCTATTGCAGCCAATAGCACTTTTTACAGAAATATTTTCTTGAAAAAATTTCAAGAAGACTTGTTATTGAAGTGACAAGGTAATTTATTACTGAAGTAGTTTTACTAACATGAATGGTAGGCATGTTACTTTTAAACCCTCTTATCCCTCATCACTGTCGCGCGATTCGGACCTTAACCTGAGTTGAGCTTTTATAATCCAGATGGCATGTCAAGTTGATTAGGCCGTCCGCATTTCATCCGCTTGGAGAAAAAACAAAAACAAGTAATAGCAGCAGTTCCCGGTGATAATAAATTATCTTCTCTAGTTGTACAATTTATGAAATATTACAGACACAAAAACAATTTGTAAAGTATTTGCAATATTTTTTTTTTCAAATTAAAACAATTTAGGACAAAAACAAATTGTTCGTTTGGTATCCACCGTAAAGGCTTGTACCTTCGATCGTACTACTAAGAAAAAACTTTACCGCCACTTGAACATTTTTGAAACGATTCATTAGCAAACGCATTTAGAGTGCTACATTACGAGAGTCGCTCGCTGATGATAAATTGCGTTCAAACTCATTAACTGCGAGTAATTGCGAAATTAATACTTCAGCGGATTCGTACGTTTTCGCTAAAAGCTGCGCTAATATATTCCGACCGGAATTTCAGCTATTTGGACATGAGAAACCAAATTTTCATTAACATTTTCCAACCAAGCAAAGCAAGTCGCATTGCGGTTCGTAACCGACCATTTCAAATACATACAGATTTATGTATGATAATTCATTCGTACGTTATTACTTCGAACGGGTACCCATGAATAGAACGTCACTTCGTCAAAGTATTTATTTCTTGCATTAAATGAAATAGTATTCAAAGTAATGTGCAATGAAATATCATGATAGCGTTCACAGTAGGCACAACAAACTGGAATTTTCAGTAAAATAAAATAAATAAAAAAAAATTGCAATGAGAATGCAAATCTCTATTGGTATCAGTAGAGTTGGTCACGCGCGCCAACAGGTAGCTGCATCGTATCTATACGGTTACATACAAGCCTCAGTGTAGCTTCCACTTTCCACTAGCGCGGTACGTGTTGTTTAGAAATGTTGCGTACGTCGCGCAAACGACCCAAGGCGGACCAAGTTAGAGAATTTTTAGCCGAAATTCCTGACTTAACGTATGATGGCGCTAAAATTGAATGTGTAGTATGTAATGTCCCGTTGATGAGTTGGTCCAAAAAGGACTGTCTACGGCACGTAAACAGCGAACGGCATACTTCAAAAAAAAAAATTGCACACGAGACTATGACAAATTTATATTTAATTTATGTGTTACTTTTATTGTATGTAATATACCGTTTAATTTACTAGACAAGGAAGTGTTTGTCTTGTTTTGGAATAACTATTCGGAGTACAAATTACCAAGTCGGACATCGTTACGAAGGATAGTGCCATCTGCTCGTGAATATGTTGAAAAAAGAATTAAATCGCAGTAGAAAGAAAAAAAATGTGGTTATGTGTGGACGAAACGACAGATCGTAAAAAACATTCGGTCGTTAATATAATGGCACGTAAAATGGAACCGCATCAATCGTCACCTTCAATTCTATTAGCTTCCAGACGAATACAGCAATGTACTGCCGAAGTAATTGTAAAGTTAGTGTTAAAGACATTGGAAAAGTTTGAACTTTCAACAAACCAACTGTTGATGTTTATGAGTGATGGTGCCGCAAACGTGGTTTCTGTAGGCCGGTCTCTTAAAAAGCATTCTGTTAACTTGTTACACATTACGTGTAAGATTCATGCTCTCAATCTTTTGGCATATGGTATCAGAAAATGTTATCCTGAGGTAGACGCTTTAATAGCGCATACAAAAGCAGTGTTTGTCAAATCCCCGGAACGTATTCGCGGATTTCACAGACTGTGTCCCCGTATACCTGAGCCATGAGAACCTATTCTTACACGTTGGGGAACTTGGTTAAATGCTGCGTTTTATTATCATAAATATTATGAGAACATTAAGAACATGGTTTTACAATTCGATCCAAAGGAAGCTGCCGCTATCAAGAAAAGCCAGTCGAAATTTCAAGGTAGTCGGGTTAAAACGGATTTAAAAATTATTCACAACAATTACTTCAGACTAGCAGGCAATAGAAAAGTTACAAGATCCTTCGGTGTCGTTAGTGGAATCTGTGCAAATTGTGCAACATGTTCACGCACAGCTATGCGCGATAGAAGACGCAAAAGATGTTTGTGTTCTAGAAAAATTTGAAAGTGTTTTAGAGAAAGATTCTGATTTTGGCACATTAAGACACATTTGTGAAGGTGCGTCAACAGAACCGTTAAGTTGTTTCAAAGAATATTTTAATTACGCAAATATAACGTCACTAGATGTAGAACGTTCGTTCTCTGCATAGAAACACATTTTTTCCTCGCGCCGCACTCGGTCTGTCGAAAAAACTGTTGAAACATATCTAATGTTTCAGATATTTAACAGACATTATTCACTTTGCGATTTCACGGAGGACTCTTAAAATGGTAAGTGTTTGAGCACGCATTATTTTATTTTTATTTAACAACTACGCGAAAGTATTTACGACAGCAAACATCTACACACAATAGCTCTAATGGAACCCGAGGCCTAATCGAAACAACGCCGCTGCCCGTTGGCGCTCGTGGCCAACTCTAGTTATCAGCACCAAACAGCTAGTGGTGTAATAAATCAAAAATTGATTCAAACTAGATAGCATCGGCTGAACAAAATTGATCTGCTTTAGGAATTCTGAAGAAACTGTCAATAAAATCAGAAAATACAAGCTAGATTATATTCTTATGAATACTATTGGAACCATAGAAATTTGCAAGTAACTGTCCCCGAACCTTTATAAACAAATATCAAGACATTAAACTGATTGATTATATTGTACAATCTACTCTAAACCATATAAACAAAACGCTTACTACATTAGATACTTTGAGTGTCCATGGTGGGATGCATTGCTATAAATTATAAAACGATCAACGAGAGGTAACCATCGAGAAATTAATCAGTAAGGAAATATTCAATCCAATAAAATTTGACTCACCACCCTAGCGAGTAAGGCCTTTAAGATATCGACCGTTAAAAGCGGCATTTCGCAAAAATCTTGAACTATCTCAAGAATTAAGATAGATAGGTATAGCGAATATTGATAAGAGTTGCCATGAATTGAACAGCGCTATCTAAATTCGTAATAATATACAGGGTGTTGTATTTAAAAAAACAAACTTGTATCGTACGCAGCAGTAGCTGACCACTCTCTATACTTGAGTATAATTTTATTTTGTGCAATATTTGTCTCCGAATACTTTTTATTTGAAAACTTTTTCTCTAAATCGCTCAGGAAAGGAATTATCTTCCGTCCACGCACTAGGTGGACAGCCTCTATATAACAAAATATGCTTGTAATGAGAGGAATATTACCCGAAAATGAATGTCCCATTAAAAAGGAATTAAGTACTACATGACCTATGCATGCCACTAGATGTTTTAATGTTTCATAAAAAGTTTAGTACACTTACATAACACTCTCTATTTATAACAAGGAACATCTATCTAATTAATGCAGAAAATTCAAAACAACAGTTTTGTTAAATAAACAATTTTAATTTAAACTCGATAAACATTGTAAAAGGCGACATTTTCGCATTTTATCACAACTTGCGCCATCTTTCTCTCTCTTCCCTCTTCTTCCTTAAATTATGCCACCCCAATGATCCTACATCTCGACCGTTCCTGATTTGACACTCGTCCTCGAGTAGTGTCTCCTGTTTTATTCTTTCCGTCTTATTGTTAAAGTACGTTATTAGAACCTCATCACCTATAGGTTCATTCCTTTTTCTACGTCGCATTGGAAACGCCTTTACTATATCTAATTTAAATATGCAATCATACCAAAAAAACGCCGCGCCTCGCAATTTAGTAGCTACTTGCAATACTAACACCCCATCATCTATACTGTATGCCTGCCCTATTTGTTCTACTTTTAGTGTACATTGTGTAGCGGCTAAATTAGATATTTTTGCCGGATTGAATCAATAAACATTCCAAAAGGCAACACTTTTACATTCTACCACAACTTCCGCCATCTTTCTCTCTCTCTCCTCTTCTTACTTAAATTATACCACCCCGATAATCCTACATTAATATATGGGGAAACACAACATAAGCACTGCTCTCAAAATTACGTCGAGAATAAAATAAAATCCTCAAAATAATGTATAACATGAATTACAAAATACCAAGGCAAACCGTATATATAACGTAACAAACGAACTAAATATAGGGCAATATAGGGCAATGACTACTATTACACAAAATTGTGAATAAAAAATAATCTAACAAACAAAGAAATGCATGAGTATCACACATAAGAACGGAGAGATACATTCAGCAAAAGTGCGCACAAGTATTAACAACTGATGCAATTAATGTGCGCGACAAAATATCAAAATACATAAACATACATACTACAAGTTTTTTTAAAACGGCATATGGAGCCTCTACACTGTTAGCCCGAGACAGCACTTCTCGAGACGGAGAAGACAGACATAAAATACAGTGAACACTTTTTGTTTGTCTTCTTTGCTTTATGTACCTATGGTACATACTGTGAAGTACGTACATAGGGACACTCACTATTTTATATCTATAATTATAATTTGAATTTTCAATTTTATAACATTTCGGCATTATACTGCATTTTACAAGCATTTTCGGTCGGGCTCTCGGGCACCAAAAATTTTACGGAATTGAGATGAGATCGCTTTGTCTGTAACGGTAAATGTTTTAAAGGGGATTGATATGTTGAACCCAAAAATACTGTTGTTAAAAATGAAAAATGAAGGTACACAGCAGTACCTGAAAGGATTAACGGCAACAGATGCAACCGAGTATGCTCTATGGAAAGTAACAAAAAACTAAAGAGAAGAGTAGAGACAAACTTACCAATAAGAACTAAAGGCTGGCCAAGAAACAATGAAGAAAAGGCGAGATTATTTGCAATCATCTGGAAAAGGTGTACCCAACAAGATCGAAAAATGGCTGGCAAGGTGGCATATAAAAGTCAACGAGACAAAGTCCATACATGTAATTTTCACTCCGTGCAAAGAAACTTGCCCACCGGTCCAAATTAGTAACAATGTAATACCACGAGCCGAAGACGTAAGTAAGATTAACATTGAGGAAACATATAATGACCAAACGTAAACAGTTGGGACTACAATTCAGCAAAATGTATTGGCTCATAGGCAGAAACACAGCTATCCTTAAGAAATAAAATTCTGTTATATAAATCAACATAGAAATAATCCAGAGCTTCCAGAATAAAGTGATGCGAATCATTGTTGACGCCTCACGTTACGTACCAAAACAGTACAGCGTGATCTCGAAATCTCAACAGTGAAAGAAGTGATCCGTGATCAAAGTGTCAAATATTGAGAAAGAATTTCACTGCACCCTAATGCCCTTGCTAAAACTCCACTCGTGAACAAAGGTCGTGCATATAGACTAAAGAGATTTAAGCCTTCCGATCTGCCAACCAAATATTAAGCTTATTAAAATGGACAAATTAGAAGCTAGTCGGTTTAGTGTCTAGTGTAATTATTTAATTGTAATATAAATATTTATAGACAGCTTATTCAATGGAATATCCGGTACATGCCTTTTGTTTAAGACACAACTAAAGCTTATTGTCTATTTCATAATGTAATATAGATTGATGAATAAAGGAGATAAAAAAAGTAAAACCATCGCGCTGACGCCACTGCTAGGGAAACCAAGTGGTGGTCTGTAATAATAAAAAAAAAATAGACTATAAAGCCAGTTGAATATTTCGAATACCTTGAAAAAAAAAGTTCACCGGCGCGGCGGTTAACCTTACATCTCATTCATCTTCCGTTCCCGTCTGTGCAAAAAAGGATTCCGCGGACAGTTTTTCCCCCTATGGAGCACTGAGATTCACTAATATGCGTCGTCATGAATTATGCCCCTAAACGATCCCGGAATATTTCTCATCGCAATTTACCGCCGAGGCAAGAATTGCTACCTTTCCCCATGGGAAGGCCAATCTATTTCGCCGCGTTGGCATTATTTGAATGCTACACACGAAGAAAAAGAAAACGAATCGACCGCTGTAAATTTCATTTTGTGTTTGAAAGAAAACTGCCGTTACTTGTTGTGGATACGCTGATGAACAGTTGACGTTCGAAGTTCATTTTCCTTTAAAATGCCAGCATTCCTCGTCCCAAGATGTTTACTATCGCTTAAACTGCGAGCCGCGTTTTGCCTAAAAACTCTAAAACGCTGAGTTTGAGCAAAGCAAAATGTGGGCACGGTCAATATTTACATTCTTCAGTATAAATGGCATCGAAAACACCAATATGGTATTTAGGACAAAGTCCCATAATTACAGCTGTGATAACGTGTACGTTTCAAAAGATCTAATGAATAAATTAACAAAATTGCTCCCACACTTGTGTACTATGTAAAGTAGTTAACTGAAATGTAAGATATTACATATAGATGAGAAAGTCGATCTCCTTTTAACTGTGTACGATATGGTTTGCTTAAAAAATAGAAGATAGTTAAAATATTGCGGTACAACCTGCGTTTCTGCATATGTAACTTGATAGATATTACTAATATTAAAATACTTTTCAAAATTTGAATAATGGATGAAAGGGTAGGAAGAAAATAGGACAATATCAAATAAAATTGGATCATGACTATCATGAGCACTACAGACAAAAACAATGATAGTTGAGCGATTCGATGATGTGACATGTGTATTTATTTATTTCTGTTTAATTTGCTAACGGGCGCAGGATTTAAAGAGCAAAAGCATATCCGCACCCCAGAGCCAGACGACATCTTGAATACACTCAAGATATTTTAATTGAAAGGAGGCGATAACAGCACTATTGCAATTGTGTCTGATGTTTGCAATACTTGGGTAGGCTATAACGGTGTATTTCCTATTATTTGTGTATTTATGGTAATATTAGTGTAGGCCTCTGAATGGAAAAAGTGGAATAGCTACGATCAAAATATATTTATTTCAGTGTGGATATTATTCGTTCTCAATTGTTGCACTTAGGACGCTCCAATGAAGATCCCAAAAACATTTTCAGTGAGCAGCGCAATGAAAGAAAAGTGCTACAATATCTAATGGACTAGAAGCAAAATGTTACCACCTTATAATTTTGGCATATGTAAAGAGTAAATAGAGAATAAAGTTATATATTTCCCACTTTTGTCTCTGTATAGGTAAGCGGGTTATGGATTCGAATTAGCCGCCATCTTTTATCCGTTTTGCTCGACATTATCGCATATTAATTCTATGCGTGTGAACCGTTCTGCTTCTGCTAATCTTCCTACATTTAGAACAATGTGTAAAGGCAGAAGCCATAAGCGTAAGGCACTTATTTATACTATCAATTTTTTTTAAGCAAGACGCCTATCTGTTATTACTAGAGTTGCTCAATTTGCGACAACAGCCAGTGGCGGACGCATAAAAGTTTACACAAAATAAATGGTCAGAAATAAAATATAATAGGTCTTACCGTCTTAAGTCTTAGATATGTTTCCACAGTTGTTTGGGCAAACCGAGTGCGGCATGAGGAAAAAGTGTTTATATGCAGAAAACGAACGTTCCACATCTAGTGACGTCATATTTGCGTTATTAAAATAATCTTTGGAACAACTTAACAGTACTGTTGACGCACCTTCACAAATTTGTCTTAATGTGCCAAAATCAGAATCTTTCTCTAAAACACTTTCAAACCTTTCTAGAACACAAACATTTTTTGCGACTTCTTCCGTGCGTGAACATGTCGCACTATTTGCAGAGATTCCACTAACGACACCGAAGGATTTTGTAATTTTTCTATTGCCTCCACTAGTCCGAAGTAATTGTACTGAATAGTTTTGAAATCCGTTTTAACCTATCTTGAAATTTCGACTGGCTTTCCTTGACAGCCGCAGCTTCCTTTGGATCGAATTGTAAAACCACGTTTTTAATACTCTCCAAATATTTATGATAATAAAACGCGGCCTGTAACCATGTTCCCCAACGTGTAAGAATAGGTTCTGGTGGCTCAGGCATACGGGGGCACAGTCTGTGAAATTTGCGAATACGTTTTGGGGATTTGATAAACACTGCTTTTGTATGCGCTATTAAAGCGTCTACCTCAGGATAACATTTTCTAATACTATCTGCCACATGACTGACAGCATGAATTCTACACGTAATATGTAACAAGTTAGCACAATGTTTCTTAAGAGATCGGCCTACAGAAGGTATGTTTGCGGCACCATCACTCATAAACATCAACAGTTGGTTTGTTGAAAGTTCAAACTTTTCCAATGGATTTAACACTAACTTTGAAATTACTTCGGCAATACATTGTTGTACTCGTCTGGAAGCTAATAGAATTGAAGGTGACGATTGATGTGGTTCCATTGTACGTACCATTACATTAACCATAGAATGTTTTTTGCAATCTGTTGTTTCGTCCACACATAACCACAGTTTTTTATCTCTCACCTCCGATTTAATTCTTTTTTCAACATGTTCACGAGCAGATGGCATAATTCCTTGTAACGATGCCCGACTTGGTAATTTGCAGTCCGAATATTTATTCCAAAAGAAGACATATGCTTCCTTGTCTAGTAAATTAAACGGTAGATAACATGCAATAAAGGTAACACATAAATTAAATTAAAATTTGTCATAGTGTCGTGTGCAACTTTTTCTTGAAGAGTGCTATTTACTATTTACGTGACGTAGACAATCCCTTTTGGACCAACACATTGAAGGGATATTACAAACTGGACATTGAATTTTAACGCCATCATAATTTAGGTCAGGCATTTCTGCTATAAATTCTGTAACTGTGTCCAACATTGGTCGTTTTCGCGACGTAGGCAACATTTTTAAAACAAACTTAGAACTACGAAATAGTATTTACGGCAGCGTACATGTATACACAACAGATCTGGTGAGCAACTCTAGTTATTACACCCAAATCCAAATCACCATAACCTATGCCAAAGACTCATTACTGAATGTGTAAAATAATTCAATGTATAGACATTTCTGGCAAATTACATACATTCGTGTTCATTAAAATTAAGTATTAAAAATTGTTTTTCTTTTGCGGCAAGATAGCGTAATAGAAATATTATTTATAATATTATAAATGATGTTCGTCCTAAATTGTTGCGTTATGGCACTCCGCGCATTGGACATATAGGTCTAGATGAGAAACCGATAACCGTAACATACTAACGTCTGCCTAAAATGTAATTTTCAAACAGGAATAACAAATTAGCAGAAATGCTACACCGAGCCATTTTCCTAAGTAAAGTTGAAATATTAACTTTTTTGTTAGCATTATGCTTAAAAATATCGTCGATGGCAATTTCCTTCACCATGGTAATCGTCCGGTAGGTACATTCAGCTAATATCGTAGAATCGAGAATGTTATGGGTTTTACCACGAAAAAAATATAGATATGCACGTATAACAGAAATTCTTGTCCTGAAAAGGGCGTCAAACTATGGTAGATTATAAAAGAAACTTGAGAAGAATTGAGCGACACCGATAACACGACAAATTTAATAAACATTATTCGCTGAATACTAAATGAAGTTATCGATACAATGGCGGATTAACTAAAGAATTAAATGCTTTTTAACTTTGTCATTTGCCTTTTGTACCGTCGATATATTATGTGAGACGACGTAGTTCATAAATTATAATAAAAATGCTGCTTTTATCATCCAAAATTAATTTATACTTGAACAGACATTTGTGACAAGCAGTGGATACTATAAATTTAAATAGCTAGTCGTAAGCTAGTCGCAGAGTAAATATGGTATCAACAATCTTTTCTTAAAGAACGAGATTAGGACAGATTTAAAATATGAATGTATTTCGTTTACGAAGCGGCACTGATACCTTGCACATTATTTTTAAGAAAAAAACTATAAAACGTAACAAAACTCTGCCGAGAAATCATCAAAGACCTTTCTGAGACAGATGCTGAATACGAGAGTTTTACTAATCACAAATTGGTAAAATGCTCAATAGTAACAATAATACATGAAGGTACTTTGATTGTAGATGTTGCGCAATAGGTGTAACTTAATATCAGGTGTGTCAGGCCTGCAAAGCACAATAATATTCATAAATTGTGTGACTACATATTAACAATATAATAAGCGTTAAAAGCGAATAAATTATGCAAGTTTTCATTAACTCGTAGCTCGAGTAAAGAATAAATGGCACTAAAATAAAATCTTAAAGTATAAGAACGGTGAGAAATTGATTATCCAATCTAATCTTCCTTTATTGTTGATTGAACGCCAATATACCGGCAGTCCAGGATAACATGAAGTACATGGGTATATTGCAAACCGTTAGAGATACAAGGTAGGTTAAGTGGGGAAAAATTCGAGACCATAAAGACCATAAAACATGATAGCAATAACCCAATGCGTGATAATAATAAAGGTAAACATGTTAAATTACAAGGGGGTGATTACATTAATCAAGACCATAGTAAACGGGGACCACTGCGCTACCCAAACTGCCATTTTAACAGTTTTTTATTTATTTTAGTGGAGTTCATTACAAAATATGTTCATACGTTCTCATTCTAGAATTACACATCATAAAATATAACATTAGTAATTTGCGCAGTAAAAATATATTAATTTAAGAACAAAAAGGTAGATGTAGTCATATCGTGACAAAATCCATGTTATCCCGCTTAATATAGATTTTTTTTTAAAACGGGAATCTAGATTTACTCTTCATTAGCATGGCTAGCGAAATGGAAATATAAATATTCATTAAATGTCCACAATAACATTTTGATTATACTGTATAAGCAAGGATCACACAATATTATGAGCAGGTATACTGCTAGGTATAAATAAATAGAAATCAATTCTGCTCCCAGTACTAAGAAATAAATATTTTCATCCGATATTGGAAGGAAGGCGTTAACACATAGGCGCCTCTCAATTTATTAAATTAATCACAATTTGTTTTATATAATGTGTCTTATTATTTGTACTACTGCAAATAATGTATGTAAAGGGTACAAATAAAGCTGGTTAGAAGATAAAATCAATAGATTGTATTAGTTTAGAGTAAAATAAAAGAATGATTAAAACTGTCTTGGAAAGAAATATATCAGAATCAGTAACGTTTTTTTACTTCAAAGTAAATGTAACTAAAAGTCTCCATTTCTCCTAATTTTCAATTTATTGTCGCATTAAATATACCAGGCTTCAAAATAATCCCCGCATAAATAAAAAGGGATTTATTCCCTGCCATATTTCATAGCGTACTAAATTTATATATTCCCAATCCGTTATGACAGCCTTTGTCGAAAACGGCGAAAAAAAGAACGTAGAAATGAGTACTTTCGTAAAGATAGCTACCCCTTCGCCGGGATGATTTGTTGAATAGAAAAGTCAGACAGATATCCATGGGAAAATACAATATCACAGAAAAACATACACCGCAGTGCGCTTTATCGGCTTTATATTTACGTAATATTTACTTAAAATCGTAAATTTAGAAGATTGGCGGCGTTTCTTGCATATGTTAGCCAAACTGAAAATGTAGGAACACATAGCGTTCCTGCACTTAGCTCACAAGGAAACTGTTCCAACCCAGGGACATTGATTTGAATAAAACTTGGATAACGTGAAGACCCCATAGAATTATGGAAACACCGTTGCACGTTTCTGCTAAAAAAGCTTTAAAGGGGATAAAATAGGGCACTGAAAAAGTGATTTCTCTATATTTTGCCACTCTTCAGTTGTATGTTAATGCATGTATAGGGATGGCCACGCTACGCACACTTAAAATTGTTCTGATAATACTTACCACATAGAATCTAGTACCGAAATGTAATGGTAATGTAAGATGAATATTAATTTAGAATTTTGTTCAGTTACTGACTTATTTCCTTAGTTGCTCAAAGTGAATAAATAATTTATATTAGAAGAATCGTATACTGCATGTGTACATTTATATAAACGATTGCATCTATTTGCATTTTAAACGAAAGAAGCCTTAGCACTGCACATCAAGAAAAGTAGCGGCGGTACACGTAGTTGAGCGAATATAGAATAACATCGCCCACAATAAAGGTAAACTATGCAAAATTTAAATCAAGTTAAAGTAGTTTATGTCGCAGTTTGCGAGTCGGTTCAAAGGTAAACATAACTTCAATGCTTAGCCGAAACAAAATATAAGTACTTTTACGGCTAGCAATTTAGAACCGTTAAATCGCCGTGTATTCACTGGAATACAATATTTTGGATGATTTTGGGAAGAAAAACAAATTAATCTCTTAAATTTTCAAAGTATATCCATAAAATTAATGTGTTTTAATGACTATGCACCAGTAAATACCACAAGCATATTAATGAAAAATTAAAGACTATAATATAAGATCAAAATTATACAGTTGCAATTAGAAAGATATGCATAATAGCTTATATAAGCTTGCAAAATACCAACAGCGAAATATAATTTTTTTTAAATGTCTTCTTCAGCAAACAAATACTGTTACTCTATATAAAATATTAACTACTCCTGTAGTTCTTGTAATTTAGGGCTTGATTTGTGAAGTAGGAAATTCAAAAGGTTACATTGTCCAACATTGATTCCGTTTAAGAAGCCGTAGAGTATTTTAGCACTTCACTATAATAATAATAATAATAACCCCGTTTATTTCAAATACAAATACAACAAAGTAAATGTTCGAAACAAGTCATGGAGAAAAAAGGACATAATACTTAAAACTAAAATTTAGAAATGAATTAATTAACTATTTGTCAGAAAGTCGTTTAGGTTATAACAATTTATCTTTCGCAAATAACACTTAGATTTTTTAAATAGATAAATTGTTAACACTTTTTATTTTGGGTGGCAAACTATTATAAAATTTACAACCAATAAAATAAGGACTCTTTTGATAGATAGTCTTTTTGTGAGGGGGAGGTAAAAGGTAGTCATCCGTACGAGTATGGTATTCATGAGTGTAATTATATCGGGAGAATTCGTCCCTGTATTTGAAAACAAATAGCAGTGTTTCATAAACAAACAGATCGTAAACCGTGAAGATGGAGTTACTTTTAAAAATGTTCCTACACGACTCTCTATAGCCCAAACCAAAGATTGTTCTAAGAGCCCGTTTTTGAATTTTAAAAACTCTATCAATATCAGATGACATGCCCCAATTGATTATACTGTAACGCATGCAAGCTACAAAATTAGCATAATAAAATGTTTTTAAGGTATCTACATTGCAGCAGGTTACTTTCAATTGTCTCAGAATAAAACAAGTTTTCGAGAGCGTTTCACATAAATGATCTATATGTAGGGACCAATTTAAATTTTCATGGATTATTAAGCCAAAGATTTTCGTCGATGATTCAACATTCCATGTAACGCCGTTCACATTTATTTGCAAAATTAATTTATTTTTATTGTGAAAGTAAAGAAACTTGGTTGTGTCATTATTAATAAGAAATCTGTTGTTTGTCATCTACGCACAAACATTAGAAAATATGATTTGTACCTTACACAGCAACTCGGCTACATTGGAAGAATTTACAAGAATGCTTACGTCATCAGGATAAAGGATTATTTCTTGTGCCTGGGGTAAATTTAAAGGTAAATCATTTATATATATTAAGAAAAGTGTAGGGCCTAAAACAGACCCTTGAGGCACTCCAATGCTAGTATCGAGAAAAGACGATTGGGCGTCATCTATTTTTGTACTTTATTTTCCCCATTAACACCATAATACTACAATTTATGTAGTAAAATTTTATGATTGACAGATTTGACAAATCTATAAAGATACCCATACAATGTATATTACCGTCTAAATTACTATAAATATGTCTTAAGAAATTGAAAAGAGCTGTATTAGTAGATTTGTTTGGACAGAACCCATGCTGATTAGGACATAGTAAATTGAAGGACATTAAATATTTAATAAGTTTTTGATTCATAATGGTTTCGTAAATTTTAGAGAATGTAGATAACAGACTTATAGGACGATAATTTGAAAAATCATTTGGGTTTCCTTTTTTAAACAGAGGTTTAATCGTTGACAATTTAAGTTTAGAGGAGAAAACACCTTTTTCGAAAGAAAAGTTTATCAAATAAGTCAAAACGGTAACAATAGATGACACTGAATATTTGACAATAAACGATGAGATATGATCATGACCATAGAAACGAGCTACGCTGTCATTAAAATAAAGAGTAATTCTTCTCATTGGCATATATAAAAAAATACCTAGTAATAGAGGTCTAAAATATGTCACAATGGAATTCCATTGAATATCATGATTTTTAAACGATACATTTTCTAATAATAATTGCTCGGGTAAAGTTAGAAAATGTTTATTGAACGCATCACAAAGCTCTGATTTAAATGAGGAATTGTTGGGTAAAGCTTTTATACACCTGTTACTGCTATGATTACTATTCTTTTCAATTATAGACCATGCGGCTTTAGATTTGTTTGAAAATGACTTCATCAAGAGTTCATTACTTCGCGTTTGACTTTTTTGTAAGAAATCTTTATATATCTTTTCGTATTTCTTTAAATCTAGCCTAAATTCTGGATACTATATGAAAGTCGAAGTATTAATTTAATAGTTACTTAAGAAAAAGCTAATATTTACTAGTGTTTAATACAATAGGAATAAGGGTATTAATAGACAAAGCTCTTTTGTAATAATTGCTTTAAGATATATGAACTGCATTACTTTTACAACCTTTTCCAGATTTAGGACCAGATGTAGGAGGCATGAAATTCAAAATGGGATACTACTTTTACTTATGTACGTACGTAATTACATTTGAGAGTATACAGATGCAAAACATCAGTAAAAGAAATGCAGCGATTGGAAAAAGAGCCTTTATTACAAAAGATGTGGTATTACTGTGCCTGTACTAAACTCAAAAATCACTGCTTCAAAAAAATAGCAATTTAGCCAAAAATAAACGGATACTCTAAAACTGTGGCACTGGAACACTGAAACAGTTCACTAAAACCCTTACCACAACACTTAATTCGTACTGGACGCAGTCAGTTCAGTCTTGCTGCTGATGATGATAGCTTGGCTATCGAAACGTGCGTCCAGTACGAATTAAGTGTTGTGGTAAGGGTTTTAGTGAACTGTTTCAGTTAGCCAAAAATGTGAATCAATAATTTCGATATCTTTTTTGGAGCTTCTGGACTAACATTATATAACCCAAAATAAAAAGAATGATGCTCTAAAGATACACTGAACAAATGAATTCAATAAATCGTGTTCGTTGATTTCGTTTTGTTAAAGCAACAAAAAAATTATTATATTAACAAATAAATTTAGCACAACAATAAACTACGCTTATTAGATCTGTTTATAATATAACAAATACCCGTTTATTAACATACTTTGTGAGCAGCCAAACAAACTTTGGGGATTTTTCATCAAACATTAATAAACGTATCCTTTACATTAATAAATCCGTTTATTATATATAGTGCATGTACGAAAGTATGTGTTCATCGACATAATAAACAGCCATTTATTAAAATGATAAACTCGTTCGCTGGACCAATTTTGATAAAAAAAAATGTTATATTAACGTACTCTTCTATTGTGTCTACGTACCTTTTTCGTTCAGTGTATATATGTTCAGAAAGAAATAATTTCGCATTACCCAGATTATTTCGCAATTTTGACTTGTTCAAGACATTTTTTTCTTCTCAAAGCCGATGTTTTTCCTCTTTTAAATTCGTTTACAGATCCATACACACCAACTGCAAAAAGCTTTACATAGAAGGCTCTCCTGTTATTATTAAAAAATTAAAAAACGAAAAGTATTCATCAGAGAGGTTATTCTGTAAGTATCGAGAATGTTGCTTTTCACAGTGTCGTGCCGAAAGAGTCAGAAAACTACTACTGAAAATTTGACGTTGAGACACGAAACTGTGAAAAGCAATACCCTCGATCCTTAAAGAATAACCCCGAGTACACACATTTTTTTAATACTTTGCATTACACCAGAGCAAAGAAAAGCTTCTTTATATAAATTAGAAATGCACCAGATACATAAAAAAGCTATACATTTTATTGTATACATACCACAGTTACTTTAAAAAATGAACATATTGAATAAGCATAATCATAAAATACGTGTACTACAGAATTGCTACAAATGTAGCAAATTACTGGCTATCACATTAAATGTTAATGAAACATTACTGATAACAATTTATCGTGCAATTTTGTTGGCGTGAGAGTAATTACCATAAAATTTAACGCCATTTACATCTCTAACTAATTGCAAAAATAATTTCCGAAATATTCGTTAGCGTCGCTAACTAGGCACACATGAGTGAAGTGGCTACCGTAAACAATTTTTACGCACAAAATGAACACATTCCGAGAGATCACTGACAAACCGGGAGGAGCAAAATATTGAAAAATTCGATAACGTATGCTGTAAACGTCAACCTTCGCTACATTGGAACGCAATTTAAAGAAAAAATAAACATTTAATAAGCGAAGCGCTAGCTGAAATCGATGAAAAACATCACAGCCGTATAATGGGAATACTAACGCGATTAAAGGGTGGGAACGAAAATATGAAAAAATTTCGTCGGCACCTCAATGGAACCTGAAATTCGCTCAATCCTATTGAATATTTAGTTGATGCAACAATTGGAGGTAATACAAATGCAAACATTGTACGTATGGTACGATCAGCGCGTCAAATTGAAGCTAACGCTAACAGAGCAGTTAAAAGTAAAAATGAATTTCAAAACCAAATATATCATGCTATAACTGTAAAAAACCGGGTCATTTTGCAAAAGACCATGATTAGAATGTTGTAAATGCAAAAAGCTTGGACACGTAAAAAAGAATGGCCCTTACGCGGTACAAAAAGAAAAATCCAAATAAATGCCCTTAGTATAAATACTGGAAAAATCAAGATGTACATGAAAATTGCTTATGTGAAGAGTCACAAATGGGAGTGTCTCATATGTATATTTCGTATATTTGTCCATTGGTGTATACAACAAACAGTAAAATAATATAACACAAGCAAATACAAAAAAGAAAAAAGTGATGTATATAACAAACAATTACATATTGTAGGTGCACATACAAAACATGGAAAGTAATAATTGTAGGTCATAAAATATAAAATAGTATAGCAGGTCATAAATAGTAAATACAAACAGAATATAAAATCATCTCAACATTCATTATTGACACAGGCAGCTCAAATATACTTATAATAATAATAATAATGATAATAATAATACTTTATTTTCTACAGGATGAACCCAAGTACAGAAAATTTTATAATTGTTTAATGTATGCAAATAAAAGAAAAGAAAAAAAAACAAATAAACGTATAAACGTGTAAAACAATGAAAAGGAAAAAAATAACTAAATAGATAACATATTCTTGGTAGCACCTCTTCCGCTATTTCAGTTGCGAAAGTATATCTGTTAATTAATCAAAATTTATATCAGCACTGACAGAAATAGAGTTATAATTTGTACACATAATGTTTATGGGTGATTTTAGCATTATATAAGTTCTACTTGCTTGAACATAGAAGGTAGAGTGATTCCGCGATTCCAGACGGGGTATGTTGAAACTTATTTGATTAAGCAGCAAAGGGCAATCAATTTGATTATTCAAGATGCCATATAGAAATTTTATGCTTATGACCTTCCTTCGTAGCTGTAGAGATACCATGTCGAAACGATTTAGCATAATCCCATAGTCACAGCCTCTCTCCGGATATGTACCGTTTGTTAGAAAAATCAAAAACTTCAAGTACCGCCTCTGAATATTCTCAATATTTCTTATGTGCGTTTGATAGATCGGGTACCATATTAATGCTCCATACTCTAGTTTGGATCGTATAAAGGCGTTATACAATGAAATCAAGCAACCCATATTTCTGAAGTCGCGACAATTTCTATATATAAAACCATACATGCGGTAAGCTGACGCAACCATGTTGTTGATGTGAGAGATGAATGTAAGTTTGCTATCAAATGTAACTCCAAGATCTTTCACTTCACTGCATCTCACAAGCGCCTCCCCCTCGAAAACATAGTCAACGTGCAATGGTTTCAACTTCTTTGTGTATGTTGTAATTTTACACTTGCTAACATTAAGGTATAAATAATTCTTTTGACACCAGGTTCCTATGCTGTTGAGATCGTTTTGAAGTAAAGAACAATCACTTCTACTGTTTATTCTATAGAAGATCTTTAAATCATTAGCAAATAGAAGATATTCACAACGCAAACAGTCGACGATGTTATTTATAAAAATCAGGAACAAAATGGGACCCAGATTAGATCCTTGGACGACGCCCGAGGTAGAGATGTAGGTATTAGAAGCGGCACCATGATACTCCACATAGTATTGTCTGTCTGTAAGGTAAGATCTAAAAAGGTTGCATAGACTCCGTGAAAATCCCATTTGCGCCAGTTTGGCCAAGAGAACACAATGATCTATTTGATCGAAGGCTTTGTGGAAATCGGTATATATTACGTCTACCTGACCCTGACCATCAACAGCTCCGGAAACGTATTGCGAGAAACAGCTTAGATTTGTGGTCCTTGATCTACCACGAATGAAACCAAGCTTATTTGGAGACAGTACCGTTTTCACGGATGCATATATGTGATCGCATAGTATTGACTTAAACGCCTTCGAAAAATTGCACAAAATCGAGATAGGACGGTAATTTCCCACATCAGCAGAATCCCCACTTTTAAACACGGGACATACTTCCGATATTTTCCATATTTCTGGGAATTTGCATTCCGTGAGCATCAGGTTGTAAAGATGACACAATGGGCCAACAAATATCGCAGCACAATCCCGAAGAAGTAAGCCTGGGATCCCATCAAAGCCCATTAATAAACTGTTCTTAGATTTTTTTAAAGCCATCAAGACCTCATCCTCAGTAATGTAATTTACTACAACACTCACTGTAGCCCCATCCTCGGCCATTAAATCGCTAGGCTCACGCCCTTATAAAAAATGTCTGGCGAAAAGGTTTAAATTTCTATTAGGGAATTTAACAAATTACTTTAACGAAGTTTTTCTGGGTCTACCGTTCTGTGATGTAAAGTTACAATAGTAACCCTGAAAATAATGGAAATGACAGCGAATGCTAATGTAGTAATAGTTTGGGATGATCAGCTTTCACACCACCTAATAGTTGGTAGAGACGTATTTGATCAGGGTTCATATAATGCTGCTAAAACAACAAAATACTGTTTTCCTTCGAACGTTGCCAGTATTGAAAAACTGTCCTGTTAATTTTGTTGACCACACCGAGTAGGAAACCTACCATATTGACAACATCACGATAGAAAACATTAACGAAGAAGCGCTAGCAGAATGTGTAAATACGTTAAATACCAATTTCCAGACTTTGTTTTCGATGGGAACTCTTGGCAAAACGAGTACTATCAAGATGGAAATTAAGATCACTACCCATACACCCGTAGTTCTATACTACCCTTATCGTATGCGAGAGGAGGAAATGGCCGTGCTAAGAATGATTATTGGGGAACACAGAATCATCGGGAAATCAAATTGACCTTACGCTAGCTCGGTTATTTTAGTCAAAAAGAAACACGAATACCGAGTGGTAATGTGTTTTAGGAAGAATCAGTTTCCCCTCCCTTTAGTTGAAGAACAAATTGATAAGCTTGGAAGAAGTAAACATTTTATTACTCTGGACATCGCATTAGGCTACTACTAAGTTCCAAGGGAAGAAAGTTCAATATCGAAAACTGCATTTATTACACCAAACGGCCACTACGAGTTTTTGCGAATGCATTTTGGCTTAACCGACGCCATTTCAGTCTTCCTATTGCATTTCCATCAATATTCCCCCATCAATGAATAAGGAAGGACTAGATAAACAAGTTCTTTTAAAACTAAGAAATGACAACCTTACCTTAAAGTTGACTAAGTGTTCATTTTCCGAAACTGAAGTAGAATATCTTGGAAGAAGTATAAGTTAGTAAGAAGGAGTTAGACCGGGTGTTAAAAAAGAGGCAACCATCAGAGAATATTTCCGCAAGTTTATACGCAATTATGCTACTACTGTCGAACCTATAACTCAATTTACGAAAAGTAATATTCACTGGAACTGACGTACCCGTCAGCAAGTTAAAGGGTTACTGAGCATTAAGCCTATTTTATCTTTATTTAATCCGGCGTTTTAAAGGGAATTACATACTGACACAGTTCTATAGGAGTGGGTGCCATGTTAATTCAGATTGATGAACATAATCAACGACATGTTGTGTCTAATTTTAATAAGCAAGCTACGAATGATCAACGCCAACATCACTCGTACGAATTCATTCATAAGCATTCTACGCAACTAATTGGGAATTTTACTCACAAACGCGGGACATGGTCAAGAGACAAGGAAAGCAAAGAAGCAGATCAGTCCACGCTAAAATGTCTGCGAATAAGAAGAATAAGATGTTCATAAGGAAACAAAATTAGAACTGGAAAGCCTTCAATCTTTTCAAGACATCTTCAAGATGCACATATGTATGTATGTCTAACGATACCAAGTTTGACAAATGAGTCTACCGTCACTGCTACCTGTTGTAAGTAGTTATTTTGTAGGTATGAAATGGTTTCTTAGATATAAATACTCCACAATCTGTTAAATCTTGGTAGATCGTCAAACTGTTAAATTGGTATTGCTCCAATTTGTTGCTAGATTTATTGACTGCACGATTTCTGCATCGAGTTCAAGAATATTTGTTTTGGGATTATGTTATACAAGCGTTATCGCAACTTGGTTATCTCCATGAACTGATTTTGACGATCGTCTAATAATAAGGCTGTAATATTTTATTTCCAGGTGTATATAAGCCTTTTTTCGAAATGTCATCGTATGCCGCTCGAACTTTACACAATTCAAATTTACCGATTATGTAAATAGGTAATTTTGAAAATTTCTTTTCTACATTTTCGCAAATATTCAAAATTTTAGTGCCGACATTTTTGGAATTTTCATGTAAAGTATACTCATGTTTTTATGCTACAACAGTATTGTCGAACAAAAGTCCAGTTAAGGCTTTGAATTGCTAATCACTATAGCAATAGCTTTTCAAAAAGGAACTGTCGTTTTCAGTTGGCTCTAGCCATACTTAATCTTCAATTTCTGGGTTGTCTCCGAGCCCCTCTATATGAAGTTATTAGAACTCACATGCAATATAACTCAACGATTACTAATTTTGTGCATTTAAGCAAAGCTTATGGAAATTTATCGTAAATGTACATATATATATAGGAAAACTATGGAATTACTACACTACCACGTACCTTGAATACAAGGGAGTTGATTCGAATAAAGATTGTTCATTTTTTACAGCTTTAATACTACTACGCCGGCACTTCCGCCATTTATCAGTCCATCCAATATAGCAAGATACGAAATAGCTAAAGTTTTAAATCTATCTATCAATGAAAATGTGTCCGCAGAAAGAACAAATTTTCTAATAAAACGGAAAATCGATGATCATTTCCAACAGCTGCGGCACAACTTTAAGACCAACTTTCGTAATATACAAGGTTAACTGGCCACCTTTAAATTTTGTAGATATGGTAGTAGTCGAGCGGTGCTTAGCTTAAGCCAGCAACGATTTTCCCATCCTTGACCTAATTCTGAATGACCTAAAACTCCGACAGGCCCATCGCTTTCGCCTTTAATGCGCTGAATGGGTAACAAATTTAGGAAAATTTGTAATTAAATCGTTTCAAGTATTTCTTTTGAAATCCACGCCAGTGCAATTAGACAACGCAAAGCACGATTTACGTTTGTAATAACGATTTTTGCAATGGTGCTTAAAAATTTAAATTATGTCTAAAACATAACCGTAATAACACGAAGGGTTCCCTACCGAAATTTTGCACAGCCAACACCATAAATTGGTCATCGAATTTAAACGTTTACCTTAAACGGCTTCATCTGATTCACACAATTAGTTTTATCAAATAAATCCGTATGTTGTACCTCTAAATTTCCAAATAGAGCATACAGAAACGATCAAACGTAGCGGTTGTCATTTCAAAAAACTGATTTCTTAAGTTGAATACGTTCATTGGACAACTATAAATAACTATTTGTGTCATTAATAACAAACTTAAAATTAATTTTCATGCGGTGTAAATGGTATTGATGCTTGAGCTGTACGCATCTCCCAAATTTTTAAGAAAAACATTAATTTATCAATGGTGGTACGCCCGAGGAAATGGCTTACCTGGAAAGCGAGCGAGCGACAAGAAAATGTTTCAAACGCATTAGTTCCAATGGAAATGGTCACGCTCAGTAGTACTGCTGAACACTTTTGTTGCATTCATACGGATAACAGCGCTGATTGTCCATGAAAGCAACAAATGTTTCGGTTGCTTGCACATAAACCACTTTAATTTGGTTTTTGGCATTTTGTTGCTAAATATAACGTGCACATTTTTTTGGCGAAGCGTTTATTGATGGTTAATACGAACGCATAATTACTACTGCGTGAACAACAAAACTATTTTATTTCTTTTAGCAACATTTTAAAAATTTGGAGCTTGAACATATAAATATTAAAATATGAGTTACTGCAATTCTACACAGTTTTTAAATATTTAAGATCAACAATTAACCCATTTACATCATTTGACAGCAAAATCCGCAATCATTGTTTGAGGATTTTTCCGTCAAATGATGCAAATGGGTTAATAATTATGTTATATTATTTTCATTGGATAAGAAAAATTGTGTATAATCCAAAGTAAAACGGACATGAAGAGAGTCATTATTTCAATTTTTAAATGTACATATTTATTTTTGCTATCAAAAAATAAAAATGGTGTTAAAAACAATTATTATCAATAGCAGAGTTACCCAATCTAGATAATAATAATAATATACATTTATTTTCAATAGGTAAATATTTACAGCAAGATGCAGAGTAAGTATAAAGTCCACTAATCTGGAAATACAATTGCAACTTATTGCAATTACCACAAAAAGGGATTCTATTATAACTATCGATAAAAAAAAGATAGTTAAGCGTTCCAGTACAGCGGTGTGATCAATAGAGCAACGCAAACTGCGCTGAAAGCCAGTGGCTGACGCATAAAAGTTTACACAAAATAAACACGGCCGGGACAATTCGGTATAAGCGTCAGTATAACTGCGACTCGAAAGCCGATCTGTTGTGTACGCATCTACGCTGTCGTATACTACATCGTAATTCTACGCTTGTTTTGAAAATGTTTCCTACGTCGCGAAAACGACTAAAGTTGGACACAATAAGAGAATTTATTGCAGAAATGCCTGATTTAAAGTGTGATGGCGCTAAAATTCAATGTGTAGTGTGTAAAATAGATTTAATGTGTTGGTCGAAAAGTGATTGTCTACGGCACGTAAATAGTGCAGGGCATGTTTCAAAAAAAAATTCCACACGAGATTATGACAAATTTAAATTTAATTTGTGTGTTTATTGCGTGTAATTTACCATTTCATTTACTAAGGAAGAAAGCATACGTCTCGTTTTGGAATGAATATTCGGACTTTAAGTTACCAAGTGAGAGAACATTACAGAGAGTTGTGCCGTCTGCTCGTGAGCATGTCGAGAAAAGAATTAAATCGGAGTTGCAAGATAAAAAATTGTGGTTATGTGCGGAGGAAACAACAGATCGTAAAAAACATTCCGTGGTTAATGTAATGGTACGCACGATGGAACCACATCGACCGTTACCCTCAATTTTACTAGCTTCCAGACGAATACAACAATGCACTGCCGAAGTAATTTCAATGTTGGTGTTAAATACATTGGAAAAGTTTGAAGTTTCAACAAATCAACTGTTGATGTTTATGAGTGATGGTGCCGCAAACATGCTTGCTGTAGGTCGATTTCTTAAAAAATATTGTGCTAACTTGTTGAATATTACATGTAAAATTCATACTCTCAGTCTCGTAGCATATAGTATCAGAAAATGTTATCCCGAGGTAGACGCTCTAATAGCACATAGAAAAGCTGTGTTTGTAAAATCCCCAAAATGTATTCGGGAATTTCGTAGACTATGCCCCGGTATTCCTGAACCACCACACCCTATTGTTACTCGTTGGGGAACATGGTTAGAGGCTGCATTTTATTATCTTAAATATTTTGAGAATATAAAGTACGTGATTTTAGAATTCGACCCAAAAGAAGCTGCGGCTGTCAAGGTAAGCCGCTTGAAATTTCAGGATAGTCAAGTTAAAACTGATTTGGAAATTATTCAGAACAATTACGTGGGACTAGCGGATGCGATAGAAAAACTACAAAATTTTTCGGTGTCGTTAGTGGAATCTTTGCAAATAGTGCAACATGTTCACGTACAGCTATGCGCGATAGAAGACGCAAGTGTTTTAGATAAAGACTCTGATTTTGGCACATTAAGACAAATTTGTGAAGGTGCGTCAACAGAACCGTTATTTGAAAGATTATTTTACTTACCCAAATATAACGTCACTAGATGTAGAACGTTCGTTTTCGGCATACAAAAACACTTTTTCTTCACGCCGCACTCGCTTTGCCGAAACAACTTTGGAGACATATCTAATGTTACAAATATTAAATAGACATTATCCACTTTGTGATTTCACGGAGGATTCTTAAAACGATAAGTGTTTGAGCACGTATCATATTTAATTTATTTTGTGTAAACTTTTATGCATCCGCCACTGGCTTTCAGCACAGTTGCGTTGCTCTAGTGATCAATACTAGGATTTTATTTTGAATTTTCACAAATTTGACTTAAATCAACAACCTGACAATCTAAGTTTACACTACAAATTTAGTTAAAATCCATGATTTCCTTGGTATTTCCGCCATAATTCGATATTTGAAAAAATCTCTCGCCGGTAAAGAATCGAACCTGACATCTCCCGTTTGCCGGGCAAATTAATACCTAGATTTTATTTGTCTGCAAATATTATACTACTTCGACCAAAGAAATCATGGATTTTCGCATTTCACCGACGGAAGCCAATATATATTAATCCAAATTTAATATTCAAGCCATTTTCTCTAATTTCAGATTCATTTATGGTAAACTCCTTCGTTGGATAAGAAGAATGTTTAGTCAACATTTGATTAGTAGTCTATGCCAATCAGCAATCGCTTTCGTCGTTCAGTGCCTTTATAGTATGCTTTGTACAGGGCAACAATAGTGAAAAACGCTTCACTGTGACGACCTTGAACACGCCGCTTGTTTATCTATTTCCGCGTTAGCTCGATCGCTTATGTGCTAGCTAAACCGTACTCTTGGATTCATGGCAGTTAAATAATATCGTATTATTTAACTTGTATTTAACAAGACAATGCAAAAAATCCATTATATACAGACTGTTTATATGTAATATTGCTCACCAAAATTTCAACATATGTTCATTACTTCCAGAGGTAAATGGTTCTGTATATACGGCGTCTCATCTGTAACTATTGATACCCGGAACATGACGTATTTGTTATACGCAAAAATTCGGTAGTCTGCTGTCAGTGGAGCCAATTTACCTCAAATATTTTGACATATCTGCAAACAGCCTCATGATTTTCAAAGTCTTATAGTGCAAATTTCCGTGTCACAATGTAAATTAAAATCCTTCAAAAAGTATTATGTAATAGCAATACCTTGTATTCAAGAAAATTATAAAAGCCCAAACATTTGAAGCATTTTTTTAAAATATGTATTTGGACTTCGGGCTAAAAAATATACTAATTTGCTGTTAAATACATATACTAGCGTCGGAAAGGATTTATAAGCGCCGGTCCCATATATATAGCGAATAACGTTGCCCTCTATGTGTAAGCACGCCGTCCTCACTCTTTAGTTTCCGCACACACGTTGCAGATGCTAGGCAGTGAGTCAGTCGCCTATCGTACGTGCTTTAGTTATGAGCTCCGCTTCACTATTTCAGGAAATACGTAATACATCTTATTTGATTTTTATGATATTAATGAAATTTAATCGCTGATTATTTTCAAATAAATACTTTATTGTAATATTGCTGTATATGAAGAAAAAGAATCGTTTTCAATAAAGAAACATAAATTCCAAAAATAAGTAGAACCTCTCATTATAAAATAACTAGATTACATTTTTCCAAAAATTCAATATATTAAATGTTAAAACAATAGAAAGTGCATAACGAAAACATAAATTGAATTCCAAAACAAAAACATGTTCTCTAAA
The DNA here is from genome assembly GCA_029619315.2 of Dynastes maya. NCBI lineage: Eukaryota > Metazoa > Arthropoda > Insecta > Coleoptera > Scarabaeidae > Dynastes > Dynastes maya. The sequence goes on from JAROYE020000004.1 coordinate 39,614,466, forward strand.
TCTAATTAATAGAGCTTTATATCAATGAATCGTATTTGTATGTGTAAAAATTCAATTCATTCAGCCATTATTACGATAGATAATGGATAGATTCAAATAAGCAATTATTTGCAGTACTACTAGCAGTATTTATAGCATCATTTAACGGCTTGCTAGAAAGAAAATAATTCAAAAACCTATTCCACAATATAACTGTGAGATATAAAAAAAAAGTAAATCAAAAATAACAAAGGAGCAAAAGATCGAGAAAGGGAACGATAATCAATTAAAGAAATAAAGGGGTACAACGAGTTTACTGCGATCCTCTCATGGCAGCGGTTAGATTATTACTGATACTAATTTATGCCCGTCGCGCAACTCCCCCGCTTATATTTTTATAGCGAGAAAGTTTTGCAACAGGGCCCGTGTATTTTAGTGGCTCATTTTATTGCGGAACTTTCTAACGCGGTATGTATATCTTTCCTAACTCTAAACGTTTTCTGTTTATTTTTAAGCATAGTTTTTTCTACTAATTTAAGTTGACCGAGATTACCAACTAAAATAAATGATGGTAGCAAGGCTGTATGGAAAACATTGAAGGTATTGTGTGGAATGTGATGAACCTGTTACAGATTCACTATCGCTGTTCATAGAAACGAAAAGTATCAATGAACTCTACCAAACGCAAGTTAGGAACTTGTATCTTCCCTAACTTGCGTTTATATCACATATATAAAAACAAGGGTTAAGGTCCGTTATTAAATCCTATACAGAATAAATTTCAATTCAATAATTGTTCAAGAGTTCATCTTCGAACCTTCAAACAATTTTCCTATATTCTTTATAGCTCCTAATTTAGATACCTGCGCAATTAAAATATTGTCTTTTATTTACAGTATTGCAAATGGAATACTGCGAGTTGTGTATGTTTGCCGACTTATTTAGAAGTTTCTCCATTTTTGTAAACTATTGTTTGAAAAAGCCAAAAGAAGCAATGGAATAGATAAGTTTAGTTTTATTCTGATGGTTCATGGCTCTCTTCTCTATTCCGTTTACTTTATCGTCCACAATTAGATCAGAAAATTTCAGTTATGACGGAATGATGACGAGGATGACGTAGAAAGGAAATCTCTACTTATAACCAGCTACGCGCAACATTAAGTATTTCTGACACGAATAAAACTGAAAAAAGGAAAGATGGCAAGGAGAGGAAAAAGCAAGACAAAATCTTTTAAGTATTTCTCTTCTCGATCTCTTGACGTTTCAGCGCTCCTCTCATACGACACGTTCCATTGCCGCTTCTTCACTCAAAGAAGCATTTGCTCGGTTTCTGAAAGTCCCGGTATTCTCCCTTGTCGTTTCGAAGTTTTCCTCTTTAGACGACGACTTTAATGCAACTCGAGTATAAGTTGAGGAAGGTATTATGCTTTTCAGTTTTCCAGCGAAAATTTTCTTTTCTCACAGGCGAGGGTAAGGTTATTTTTAGGAGATCCCTTCGCCTGACAAGTAGCAATTTAATAAACAAAAATGAAAATAAAAATGTCAAGAACGCTTCCAAGCAGCAAGAAGGAGCAAAAGGTACTTTCTATCCTCTTGATACGTGGATATATTACTCCTTTGGCCCTAATCTGTCATACATTTCGTAGATTTGTGTATGCGTGGACTCGATATTCATTTATCTTTCCGATAAGTTTATCTCGTGAATTCAGCTGGTAAATCGGTAAAGTTCAGGATTCTGTGGAAACTAAAAATACACGGTTTTATATATTTATGTCTGCCCTGGAGCTATACGTCTAATCGATGTTTAAACACTCCTCTCTATTAATCATGTTGAATTTAAAACCTACATCGACCTAGTCTGACTGGAATAAAAATATAAATCCATGAGTGGGATATACAAATAACAAGTCTTGCGGTTTTCGCAATATGTATTAAGAGTCTAATCGTGACGCTGAGGAACAAGGTGCTGTAAACCGAAAGTACAACTACAACTTGTTTCTAGTTTGAAATAGCTATTTTTCTATAAAGTACAATATTGTACACTAGTGGATTATTTAACTTCAGTGTGAAACTAGAAAGGTAAATTTGTGCTGCATGTCTGCAAAAATTACTCTACTACATACCAAAACAGTACCCAAAAACCGGGTTTATATTTTTAAACGCTGCCTAAAATGGAGTTATTATATATCTACTACATTCCAATCTAACAAAAGAAAAGTAATTTAATGAAGTCAGTGGCATACTACTCTGTTAAAGGTAAAGATAGCATCTACATTTCTCCAAGTTTTTTGATATTGCAAATACTAACTGAGATCATTGCCTTTGAAGTATTACAGTTTTCGACTGAAATGTAATAAAAGACCTTTGTATATTTAGCAGAACTTCATTCTCTGAAAATGTCCCGACAATATGTACAAAAAACTAATATTTAAAAAAATACGAGCTTTATAGGATATCAAATGAATTAACAGTTTAAGTTATATGTCGTAAATGCTTTGACAGCTTGGCAAAAGAAGCAAGATAACCTGATGCACGGATGCCGTTAAAAAAATTACGTTAGCGCCGACAAAATTAATTGTATTGTATTATATTTTGGTTGTTCGTAATAATCCAATATTGGTAGCTTGCTGAACGAAATTTTTAAAGTTCTTACTTAAAAGGTTTCAAATTTTCAAATCACATCAAAACATATGAACCATAGAACCCTAACACAACAAAAGAACGTTTTTTGCTCAAGGAAATTGGTTCAGAAATTAACATTAACGAACTATAATATATATGTGTCCGTAAAGATTGCCACTAATACCTGAGACGATTGCCCCCCTTGTTAAAAAAAAACCAGTGCCTGGATAATTAGATAAAAACGAACTTGTTTTTTATGTTCACTGGAACAACATAAACATTTTTTATAAAAAAAAGAATAAACATAATTAGGTTTCAAGATATCCAAGGTTCTGGTTAGATATGTATTCTGAGACGTTTGGACTACTCGAAACGTACCAAGCAGCGTGCAGTATATTGTACTGTGAAATATGTTCTTTTCTTATTTTATGTATACAACTTACAATATCTATTTTCAATTTTATTATATTTGCATATTAAATTTATAGAATTTAGGTTAATCTTGTTCTTTAAATTTTATCATTTTAATGATTTATATTACCAATTTTATATTCTTTATTACAGTTTTTCTCAAGAAGACAAGTTGATACTAAATGCATAGTCGTAACGTCATCTGAATTAAGCTATACAATCATCGGAGGTCAAAACATCAAAATATGGAAGCCATTGAATTGGTATTTACATATGTGAATAAATAAAAACAAACCGAAAGACCGATAAATACCTTTGACGTAAATATCACGTTTTAAAAACAAATTTAAACATTTCTGAAGATATAAAACAAACTTGAAATTAATTTGGACATTTCTAGAAGCTAGAAAGAAAACAAAATGCGAAGCAGAAGTATTACAAGGACCGAAGAGGGTTTTACATTACACGCACTTAAACACATACATTGGAGATTGATTATACCTTTTTTTGAAAGATTCTTGATAAGAACTAAATTATTTAAATTTATCTTACTATCTCGAAAAATCTTTATTTATTTATTTTTTTTTTTTGCATAATTACAGATTGTGTGATTTTAAAATCAAAATATCTAGCCAAATGTTTAATTAATAAGAACTTTCTAATGGGTGATCACATTTCTGTTACAAAATTTTCGGTTTAGTCTTAGTTAATCTTACAGAAGGGGAAAATTTAATTTAATTTCATCCAAAATCTTTTCCTCTTAACTATATATAAAAACGAATATCGGTATGACCAAGGCATCGCAGGAAAACTTTTTCTCGAACTGTATTGAATTAATTCCCCCAATGATTTATAACTTAGCGAAACGATTTCAAATTCTGTTCCTCTTTTCATTCGAAGTGACAAAATTACGAAAGATAAAATGTCTAATTTCCTCCCTGTCGCCTAGCAATTCCCAGCGCTGCCCTCCACATTGACACAAGCCACGTCTCATCGCTTTAGTCTCACGATGGGTATTAATGAACGAATGTCACTTTTATTTAGAAGCCGTTTCTTTTTCTCTTGTAAAGAAATACATCAATCACCTTTTGGGAATCTATTTAATCAAGTAAATGATTCAAATCAATACACCGCTGATCGAGTGAACCGGGAAATATACAGGATGGGGAATAAGTGACGCAAATACCTTTTAATGCGCTAAATTATGTATTCTGAAGAATACAAAAATCTAGTATGGCGAATGTCATAGATTTCACATCCGGGAAACCCTACCCTTTACATAGCGTTAGTGATATATAGTTTGTACAGCAGTAGTTGATTCGTATTATCTGTGTATATGTAAAACCAAAACTTGTAGCCGTCACTTCCATCATAATTCCATTTTTAGCTATTTCCTAAAGAAGTTATATTTCAATTTAATTGCCTTACTTCTATAGTAACTGAGTTAATGCAAGGATCAACTCAAAAATGTCCAGGTAAACCTAGAACCACGACGTGATATTCTTGATGATGGTGCACCATTACTGTTGTTATTTGGACTGCTTCCATCATCTGGAGGATTTAGGTCATCCGACGTTTCGGCAGATCCTTTTTCTGCCGCCTTCAGGGTAGCCCTGAGAAGGGCTGTGGGGTGCTCATATTAATGAACTTTGGACTTATATGTACCTTCTTCCGATTATTGCGCGAAATATATAGATATACTTCTACCTATATGCGCAATAATCGGAAGAAGGCACATATAAGTCCAAAGTTCATTAATATGAGTTTGGCAACCCACGGCCCTTTTCAGGGCTACCCTGAAAACGGCAGAAGAGGATCTGCCGAAACGTCGGATGATCTAAATCGCCCAGATGATGGAAACAGTCCAAATAACAACAGTAATAAACCTAGAACCAATCACATGACCTTAGTAACAACCTACCAATGTAATCTGCAAAACTGCTCTATAAGTAGGGTGTACCAAAATTTCTATTAAAGCTACAAGTATCCGTGCTCTGCTATATGTTCTAAATAAGAAAGAGAATATTTTTTTTCTCCGAGGCTAAGTTTGCGCTCATAAAACAAAAAAAAATAGAAATAAACTTGGCAACACTGCTCCAGTATTTTAACGGATTGAATTAAAATGCAATTTAGATTTAGGAACTCCATTCGCATGCTTTTTGAAACCATCCTTCATTAGTTTCAATGCGTGTAGTAACTTGTACAAGGATCTCTTATACCTATTACACTGCTTAGGACTCGTTCATTAGCTCAGGAAAAGTGGCATAACATAAAATAAATTTAGCAACTGGCAGCACAACTAGGAAATTCAAGCTTAAACTGACATGGCTGCTAGATCTAGAACTTTGAACGATTCTTGCCTTTATCAGAATTTAAAATATATCTATACACTTGTCGACAACCGCTCATCCGAACAGCTGATGACAGTTTCCACCAGGTGCCGACGTATGCGTATACCCTCGCGCGATAGACTGTGATCAGGGTTGGGAGGAGCGGCCATTCTGCCTGTCGGCGAGTGTACATTAAGAATTTAATCATAATTTAGCAAAGTAATTTTTAGTTAATTTAGGTATTCAGGAATCAATTATTTCGTTTAATGGCTCAGTGAACCAGTGCAGTAGTAAGAAGGCCTGCCCTGACTACGAGTTAGGCGGTGTCTTACCAGGGTCAAGTGGCAGATTGGTTCGGCGAGCCCGGTACAATTTCGACTGGCTATTCGCATATTGGGGAATATTCCAATACTCACGTACAATCAAATGAAATTGGGTGTTCTTACAAAGGCAAAATATTAATATTAAAGGAATATTATTTCAAGCAAGTACTAAATGTCTTTTAATTCCATTGGACGTTGCTAGAATTTGCGCTTGAAATCATTACAGAAAATACCTTCGAGCAGTAGAGAAATTACTTTCGAAAACGAGGCAAAGTTATAACTCCGTAACTACAGGATGTTAAGAGTATCGGGCAAACAAGGGTACTTTAAACGGGATCGTATTTTAAAAGCTCGAAGCCAACCATTTCTCGTCTGCTAACGGATATTACGTCCTTTGTAGAAATTTATTTTCCGACCTTCGAAAGGGCACCCTAACAAGTAAATATCATTTCAAAGAGGAGGCGCTGGTATTTCAAAAGATACAGTCTCTTCGAGAAAGATAAATCACTGCTACAAACGGTGTTATTAACATTTTATTGATAGACGCTTCAATACTCGACTGTGGGTGTATCAAAGACTAACATAAAATTTCTGTATTCCCAAGGTTATCAGAAGATCTAATGTGATACCAAAAATTCCCTGTGACAAATTCGTAAATAACATTTAATACATTATTTGCAAGACCTTCAAAAAGGCGGTCGTTCATATTGCTATTTCGGTAACCTGTACAATAAGTAAAAAAAATTGTGCATAATATTCAGCTGCGTTCAGATTCAACGGCCGGCGTACAACTTTTTACACTAATTGTAAACCATTCATATTTGTGGGTAGTTGGCGTGGTCAAGTTTACGGGGTGGCCATATTGGCAAAAAGTACGTCTTACTTTATATAGATTTGATACATATTGTAATGTTTGTGGGATAATGTTCCGAGAGTACTAACAAGGGAACACCGGCAACCCGGACTCCCCAAAAAAATTGAAATTTTGTGGATTTGTAGAGGGGTCCAAGGTAAGAACATCCCACTTATTTTTATCGGCGGAATCCTCCGTAGGTGGGGTGGAGGGCGCTCTTAAGAAAAAACTACCGTTTATATTTGTGCAAATATCTCAAAACTATTGGAGATATTGAAAAAAAGTTAAGACAAGTTTTTAATTGTTTGAAGAGGACTATATAATAGCATAACCCTTATTTCAAAAAGTATTAATTTTAATAGAAAAATTACCCCCACCCCAATCCTTTTGAAAACTTTTAAATTTTTAAATATCGGAAAAGAGGGGCTGTTCCATACTGAATTTAACCGTATACATTGTTATCATTGAGTTTTACCTTTCAATCCAAAGAAAAAGTATTTTGTCATATGAAAGTTGTACCAATGGACTTACTATACTATACTATAATTGAATAAATACATATGTAATAACACTTTTGAAATAAAAAGTATTTCATAATAATTTATCTAAACGTCTAGACGTCTGATAATAAACTTGATCTGATCTGCTAGTATGAGTAGTTATTATTTGCTGAATTATACAATAACAACAACAAAGAGATTTTATCGCGAAAGTGTTTATATGAAAAGCATTTGTTATTTTCGTATGCGTAATTTAATAAATATTAGAATGGATTGTCAAACACAAGTAACCGTATTATTTACATACTTACTGTCTAGTATTAAAATCATTTTATTAAACATCAATAACATCCTGTATATATAGAATTGTTTTGAAGTGATATATTTAGATAGATAATGAAAAATTCTGTCACGTACTTGCTGATAAGTTCATATATATATGCACACGACCATACTTAAATGTTTATAATTAATATTAAAGAACGAGAACTCACAATCAGAGAAAACGCGACGAAAAGAATGGCACGAGTTAATATTGCCAATATTCTGTACATGTTACAAATAACTTTTAAAATTGAGCTGGGGGGAGCTGGTGTTACCGGTACGACTCCGAAACGAAAAAGCAATCAATGGAATCGCGGTCACCATCTTCCCCGCGACAAGCAAAAAGCCGCATGCAAAAATCCAAGATGAAGACCATATTGATAACATTTATCGACAAACAGCGAATCATCCATAAGGAATTCGTCATTGCTGGCCAAACGGTGAATGCCGCAATCTGCATGGACGTTCTCAAACGTTTGTTGCAGCGCATTAGGCCACAGATGATCCAGACCAGAAAGTGGATGTTACTGCACGACGATGCACCATCGCATACGAGCATCATAGTACGCCAATATTTGACTCAGCGCGGCGTAACTGTTTTGGAACACCCACCCTACTCTCCAGATCTTGCTCCTGTTGACTTCTTTTTTGTTCCCTCGTCTTAAGGGGACCTTGAAGGGATCACGATTTGCGGACGTCAAGGAGGTTCAAGAACGTGTGACAGCAATTCTGAAAACGATTCCAAAACAAGAGTTTTCCGACAGCTTCCAGAAGCCATACGAACGTTGTCAAAAGTGTGTTGTGTCTGGTGGCGACTACTTCGAAGGTCAATGAAGGTATTTCCAATGTGCATTCTGTTTTTGTGTTTTTATTATACCATTCACCGAATTTTTTAGACACACAATGTGTATGTACAAACCCTAACACAATGAGAATAAAATGCAACACTTCAAAGAGCTCACATCTAGTAAGGAATATATGTGTATAAGAAACAATGACATCTAAGAAATTCATTTAGAAAAGCTACAACAGAAGAAATCTTTTATTAAATAATGAAAACCGACTCAAATCGAAAATACAAGAATTTCAAGCCAACAACAATAATTCCCCTTTTGTGAAGGTATTTTCGTAATTGATTTTTGGTATCCCTGCAGAGAAGAGTCACTGTTAGTTGAGGTCTATTGGCCATGTAGGTAGTAATTCGTTTTCCCAATCTCTCCCTTGAGAACCAACACATTACAGAAGTGTCTTTTTCGGAAAATACGTTTAACTTACAAGATATCTTTAATACTATTTTCGAATAACAATTCGGTTAAAAAGAAAACCAAATAATTTTGTTGGCTTAAGTTACCTCTGATAATTATTGTACTACAATATTTTTTTAAAAATACCTGTTGTAACTAGTTTATTAGTACCTACTTGTAAATATACCAAAAGAAAACTGTCAAGACTAATTCACGCAAACGAAAGAAAAGACACAGAACAAGTTATTAAAAAAAATCCGTGTTTTTCCTTGGTTTTCCGATGTAATTAAATTTTTAATTAATGAAAAGAAATTTCAACCCCGGTACGATTTAGAACCTAACGACCTCCGTGCTCCGGACAAGCGTGCTAATCATTACACCACAAGGTGTTATTAGGAACGCTTTTAATAGTTAGACCTTCGATGCTTGCAAATATATTGAAACATCTCGACAGACAAATTCCTCTGTCTCAAGTAGACTAATTAATTCATTAACATGTAGGCTTTCGCTGACGAGAGCTTCTATATTAATTAGTCAACTTACATAAACACTGCATTCTAGAAATCAGCCATACAATAAGACTTCGGATTATACACGTGGGCCCAGGTCTCACCGGAGTGCGAGATATATTGTACGTAGCGCGATCTGGCATCCTTGCATTTATCCCCGCCGGCCAGCCTCGCCGCGCGCAACTGTCGTAGCTCTGAGAGGCCTATCTGACGCACTCTTTGTTTGACTGTGCGCTCGTAAAGTTCTAACAAGTGATCGTGAATTTCAAATACGCTATGTTAGTTTTACAATCGCAGAGAAGATACAGATCATTAAATGGTATTTTGCTGGAAATTCCTGCCAAAGCACGGCCGATCTATTTGCCGTAAAGTACGTGGATCGTCCTATTCTTTCGCATTCGACGATTGAAAGGAATCAAAGCGTTGGGAAACTTGACTACGTGGTCGAGAATTGCCCTAAATGGCAACAAATAGACGAACAGACTCAAATTCCTCTAATGCATCCCGACTGAGAGGAGAGGGGAGGTTTGAGGGAGGGTTTGTTCATTAGTTGAAATGGGCAAACCTTGCTCAAGCCGGCAAATTGCAGACGAAATCGGTGTTAGTAGAAGTACTGTGAAACGTATTTTGAAACGCAACAAATACAAAAGTAAGTTCAAAATTACCGGGAGATTTTCCCCCTTAATAAAGTAACATAATTAGAATTTCAATTTATTTTGCGTAATTATCGAATTTATTTTTCTTTAGTTTAATTTTATAAGAATCGTTGTTTATTTTCCTACTTAGAATTACTTTTTCGTTCTCCTACATCGCCTAGCAGCAACAAAATGAATATAAGAAACTGTACTTTCTAACATAACCTGAGAATACACAAAAGCAATCCCCTGTTCGTATATGGACCAACGTGTATACGGCTGACACAAATATACATTTTTGAACAAACACATGATTTTGAGAATTTTCAAGTTTATTGAAACATTTAAACTTTTTGTAAACTAGGCTATTCTCTGCCGGAACTATGTGGATATTTAGTGGTAATTAATATTATTACCTGGTCGAGCAGTTAGCAGCTTTCCTCCAATGAATATACAGCGTGTCCACCTAGTGCGTGAGAAAAGTTAGAGAAAAGTTTTCAAAATAAAAAATATTCGGAGAGAAATGCTGCACAACACAAAATCATATCGAAGTGTACAGGGTGTTTAGTTTCCGCTACGCACGATACAAGTTAAGTTTTTTAAATGGAACACCGTGTATATTACTACGATTTTAGTTGCCTTTCTTCAATTCATGTCAACTTTCACCAATATTCCCTACACCTATTTATCTCAGTTTTTGAGATAATTGATATAATTTGAGATTTTTGCGAAATATCTCTCCTTCTTTAACGACCGATATCTTAAACGCCATCGATGGCCATCGAAATCATTGCCGTGTTTGATTCATGCTATTTCAATTTACTTTAATGAAACATCCGGTATATTTTTCCGCGATCTGAGAGAAATTATAGCAGATTTCTTTTTTATAAGCATTTCCCTATAACTAAAATGTGTAATTCTTTAGTACATTAAATATGAAGCTATGCAGATAAGTTTTTTAAAAAAGGTTTTTAAAATCAGTGCTGCGACGAAATATGATAAAGTTTAGTTTTTCTAAAGATATTCATTAAAAACAAACTGCTAACTTGAATTTATGTATACAATTTCACATCTATTCGAAGTGAACATCATTTTGCTTCATATAAACTGTAATGTGATCCTTGTATTTTATTGAATGTTTACTAACATCTCAGGAGCAGGGTGTTCCATTTAACAAACCAAACAGACAAGGGTATTTTGAACATGTTTCCAATATTTCCGTCACCTTAAACATTTTTACACAGTAGTTTATTTGACAAATAGAGTTATTAAGGTTTATTGATAAAAGACAAGGTTTGATTTTCAATAATGCGAAGTACGTTGTTTTATTTTTTTTTTATACACAAATTGCCAAAAAATGTACCCAAAACTTAGGTCCTTTTATTCACAATTATTAAGTGTGTTGGTGAGTAACCCCGCCTATCTACAACAAAGGTAAATAAGTACCAACTACATTACCCTTGTGGAATACATCTACTAGTAGTATAATCGGGTCAGAGGTGTGGGCCGCGTATTATAGATAAAGAGTGTTTGTGTAACTCACGCCCGACAGAAGTGAAAATTCGAAATCAATAGCCTATGGTAAAAAACAAAAACCAACGCCATAAAAATGTTAAAAATGGTAAATAAAGTGAATATATGCACATGTTGAAATGTTTTTATTGCCATTATTTGTTTTTTTTTTTTTGTTTAAAAACGGCATTTGTTATCTATGTAATGTAATAACTAGACTGGGCAAACAGCGGTAACAGTCAGTGTAGTAGATATGTGGTGCGGAGTCGGCGATTATTCATTTCACGCCTTCACAGCGTCAGTACTAAATCGATGCTGTATGCAAGTAGTTCTGTGTATATGTAGGCTGTTTCGTAATTGTACGCTTATGTTTGCTTTAAAAATGTCGCAGTTAGGTACGTCGCGAAAACGACCAATGGCAGACACAGTTAAAAACTCTATAGTGGACATGCCGGACTTAATTTTTGATGGCGCTAAAATTCAATGTCTAGTTTGTAAAAACCCTTTAATGTGTTGGTCCAGAAGCCATTGTCAACGTCACAGCGAAAGCAAACTGCATTCTTCTGCAAAAAGTGGCATACGAGACCAAGAAAAATTTACATTTGATTTATGTGTTACTCTTATTTTACACGAAGTAAGGATAGCTTGCATTTGCTACCTCCGCAAACTCATCTGACAAAGGTGCAAAGACAGGTTGTGTGGCAATGTATCGCAATATATAACCGTTTACCTAATACTTTAAAACAAATGCCGCTTTCCAGGTTTAAAATAAAACTCAAGACATTATTATGTAGTCAGCCATTTTATACAGTAAATGAGTTTTTAAATCCGCCTCATTTATTATAGTATGTACATTTTATTTATATATTTTATCTTTTATATTTACATATTCAATGTTTGTTGATTTATGTCTTTATGTTTTTATATTTTATACATACTGTGATGTATTCTATGCATGTGCATTATGGAATAAACGGTATATTATTATTATTATTATTTTGTGTAATCTATCGTTTCGTTTACTAGACAAAGAAGCATTTGTCTCCTTCTAGAATAAATATGCGGACTATAAATTACCTAGTAGATAGTTCGATACGAAATGTAGTGTCATTTGCTCGTGAACGTATAGAAAACAGAATGAAAACGGAATTGAAAGATAAAAAACTGTGGTTGGGTGTGGACGAAACAACAGATCGTCAAAAACATTCTGTGGTTAATGTAATGGTACGTACAATGGAACCACATCGACCGTCATCCTCCTTCTTACTTGCTTCCAAAAGTTATAAATTGTACTGCCGATGAGATTTTAAAGGTGGTGTTGAACTCATTGAACAAATTTGAAGTTTCAATTAAGCAACTTTTAATATTTATGAGTGATGGTGCCGAAAACACGCGTTCTTTGGGCCGATCAATTAAAGAACACAGTGGTAACTTCTTACATGTAACGTGTAAAATCCATACTCTAAATTTTGCGGCACAAACGATTCCTACATGTTTTCCACTAGTAAATGCATTGATTGCTAGTACAAATGCAGTGTTTCTAAAGTCCCCGAAACGTACCCGACTATTTCACAAACTGTGTCCTGATTTACCTGAACCACCACAGCCGATTATTACACGTTGGGGAACATGGTTGCAGGCTGCGTTTTACTACAACAAATATTTTGATCAAGTAAAGAAGGTAGTTTTAAAATTCAATCCGACAGAAGCTGCAGGAATCAAGAAAAGCCAGGAAATATTTCAAGATAGTCAGGTTAAAAGAGATTTACAAACTATTCACAACAATTACTTCGGACTAGCGGAGGGAATAGAAAAATTACAAAATGTTTCGCTAGTCGGATATTAGTAAAGAGCTACAATTTATTTCAATTTAAATCATTCTAAAAGAATATTTTGTGTAAAATGTATGCAGGGATTTATATTTCCACGTGAAGTTTAAAACGAAATATACTGCTTTCCTGCAGTTTACTTAGATACCATCACTCCTTAACCTCCAAAGCACAAAAGTTAACTGAGGTAAGGTAATGAGTATTTCGAACAAAGCTCTTACATGCATATCTGGCTTTTTTCAAAAAGAAAACAAAACGTATGAAGGTAACGGCAGTTAAGCATAGGACGAGAAGCGTGGGCGAAATCAATAACGCAAGGCCCCACTTCGATCCAAAAAGAATGCGTTACTGCAATGGAAGGATGACGAGGGACTTAGAATGAATGCGCTGACCGTCTCCGACGAAACATTGCATCAACAGACTCCACGCTGAAGCATTATATGGATTATATGGATTTAAAAGCGGTTCCTTTTTACAGTTTAGTCCAGTGGTTCGCATCGAAAACGTTTTTCTTATTTATGGCACAGATAAAGACTTAGTCCCGACGAATGACTGTGGCAGTTAAAGAACAATAAAAGTTGAAATAGTAGGCGAAGTCGACGTGGCGATTGTTTTTTTAGTGACGACAAAGTTACGAGATAGGTTGTTCCTAGCTGATACCTCCAAATAGAAAGGCGGTGGAGTTATATGAATTGCAGATAAAGAAACAATTTGAAACTTTTATATACTTGGCAATATAAACGAACCCAAGTTGAAGCTAATAAACAGCGCTAAAGGGACCAGAATATTACGTCGCAAAACTTTTGATATTAGTTCAGGTCATTATTTTTGAAATCATGTAGTTCTTTGTAACCGAATTTGAATATAATTTAAACAAGATAAAAATAAAAAATTCCATTAATCTGATACAAGAAAATTACCTACACAATGGAAGTTATAAAGTTTGAAAATTATTGCCTTCTAACAATGCACTAACAATAAGCTGGTATTTTTCAATAATCCTGGATAATTGTGCTCCATTGACTTCATCACATTTAACGGACTTGACGTTTGTCGGGAATTATACCGCACAACAGCGAAAAAAGTAAAAGCGATGCTTCACATAGAAATGTATTTATCGTATACAAATTTATCAAAAGCTTTGAATTATTATCTGCGTGTGTATGTGCTTTGTTTTTACTATAACTTATTGTACAATTTGTTTGTATGGAAGTGTTACCTGTACTATGTATTACAATAATGTTACTAAATTATATGACAAAAGCATTATTTAATTCAAAAACTATAAATTAAAAGCATATAGAAACAATCATAAAATACACAAACAAGACAAATCAAGAAAAAACTTGTAATTTTCACGCAAATAACGATGCATTCAGCTAATTAGGCAATCCGTATATGGGAATTCATTTACTGAAAATCGTTGCTACTATGACAATGTCTTGTCTTTCAACTGCATCGAATGATACAGTGGGACCTCCCTAACTCGCACCTTTAAAATCCTCCCTAAAAATTCGAGTTACGGAAAATTCGAGATACAGAAAAACCGAAAAAAACTTCAAAATTTCATTTTTATTGAGAAATATACATTATTATACACTAATTTAACTCAAAAAGTACATATGTATTAATAAGATATTATTTAAACAGATATGTATTTGGAGATTAATGTATAAAGAACCCGAACAAATAACAAAAGCAACGTAGATAATAATGTATAACAGTGTAGACATGTTTATTTCAAAGTTTTAAAACACTTTCTTCTAATGGTTTGGGAAAGTAGTCTGTTATTAAATTTTGACGCGACACTCTAGAGCGATTTGCTTCATAAAATGTTTCTACTTTATTCAATGACATGTAAATTGAATCCGGTGTTGTCTCCTCTGTCATAAAGTAGTTTTTTAATGTATCAAGAGCGCATATGATTTCTCTATATGATGGTTTTTGAACAGTAACTTCTTCATCACTTTCTTCTTCCTCTTGTAGGGTTAATGTAATTGTTGACACACTTTCTAAAATATCGTGGTCTGTAAGCTGGTCAGTCGTTAACACATTAGAATCCATTTCAAGAAAAGATTCTAATGACACATCCTCTATATTTAATAATTCGTTACATCTTTTCAAATCGTTCTGTATTTCTTCAAGAACAACAACATCCTGTTTCTCAATCAGCAAGCTTTCTCTTAACTGAGATAGAGGAATTTCATCCTCTTCTTCATATTGAGTGATATTAAAGCCTGCTTTTTTGAAACAGCTTTGAATTACAACTTGTTTTAAATCAACATTCCAAGTCATTACGATTATAACCGGTTTAACACAATCCAAAAGCGTTATTTTAGAAACAGACATGTTTTTTTCTAAGCCATCCAAAATAAATTTCAAAATTCTCTTTTTGTAGTGATGCTTGAAGCTTCTTATAATACCCTGGTCTAAAGGTTGCAATTTGGATGTAGCATTAGGTGGAAAAAAACTGCCATTTAATGGCTTTCAGTTTGTGCTGCATTGGAGGATGTGCAGAGCAATTATCTACAAACATTATTACATTCCGCTTTTCCATTAAAAACTGTTTATCTAGTTTAATTAACCATTCCTCAAAAATTTCGCTA
This sequence comes from Dynastes maya, assembly GCA_029619315.2. Lineage (NCBI taxonomy): Eukaryota > Metazoa > Arthropoda > Insecta > Coleoptera > Scarabaeidae > Dynastes > Dynastes maya. The sequence goes on from JAROYE020000004.1 coordinate 39,630,143, forward strand.
GTCATCCATGCCTTCCTGTTATTTTTATAGTCCACTGGTAACCATTTAATTCCTCGAAAACATCTTGGCTTAGCGCTTTTTCCAATAATCACAGGTTTTTTTTTCTCTGTACCACTCATATTTGAAGCAAGGAAACATGTAACACGCTCTTTGCTAAGTTTGCCACCAAAACGTTTGTCGTGCTTAAATGCTAGAGTTTTATTAGGCATGCATTTAAAAAACAACCCGGTCTCATCAGCATTGAAAATATCGTCTTCACTATAGGATTCCAATATCCTCGGCAGCACATTTCTCATCCAGTCAACAACCTGGTTTTCATCAACTGCAGAACTTTCCCCACATACGTTCATCTGCGATACATCGTATCTAAAATTTTTATAATAAAAAATCCGATATTACAGATATGACACTAAGTTTTTACCATTTTTTTTTTAATTTATGAAGCCAACCGGCACTGGCCTTAAAACTTATTACTCCTAAATGTTGACCATATTCTATGGCCTTTTCTTGTAAAAGTGTTCCTGACACAGGAATATTTGCATCTCTTGTTGATGTAAACCATTTAAATACGGCTGTATTCAAACTTCTATTTGTAACGTCTCTGTTTCTTTTCATATCTGTTTTGCCTCGGCTAGTCGCGAAATTTCGAATACTTATTTTATTTTTAATTATGGTTGACAAAGTACTGGGCGGTATGTCATATTCAGCAGCAATAATCTTCTTTTTAATTCCAGTTTCCACCTTTTTTAATATCTCCAATTTCCTTTCGATATTTAAACTTTTCAATTTACATTTCGGAGCCATATTGACGCAACAATAAACTTATTGTTCACAAAACACACCACACAAATGACGATATAAGCGAAAAACGAACTTCTAGTCTCAATAACAGAAGCTGGTAATTCCCCGAGAAATTGGTAATTCCCTCACGTAATAAACTGTAAACAAACAACTGGCGAAATTTCTCGGAAATTTCGAGTTAGGGAGGTCTTAACTTATATACATTCTCCAATTTTCGTTCGAGTTACAGAAATATTCGAGTTAACGAAATTCGAGTTAATGAGGTTAAAATGTATAAACACTTAACAAAAGTACCGGGAAATAAAATTAATTCGAGTTAGGGATGTTCGAGTTAGACGAGTTCGACTGTATGTCAAATTTTTCCAGTCGACTTTCCCCTGAATTTTGGTTAAGTATTCACTTTGCAGTAATGATACACATACATGGCATAATATGAGAAACCACGCATAAAGTTTGCGCATTAAACAAATGTAAAGCTATAGGAAGAATATATCAACATCCACCATTCCACCGAGAAATCATAGTTTCGAAAACAAATTACTACACGAATATCTTATACACACTAAATTTTCATTTTACTTCTGTTTAACATAACCCAAATCCAGATTGACTGAAATTGTGTACATCGTAGATGCCAAGCATTTTCAAACCAAACACATGTATTGACGAGAAAAAGAAGTATAGAGACAAAAGGAATTTAGTTAAGCTAGACCGTTACCTATAAATTTGAAACACTAAAACCTCTTTTTTTCACAGAAGTTACAAATAGCAAATACAATTGTATGATTCACAAGTTACATATATCTAAAAAAAAGATTTCCGTTAATAAATACTGCCTGTGCATCAGCAAAAACAGTAAATAAAAAGAAATTAAAAGCATTAAAAATAGGGACATAATAAACGAGGAACCTAGGTTTCAACTGAGTTCCTGATTTAAAACATTCATTCGCTGTTCGATAGATGGTGGACGTCTGCATTCCGAGCTTTTGTCGCTATCCTCTACACGGCATGACTGTCTCTCGACGCCAGGTGGCGCCGGAAGATATATTTAGGTGCTGTTCGTGGAGGGTAACGACATAAACTCGAGAAGTGAAAAACAATTGCGAGGAAAGGACAGTGTTCGGAACCACGCTGATGACGCCGGGTAGGCAGAAACATATCCGTGGGTTAACGCTTTCCCTTTCCTCGCTGTTTTTTGTCGGGAATGATTCCACCAATACCATGAGGTATATTAACACTAATTTTTTGGTTATTGTTACTAGGCACTCTTTTCATGTGTAGTTTTAGAAGGAGTTTAAGTAACACACAACTCGAAAAGTTTAATAAGAACCATAATATCTGCTGAAGTTACGAAAAATAGCAAAATATATAGTTTTCTACGCTGTGTTTTAAATTCTAAATTCACTACGTTCGATTGCGTTATATAACCAACTTTAATAAAATCAAATCACCTTGAAGAACGAATACCTCTTCAACATACCGAAGAAAAGCGAAACTAATTAAAATTCGTACGTCTCATAAAGATTTCATACCGTCATCAATTCCACTTAGAGATCTATTTCCAAACAATTTAAAATTACCGCCATAAAACCAGAGCGCGTCGAAGAGAAACCAATTTCGCTCGTGATGTAGAACGATCTCTTTCCTCGGGAACAACAAACAAGTGGAAACGGATTGTCCTTCGGCTTAGAAGAGAAAGGTCACATAAGCTAGCCAATTTGAGATTTCCAACTAATTGGACCCTTCTTGACATCGATATCTTCCACTTTGCTTCCGTCGTACGAAAAATCTCAAAAACTTGTTAAATTTTCCGAGTCAAGACTATCGACATTTTACACACTGTGCGTAACAAATTAAACCTTGCTGTTCTTGACGTTTAGAGATTTTAATCCGCAAAATTTTAAACTTTTAAACAAATTGTAAATCGATATAGATGTTTTTACTGTTCCATGACACCCTTTACTAACTTCAAGATTATACCCTAAGTAATTGTGTATTGAAGCTTCTGATGAGATGTCAACTACTGCTTTTTAAGAAGAACACTAGTAGTATCTAAGAAAATTTACACTACTTACACGCAATCAATTATTCAGAGCAAGTGGTCAGATTTAAAAACACAAATGCTATCACGGCAATATGTTGGCATACATGTGGTTGCTTCTCCGAAATATTCCGTCTTCAAGACCTTCACAATACCATAACCAAAATATTCATTAGATATGGTGGATAGCGATATTAATGTTACGACACACAATAAAAATTGTTAGACAAGAATGCCGTTATATGAAATTTTACATTCCAAGATATGTAGTTAAACAGGTAATTTGAATAAATTATCAGATTATTACTGCTAGAACTCACAGTTTAACGAAACGACACATTTTATATGTCATGGAAAATCACCTATTTAAAAAAATTGTCTTTCCAAATATTATGACGTATGCATTTGCAGATAAAATGGTATTAAAGAGTGAACGTTCTTGACATGAGGTCACCGTGGTGTAGTGGTTAGCACGCCCACCCGCCAAGCGGGAGATGTGATTCGATTTCTTACAGTAGACGAGATTTTTTCAATCATTTAATTACGTTGGAAATTACAGATTTTCGTAATTCACCGACGGAAGCCAAAATATACTAGGAGTAATTAATTAGTGTACTTGGCATATAAATATTATAAATTGTCTATCGAAGTATTATGGTGTTTGCAGATGAAATAACAAGTAGGTATTAAAGAGTGAACGTTCTTGACACGAGGCCCCCATGGTGTAGTGGGTAGCACGCCCACCTGGCAAAAAAATTACAGATTTTCATAATTCACCAACGGAAGCCAAAACATATTAATTCGCCTATTTTTATTTACGATGTTACTGTTCATGACCACCGTTATGGACAAACTATCGCATAGTAGAACAAAAGCAGTAGAATATAAATTTATTTTCACGATAGAACTCTAAAATGTCTTCTATTTTATTAGATGCTGCAATAGAAGGAAATAAACTAGAGAATCTGACAGAACTGTAAAGGATATCATATTTACACATTGCTATTGTGTTCATATATCACAGATTAATATGAAATTGTGTCCATATTTAACCCTTTAAAAAGCAATTTAATAATTTAAAAGAACAAGTCGATATGGCCAAAAGTTCCACTGTAGAGCAATAGCAGTATACCCTTTTCCAACAAATACTAACAATTGCGTACATAGATACTGCTGTTTTCTCCATTAGCTAGAGTAGTAATACAGTAGGTACCGGTTAACGAACAGACCGGATAACGAACAAATCGGATTTCGCTTTTTTAACGAACGACGACATTTATTATTCACCCAAAAGCAGCGAGCGCTATGGTCGATTTGACCGCAGATTTTAAAAATTTGGGATAGTTTATAATGCTAGTTAAGGACTTGCGTTTTTAAGAATGGTCCTAAAGTGTTCTTCTTAATTTAGAAGACGACTTGTGTGTTTGAATCGGCTAGGGCGCAACTGATCGGGGAACTTGCGGAATTCTAGGTAATCTTGAGTCATTCGGAGCAGGCGGAACAGGTCTCGACAAGCTGGCCGGGAGCAATATAAGATCTTTGGCCGGGAGCGCAGTTGCAGTAAATTGAACGGCTAGAGAACATTGCAGCTCCACATTTGCCTTGATCTAACCCTTGAGAAAGTGTGCTGTTGTGTTTAAAGTGTTGTGTTGATACCCCAAGTGCCACTGAAATGCCGAAAAAATGTAAAAATTATCCAAATTCGTTCTGCTACGTCTGCGGCGAGTTGACTTAAAACCCAGAAACGTTCGTTTACACCGTTAGTTAGAAATTGTTATGAACTTTATTTTGGTTGTAAAGTAGGCGACCAGGATAAAAGTTGGGCCCCCCATATTTGCTGTGTCACATGTGTTCAGCTTCTCACAGCATAGGCAAAAGGTTCACGTCATATGCCTTTTGCAGTTCCTATGGCGTGGAGAGAACCTAAAGATCACGTTTCGGACTGCTACTTCTGCCTGACAAATACAATTGGTATTACATCAAAATGTAAACACACTGTTGTATATCCTAATCTACCATCTGCACTGAGACCAGTACTTCATAACGAGGAGTTATCTGTACCAGCGCCTGCAGAAAACATTACTTTGAGTGATGATGAGTCTGGTGATGAGAACGCATATCAAGTAGCAGAAGAAAATTTAAATTTGGATCCCACATTTGAATCAGGATGTTCTTCAAATGAACCACATTTACTGACTCAAGGAGACCTTAGTGACCTCGTTCGCGATCTGTCTAAGAAGCAAGCCGAACTTTTGGGATCCAGATTGACGGGCTGGAATCTACTTCAGAGTGACACAAAAATTTCATTTTATCGTAGTCGTCATGCCAAATTCAATGATTACTTCTCCCTTGAAGATGACCTGGTGTTGTGCAATGATATTGATATTGTCTCGATTATGAGTGCACTTAGCCATAAATATCACACTGATGAATGGCGTTTCTTCGTTGATTCAACCAAAGCTAGCTTCAAAGCCGTTTTACTTCACAATGGAAATAAATTGCCCTCGATTCCTCTGGCCCACTTAGGCAACATGAAGGAAACATACAACATGAAGATTCTTTTAGAAAAAGTCAAATACGATGAATTTAAATGGAATATCTGCGGCGGTCTAAAGATTGTGGCGCTATTACTCGGATTGCAACTCGGCTACACGAAGTACTGTTGTTTCATGTGTGAATGGGACAGTCGAGACAAGAAAAACCATTATGTAAAGAAAGTGTGACCAACACGAACATCATTGACTCCAGGAGTTAAGAATGTCAGAATCCTCCCTCTTGTCGATCCTCAGAAAATTTATCTGCCATTTGCACAATTTATCTGCCTTTACATACAAAACTAGAACTTATGAAAAATTTCGTCAAAGCAATGGACAAAAACGGTCGCGGATTCGCGTATTTGAGGAATAGATTCCCTAGAATCAGTGATACTAAAGTAAAGGAGGGTATATTTGTAGGACCCCAGATCAGGGATTTGTTTCGAGACGAAGTTCGATATAGAACTGAATAAAAATTAAAAATCCGCCTGGCTGTCATTTAAGAATATTTGTGAGAACTTTTTAGGCAACCACAAATCCGAAGACTACAAGAAGATTGTAAAAGACCTTTTGACTTCGTATGAAACATTGGGGTGCAATGAGTCTAAAAATTCATTTTTTAGTCCCACATTTAGATTTTTTCCCGAATAATCTTGGAGCCGTCCGTGACGAACATGGGGAAAGATTTCACCAAGATATTTTTGACATCGAAAAGCGCTACCAAGGCAAGTGGAGCCCCTCTATGCTGGGCAGACTATCGCTGGACACGGATGAGAGACGTTCCTAACGCTAAATATAGCAGAAGATCATACATTTGTACATTTTAGAAACATTTTCAGTTGTTTTATAAATAAACACATTATACACGTTGTTCTCTATTTATTGAGCTGTCACTTAGAAACCCTGCCTGATAGAATATTTCTGAAAAAAGATTTGAATTCGGCATAAAAAATGCTGCAAGGTTGACATATACCAATTTGCGGGACAAGAAAAAGTTTAAATTTTGTTAACCAGTGCAACCGAACGTCCATTCGATTCCTTGTAGGTACATAGTAAACAGCACAATTTTATGCATTTTCAATATACCTATTTACTTTATAATTAAATTAGCCGACATACAGACGAGAAACGCAACATCATGTTGACGCCCATCCCAATCGCCAGATCCCTTCAGTTTGTGTTCCTGTAAGATTGCAGCAAAGATTGCGTGAAGTCAGTTCACTTAGAAGACGGTCCCATGACTCCGGGATATAAAGGTCAGTATCTACCCTTTAGTCAGAAGAGCCAATTCGAGCACCGGGAGAGCAGAATTCAGAGTCGAGTTTGCGGAGTACAGGTCCTAAATCTAAGTGATCAAGCGCGTTTGGTTTTTTGGTACTGGTTTCGACGCAATGATACTGAGGATCTCAATATTCTTTTTACTGATGAGGTTGGGTTCACACGAAATTGAACTTTTAATTTCCACAATACAATGTGTGGGCGACGAAAATCCCTTTGCTGTTATGGAAATTAGACATGATCCTAGGCCCCAAACATTCTGCAAATCACAGTGGGTGATCTTTTAGACGACATTTCTTTGTATCAAAGGCAACAAGTGTGATTCCAGCGTTATGGTATTCCGGCGCATTTTCCGATTGCTGCTAGAGAGCATTTATACGGAACCTTTAGACAAAGATGGGCAGGAAGGGGCGGACCTGTATCAGGGCTTTCCAGATCGCCTGTGTTAAACCCCCTTGATTTCTTTCTCTGAGAATATTTGAAAACTTTAGTGCCCGTTACGGCTGTAAACGACCTCGAGAAGCTGCAACAACGAGTAAGTGAAGGATGCCAGCGAATCCAAGCCAACGCAGGGATTTTCGATGGAGTTCAAAGACTCTTACAGCAGAGATGTCGTAGCTGCTGTGAAGTGGAGGGAGGGCACTTTGAACATCTCATTGGTTGTTGCCTTCGTTGTTAGTTCATAAATTATATTGTTTGTTTGTTTGCATATAATAGAAAAGTTGGGTAAATGCAAAGTTTTTCGCATCACGGAAACCATCCAACCGCGGATCCATGTTTATTAAGACTTTACAATCCCCCCTTTAGATTCGTGCCCTTTTTTTAACACCCTGTATATCCCATGGCATATATGCTTAAACGTTGATGCAGTTATGTGGATTTCATAATTTTCCCAACTTAAATAACGACTCCAACTGGTAGCGACGAAAGAATATATTAAACATAAAGTACCGGATCGTATATCTTACACACAGGTATTGCATGCAGACAGTGTGCATGTCACTGCAGCAGCGGCGGCAATATACGGCAGCTGTTATATTATATTCTGACATTAATTCAGCTTATTGCTATATAGAGTTAGCTTTGCAAAAATAAATTGCAGTCGACGCCATGCAATATAAAAATGGTGTAAATTTTATTGGTCTATTTACGACATATATAGCACAAAACATCAACAGGTCTTAAATGAAATCCGTATTGAAGCTGTTAAACAAATTTAGTACAGGAATTGCGCAGGTAAATATGCGAAAAAATAAATGTTCAGAATTTTGGAAAATATTGGAGAAGGCAATATTATAAACTTAACATAAGTAATTTATTAAAAACGATGCTTCTTGTAGAATCCATTTGTCCAAAAACGTACCAAAATGAGATGTACCAAAATTCATATTTTCATAATCACAAATAAGGAATTGTTATGGGTAGATTCCGATTGCAATGTACATAGGTGATATGTAAAAATCAAAAGATCCACTTCGTAATTTAGGAAGGTACATTTTCTATTACACATTTCTTGTTCAAGTAAACGATGCCTTTTAATATGCTATAATATTTTAATTTAAAATTTATTAAAAAATACGTTGTTACGATATTTATTTACTCGTCTTTAAAAGTGTACTCTTTTGACATTTTGATTACATTTAGTTATATTTATTGTGAGGCGAAGCAGTGCTGGTTGCCTCTTCCCACCAAATTTTCCCAAATCTCTATTACTATCTCCCATTCATATGCTTTCATTAAATTATAATGGTATTCGTGGTAATCATTCTAATTCACTGTGCCTGACAATTTCGTCATAATCATCCCCATGGAAGCGAAAGGCATTTTTAGTGGAAATTGAAAACAATAAGGATGTTATTTGATCTAATTTAGATAGTAAACTATGGATCTGGATTTTTTGAACAGGGAACCGGTCGCCTAATTTCTCAATAGAGCTTTGTGAGATCTGGACCATTTTCTCACTTCTACCCTTAATATGAATATTTTCTTAACTTGATTTACTTGGAAGTAACATTTTTCTGTCTTGGATATTCTTTATTTTCTAACCCTAAGAAAATATTTATTCAATACAAGACAAATTTCAAGAAAATTATTTCCTTTTATTATACATTTTTATAGTCTTGAAATAAAAATATTTTCTTGAATAGAGACTGATCTTTGCAAGAAAATCTATTTCTTTGATGCGAGAAACCATATCTCTGCGTATAGCATATTGAATTATACCATGAGTACTGTTTACGGTAGCTGCGTAATTGAAAGTGCGGATTGTTTCCTGAGGAACATTCTTTTTTGATCCTCCGAATATATCCTCTAAGCACTCTCTCTTCTTTCTGAAACTCTCTGCATATGTGATATGGTTTAGTTAACTGTTTTTTTTCTAAGAATTCGAAATTTGAAATCCAAAGTGATTTTTTGGAAATACTGGAATTCTAACACCGGTTTTGTCAAGAGTCGATTTTTCCATGAGCCTTAGGCATGGCCTACGTTAATGCGAATACAGTGGAGAAAACTGACTAGCGCTTTATCCGTTAGGATATATGTTAACCTAAAACTAGCAACCTGAATTTCCGCGAATACTAAATTCTTATTCAATGGCAACACAAAGCATATTTAATTGTTTGTGATGGAAACATCCACCTAAATGTGAATTGGACAGTAAAATCTTTTCGGGTTTGCCAAAATTTATAAACATACTGAACAAAAGATAGGTAAGGCTTTTACAATACACCATTTTAAATAGTTAAACGCTAATTTATTCTTGCCTCTCCCAGACATACACATAGATATATCTCCCCAACAAATAACATATTTAGAATATGCGAGTATTTCCGATAGGTACATGAGATAGTATGACAAGTTTATTGGAAAGAAAAAGTTGTCTATAAAGCTGGGTTGTCACTGTACAAACTGTTACGAGTTCAAAAAGACTAATTCCAACTTACTACTGTCTAAGACAAATATAATTAAGATGAGTAAATGGCAGATAATAAAAAAGGGCTCACTAGATTCTATCGACCACATAGCGTATTTAAAGTTAGTAGCATCGTATTTCAACGGTCATCTGCAAGGTCGCATACAACTGAGCCGTAACTCTAATTAAGCTAATAAAAATCCACTTACATGGACAAGATTTTCTGAAATTAATTACGAATGAGAAAGAGAAAAGCGAGGAACAAAGGGATATTCGAATGGATTACATGTAGCTGTAGAGAAATGAACGGAAACTATCCGGAGCGTTTAAATTTAAAGCTTTAGGTCAAAGAGAGTAGGATATTATATAATATCTCCGAGAATATTGTATGGTGTATTAAGTTAAAATAATTATTGCTAGTAAAATTTATAGCTGAGGGTAATACCGTAGCTTAGCTTAAATTCTAAATATAAAAATACACTATCTTGCTTTGTATACATTTTACATATTATTCCTATATATAAAAGGTAACTACCATAATCGTCGCTGCTCCTATTACACACCTCGCAAATTCCCTCTGGTAGATTTTATTTCAAAAATTTTAATAAAAAAAAGGTAAACAAGAAATTGACCTCAATAATAGAAGGGAAAAAGCAAATAAAATGTACTACGCCATAAATAAAGGATTCTTGAACAAAAAAAAATAACAAAACAAACAAAAATGAATGTATTCAAAGCCATATACAGACCAATCGTAACATACGGATGCGAAACGTGGGTTCTCTCTAAAAAAGAAAAACTAAGGTACAAGCAATGGAGAGAAAATACCTCAGAAGGGTTCGGGGAATGGCGAGGATTGAAAAAATCAGAAAAGAAAAAATAAAAGAAGAATTAAACAAAGCCTAAAGAAATATATAGAACAACGCCAATTAGGATGGTGGGGGCATTTATAAAGAATGGGAGACGAAATACTAGTTAAACAGATACGGGGAGCTAAAACAACAGACAAGAAGATACGAGGACGACCAAGAGAAACTTAGAACATAATGGAAAAAATTTTTAAAGAATAGGGAAAAACGTGGGAGGAGGCGCCAAATATAGCGAAAAACAGAAATTTTATCAAATTGTCAAATAGTGAGGTAAACAAGTAGAAAAGTAGCCCTATTCCCAAATGGGTATTAGATTATATTTTGAAATTTTTTATCTCAAGGATTTTGTTAAAAAAGTTGGAATTTCTTTAAATTCTTTGATACTCTTTCGTTAATTTTTTTATGAAGTATGAGATCAATAAATGGAAATTAACGAATATTAAAATTGAAAATGCAAACTAACCTTGATTTTTACGAAGATGTCATCTAAACTCTATGTTCCTTATGACATTCACAGGAAATCTGCCTGTTCTAACCCCCTACCTTGAATTTATTCTCTAATTTCTATATCGTACACTTTAAATTGGGACCGCAGCCAAAATACTAGTTAACTCGAAGAAAGTTTAACCAGAATTCATGAATTTATTGGTGTCCCTTTTCTCTTTTGTTTTAATCGCGATGGCGATTGTTTCTCTCCACAGCAAATTTTGATATCTACCTAAATATAATCTAACGAGGAATTTTTGATAAATAAATGTATTTTTAGAAGTAGCATGAGAGAATGAATGTAGTGACGCTAATAGATGACTCCAAATAGACGACACTATACTCTAAAACCTCCGCAACAACTCTTAAATACGAAATTTTACTGCCAAAAACAAAGGTACCTTAACGAAACATATTTGATATACGAAATAATGTTAGAAATACTTTTGAATTTACCCTGTTGTTTGTTTTAGAAGAATTTTACATTAATTTTGAAAATTTACGAAATGCGAAGAACGAGAGGAAAAGTCTTCGATCCACCAAGATCGCCGTTATCTGGACTTATATAAATTATTTAATACCCACACTCCAAGGCCAATCGGCCTGGGAGGAAATTGTGGCTTTCGAAAAATAGCTTTTATCCGCCAGAAGGAATTTCATATCTATTCTTTCTTCTTTAAGTATATTTGTCATAAATTCAAAAGAATATTGACAATTGTCACAATAAGTACACAATAACAAACAAGATTCCATTTATAGTTGTTAAATGAACAGTTTTTAGGCATTGCTACATACGTAACCCAATTCGAAAAATTCGTTTAATGAATATATACAGTGATGCACAAGAAAAGCTCTAATACTCCGCTTAAAACATTTTATATTTAAAATTGATTTCAGGTTGCGAGGCAAAGCGTTAAAGAGGCGTAATCCAAGAATTTGGGGACACCTTTCTGTTAAATTTAGACTATAAGGTGATATGTAGAAATTAAATTTAGATCTGGCATTATATTGATGAATATTGTTGTTATACAAAAAAATCAGATTTATTTTTATAAAGATATATAAGAAGTTCATATATACGAATCGCGGCAACGGGAAGAATATTCCATTTTAGGAAATAAGGTCTACATGACTGTCTATTATCAATACCTGCCATACATCTAATAATTCTCTTTTGTGCTAAAAAAACCTCCTTAACAAAAGTTGCCCCACCCGATACTGTGATACCATAAAATAGTCTACTATGAACATTAACGTAATAGTAAGATAGTATACTATTGTGTTCAATTATATACTTCAAAGTTCGTGTTTGATAACACAAGGAATTTAGTTTACTAATAAGTTTGTAGCAGTGTGCTTGCCATGTTAATTTATCGTCGATACATAATCTTAAAAAGTTAAGTTCACAGACAGAGATGTATTACCATATCATTCCAAGCAATCTTGACATTGAATTGAGTCTTGTTTTGAGAATTATGAAATATAAGATATTTTGGTTTTATTAACATTTAGAAATAATTTATTTTCGGAAAACCATATGTTCATAGCATTTAACAATGAATTAGCGCTATTTTGGCTCTCTGATATATTATTGCAAGACACAACGGCACTTGTATCGTCGGCATACATGGTCAAGTCATACTCACATAAAAAGTTAGTAACATCCTTATACGTATACAAATTATCTTAAAATAAAAAAGGATGTGGCGCAAAAAATAATTGAGCAATGTCCAAAATACATATTTCTAGGAATTATGCAGTAAAATAACTTATTCAACTTGTAGGTTACAAGATGTTTCCCGATTTTCTGTCTTACCTAACGGTTCAGACAAGGGTGGATGACTAAGACATGTAGGAGGTCTAAATATCTCGATTCTGCATAATTGTAATAAGTTGGTCTAATCAGTTTGTGAACGTAAAATGCAGAGAAGAGTGAAAAAGAAATAATAATTTTGGTTCTAACGTCATTTCACTAAGTTAGCAATTGCTGAACGATGTACATGGCAAACAATATCTCTTGATCTTTTTAACATACCGTTTACATACAAAATAGTTTTAAGCACAGACAGCATACAAAAACGGTGGACCAAACACATTTGCTTAATATATATTGACTTCCGTCGGTGAAATGTGAAAATCCGTGATTTCCTTGGTTTTTCCGGTATAATTTTGAAAAATATCAACTTCGATAAGGATTCGAACTTGACACCTGTCGTTCGCCGGGCAGGCGTGCTAACCACTCCACCACAGGAACGGATCACTGTGATTTATTCCTGGCATAAGACCCTGTACTGTGTAGTGGTTAGCACGCCTGTCCGGTAAGCAAGAGTTGTTAGGCTCGAATCCTTACCAGGATTGACATTTTTCATTAATTTAATTACGTCGGAAAAACCAAGGAAATCACGGATTTTCATTTAACATTTCCACTTGTTTAAATACGTACCTAACGCAAGTAAAACTGCTTGACAAGGAGGCTATGAACATATTTTCTTACAAATTACGAATATCTACATTAATATAAATTAAATTTTACGGAGCAGTAGTACATATAAATCTATTGCTAATAAATTCATTGTCGTAAACATCTCTGTTATATATTCGTTGGTAAAACATTATGTTACTTTTTCTTTTCATTTGACATACTAATACAAAGTTTTCCTCTAAGTAGCAGTAAATAACTTAATTAATAACGTCGCCTGAATCTACAAACTACATCAATTATGAAGACAATACAGATGCAGCATTGTATTGCTTTTCAGAGGACAAATTGACTTTGTAGAAGTTCCCAAACAAGCGAAGTTTCTAAATAATTTAATTCTATTTTAGAGCAGAACCATCATAAGCCCTATAAAAGCCAAGGTTTCTTCGTAATTTGGTTATTCTGTCGACAAAAAAGTTTTCTTTATTTTCGTTTCCATTTAGCTTAAGCAATGATAAAAGCCCTCTGTTATTTCATTTTAACGCAATTGTAAGATAACCAATAAAGTTAGACAGAGCTCTGTAAATAATGTAATTCAAAAAAAAATTTCTTGGAAGAAAAACGAGAAAAGGAATTATATTGAAGAATATAATTGCAAAGATAAACCCTCACGTGCAAAATACCCTAAAGCGCCCATCATTGGTCATAAAAACTTGCCCAATGCGACAATACAAAGCTCGATTTAATGGGAACAAATACAAAACAAAGACTGGAGAAAAAATAATGTATTCTAAAAGAATGCCAAGAGAAAATCTCAAACAACTGAATTAAATTACTGCCAGACAGATTCATTATTTTCGCAATGTTTTACTGGCTTAACATGAAAAAAAAGCAGTATATGAACATAAAACAAACAATGATTAATAAAATAAAAGGAATGATTTGGAAAAGTTACTTCAAGCAGCCTGAACGGGAAAAAGATTTTATATTTTACAGAATATAAATCCCATAGGATTATTTTAATGGCATTTGAGCGCCCTCATAAGAGAAACTCAAGTGTATGTACAAAACATTTTAAGAAATAAATGTATGGTGTTTTGTTATTTGGTAGAATTTTAATTTTAAATTATTCCTATAGTGCAAAATTGATCGTTAATCCTTGTATAAAAACAGAATTATCTAACTTAAAACAATGCAACATAAGCATAGCGTACAGAAACGAATCATATACTTATTGATTTTTCGCATTCAAAAACATGACATCTGACTTTGTTGTTGCTCCAACGCACTCAGTTCTGATTTAGAATAACGTAAGACGCACCAGTGTACCACATCACATCTTTCGTTGTCTGCCGTGACCTTCAGAACTCATCTACACTGGGTCTTTAGGCCAACGTTGCACGTGCATTGTGTGTAAATATTTCGAGAAAGCGCCAGTAGTGTCGCCGCGATCGTTTCTCTGTACCGGCCAGGTGACAGGAATCCGGACGAGTCGTAGGTCCGAACGCTCCTGCAACCGTACTGGTCGGCGTTCTCCTGGCCAGATTAGTACGCTAAGCTTCCGTCTGCAGCGCCACTTCTCGGAAATGCGTCTAAAGGGAGAAACTATGTATTATATGCGGGGGCAAATGCATGAAAATGGTAAACGCTTTTGTATGCTACTGCCGTATTTAGAAATGCAGATATTTGTATTCACTCTTCTAATTCTACCACGGAGTGACAAAGGAAACAAATTTTGTGCCAGCTAACGCATCTATATGTGTTATAAACAGCAGATTGAGGCATCAAGTCAACTTTTCCTAAAATAAGTTATTTCAAAGGTAAAACGTTTAATTTAAACAAATGAGATTAAAAAATTATAAACAAATACTTAGATACCAAATATTTGTTTTCGTACTTAAGATACTTTACTGTAATTTTTGAACTAAAGTCACAGGACAAGAAATATGTTAAATGGTTATCAGAATAAGTCTTCAAAAATAATTGCTTATGTTAGAATATTGATTATTATCGAAGAATATATATTCATTATTGCAAATTAACAGGTACACCATGTGGAAAAAACGACTCGAGGAGATACGTACAACATTTATATGGGCACTTGCTTTGTAATTAATCTGTTGCACCCGAAAGAAGAAAAAAACCACGTTGGCACTAATAAACTATGATTCCTAGGTATAATAAATAAGCAGCTCTCTCCATTCAAAAAAAAAAATAAGTTTATAGATACAGTGATGGCAATATACTCGATAAATAGAATTCTGGGTAAGTGTCCGGGTACTTACCCGGTATTGATCCAAAAATTAGGCAGATTTGGGGTACCACCAAATAGTGGGAATATAACTGCAGATGAAGTGAGTACAAGAAGATTATTAATGGCCAAACTAAGACTTAAATGTTTTTAGTCGTATATAGTTTTGCTATTTGATTTATGTTCATCCTTTAAAATAAACTGCAAAATATAAAATGAAAACATATACATGTGAGCATGAAAATACTGCCTAAAAAATTAGGATAATGTTGGTAATGCATTTTTTCAACGCCATTTCCTAAATTACTGTCTTGCTGTTCTGTTCATTGTCAGGATCTGCTATAGAATTCTGGACATCTCCACGTTCCTGGAAATCCTAAATGAACTGCAACCAACTCTTGCCCTTCATCATTGGAATCAAACAAAATTAAACCGCTAAGAAAGCAAGATAAACCCAAGATGTACTTATCATATTATGTAGTATTTACCCGGATATTTACCTGATAAACAATTTCATTTAATTTCCTTTTTGTATCTCTTTACTGCCTGTATGTTGACATAGACATCTCAGCTTTGCTTTTTGTATGTAATAGTTGCATAGCTTTTTTTTTGTAGCTGTAATTTTTGCGGCAGGAACGAAAAACAGACGTTGCATTCGCGTGCAGATCGTCTGACTTTCTGCCGTTTACCGCAAAGAATTACTGGAATATTTATATCGAAATGTATTTCTATACCGTTCATTTTTTTTCTTATTTCAATGTTTGTAATCCTATCTTTGAGTGTGTAATAAAACATATATTATTTACCCACTAGAGAAATATGCCCATTACAGCCACTTCTTGGGTGTATAAAATTAGTATGGGTAAATACCGGATATATACCCGTTTCTTATCAACCCACCCATTGGATATTTAACTGCCGTTGTTGTACAGATACAAGAATTAATAATATCTTTTAGAAATTAGTTAGACCTCCAGTTCAATGAATCATGAGTTCGAATAATCCCTTTTTATGGCTCTCTCAGGTCTGAATGAGAAGAATGCAGTGTGTGACAATCCACAGTGCAACATTAAACTATAGCGTTCGGGCGTTACCTCCGATATATAACAAGGTCCAAGCGCTGTGACGTCAGCAGGCTGTGACGTATATTGTCTTAGGTGCACGATCAGCCATAAACGCGTTTACACATTCAGATCATCTCTGCGTTTTAAATTGGTTTATCCAAATTATATTGGTTTTATTTTAAAAAATACTGTGTAGTGATATTTCCGTTCTTTGTTGGTGATACCTGTAATGTTTTTCTAGTGTTGTATAAGCGATAAAACATTTTTTGAAACGATAAAAAGGGGGTAACCTAAAAGCGTGAATCGGTTGATCTATTTATTTTGGCGTCGGCCGTCTTGTATGTTTTGTTTATGTTGTTCTCAACAGCTACAGATTCAGGAACCGGTGAAACTATAACTGTAAGTTTAAAAAATCCCAGGCTTAAAAAGGATGCTATTCCAACTCAATTCCCTAAATGTCCCTTGTATTTAACAAAAAATGTGAAGATTTTATTGTTCAAATAGTTTAATATTCTTACGTTATATTTAACAAAATTATTTTTGAACACGAAGAGATGTTTTTAAATATGTATCATAAACGTTCTGTTTTAATATAATATAGGTACTTATTTTCAATTATATCACCGAACATAGCAATTTAGATAGTGATATATGTAAATGTCATATTCACAGCAGTGAACGTATTGCAACAATTATAAGAACTTGTTTTACAGACACCATCCTTAAAAAAAAAGTAATGATAGATTAGGTAAAACATCACATAATAGGAAATTGAAGGCCCTTAAATTAAACAAAATTTCGAATAACATTGCAATTTCTGTATCATTTCAACCTTAGTTTCGTCTAAATATATGTACAATTACAAATAATAATAACTAATCGATTAATTATCAACCACAAATACATCTTTCACGAAAACGGTGCGGTTACGTATTTGGTTTTTGCTTTGAAACTTCGTTTTTCCAAAACAAAATCAAATGGGATGCGAAGAAGGGCTCAGTTGATGACTGGCATCCTCTTTAAACCGGAAGCCATCCAAAACTTAAAAAAGAAATGCAAAAAAACGAATGCATAAGAATGCAAAAAAACGGCATCGAAGAACGCTGGGGCCTTGTTATATCTGCGGTAACGGTTCGGGTCATTTTTTATGAGACCGTATATGGTAACGCTCCATCCATATGGAGAGTAAGTCATACACTGCTTAATTGAAATAAATACCGAGTTCGCGAATTAATATTTTATTCAATGTAACCCGAAATTTTTTCTATTCAAAATTCATTAAAAAGAGAGAAATTTGGTTAACCAGAGCGCAATGGTCTACATTAGATTATATTATACAGAATTTGTTTGCATAAACTAGCATGGTAACATCAACTAATCAATGAAGTTGCTGCGACCCTCAGGAGGTAGCATGTTAGTTACGACTAGCTTCAAGGTGACATTTCAAGCACAATAATGTTGTTATGTTTTGTAGCTAACCTATTTCTAAAGCAGCATTAGTTCACCAGTTAGCACGCCCCTGCATAGAGAAAACTAGAATTTAATGGGTATTTCAAAATGGTTTGGCAATTTTTTCCAATTAAAGGAGCACCGGAGGTTTCAAGTTTCGTATAAATTGTATTTTTTATTGTTACCATAGTCTTTAATAGGGCCAAGTTGCAAGGGTCAAGGTTCGTACGACTCCGCCGAGAGTCGGTGCATCAAAAAAAAGGTAATTCGTAAGCCTTGTGGACGGGAAAGCGTTTCATGGTCGTGCTCATAAAACCTGGTAATATGATAGTAATATAATTTATAAAACTATGAAAATAAACCTGTGTTGTGGGACACTATACAACGTGTGTCAAAAGGTACCCATCATATGGGATCTTTTTTTTTGTTATGGACCTTTATAAAATTATAATAATTCAGAAAGTTTGAGCACCTTTTAAAACCAACTTGATACCCATTAAACGCAATTTATCTTTTACCGTACACAGGGTGGCCA
Organism: Dynastes maya; assembly: GCA_029619315.2. Classification (NCBI taxonomy): domain Eukaryota; kingdom Metazoa; phylum Arthropoda; class Insecta; order Coleoptera; family Scarabaeidae; genus Dynastes; species Dynastes maya. The sequence continues at coordinate 39,648,781 of JAROYE020000004.1, forward strand.
GTTAAAATTGAAAAAGGCTCAAAAGTAAAGTACCCCTACTTTCCAAAATAGAGGAAAGTTTTATTAGGAAAAGTTGTTTAGAATTAACAGTTATACTCAAATATAAAAATGTGCCTTTTTTTCTGGATCGTCCTTTATGCGCTTCACATTTACAACATATAATCTGCTTAATGTATTCGTAATTGATATAACTAAAAACGTGAATTAGTGGCACTCCTTAGGTGTTATGAGTTGTTACGTTAAAAATTCACGTATTTTTGATACATTTTGTTCATCTGCTCGGTGAATTAGGATATGAATGGAAACTATTCTAGAAATTGCACTTTAAAATAAGTAATATTTCAAAGTAACGTAATTTAATGTATTTCTGAGTTTTGTTTATTATTTCTTGACAATGTTGAAAAATAAACCACTCCACAAAACTACCACTATTCCTTCAAAAGTTTGAATACTATCAAATAACTGAAACCTTTCACGAAAAAAGGTTATAATTTGAAATATTACATATTTTAAAGCGTAATTTGTAGAATAGTTTCCATTCATGTCCTAATTCACCGAGCAGACGAACAAAATGCACCAAAAACACGTGAATTTTTCTCGCAACTTTCAATAATTCTTGATATTAACTCAAAACACCTAAGGAGTGCCCGTTTTTTACTAGTTATATCAATTATAAATACATTAAGCAGATTAGATGTTAATAAATGTGAAGTGCATAAAGGCTGATCCAGAAAAAGAAGGCACATTTTTTATTTTTGAGATAGGAGGTGGTAATTAAGTAGTACAACTGTTAATTCTAAACAACTTTTCTTAATAACATTTTCATCTATTTTGAAAAACAATGGTACCTTACTCTTAAGCCTTTTTTAGTTTTAAATGCCCACCTTGTATACGGTAGAAGATAAATTGCATTTAATGGTCAAGTTGGTTTTAAAAGGTGCTCAAACTTTCTGCATTACAACAATTTTATAAAAATCCATACAAAAAAAAAATCCCATATGGTACATACTTTTTAACACACATTGTATAATAAATATTACTAAATAATAACACTGGACAACAGCCAAAATGTATCTAAAATAAAATCGACTAAATCTGACTATTCTTGGTGTGCTAAAACCGAAAATAAACTTATCTTTTTAATATTAGTTCAAGTTTTCGAGATACGTGATGCCATGTGTCCCTATACATTAACACTGTAACCGCAAGTCCGCCTTGTACCGAACAGCCCCTGTATACAAACAAATGACAAACGCCACTATCGCGAATATTATGGAATTGAATAGAAAATTCTCGAATCTTTTCGAACATTCCCTAAAAATCTAGAAACCGTATTTGGGTATATAAGCAGCTACAAAGCGGAGAGGTTAGTCAGTCGAAGTTAGTGAGTCTAATCGAATAGTTGACATTGTGAGATGTCTCGAAAGGGTGTAAACAATCCTGATTACTTCTGTTATGTTTGTGGTGAGGTGACTTTTGCGTATCAGAAGCGGTCTATTACTCCATTGATAAAACAGGCATATCGGCTTTATTTCGGTTGCAAAATAAGGGATCAAGACAAATATTGGGCGCCACATATCTGCTGTAATACATGCGCTTCAAGTCTGAGAAACTGGTTAAATCATAAAAAACGATCTATGCGGTTTGCTGTCCCAATGGTCTGGAGAGAGCCTACAAATCATGTTAATGATTGCTATTTCTGCATGATACCTCGTGTTGGGCAAGGCACATGTATACCCAAGAAGAAAAAATTGGTTATCGACTATCCAAATATACCATCTGCCATGAGACCTGTGCCCCATAGTGACGAACTTCCTATTCCAGAACCCCCAGGCACATTCACTTACGAATCAGATAATAGCTTCCATCAGGATATATCAACAATGGAGACAAGGTACCAGGGAAATTGGAATGCTTCCATGCTTGCCGACTACTGTTGGACTCTTGTTAGATATGCTCCAGAAACAATTCACAAAAGAATAGCAAAAAGACGGCGCATTTAGTTACTCTAAAAGTGTAAAAGTATCTATTTTTTATTATTTTGTTAAAAATAAAATAAAAAAACTTGTTCTTGAAAACTGCAACTAAGTTTTTAATTTCATTGTTATTTTTGTATTCAGCGCCCCAAAATTAACAAAAACATGCACTTTTCAAACACGATACAACAAATAAACTAAAATTTGTTGTCCAGTGTAATTGGAACACATTGTCGTAGAAACACTAAAGTTGTTTTTCAACTTTACTCCTGAATTTTCTTTATTTTTAATTTTTTGTTTTGCAAGGATTGAATTGTTATTTTGTTGTTTTCTTCAACTTATGTTGGAATTTCCTATATTTTACAAGCAAAGAATGCAAAATAATAGCACTTGCTGCTATAACACGCTCGTCGTCGCTAATTGCGGGTAAATACTAAACTAACGGATCAAGCAACGAGCTGGACAAGCAATGTGGAAAACTTCCTAGCCTCACGAGCACAAGCACGAACACGAACACAAGTACAACCCCGTACGTAATGTGCGTATGCTTTACATATCCATTCAGCTATAAGCTTGAAAGCACACACATTGGCAACTTAAACTTTTTATCACATTAATTTTGTGCCAGTAGGTTTACCACACCACACAGCACGTTCATAAAATGAACGGTATGAAGACACAGTCTGTAAAATTTCACTTTCTTCAAATATGCAAGATATTCAAGTGAGAAAAGTAAAGCCATTGCAGGTGTGCTAACATCTTTAGTTTCATCTTACGACATTGTTATGACGTACTAAGGAAACTTGACAAAAGCATAAACCTACTCAAAACCAGTTCTCGAATCGAAGAAGTACCATGCTTACAGTATTATATCTGCATTCTCTTACCTACATCTCGACGACGGAGGAAATAACACACACATTGAGCATATTTAAAGCATCGTATTATTCAAGGTAATTCCTTTACCGCAACACTACAGGCCTGCGCAAGATAAGGTGGTAGGTACTACAAAGGGATGCGTAGATAAATTTCGTGGGAACGGTCTCATGTGTTTAAGCCCCGATATATTATTAAAACTGTCACCAATGTCTAATATGTAATTTATATAAATGTTTCCAACTATAGCGGTAAAATATTATGATGTCCACCACCATCAGGCATACGCAATGGTGACATTAATAATTGATTTATTATCAATGTGGCTAAATGAGACTTCCGTTTTACGATAAAGTTAGGCACAGATACGCTAGTCAAGGCGCTGTGTCCACTGTTGCCGATCGACAATAAATGTCCTGTTATAATATCAGAGGTTGAATTTTGAATGGCCTGTCCGGATTTTGGACGGAAGTTCCAAAAGGTTGATGACGAATTTTATCGAAACTGGGCACCCACTACCATTCTAATTATACATGTTATTATTACATAACATTTTGTCGATGAAGCGATCCTCGCATTATATCTACAAAAAGTACAACAGATACGTGAATTTGGCAACGGTACGGTCTTTTACATTCAGTGAAGATATATTGTGATTCGTTGATAATTCGCTATAAATAACAACTATTGCCAGAGAATGTTGGCAGTACACGCAATAATTAGTCATTTCTCGGTATGAGATATTTGCTAAACCTGCTATTACAAGCTGTTTCAAAAGATTTGATTATGTAATCGAATTAGCAGATAATCCTAAAAACATTTAGTTAAATACGTTTATCTAGCTTTATTGGTAAGCTTTGGTGTTCTAAAGAAAAATATTCGTTCAACTCCCTTACGACACTAAATAAGGTCACGGGATTAAACTCGTATTAGAAAATCATGAAAACCTTGGAATTCTGCGACATTGGAACGTTGAAATACCTCACAATTACCCTTACCACAACACTTTCCTAACACCAGATGCACGTCTTGATAAATAAGTTGCCATCTTTAGCAGTAACACTGAGCTGTCAATTCAGTGTTACTACTGAAGATGAAGGGTGATTGTGAAGTGTTTCAAAAGTAACGCCAAAATTAAAATAAAGTCAATACTTGTGAAAAAAGAAAACAATTTGCCAGAAAGATATTTGCACTCAATGCTCTGAGATTGCTTGTGTTTCGTTTATAACCATATTTTCAGTCTTATATAAACATTCTCCAACTAAATTCAAACCTACAAAGTAATTTAAGTAAAAGTTGTGTTGTAAGTTGTGAGACTATTTACGCAGGTTGAAAGTTATTTTTTCTTTCAATGAAAATGGTTACAGTTATGCAGTGATTTGTTCTAGATTCTAAGGCCTTATGTAACAAATTTTAGAGTATTAAGATAATGTTGACCATTCCTTGTTTTAATTTTTCGTCTTCAATAATAACACAACGATAATTACTTCTTTCATTAAGACAGCTTGGTATTTTGCGAGCGAAATATTCAAAATATTGCGCAACAGCTGAGCATCGCCTCCGATCGCTAGCTCGGCATGAGAAAACGTCGTCAATTGCATGTTTAGACTGTTTTCAGCACGTTTGCCGTAAATTTGTCCTCAAGCTCAAGAATAGTATTTGTGTCAAGAAAAAAAGTAAAATGATTGGGTGCATATTGGCAAATTGCAGTAGGCGCCGCACCTGCCGAATAAACAAAAGCAATAATGTTATTTGCAACTGCTGATAATTACAGCTCAAAAGCCTTACAGCAGTTATACAGTAACTCCGTTATCAACGTTAGAATATACACATGCAAAACTGAAATCAATCAAAGAAATTGTTCCTATGGAAAGCAATGAACATCTTTATTCGCTGAACACACTTCTCCTTGTATATCAATTTCTTTTCCTTATTAGCAATTATCGACCTATTTTCGTTGACTTTTCAGGGAATCATAAATCTATTCTAAATACGCTTAGAGAAATGTTGATTCAAACATACGTCAAAACTTTTGAAATTATTGAAGAAACAAGTAATTAAAATAACCTTTTGCGTGTAGTTATATAAAAATCCAAACCATGGAATAATATTTCAGCACCATTGTCTGTATACTAGTATAATACTACAAACAAATTTACATCTTTAAACGCCGTAAACAGGACTTGTATAATTCCTAAAATAGAGTTATATATTCCGAAAATCCTCAGTAATAGCCACCGATCGCAAAGGGATTTTCAGAGTTTACTTAAATTCCCCAAAGTTCCCAGTTTGCTGACCGTGCTTCATAAATCTCATAAAAAAAAGAACCCGGAAAACTAGATTTGATATAACGCAGGTGGTACTTATACACAAGCGTTGTGGTCAAAATCGTATGCAAAATTCATTCCGCAACATATTTAAAGTGGCATTACACGCTGTATGACAGAGGGCGTGTAGCCAGGTTGGATTTCGTACTATGCGGCGCATCTGGTGAGCCACTAATGCACCGCGATATATCTTTTTAGGAGTTTCTGCAAAAGGAATATATATATATATATATATATATATATATATATATCCTGCGGTGGATAGGTCATCCTCTAATAAGCCATTTGCATGCAATAAGTCATCCGGGTGCGATAGGTCATCCGTATACGGAGGACCTATCGCATTGTGTGTAAAATTGTTCAACTAGGCTTATTAGACTAGTTGAAAAAGTTTCAGAATGGAAGACCTACAGATTTTTTTTGAAGTTGAGCATATTTTAGTTTCGAGATCTGCCGTTTCCATAAGTGGCTCTGCGGTCGCGTGTATACTGTCGCATGTATACGCCATTTCGAAATTTGTTAAACTCCAGCGGAACGGTCATCCGTTGGGTAACAGGTTTCATGCCCACGATAGATAAGTCATCCGGCAGACTGGCAACACTGTATTAAATAGGAATAATTTTTTACACAAAATCTGTTTAGGTTGCGTGTCATACAGGAAAGCGTATACGAGACTTATCTCGTACACGCTTTTACTGTACCTGATTGCATGGGCAACTTTGATATTACTGGAGATAGAAGGTCGAGCCATTTGCAAAACGATTACATTTAAAGTGGTTTCGCTGCCATTAAAAAAAAAATGAAAAGTACAATTTTGAAAATATGGCCGTAACTTTCTTTTTGGTCTTAATGAAAAACTGCTTTCACATTGTAGAGCCAGTTCTTGTGTATAATTTATTAAGCCAAACTATTATTTTGTCAATAAATTTATTGAATAAAATTAAAATAATTTTTTCTTATGGCACTTGTATCTGAATTTTACATTTTGGAATGAATACTCTTTTTCTGAACAATTAATGTTATAGCGTTAATTGTAATCAGACACAAATATTATAAAAAAAGCTTTATTTTCAAATTCAAAATGAAGGAAATAAAGCTGGATTACTAAAACAAGATTAATAAACCCTTGTAGTACTCATACTTAACCTCACTTAACAGCAAGTAATATTTTTAAAATAACAAAGGCACATATGTAAAAAGTAATAAGTTAATACCGAGTTTATTAGAAAATTGCTTTTTAATGTTCATCACATCATGTTAACGTGAATCAAAAACGTGACGCCTATATGACAGCAAAAATGTAGTTTTTGCATTGATGTTTATTTCGCATGTTTGTTCAATAATTTATTTATAAAATCACAAGTGTTTGGGATTCATGAAAAATAATAGAGAGATAATTATGTATGTATTTATTTGCTTATGGCGATATCATACAGAAAATAGGTTTGAAACATTTTTAATTATGACCAAAAATCCTACAAAGCGCTATAGGATTTTTATATTTATTACAACAACGAATAAAATTCACTACGGATCGGCATATCGGCCTTTCCTCGACACTTAACGGTATAAAAGGTAATACTTTCTCATAACCGGCTTACCGTTCATTTTGGCATCGTATCATTCAAACACAAAAAAGTTCTTTCTTGGCTAGAACTTAAAGCCACATAATATGGGGTTAATTCTTAAATACAAGACATTTTTTTAAACGAAATATCAGATCAATTTCCTTTAAGAATAAGAAAGTAAACTTTAAATGAACACAGAAACAACTTAACTTTTATTGACAAATAAATGAAATACATTATTTTTTACTTTTATATTTGTTCTGAATGAATACTTTAATTTTTAGCCAATCTTTGTTCTCCAATAATTTAGCGTGGTTAGCAATAAGGCTTTCACATTCCCGTTTTTTAGGTGGCCTTTTTGTTTTATATGCTTTTTAAAATATTCAGTAACGACTTCTTTTTGTTTTTCAGTCCAAGGCACAAGCAATCTTCTTCGCTTTGAATTTTTTTCTGATGTACTATTTTTACTTACTAGTACTTCATTATCTCTATTTACATCATCCTCGTTATTTGTGAAAGTTGTCTCCTCCCTTTCCTCTGGAAACTCATCTACTTGCTGCAATAACTCATCACCTAGCTCCAAATTAATTTCATCTAAAGTTTTGCCCTTAAATTGACCAGCTTTTCCCTTCTCCATAATTATGAGAAGTTTAGATATTCTAGATGTTTGATAGACATCGTCTGGAAGTCTGTACGATGATCGATGTATACCCAAAGTGTGCCCCATAAAAGATGCTAATTGTTCTAAATCATTATCAGTAATATTAAACAATTGTGTCAAGGTCGCTAAATGTTTCCTAAGACGCGTACAAGTAAGAGCGTCTGGATTTTTTGCTCGAGACATGGTAGCGTATTTCTTAAGAACTTTATAACCTACAATAGGTTCCCCGGAACTGGATTTCCAAAAAGATAGTTACTTGACTTCCTAAAAATATTACCCCTTTGTTTAAAAGAACACTCAAATGCTCTTGAAACATCCTTACTAATGAGCACAGGGACTCCCCGACCTCTTTTGCCCCTTATTACAATTCTTTTGAAGTTGTTCATTAACAGCTCTCTGTTTCTGTGATCGCTTCAGAAAATTCTTCATAAGATTGTTGGTTCTCATTCAAGCATGCATTTTCATAGGTACTAACCAGAAGTCTTTGTAATTCACCAGGGCGTCGTCTATTTAAAAGCAGTAAGCGACAATATACAGTTTCCAATAATATAACGTAGGCACTTTCGTCACTGGAATTTTTCTGCAACTTTAACACCGCAGAATTTGCTTTACTGGTAAGGCAATCTTTTAGTAATTTGAGATCACTAGCAAGTGGTAACAAGCTCACCTTGTTCCATTTCTTTAAGTTCAAATCAGATGCTGCTTGGCTAGAAACATCAAATTTCCAATTTGATTCTATCAGTTGAATTAAAGTCTTTAAGTCAGCCTCGGCATTTGCCGTCTGCAATGAAGGGAAAATTTCCGATTTTTTTAACGCGTGCATGAGTGCAACGTCACAGCATTGCTTCAAAGTGGTACCCATATTTAGTGCAAATGTTGGCGACTGATAGGACTGAGCTTCCGGATCGTATCTTGAAGCAGCTTTAGTGGCTGATACCAAGCGTCATAATTTTCCGGCTTCAAAGCTCCAAACATATCATTAATCATAGGCTTTATTTTTTTAAGTTCAAGGAGAACCCTTGACAATTCTCGCATTTTTCTTGAGGCAACTAAACAAAAGTGTTTTTCTCTATGTGTTTTTAAATATCTGGAGGCAAACGCGCATATGAGAGGATCTTTTTTAGCAATGAGAGAAATTTTATCTGCCCTCATACGCGGAAATACATCTATCTTCAGTTGGGGATCTACTTTTAAGTGCTTTAGTAAAAAGTTTTGTGCTTCACTTTGAGAGCCCTTTGCAGAAGCTCCTTTGGTGGGGTTTTCCGGACATTGCTTTCGGTGCCGCCACAAGTTCTTTGCCGAATAAAATCCTAAGCAATGGGTGCACGGTAGATACCTAGTATCGTCTGCTCCCTTTCGTATCGGTTTAATTACTTCCTGGTTGGTTAAGTAATTACCTTTCTTTCTTAGAGAATACAATAAATCCTTCCTTTCCTTACTTAAGGCAGGCAAAGCCAAAATTTTCTGCACATCTAACTCTGTCTGATGATTTCTGGAAAGGTGTCTAGGAAAATGTTGCACGTAGGTTTCGCAAAAATAACAAAAAACTATTTTTTAGAAACTAGGCCGCTTTGTGTTTGACTGGGGTTTACATGCATTAAACTAGGTTTAGTTTTTATTTTGGTTCTATCAAATTGAATATTATCATCTTGTGTCACTACTACTTCAGTATCTCTGTGGTCAACTTCTTGAAGAGATATACTGTCAGAAGATTGAAATTCTGGAACAAAGTCTCTGGATGTTTCCTGAAATATGTGTATTTTAATTAATACTATCAATTTTAAGTAATCATATTAGTTGCAGGTATAATTTACCGATGAAGAAATATCACTTGATTCGGGGTTGTAGTCAGGATCCACTTCATTATTAGCTTCATCAGGAGTAAATACATCGAGGTCAAAATCTCTCTCGTCTGTCACATTTATTAGTGATTCGTCAGATGAAGTTATAGTTTTTTCTTGCACAGGCGGAGGTTTATTACAGAACCATCTATCGCTTTGCCTGGTGTTATAATGTGATGAACAGCTACTGTACTGTAACGCAAAAAATTTGTTTAAACAACATGCTGTAATACTTATATATGTGTAATACGTACGTATTCTGGCGGGAAGCGAAATGGCTCCATATTCATACTGCAACATAAAATGTAATAACAATTGAACAAATTGAAAATTTTTACTATCGGCAATAAAGCTTAACGTAATATTCTTTTTATTAATTGTTACACAAATAACTTGATTACCGTGCGAGCCCCTTTACAATAAATACGGATCATTGAATCAAAACACAAATACATTAAGTGACATTAATAGTGGTCCTAACTGAAAGAACCTCTGTTAGCTAACTTGGAGGATTCGAGTTAATTATCTGGAAATTATTTAGTTTTTAATTTTAACAAGAAATACAAAAATACGCATATTTCATCAAATATATTTAGAAAATCATTCAGATATCATAAATTGTTTGAAAATCTCTTTGCGTTATTTTTTATATTTCACTTGCGTTATAAGATGATCCAAATATTTCAATTTTATGTAGGGTACCCCAATATATTCGTGTCTTAGTTATATAATAAAGTAGCACTATTAACAATATTGTTATCTGCCCACTTGTGCTCAAGTACTGAAAGAACACCATATTGAATATAAGCTAAAAATTGACATGGACACAATACTACAACAGATAATTTGATTTCACACTGTTAATTTAACATAGGGTTATTTGATCATATGTTATTTATGATATAATGTGAAAATACTTCCAGTAAAAGTTACCTACTAATACTGAATAAAATCTGATATTTATTACTTACCTGAAAAATATAGAACATCACTAACACTATTAACTTTCAAATGTAAACTAACCCACTACTGAAGTAGATTGAAGGAGTTCGCATCAGTTTTCAAATGAAACTTGACAACACTGCTGGGGTGCCTGATTAGCTGTAGTTTAGTTATTGTAAATATTTCGGATGACCGATGTCTTGGATTTAGTTTACAAAGTATTCACCCGGATGACATATATTCGGCGATTTAGTTGGATGCCCTACACATCGTTATTCGAATAAAATGTTAAAATATTAATTTTGTATTTTTAGCAAATTTACCATTAGGGTTACAATGTGCTGTATACTCTGGAGTATATTAAGCTATACCCTTTCCTTAGGCGGGATGACCTATTGCTGGTTTTCATGATGATGACCTATCTACCGCAGGATGTATATATATATATATATATATATATATATATATATATATAACTTCTAACTAGGTCTCTAATTATGTATTCGGTGTTATACAAAACAATCAACTATTAGCAAATAATGAGCTAATATGCAAAACCATCTACTCAATTTAAATACCTTTGCATCAGGAACAAGCAACTGCTTATATACGAATCTTGTAAAGCGAATGTGTACAGCAATTGCAGATCGCGTCGTCGCGTCCTTCCCTCCTCGCGTAAGTATTTATGCGCTTACTTGCTCAACATAACACCCACATTTTTTGCTGTGCGCGTTCGCTTTACCAGATCTGTATATATATACATTAGCTGCTTTCTATTTGACCCAAAGTACTGTACTGAACCGTTTGTACGGCACAGATTTCAAATATGTGTGTTCCATTTGAAAAGAACGGATAGTTGCAACCTGTACTTTTTTTTTTTAATCCCCTTTCCGTTCGAGTCCTTACCGAATATTTAGTACGTTCCGTATTGTTCTGTTGACGCATGCGCAAAACATAGGTTTATTGATATTCTCCACATTATTACACTCACTGAGGGTTACACCTGTATTCATAATTTGAAATTTGATTTACATTACATACTGGCCTTATCTATAGCGAATTCCTTTTTGTTTACATTTGTCAATAAAGAAAGTTAGGTTAGAATGATTATATTTATGTCCAGTGCAAAAAATGCATGTTCCATTTAGCTCACTGTAAGTACCATTCAGTACAGTACTCTGAGGAACGATATAAAACAAATGGAAAGCAGCTATTATTACGACCCTTGATAATATAATTAATGATATTAATTCATGTAGATACAAAATGTACAATAATATCAATCAAAAACGACACGCAGTGTGATGATAAAACTATACAAAACGATTACGCTCTTCCTGAATATTCTTTAGAATTCGTCTATATACGAGGTGTGGCAATTAAATAACCGGACTGGTGCTACTATCGGCAAACAGCGAGCACCCCGCGGTAGGTTTGAATATGTCTGTGCTTGTAGATACTTCCCCCACTCTGAGTTCGATGGCCACGGTTGTACGTCGCTCAGTCTCGCTGTAGCAATTATCCGTTCAAGTCCTTACACTAGCTTCGCGTCGGAAAAATGCAGAGTGTTCAGATCGAGCAACGAGTTAACCTCAAGTTTCTCGTGAAACTGGGAAAAACTAGGGTTCTAACTACCCATCATGAACGAGTGAGAAGACGAAGACCCGATTTGTGGAAGAGCAAATCCTGGATGCTCCACCAAGACAATGCGCCAGCCCATTCCGCCTTGTCTGTGAAGGCGTTCTTTGCGAAATCCGGCGTCACCGTGTTGGACCACCCACTGTACTCGCCCGACCTGGCCCCCTATGACTTTCTTTATTTCCTAGGGTAAAATCGGAGCTTAAGAGGACAAGATTTGACAGTGTGGAAGCGGTGAAAGCGAAAGCGACGGAGGCTCCCAACAAGCTGAGAGAAACGGACTTCCAGTACTGCTTTCGACAGTGGAAAATTCGTATGGAGCATTGTAGGGATCGGCAAGGAGAGTACATTGAAGGGGATAAACTTTGTAATGTAATTGGCGATCAATAAAATGTTTTGTAGCACCAGTCCAGTTATTTAATTGCCACACCTCCTATATGATATACGAGGCACGTCCAGGAAATAAATTCCGTTTGTATTTATTGCCGCGGCAACGCTGCAATCGCAGTTCGGCGCATGCGTGGTAGTTGCTTTGAGTGAAGGAGAAGGAGATGACGCCATTTCAAGATCGCTGTTTGTTGTTTACAGTTTATAATGCTTGGTTAGAATGGCGAAGTTGATTGAAAATCCCGCCGCTTGTGAGATTAGATCTGTAATTCGTTTTCTGAATGCAAAGAACACTAAAGCAATCGACATTCATCGACAGATTTGCGGGGTTTACGGAGAAACTGCGATGAGTGATTCAATGAAAGAGAGATGGGTCCGACAGCCCAATGAAGGACGTGATCAAGCGCACGATAACGAACGAAGTGAGCGTCCAAGTTTGGTTAATGATGAATTGGTTCGTGCAGATGAAGAACACGTAAAGGAAAACCGTAAGATTCTTCTTCATGAAATTGTTTCTGAAAAACCGTATTTTCGAAAACTGTGTGCTTGTTGGGTGCCGAAGGTTTTTGCAACACAAAAAACAGCGGCAGGGCAATGCATTTGATTTTTTGACACGTTACAACAAAGATGGTGATGATTTTCTAGGCAAGACAGTGACCAGGGATGAGACTTAAGTCGCCTATGGAACCCCTGAATCGAAACGACAATCGATGGAATGGAGGCACACTTCGTCACCGGGAAACACTAAAATCATGTGCACAGTCTTTTGGGATAAACACGGCATTCTACTGGTGAATTTTTTACCGCGAGATGAAACAATCAATGCAAATTTTTATTGTGAGAAGCTTAGGAAACTGCGTCTCGCAATACAAAATAAGCGCCAAGGAATGCTCACAAACGACAATGTTTTGACTCATTACAATGCCCGATCTCATACTGTGAACAAGACACAACAACTCTTACAGGACATTAGCTGGGCCCAGTTTGACCTCCCTCCGTTACAGCCCTGAGCTCGCCCCTAGCGACTTCCATCTCTGTTTGCACTTGAAAACGTTCCTTGGTGGTCAAAAATTCAACAATGATCAAGAGCTCAAAGGACATGTTACCATATGGTTGACAACACGGGCGGCAACGTTTTATGAGGAAGGCATACAAAAACTTATGCCACGTTATGACAAGTGCCTGCAAAGGCAGGTTTGTAGTTTTCTTTTGCAATAAACAGTTTTTTCTGTATCTCTACTCGTTTTGTTTTTGTTACCAAACGAAACTTAGTTTCTGGACGTGCCTCGTATATATATATATATATATTGTAATATTTGTCTCAGGGGATTTTTAGGAAAAATATGAAATTTTCTAACTTAGTCTAAATTTGTAAATTCTTTGTGGGACCGGGAGTATTCCTGAATACTCTTGGGGCAATTTTCTAGTGAATTTTCAAATTAATAAATCGAAATTAACCAATGTTAGAATTAAAAATATAACTAACCTCGAATTCGAACGAAGCCAGTGTCATATAAACGCTTTGTTTATAATAACTTGTACAGAAAACTGCCTGTTCTAACCTTCAACCCTTCTCCCTATCAATAAATACTTGATTTCACTAACGAACACTTTCAATTGGTATCGTACACAAGTAAACAAAATGATTCGACGAAAGCTCAATCGAGATTGATTAAAATTTTGGCGTCGTTTATCTTTCTTTTATTTGTAATCGCGAAAGTGGCGATTGTTTCATTCCACAGCAAATTTTGATAAATTAAACCCAAATATAAAATTTTACGATGCATTTCAATGAAATGAAGTTATTTGTAAAAATAGCATAGAAGAACGCATGGAGGAACGCTACCAGCCGACAGAAAGGCAATCTATGACCCAAATTCTGTCTGACAAGGTTTAAACGTGAAATTTTACCAACGATTTACTTAATAACATTCGGACCAAGATTTAATTTATGAAATGATGTTTGAAATACCTTTCAATTTACGCTGTTGTTTGTTTTAGATGACTTTTACATTCATTTTGACGATTTACGAGAATGTTGTGTTACCCTAGGATCGTCGTTATCTTGACTTTATTATTTAACATCAACGCCCCAAGGCCAGTTGGCTGGGGGGAAAGGGTGACTTGGAAAATTATATTTTTACCCGCAACAGTGATATCTCATTACAAACGAGAGGTTAACCTGAACACCTTATTCGTTCAGAGGTTGACAGCCGATGTTGTCGTCGTTGTAAATACTGAACATTAGAATATATATCAAAGAAGGTTCGTTTAATAGTGTAAGTGAAATTCAACGTTTGAAAGGAAAATTTATTGAAACAATAATTGTCTTTTGTAGAAAACTTTGCAATAATTTGTGTAAGAATGTAGTTCTTTGGAACCTACTAGGGTCAGTGTCTCCAATAGGGGCTCGGTTTCGTCAATAAAAATTGACTTTAAACTAATTGACAGTAATTTTAGTAGTTGTTGTGCGGAGATTATACCGCCAAATCTTGGAGATCATCTGGTTCTAGTATCAAAATGCAATATTGCCGAAGTACTTACTGCAAGTAATATTAAGGAACCGTATAGGGCGATGGCGAAACCTGTCATTGATAGTTACAAAATCAAATGCAATTGGCTGATTTTGTTAGTGTATACCATTATGACGATAGCAATGATATGCTTGTCGAAAAAATGGATATATAGTGCCATGGTGGATAGACCTAAATTGTCCGTTAACTCACAGTAAAAGAAAAAACAAAATTGATAAAGGTTCCGTGACAGATCAGATAATCGGTTAATTCCATAGAATACGATGTTGGTGTTGGGGCTCCACAGGGGTTCGTTCTAGGGCCGCTTGTTTTTTTTTATTTGTATTAGTGACATGAACAACTACGTGAGAATAGAGAAAGTATTGAACTTCGCAGATGATACGCAATGGTTGTCTCAGCGCGGTTGCAATTAGTTTAGCACACTAACACCAGGTTTACAGAGCACTTTATATCCTAAATTAAGTTAATCTCCTTTTAAGATTACCAAGTTATTAAATCTGTTTGCATTACACTTTGATCTCAATACGCCATTAATTAATTAGAATAAAAATAACATTTGGGGCGATCAGCATCACAAAAATGTTTTACCATGTGTCAACCATTACATTTAGATGATTATCTGTTCTACTTTAAACAAATTCTTGTTAAATTTATGCAACTAGTAGCTATTTCTTTGATATTTAAAATAGCTAAATATCATCAATACTGACAGATGTCAAACTGACATTTAGTTTTAATCACGAATTGATTTAATCAATGATTAAAGTTGTTTTATCGTGATTAGTGACGTCTCAAAATTTAGTTAATCAGATATTAAGGTACTAATATTTGATTAAATATTTAATTCATTTTCCATAAGCCAGAGGTAAGGAAAGTTACACTTTGCTAGAATTAAAAAAAAAATCATTACTACTTTTCTAATTTGATTGCCTCCGATTTACAGAAAGTGAATTAAATTATTTAATCACGGATTAGCGCGTTAATTTCAGATCAACTTAATTTTGTGACGTCACTAATTACGATTGATAAACAACTTTAAATTAATTCATGACTAAATGTCACTTTGACATCTGCCACTATTAACATAAAAAAGTAAAATACTAGGGAAAAGACTTGTTTGCATAAATTTTACAATAATTTATTCAAAATGGAACAGAATCATCTAACACGTTAACATATTTATGAGCTCCAAATGTCTTTTCAATTCTAATTAGTTAATTCCGGCTTAAAATGTATATACGAGGGATATTTCATAAATAATGCAAAGGTTGGCAACACTGCGGAGTGAATAACGCGACGACAGTGAAATTTACACTAGTTGTAGCTCAAATCTTGAGGAAGAAGCATGTGTTTTAGTTTCATCAATAGCTTATTTTGTTTGTTAATAACGCGAGGTAGAAATGGAGCCTGCACCGGTCTCAGGTACTGTTAGTGTTGACGATCAAAGATCTGACATTAAGATCGAAACTTTACGTGGCAAAAATCCGACGGAAATCCACAGTGCATTAAGTGAAGGTTGCGGTGAGGTAACAGTGGACCGTAGTACAGTTTCACGTTGGGCTAATTGTTTTCGTGAAGGACGTGTGAGCATAAACGACGACCCAAGACCCGGAAGGCCGGAAACATCAACAAATGAACGAAGTGTGAAACTTGTGAGAGATTGTCTTCAAGAAGATCGCCGTGGGACATGTGAGGAATTTTCTGAAGCCATAGGGATTTCACCAACGTCAGTATTCCGGATTCTGACAAATGATTTGCACAAGAGAAAAATTTCTGCGCGATGGGTTCCTCACTGCTTGAGTGGATTAGATACTTTGGGCCGGAGTTGAAATCACAGTCCAACGAGTGGAGAGGTCGATCTTCTCCAAGACAAATCAAATTTCGACGAGCTCAATCGAAGATCAAACAAATGATGATCTTTGCTTACGATCACCACGGAATCATCATGACAGACAGAGTACCATGTGGAAGAAGAATCACAGCAGTGGATTATCGTAAATTCCTGCAAAAAATGAACAGAAAACCGCACAAAACCCGACATCAGTTGCTTGAGGCTGGGCCACGCATTCTCCATGACAACGCTCGTTGGCACACAACCTTGTAACTGAAAAGCTGCGCGCATACGGTTAGGATGTGTTACTGCATGCACCCTAGAGTCCGGACATGAGTCCACAAGACTTTGACTTATTCCCAAAGTTGAAACAACCTATGTGGACGTCCTTTTCCTTCGCTGAAAGAGCTTTCTGCCGCCGTTATCCGAGCCATTCGCCAGATGAACAGAGATGGTGTATTAGATGGAATAGTCAAGCTTCCCAACCGGTGGGACGCAGTCATTGCGAAGCAGAGGGACTATATTGTACATGGTAGTAAACAATAAATTTGTGTGCATTATATGGTATAAACAGTAATTATTAAACTTTTGGATTAACTTAATTCAGGATTAAAAAGTTTTTTGTAAACCGGGGGTTCGTGTGTAATATATTTGGTTATTTTTAAGTTTGACATTTCCAGCACTTGAATATAATGCCATCTTAATTGGATCGTAATAACTAAGAGAAAATGAAATTTTCCCAAAACTTTTGGCCCCTATAATGGCGGTTTTAAGAATCGTTAACGTGATTCAATAGTCTTTTAACTGTTTCTCCAAGGATTTCACTTGTAACGTGCAATATGGATTATCTCTTCCCGTAGCAAATACGTTTACCTCCTACTCAACGTTTTTCTATAAAGTGTCACTGTTATTTTCCCACAATTAAATAGTGTAAATAATTTTAAGTTACCCAATCTGTCTCGATGAAATTCACACATTTATTAATTCACATTTCCAGCAAAACATACATTTTTGTAAATTTGACGTTGGATCATTGGGTTGGATGTATGAAGATAATGCAATTTATATAACAAGAAATAATTCATTATTTAACGAATATAGGATGTAAGGAGAAAATCACTAATAGAAAAAAATACATTGAACATCAGCAAAATAATAATATTCGAATACGAGGGTGGATCGAATATAAACGACACTTTTGCTTTAGACTGAATAGAGTGCTTAGCCGCTTCGAGGAGTATCAGGAGTGGGAAAACGATTGGCTAGCCTGGTCAGTTCCATCGGTCAGTATGACAGGTGATGTCTGAGAAGCAGGTGCACCTATCAATTGTGCAACGCATTATTATTAAGTTTCCCGTGAGGGCGTGAAACCGGCTGAACTTCTCCGGAGACGGCACAGTTCGGGGATCTAACACTAACAAGGCCTCGTGTGTTCGCCTGGCATAAAGAATTCATGGTAGACCTTGAAAGGGTCCAAAAAGGAAAGTCATGGCCGTCGCCGACGAACGACCATTTCGAAGCAGAACATAAACGCCACTCGTGATCTTCTGGAGGGCGACCGACGTTAGACAGATTCCGAAATTTATTCTGAGATAGGACGTACTCACTCTATAATCACCAAGGACCTAGGATTCCATAAAGTGAATGCCCAATGTTTTTTGACTGCAGAATGTGTGCAAAATTTAATTAAACTGATTGGGCACCACTTGAGCACCCTCCATATGACCCTGATCTACCGCCTTGGGACTTCCATTTCTTTGAACTATTGAAGGAGGCTCCGAGAGCCCAACAATTCAACAACAACGATCGGGTGGAAGAGTTTGTGCGCAACTGGTTGCTGACACAACCCACTTCTTTTCACAATGACGAGATAAAGAAGCTACCGATTTGCTGGGAAAATGCATATCTAAGGCAGATTATGTTGAGAAATGATGTGTACTTTTTTTTATTTTTGCAAATAAAGAAAAAAAAACAAAAGAAATCCTCGTTTATATTACATATCAGCACAGTAATAATTTTCATACACCTGCAAAATGTTGAAAATATGTATAAGCAACGTCTACCGTCGCTAACCGTATACGACACAGCAAACAAAATTTAGATTACCACCCTATGCCTCGGACGACATCGGTAGCGCCATTTGACCGTTTTATTCCCCGTTCCCTCCTCAACGGCGGGCTAAAACTAAATAGTGCAAATTCTAATTATTCCGATCTAATTATCTACTGTATATTAGGTCCCACTCCGCGTACAGACACGATATAATTTAATATATAAATGCGGTAATCCGCAGCGAATTTAATTTCCCCACCAAGATTCGGAATTATAAATTAATAAACCGGCGTAATAGTGTAGTGATTTACGAAGGCGTAGACTTTATCTAATTTACTGAGATGAGGTCGGCGTGTTTCCAAGTTTTATTGCGTATTTACAGACCTTAAAAGCCAATTATCCAATTTAAAATGGAAATTGTTTGCATAATGGTAATCGATAAACCTGTTTGTGTACATAAGCCAAAGCGTACGATGCTTTAAACCTTTGAAGATTATACTGTTAACATACTTACAATGAATGAGTTATAAGTAGAGCCCGGTAACAGGGAGCAGTGCCATAGTCGTACCTGCCTAGTATACAAAAACAATAGTAAGACAATAGAAAAAAATAACAGAACTAATACATAATTATAATATGTGAAAAGTAGTGAAACACTCACCCTTTTAAGCGGCCTTGGCTACGGAACAGTAAAACTAGAAGCACCATTATCGGTATTAACATCATATGGATAAGAGTGACAAAAAGTTGACACCATTAGATGTGTTTCCACAGTTGTCTTGGTGAGCGATGTTCGCCGTGGTGAGAAAATGAGTTTATATTTTGAAAAAGAGCGTTCAACATCTACCGATGTTATACATGCATGATTAAAATACTCTTTGTACTTAATCAGTGGATTATTCGATACACCATCACAAATTTGTTTTAGTGTGCTAAAATCGGGATCTTTCTGTAGCACACTCCCGAACTTTTCTAAAACGCGATTATATTTTGCGTCATATATAGTCAGTAACTGTGTATGCACTCCGTCCATAATTTGCAGAGACTCCAATAATGATAACGATCTATTTTGTAATTGGTCTATTGCGTCAGCTAATCCTTTATAGTAGCTACGAATATTTTTTAAACCTGTTTCAACGCAAATATCTTGAAATTTCGACTGGCTCTCCTTAATAGCTGCAGCTTCGGCAGGATTGAATTGTGCAACAACAGCTTTTACTATTTTGAAATGTTCAACATAATAAAAAGCTGCCTGCAACCATCTTCCCCAACGTGTACGAATTGGTTCCGGTGGTTGACGAATACCAGCACACTCTGTGAGAAATGATCGTAGGCGTTTGGGAGATTTCAAAAATACTTTTTTTGTCCTTGTTATGAATGCATCTACCTCGGGAGAGCATTGTCGAATGGTTTCTGCCACAAGATGTAAAGCATGCACTTTACACGTAACATGTAAACACTTGCAACCATGTTCAAGAAGAGAACGGCCTACCGAACGCATTATCGCTGCGCCATCGCTCATAAACATCAACACTTTATCTTTTAAAATTTGAAATTTTTCCAACGTACTAAGTACAACCTTCGTAATTGCTGCAGCAGTACACTCTTGTAGTCTTCGGCTAGCTAGTAACACTGGTAATGTAGGTTTACTACAGTTTAGTATGCGTACCATAATATTTACAATTGAATTTTTTTTACAGTCTGTTGTCTCGTCAACACAACTAAAGAAACTGTTTTTTCAATATGCGTTTCATTTTCTTTTCCACGTCATTGAGTGCAAATGCAACATGCTTACGTGCCGTTTTCTCCGTTGGCAACCGTAACTTGGGATTGTATTTGTCCCAAAAGTCCTTAAACGGTTATTTATCGAGTAAGCCTAGTGGCAAATTACAGTTTATCAACATAAGAATTACATAAAAAACGCACTTCTCGGTGGCATGCCCAATTTTCGTTTTCTATGCTGTGCGGAATTTACGTGTCTTGTACAGTTCCACTTCCTATTTGACATCAAATGTAGTTTGCACACTTTACAAACTATCTTGCTCCCGTTGTGAAACAAATCGGGAAAGTTAGAAATAAATTTATTTACTATGTCTTGAGAGGGTCGTTTTTTTATCCTCCGTCATGTTCACTAAAAACTACAATTAATAACTACGTCTGTATCAATAAAATCAACACGCCCTATCCGCTATCCAATGCTAAACTGAACTGAGTGATGATGATTTGCCGTATCGTATCATAATCGACCAGCCCTCCCCGCCCACCTAAACACAGTCACATCGCTCTCCAGTTACCTGGCTCTAGTTATAAGACACTTTCTCTTCAAAAAGTCTCTAAAATGAAATAGGAAAAAACATGTAAAAAAACATAATAAGAATTAGTCGATTAAATATCAACCACAAATACATCTTTCACGAAAGCGGTGCTCGGTTACGTGTTTGGTTTTTGCTTTGAAACTTCGTTTTTTCAAAATAAAATCGAATGGGATACGAAGAAGGGTTCAGTTGACGACTGGCATGCTCTTTAAACCGGAAGCCCTTCAAAACTTAAAAAAGAAATGCAAAAAAACGATTCCTTTACCGCTTCGGTTAATATCATTCATGGCGACACATTACCAACCCAGCGTGACGTCATCAAAGAACGCTTAGGCCTTGTCATAGCGTAGGTAACAATAACACCCGTTATTGTATGAGCTTTAATATTTAGAAATAGTTATTGGAGTAGTATTATAGTACTTGCCATATCACCAACAACCTAGAGTTCTCGTAAGAATGTCTAGATTTGAGAGATTAAACAAGCTTTATGATTTATTTCATTAAAGCGTTGCTCGTGAACTAATCTTTCCAATTTCGTTTGGAGCACAACGCATAAATATAACAAATTAAACGTTTAAAGGTTTGTATGTCCCACAAACAAAGTTAGACAAGTGGGATACGTATATTTGACCTATTTCTATTACCAAATCGGAAACCATATCGTAAATCCACTCAGTATTTTGACACGGGTGGTAGATTTATTATTTACCTCCCTTATGCACAAGAAAAATTGGGTCAACCATAAATCCGACAAATATTACGGCGATTAGTGGCAGTCATGGTTGCCAATTATGTTTATAAATGGCCCGATGCTAATACCTCTTTCGAGGATTAAGCGCGAAAGAGAAATATCAACTCGTTTCAATTAGGCTTTAATTGGAAATATCGTGATGTATGTCCTCACAAATGCCAAAAAGAGCATTGAAATGAGAACAAACCACAAAAAATAATAAAAGTACATTCTAATTCAATAGATCGATTAGGGCAACCTTCGATTTCTCTGCCTGAAAGGATAATAATAGCAAAAAAAGGATATAAAAGAAAACGCTTGCTTTTTCTAAATTGCAAGGCCATGTTAGTTTGAAACTACAAGATAGAATTTTTTTCTACTTTTAGCAATTTGGAATTATTGTGAATGTTAATATCTCTTTCTGAGAAATACCGAAACTTCATAATCAAACTGACGCACATTTATTGATTACTCCTTCGGTGAGCCATCTATCGTCAACTAACTGGAGTAGACACGGAAAGTATCTACGATGTATAGCACGCTACAGTAGCATAGTAGTAGCCTATAACTTCTAAAGTAAATAACTAGGACTGTTCAATAATAAAAACTGATTTAATTTAATGTCCTTGTATTATTTTCTATTATTTATTATTACATGTGGAAATCGCCTTTGGATATAAACTGTAAATGGCGAACGTTCTCGGCCAACAAAATTAAATTCAATTAAATCAACTACCACTTCTATTGAAATAGGAATTCAACTTCGAATTATTATAATAATCGAAGTTGAATGTATTTGTAACATATCAAGAGTTACAAACACATACATATGTCAATACTAACAACACAATTGTTAGGTGTTATTATTAAACAGAGATTCTAAATCAACGAAATTTCAGAACATAATAACAATGAACAATTTTCAAATGTCCAAAGATCTAATTGATTAGTGTCCGTAAATAAATAAAAACCAGCATTAAAGTGATACGTGTTAGGAATTTTTTTAATGTTAATATAAATATATTTGAATTACCCGCGTAAGTAAGATGTATAACAGTTGGTAACAAAAGGTTAAAAAAGACAGTTAGAGAAGCTAGAGAGAAATGAGTGTAACGGTCGTATTGTTTTATAATCGTTATTTTAATATAATTAAATACTATTAAATTGAGAGGATCGTTTTATTGAAAGAAGTGAAAGTTAACATACGGTTGCTTAAATGTCCTTATTTATTTTCTCCTTACTTTGATCAAAAGCCATATGCGCCATATAAAGGACAGCTACATCTCAAACGTTTACACAACCTAACAAATGTACATAAAGTTACAAAACAGTTGTAAATTGTTGCTTGTCTATATTCTCGTCATGATAATTTTGCATTAGTGTATATTGTAGAAAAGGGTATTAGGGAGAATATAGAAAAATAGAAAGTGCCTGTTACGCAGAAACAAATGCACCAGTCAATAACAAACATGAAATTTCATACGTAGAATTAACTACAGACGTGTAAAGCGCCATTTCTACAAACTGTTTAAAGTTTAAAAACTACGTTGTAGTTTCTTTGAATTTGCATATTTGTCGTACACTCTGTGTATTAGTTTTTTTGCGTATATTATTATTGTCACGGTATTGTGTCCTTTTTGGCACTGTGTAGTGTATAGAGTATGCTATTATTCAAACACTTTATTATACATATAGTAATTATATAACTTATGTATAGAGCCCGGTAACTGGAGAACAATCGCAGTGACGGTGTGACTGTGTTTAGGTGGGCGAGGAGGGCTGGTCGATTATGATACGACACAACAAATTACCATCACTCAGTTCAGTTTAGCATTGGATAGCGGATAGGGCGCGTTGATTTTATTGATATAGACCTAGCAATTAATTGTAGTTATTATTTAGTGTAGTGCGTTTTGATTTTATTGATACAAACATAGTTATTAATTGTAGTTTTTAGTGAACATGTCGAAGGCTAAAAAACGACCCTTTCAAGACATAGTAAATAAGTTTATTTCTGACCTTCCCGATTTGTTTTACAACGGGAGTAAGATAGTTTGTAACGTGTGCAAAATACATTTGATGTCAAATAAGAAGTGGAACTGTACAAGACACGTAAATTCCGCACAGCATAGAAAACGAAAATTGGGCATGCCACCGAGAAGTGCATTTTTGATGTAATTCTTATGTTGATAAACTGTAATTTGCCACTAGGCTTACTCGATAAACAACCGTTCAAGGACTTTTGGGACAAATACAATCCCGAGTTGCGGTTGCCAACGGATAAAATGCATTTGTACGCGATGACGTGGTAAAGAAAATGAAACGCATATTGAAAAAACACTTTCTTTGGTTATGCGTTGACGAGACAACAGACTGTAAAAAAAAATCAATTGTAAATATTATGGTACGCATACTAGACCCTAGTAAATCTACATTACCACTGTTACTAGCTAGCCGAAGACTACAAGAGTGTACTGCTGCAGCAATTACGAAGGTTGTACTTAGTACGTTGGAAAAATTTCAAAAGATAAAGTGGGTGTTTATGAGCGATGGCGCAGCGATAATGCGTTCAATAGGCCGTTCTCTTCTTGAACATGGTTGCAAGTGTTTACATGTTACGTGTAAAGTGCATGCTTTACATCTTGTGGCAGAAACCATTCGACGATGCTCTCCCGAGATAGATGCATTACTAGCAAGTACAAAAAAAGTATTTTTGAAATCTCCCAAACGCCTACGATCATTTCACACAAAGTGTCCTGGTATTCGTCAACCGCCGGAGCCAATTCTTACACGTTGGGGAACATGGTTGCAGGCAGCTTTTTATTATGCTGAACATTTCAAAATAGTAAAAGCTGTTACACAATTCAATCCTGCCGAAGCTGCAGCTATTAAGGAGAGCCAGTCGAAATTTGAAACGCCGAAATTTGAAACAGATTTAAAAAATATTCGTAGCTACTATAAAGGATTAGCTGACGCAATAGACCAATTACAAAATAGATCGTTATCATTATTGGAGTCTTTGCAAATTATGGACGGAGTATACACAGCTACTGACCATACATGACGTAAAATATAATCGCATTTTAGAATAGTTCGGGAGTGTGCTACAGAAAGATCCCGATTTTAGCACACTAAAACAAATTTGTGATGGTGTATGGAATAATCCACTGATTAAGTACAAAGAGTATTTTAATCATGCATGTATAACATCGGTGGATGTTGAACGCTCTTTTTCAAAATATAAACTCATTTCCTCACCATGGCGAACATCGCTCACCGAAACAACTGTGGAAACACATCTAATGGTGTCAACTTTTTGCCACTCTTATCCATACGATGTTAATACTGATAATGGTGCTTCTAGTTTTACTGTTCCGTAGCCAAGGCTGCTTAAAAGGGTGAATGTTTCACTACTTTTCACATATTATAATTATGTATTAGTTCTGTTATTTTTTTTTTCTATTTTCTTACTATTGTTTTTGTATACTAGGCAGGTACGACTATGGCACAGCTCCCTGTTACCGGGCTCTACTTATGTATCTTTGTCGTAACAATAAATAGTATTATGACTATTATAAAATATATGTAAAAAGCAATATCAATTATTACTGTGTATGCTAGGGTTAACTGATTCTAAATCTTAAGAATACATTTGCTAAATATGCGTGATATCTAAGGAACATTATATGATTTTCCCATAGTGTTCGATCTAGTCTGTAATGTTCGGACTCGGCGAAGAAGTAGTTTTGCAATAGAGTTTAATTAACACCTCTCCACACTTGATAGTTAGGATTAGGGATGGATCGGTATTTTAGTAACGGTATTTTGGAGCGGTATTTTGTTGTCGCGACGTGTCGCGCTCCGAAATACCGAAATAACTCGTTACTTTGGAACGATGGACTGTCGCACGACCCGGGAACGGTGGTGATTTACATTCGCGACGTTCCTGTGGAAGGGTAGCGTCGCTGAATCGATAATCGATTCATTCCAAAAGTAACGGTATTTTGTCGCGGTCGCGAAAGGAACGTTCCTTTGGTTTTGTAACATGGACATATCTATGTATACAGCGTGTCCGGCTAGTGCGTGTGCGGAAGATAATTCCCTTCCTGAACAATTTAGAGAAAAGGTTTTCAAATAAATAATATGTCCAAGTATACGAGGTGTTCCGTTTCTGCTGGGTCCGATAGAGGCTTAGTTTTTTAAACGGAACATCCTCTATATTATTACATTTTTGGAGGCCGCTTTTCAATTTATGTTAACTTTCTTCAATATTTCCTATACCCAATTCCCCTGTTTCTTTAACGGCCAATATCTTAAACGTCTTACCCGCAAACGCGGTGATTTTATTCAATTGAATATTTCTTGGAGTTTTCAACAACATATACAAAAGATTGCCATGTTTACCACTAAATACTTTTCCAGAATCTGACAGAGAAACTGTTTTAGAAGTTATAAATTAATAATAAATAGCGAAAATGTTGATTATAATTCAGCATCAAACGAATACACTTACGTAAACTATCGCAAACTAAGTTTTTTCAGTAGTAAACAATATAATAAGAACATACTGAAAGTAGTTTAAAAAATTACGCAGTTTAATCAAATAGAGTGTTTATGAAAAAGCACTCTGCATTAATTAAGATAATACGTAACGATATTTCACAAAATATTACTCCCGAAATGTCACTAAATTCTCAATAAAATACAAGGAATTGCATTACAGTTTGCACTTCGAATAAAGGTTCAAATTGTATGCATAAATCAAATTTTACACATTATTATATCTCTAGAAAAACAAAAATTTATATTATTTCGCCACATCATTCTATGCATTTTAGCAAAAAACTTATCTGCATGGCTTTATATTTACACTAAGAGGGAAATGTTTATAAAAAAGTACTAGAACAAATTTCCCTGTAAGAGCTTGAAAAATATACAGAGTTCTCCATTAAAAAAAAAATTAAATAGCATGAATCAAAGATGGCAACGATTTCGATTGCCATCTTGTAAACGCTAGTTGATTTTCCGACGTATTGCCGAAAACTGCAAGAAATACTCCACCGAATAAATTTTAATCACTGCTCTAGCGTGTAAGATCGACCATTAAGAAACAACGGCATTTCGCAAAAATCTCAAATCATGTCAATTATCTCAAAAATGTAATAATAACAATTTTGCGCAGCGGAAACTGAACAGTCTGTATACTTGAGTATCATTTTGTGTTGTGCAGCACTTATTTTCGAATATTTTTTATTTGACAATTTTTCCTTTAAATTACTGAGGAAACGAATTATTTTTCGTCCATGCACTAAGTGGACAGACTGTATAGCTAAGATTTAATTATTTTGTAATCAGTAACAGTATAGGTTTGTTCCAACACTCTCAGAAAACCGCAGATTTATCGAACGCAGTGCAATTAGCATATTGCGCAGGTACTGGACGATGAATTTACGGTTTTCTGAGAGTCGGAACAGAGCTTATATTTTTCCAGATTCAAAACAATTATATCCAATACTTGATTTTCAACAGAAATTAGAGGAAATATTTAGTAAGAGAATAATAGCGCCACCTACCTTTATATGGGGCCTATTCAGTAAATCCTGCAGTTCCTGCAGATCCCTGTAATCGACATCCCGCCGATGTTCGAAATCTCGCAAGACATCCAATACATCGCGCGCTTTCTGTATAGCGTCGCTTGGCGGACCGCGTACAGGTGTCACCACTTTACTAGCTATCGCATCATACAGCTGTAACCCAATAGATCGAACAATTACAAAATATAACAAAGAAAAGTACGACAAATAGTTTCCATTCAAGAAAGCTGCGAGAAAATCAATGAGAAAAACGTACCAATAACCCCATCAGTGCGGCAAAATCCGTGGTAAAGATAGAATTGCTCAATAGATCCCTGTGATACGTCTTTTTCACCATTTTCATCACAGCTTTGATTATCGTTTTTCTCTTTCGGACAAACACAATTGTATTAATTGATTTTCGACATAATAATTAATCAGTTGTTCTTTTCTCTTTACTACGTTCGATGCTACATCGCCATTCTTCTACTTTATTTATTTCTATTTACATAAAACATTGCTTTGTTTATTTTCATCCCTACGCTCCAGCGAACGAAAACGACTATTTCGACGCCGAGAAACAAGTGACGATCAATCGCGACGCCGCTTCTACGAACGGACGCGATGGCATACGACGGACGGTCGTCAGCGTCATGCGCTAGACTTACCTCCAAGTAGACGTGCAATCGTGTATCCTCCAGTAGGGCTAGAACATGGGCACGCTCTTCAGGTCTTGATTCCTGTAGGCAACAGATGTCGTCCAAGGAATCAAGAACAGTTTGAACTGCTGAAAAAGATGTAACATTCATTTTCACGATGAATATTTAAATCTACTAAAAATTAGTTTTCTTTTAATATTTAAACACAGAAACAAAATTAATCAAACACAAAATGGTCAAAATTAGTACTTCATTTTCCAAAACCACTGTACAGTTTACTATTTTCACAACAATTTTCTATTTTCTGCAGTAAATAGTTAACGAGGGTTTCCATTCTACGGCAAATAATCCGAGTAATATAATTTTTCGAAATTATTCCTACATTTCTTTTGATATATTTTCTGTGCTTTGTGGTATAAAAATTTAAAGCCGTTAGGAAAAATCGGCACAATGCACGAAACAATAATGTCAGTGTTCTTCTTGGGTAAATCCTTTTCCCAAAATAGTTTTTAAGAGGATCAGGCTGACGACGCATGCAAAAAAAGGAACTCAAACATATTTGCGATCCTTTCCACGCTTTAATCTCGAACAAACCTTATTATATATCCATATACCTTGTGGAAATCGTGGATTCGATCGGGTACATACAATATTTATATGGGTATTTACTTTGTAGTGAATCTGTCGCACTCGAAAGAATAAAAAAATCAACCTTGAGGCTAATAAGCTAAGATTTCCAGTTTCAATGAACAAGCAACTCGATTCATTCGAAACAAATAACTTACAAATACAAAAATTAATAATGCCTTTTAGAATTTAAGAAAAACTCTAATTCAATAAATCATTGGTTTGAATAATCCTTCCTTTTGATGACTTTCCCACATTTAGATGTGCATGTCGCAGTCTCACAGCGCAACATTCAACTATAGTGTTCGGGTCGTTTCCAACCGGCCGATATAAAATTTTGGATAAAACTAAATGCTACTTCTGGTAGCTAAAGCTAGTAGCTGTTGCTTTATTATTATGTTTCTATGTATCGAATGTTTTCCAAACGTTTTTACATAAGTTGAACACATTCTCACATGAATTTGTCAAAACCTTTTGAGATAATTTTTAATGTTAGCCAAGACGTTTGAAAGCTAGGAGCAGACATTTTTTATAGCTTTAGCTCTACAATCTCAAATATTTGATTAGATTTCGAGTTGAAACATGATCGACTTCGTTCCATACACAAGTTTTACGTTAACTTTATGTAAAGTTCTTTATACACAGATGCAATTTATTGTTTTTTTCTCCTATGCAGAGTGTGCAAAAAAAGAAAATTGATTTCAAAGAATGTCGGAATGTCCTTCAATTTTTGACGTATTCGTATTATACGCTAGAAAACGGGGTAACTTTCAAATAGACTTCTTCATGACTAATTGCAACATATATTTATATCTACAATTATTTTGCAGCTACAAAGATATAGCTTGTTTAATGAAGAATAAAATTTACCAAAGAATTTCTTGGGATAAGTAGAATGGTTACAAGAAAACTTTATGAGGAAGTTTCTTGTCTAATTTGAACTAGCACCACTATAAAACATAATTCTAATAAAATAAATTTGAATTTACAATCGCTTATATATATACAGGGTATTAAAAAAAAACGTTTAAATATTTAAAGGCATATATTACGATCAAAAACAAGTAAAAAAGCCCTAATGAACATGGGTCCGCAAAACAACCATTTTCGAGATAAGTGCATTTGCCTTTTTTGAAAATCAACAAAAGCCGCAATTTTCATTATCAGTTTAATTTTTTTTTTTTTGGTTGCTTTGGTCATAGAAACCACAACTTTCTCTAAAGTAAAACAATTGTTTTCATAAATTTTATTATCAGTTCGCAGTGCTATGCATACGCTGTCTAACCAAATAAATGCGATTTTATAAAAAAAAACAACTTAAAGTAAAACATTTTGTTTTCATATGACATTCATATGACGTTATTAATCAGTTCGCTGTCAATTCATAAGCTGTTTTCTGGCACTGAATTTATTTTAGACGCAAGAGAAATTAGTTTCCAATTTGCAATGCCTTGTTCAAATGCTGAAATGGTAGACATGGTTTTCATGTCCGAGCAAGAAAGAAATTCTATCAGTGGTTTTCAAAGAAATCTGCTGAACACCAGAATTTTTCTTCTAACATCCTTTTCACTGATGAAGCCGGTTTCACTAAAGATGGGATTTTCAACTGCCACAATAATCACGTTTGGTCGTACGAAAATCCACATGCTGTTCTTGAATCCAGACATCAACAGTGTTTCAGTCTGAATATCCGGCTAGGCATTTTAGGAGATCAGTTATTAGGACCGGTTGTTTTGGCACAACGTTTAACAGGTCCTGCATACCTTAACTTTCTGGTAAACACCTTGCCTGAAATTTTGGAGTATGTCCCTCTAAATCGGAGATTGAATGTTTGGTTTATGCAACCGCACCGCCGCATTTTACGCTTGTTGTTAGGGAGCACCTGAACGAAACATTTCATAGGAGATGGATAGGTCGAGGGGGCCCATTCCAGGGCCCGCTACGTCTCCCGACCTAAATCCCTTAGATTTTTGTATTTGGGGTTACTTGAAAAGTTTAGTGTAGGAAACACCAGTAAATGATCTTGCAGAGTTGCAACAACGAATTGAACAATGTTGTCAAACAATTCAAGCAAACCCGGGCTTTTTCGAAAGGGTGCGGAGTTCCTTCTTAAGAAGATGTATGTCCTATGTTGAAATGGAGGGAGGACATCTCGAACGTCTGTGATTATCGTGTTCTGTAACGCTAAACGCTAAAAAATGCAAAAAAAATATAAAAAAACAATTGCACTTATCTCGAAAACGGTTGTTTTGCGGACCCATGTTCATTAGAACTTTTTTACTTGTTTTTGATCGTAATATATGTCGCTGAAACAGTTCACTAAAACCCTTACCACAACACTTAATTCGTACTGGACGCACGTTTCGATAGCCAAGCTATCATCATCAGCAGCAAGACTGAACTGAGTTCAGTCTTGCTGCTGGTTTTAGTGAACTGTTTCAGTGTTCCAGTGCCACAGTTTTAGAGTATCCGTTTAGCGTAATATATGTCCCTTAAGTATTTAAACGTTTTTTTAACACCCTGTATATATATATATAATACACCGTGGTCAGAAATTCACGGAAAATTGTCAAGTAAAGTGATTCTATGATTAATTCTGAGGCAACCATCCTAATTCAGAAAAGTTGTATGGTCATTCATTATGGCACACTTTTCTCAATAAAGCCACGTTGGCAAGAAGAAATGCTGTTTTCAACGCAAGGGTAAATAGCAATGTATAAGCATTGTTCAAACACGTTGGCAAAATTCTATAAAATAGCTATTGGGTGATAGTTGGATATATCAGCCGCGTCCCCGAATTTAAGTATGGGTACAATACGTGCAGCTTTCCATATATCGGGAAAAAGTTTTTAGGACTAAATTAAAGATTTTAAAGAGAGAATGTACCAACACGAGTTTGCAATCTTTAATAAAAAAGGATATTTAATCAAGTCCAAAGCTGTGACTATTCTTTAGCTTATTTATGGAAAGCAAAATAGAATTCTCAGAAAATTTAGTAATGTTTATGCAAAATGAACGATTAAACCCAACTTGAAGAATGTTGGCAGACGACGGATTGGTGAAAACACCACTGAAGTATGTACTAAATGCGACAACGATTTCCTGGGGGTTATTGAGGTGTGTATTGTCTAGAACCATACTACCAAAGATGTGACTCCTTTGTTTTTATAACGAATACATGACCAGAAATTCATTGGATTGTTAGCAATATCACGTTGAACATTATTAAGGTAGTTGGAGTAGGCGTCTCTTGCTTGCCTTTTTATAACACTGCGAAGTTCTCTAAACTGCCGCAAAGAAGCAGCACACCCAAAACGTCGGTACTTACGGAAGAGATTAAATTTCAATTTTATGTTATTTATTATTTCAGGTGTGTACCATTTAGGATAAGTTCGTTTTCTAGGGAAAAACATGGGAACATATGTGTATTTTTTTTTTATTAGACTTAAAACTTGTATTTTGTCATGTCATTCCCACTGATTAATTACTAGTTTTATATAGTGTTGCTAAATCGACACTTCTTTTAAGTAATTCGTATGGCTTAACTAATACCCACACACCATTTCTGAATTAGGACTGTCGACTCAGAATTAATTATAGACTCGCCCTACCTGACGATCTTCAGTGAATTTCTGACCATCCTATATATTGCTACTATTTGCAAGTTATAAATACAAAAATAATTGGTATATATCACAACAATTATAGATCACTGAAACAGTTCACTAAAACCCTTACCACAATACTTACAAATCAGTTTTACTGCTGATGATGATAGCTTGGCTATCGCCCAGTACGGGTTAATTACTGTTGTAAGGGTTTTAGTGAACTGTTCCAGTGCCACAGAGTTAGAGTATCCGATTAATTATAGATCAAGTTTTCTAGAAGATTCCAAATGTAAAATAAATCTAGAAGAGCAATTACAGATAATATTTTCGGTATTGATAGTATTCATACACACGCAAAGACTATCGATAATTGAACTTGGAACAGGATGTAATTTTGAGTAAGCATTCAACATATTTCAGCATGGCTAAATCTTTCCAACGACTTCGTTCCTTATGCATAGATGTTCTAAAAATAAAATCCATCACAATATTTTAGATATGTAGTTTCAGGAATATGTACAGTACAGATTGCAATCACTTTTAGGGGTAATTAAGGAGGTATTTGACTAGTAAAATCGATCAAATACAGATGTGTGTGACTCCTTCTGCCTAATAACCCCAACGCTTCTATTCACGCAGTACACCTGGAGTTTTTAATAAATACCAGTTCAACTAATATATTTTAAGGAAGAACAACTTGGCTTAACTGTCCTGTACCTAACAACGTTATAATTTGCACCATAAGAGTATTTAGACTCTTTCGTTCAAAAAATCTCAAAAGAACCCCCTTTCGTGGTTATAAAGAATTTAACAGTATACATGTGTCGTTTAAAATTACAAGAACGACCGATTTTACGATGTTACTAACAAGGGATCACAGGTAATCCGCAGATTCTGGTTTAAACGAATCTTGGTGGGTTGATAAAACTAATTAGGTACAAGAGCAATAGCGACATTTCTAGGTACCCACTAGAGTTCTTGTAGCACGAGTTGCACGTTTCATTGGAAAGTTTAGAGCAAAAACATAATAGCGCTTTCCATTGGATAGCACTAGAGCGCACTCGAAGGTTGCACTTCTAGTTCGCTTAAAGTTTTGAACCATCAATGAAGAATAGCAAAGTCAGTATGTTTTGTTCACTATTGTCATGGGATCCAAACAATACTAACATCAGAAACCACTAAGATACAATGTCCAAATGCAGGACCCGCGTTTAACTATAAATATGGGTTTTATTTTCAATCCTAAACATTATTAAAATTATACGAAAACGTTCAAGCTATATGATGGATACAGGAAAAAATATGGTTCTTTTTAAAAAAATTACGTTTCTGGTGTTTGAATTTGGTAAAGTTTAGTATTCAATACTGAACAGCCTGTATATTTTGAAGACATTCTAATACAATGTCTAGATAGAGCCAAGCATGCAATTTAATCTTGTAAAAATGTAGATAAAAATGTATTTACATTTTCAATTTTTCGAAGAAAATAAGTGTATCTAAATTTAGGCGATCGAGGACAATATTATAAATATCTCAAAATCTATTAGAAATAGACAAATGAGATCCATATTATATTGGTTTATATCTAAATGGAGACGCACCAAATATTTTTTTACGATTTTAATAAAAGCCTAACATAGCAATGCCTCGAATCGATTCGTTCTACTTTTGATAATGAAATACTGTCAGAAGGAACGGTTTACAGCTGGTTTGCACAATTTCGTCGTGGTTGTGCTTCCGTCAGTGATGAATTTCGTGAAGGTCGACCAAAATCGGTTATTGTTCCAGAAAACATCGATGCTATACGCAACATGATTAAAGAGGATATGTATGTGACAACGTGAAATAGGGGCATCCTCAAACATATCGAAGACTGTAGTATATTCGACTTTGCATGAATATTTAGGTGGGAAAAAATCTGTTCCCGATGGATTCCGTATAATTTAACCCAAGCACAAAAAAAGGTTCGTAATTGATGCAAGGAAATGCTCAAAAAATTCGTAACAGGTTACAAGACCTGGATATATTCGTACAAGCCGGAAACTAAGCAATAATCAACTGTTTTGGTTGTTCCCAGATGAACCGAATCCAACAAAAGTTGTTCGTTCACGAAGCACTTCCAAGAAAATGATTGCTTGTTTCTTTCGTTGTACTGGACATGCCGCAAGCTTTGTTTTGGAGGATCGAACAGTCAATGCTGAATGGTATGTAACAATTTGTTTGCCAGAAGTTATCGATGAAAACGATCAACAACGTCGCATCATCCTTCCTCAAGACAATGCCAGCTCCAACACAGCACGTCAAAGAATTGATTATTTAAAGGAGAAAACATAGAATTAATGTCTTACTGCCCATATTCACCTGATTTGCCGCCTACCGACTTTTTTTGTTCCCGAATGGCAAACAAAAAATGCGTGGACAGCGATTTTTATCACCTCAAGAAACTACTGAACCATGTTTTGGAGATACCACCTCCAAAGTGGAAAAAATGTTTTTAGAATTGGTTCGAACGTATGCAGAAGTGTACAAATCTTAATGGCGAATATTTTAAAAAACAAAAAAAACGATTTGTACCAATTTTTTTTCTTTCATTGTAAAAACTTAAAATGTATCCCTCGTATACCGTAAGAGCGAGCGTACTATGATCAAGCAGCATAATGGCATTTTTCGGAAATGCGGGAGCGAAGTCGTATCTTGCACGTGTACTTGTACGAATACGCCGTTTAGAACGTGAGCAGGGTGTTTTCGGAAATACGAGAGCGAAGTCGTGGCTTACACGTGTAAGTAAACGAAACGCCGTTTATAACGTGAGCAAGGTGTACAAATGAATTTGCGTTTACGTAATTTTGACAAGCAAATGACATTCCACAGTGACATTTAAGACAGCATACTAGATACGCTGGGTTCATGTAAAATCGAACATACGAGGGATGTAATCTGTGTTCTTCTCTTAGTACATAAAAAGATTGACAAAAATGGGGGACTGGGGCGCTGTTCCTCAGAACGAAAAAAACAGATGGTTTACTACAACCGGTCATGTCGCCAACCACTACGAAAAAACCTTTCAAAGGTAAATACAGCTCCATAGCTACTATACGATAGACTTTAGCAGATTATAAATAAAATGGACAAGCACAAAGTGAAAACCATTGTTTCTTTAAAAACTACATGAAGTGACGAAAATCTGCACAAAGAATGAAGTAGCATGAGTTTCATGGAAATAAATATCAATCTACAATCGATAAGGAAGTTGATGGAACACGTTATTGAAGCAGTGCCTGGCATAGTGATTAAATTGCACTTTTATGTAATATAAAAGTAAATTACTGCAGTGTATGTTTTCTAAAGAAAATCGATCAAACGCTCGTGTATTACTGACACATTGTATAATTCATAAATAAAATCCTGTTTAATACACAATATGTATTCATAGTATACACTCGTAACTACAATAATAAACAGAAAAGCGAGCAATATACCTACTATACTTTTGAGAAATTATATTATCTAACAGTTTTAGCGTTGTCCCAACGCCACCACCAACAACGGAGAAGTTACGTAGAGGAATAATTCATATTTTCCTAGTAACTTCTATATAGCAAGTTATGAAACGCGGAAATATGGCGTTTACGATGCCAATAAACACTTCCAAGCAAGTTTTCGTAGGTTTTCCATGTCTATTTGCTCGTAGCTCGTACTTCGACATCAGAACTCCACAAACGTATTTACATTTAAATCATTTTTAGTAACTTTATAGACAAGTTCCAAGTTCGCCGGCATGCACGTGAGAACACCTTGAATTGGCATCTCTCGCTTTTCTTCGCGCGAGGCTTATGAAAGCGCCAGGGTTATTTATAAGCAGACGAACTTACAATTCCGTAAAATTCACGTTCAACGCTTCATATCTACGAGTACGAAATTATGAAAACCGTAAATTTTATTTAACATCGGGAGAACTGGGAAAATAGTATAAGAGTTGGCTGGACTCGTTCTCCTTATTTTTTTCTCTTCAATGTTTGGAGAGAAATTAATGCCGCAGATTATTTACAAAATCATATCCGTGTAAGAGGCGAATTTGTACGACTCACACGAATAATCTTTTTTGCAGTAAGAGACGAGTATTTCAATAACTAAATCTTCAATTACATACAGGGCGAGTCACCTCGTCGGGCTAGATTGTAGCTACGTGAATGGAGATTTTTCTAAACGAGCTTTTCCCGTTATGAGGTCTGATTGTGGACGTATTTTGGGTATGAAACGTCTTGTATATTATTTTTTCGCATAATTCAGAACAAAAAAATACTGACCTGCTAGTGGTATATGGTCAATAGTTGGTATATATATATTTTATCAATGTGCCATGACAGAAACAAGTAAATCATTGGAACCATTATTGAATTTTTGGTCAAATTTATCCTCATAGTTCGCTTAATGGTTCTCTAAATTTTTTACTTTTTCCTAGATTATTTATAGTGAGGAATCACGGCTAAAAGTAATAACGGAGAAAAGTAAATTTGTTCGTCAACGTCCTTCAGAGCGTTATAAAGAAGCATGCACGTCAAATCTATTAAACACTCCCCATCTCTAATGGTTTGGTGGTGTATCACGACAGAAGGACCGGGACCACCATATTTCGTTAACGAAATGGAACAAAAACAATATAAAAAAGTTTTACAAAGCTATGTAATACCTTATATTGATTTACTTGATTCGACTCAAGGACCATATACTTTCATGCATGACAATGAACCGTGTCATAAGGTAAAAAGTGTAATGCGATACCTTGAATCTAAAAATCGGCGTGTACTACCTTAGCTAGGCAATTCATCATACATAAACCCAATTGAAAATGTGTGGAATGTCTTGAAAAACATCGTAAGTACACGAAACTCAACTACATACGAAGAACTACAACAACATATTGAAGATGTATGGCATAATAGCGACGAAATTTAAGAAAAAAAACAATAAAAAGCTGCATTGGCAGTATGCCAAAAAGGATTGAGGAAGTAATGAAACACAGAGGGAACAAGTAAGTAGTAAACATATGTTCAAATTATACTTACTTGCATGTTATATGTAATTAAATTATATTGCCAACATTACCAACTGTTTTTTTTTTAATTTCACCCCAAAATCATAACATTTTAGTGGTCCTAATTCAATGGCCAGGGATTGTATTCTCTATAACATGATTAACTAGTTAATTATTCACTTAAAATTAAAAATTAAATAAATGCCCTGTTGCCAATTATCTGCAAATTGTTTATCTATCATTTATAGCTAGCATGTTTTAAACTGGAAATATACACACATAATTTTACAAACAAAACTAAACTAAACTTTATAAACATAAATATTAGTAAATACTAATAAACTATATGTTTAAATACATAAATTGCAATAAATATAAGGAATAAGAAATAAAGTGCTAAACTAAACTAAAAAGTTATTTTAAGAGATGTTCAAATGCACGACCATTACCTTCTAGACACTTCTGAATTCGAAGAAAATAGTACGTAATCTTGTTGTGAATACAATTTATTATTAAGTGTCATCATATTCAATAACTGCTCCCATGTTTCCGTCACGACACACTTAATAAAACAGTACTGACAGTAATTCAATTTCAAGGTTGATATAACAAGAAAATGGTAAATTTAAAGCTACTAACATATTAATAATTTTTTGTCTAGAATTTTACCGAAAATTCAAAACCGAAATAATACACAGGTGTTCCATAAAAAATGACTTTCTAACAAAGATATGTCCTTCCAACTTAACTGAACAGAACCACATAAGCGCGTAGGTACCAAAAATCACATCTATCTAATTCGCACATCTGGAGAATTTCTGTAAATGTCGACTTTTTCAAAAAGAAACACAATGACTCTGAATCGTTTAGTTTTTGGACAATATTACCTTATTACATTTTGCACCAGAATTTAACAAGGATTCCAAAAATGTAATATCATTTTGAACGTTTCATTTAAAAAACTACAAACTTTGGATAGCTATGAACTAATAGGCTTCCATATAATTTTAAAACATATGTATACACAATCAGACCTCGCAGCAAGAAAGAAATCTTTTTGAAGCGAAACAAAAGTGTAAATTTGAGAAATCTAAAAATGACATGGTTTAATGATATCGATTTCATTAAAAGTATCTTGATGTGCCTGTCACTTTAATAGCAATTTGCATATTTCGAGTGAAATATAATTGTCTATTGTTGCTTTTTTGCATACTACTCAAAATTTTAGGTTAAATTTACAATTTCAGAAAACAATTCTCATATGTAGCCCAGTTTTTCTCATACGATCTAGTGCAGTGAGCAATGAAGACCTTATTACTAGAGCAACGCAAACTGCGCTGAAAGCCAGTGGCTGACGCACGGCCGGGACAATTCGGTATAAGCGTATAACTTCTTTCAATTTCAACCAATATTTCACTTTCGTGCAATCTATCAAATTTTCTAACATTCTTCTTCTTTTTACTTCATTAATTTTTTTACGAAAAGTAAGAAGCATCCTAACTGCCAACAATATTAAAGAGCAAAACTAATTTTAAATCACCTTTAATGACATAAAATGCCTCCTAACACTAATTATAAATTGTAGACTTTCGCCCTTGTGGAAAGGTTGTTGGTATTCATCAATCCTATTAAGTTTTTGCAATTTTGGATGATGTGATTTAGAACGATTTTGGTTCAACATCTTGAAAGGAATATTTTTCTAGTCAACATATTGGCTAATTTGATGTGTATTTTCACAGTTCTTTTAATTTAACTACGTTTCGTAGTCCATATAGATTATGAATGCCAAGATAAAAATTCCATCTGAAATGATAAAGTACTAAGGAGTATGGGGGTCGTTAGTAACTAACACGTGGATTGATGTTGGTATGATGACCAAAATATCGAAACGCTTCGACTGATGAAGCCCATAACATTGTACTCATTGTCATCTGCTTCAAATTTCAATGATTTCCGTCTAGTTGGTTGAAATTTAAGATATTTTTTAATGTTGATCATCTCAACAACCATCCACGTGTTAGTTGCCAACAACTGCCATACTCCTTGGTGTTTTAATATCTTCGATACCCTTACGGCCGTTTTCATAATAAGTGCTTTAAAGTAACTTTAACTAACTCATTTTCAGAATGTAAAGCAATGATCACTTTAACTAAAGTACACTTTAGCAATTTAAAGTAATGTTGGTGTTAGCAGTGAATATAGAGACATTTCAGGAATGTCACCCGATCCGTAATATTCAAAAATATTGTAGGGTTCGTTCATGCACGTGTTTATCTTGTATTCTATTACATAGCTTGCTGTTGTCCACGTTGTTGAAAAATGAGTAAAAAACTTTACGAATAAGGGGTGTGAATTTTAATAAAGAGGAGGAATTATGTCTAGTGAAAATAATTAACAAACATAAAAACATTATTGAATGCAAAACCACTAATCTAATAGCACCAAAACAAAAGGTATGTATATTAAAGTGAAATGTAAAAATATAAAAATAAGTTACTGTGGTGATATAGGAGGATGCCTAGAATTCTATATTGAATGCATTTAATACTATACATAGCAACCGTACGCTGCAGCAAATAAAAAGTAAATATGATAATTTGAAGACTGCAGTTAGAAAATATGTGGTGGTACATCCAGTGGGACTGAGAATACGACGGTGTATCAAATATAAACGGTAGCCTCTACCGTTAGGGAGAGGGAAGAACCGACCGCAATTCTCTCGGGTCCCTTTAGTATTAAAAAAAAACATGAGCAAAAAAAAAGTGCATGTCTCAATGGAGCAGCGAATTACACTGGGGAACAGCAATTTCGTTGTCTTAAATCTGTGACTTGTTTTCAACTAACTTTTGGCATTCTGGAAAAATATACATTTTTTTTTTAATAAATTAAAATAATATGAACCAAATTTGGCAACGATTTCGAATCTAGCTAATGTAAAAAAGTTTCGACATACTGCTGAAAACTCCCAGGAATATTCAATCGAATAAAATTTGAATAATCACTCTAGCACGTAAAGCGTTTAAGATATTGGGCCTTAAAACAAAAATTAAGCGAGGTAGGGAATGTCGAAGAAAGTTGACGTGAATTAAAGAGAGGCATCCAAAAGCGTAGTAATACGCAGAGTGTTACATTGAAAGAACTAAATTGAGATCCTATGCAGCGGAGGCTGAACATTCTGCATTATTTTATGCTAAGCAAGACTGGTCTCCGAATAATTCCTATTTGAAGATTTCTTCTCTAAATTGCTCAGAATAGAAATTATTTTCCATCTACTCGCTAGACGGACACGCTGCATAATTTTCCAGTGCTTTTATATGAAGTTCATACATATATTTTTAATCTAAAACTATCGTTCAACGGAGATTTAAAACGAGATTAAAACAAATTGCCATATCCCGAATGCGAATTAGAGAACATTGCACCCACGGTAAAAGGATTCATTCCCAGACACGTATTATACATATATCTAAGTCACTCAGTACCGGTCCTCTAGAATGTCATACATAACATAAAACTTTAACCTCCTTCTTTTTGTTAAGTGTATATTGAGTGTATGACAAATATCACTTTACAAAGCTTTGCCAAGCTTTTATAATATTTGTAAATGAGTCCCACGAGCACTTTTAGTGTATACATTCACAGAACTATGAAGCCAAAGGCTACAGGGTGTTAAAAGTGATTTCCATACAATGGTATTAAATCAGTTGTAATTAAAATATTTAGTTTCAGGTACGTGCTAGAAATACTTCCAGAACTATAAACTGGAAATTAAAAGACGCGTTTAATAGAAAATTAACTATTTTCAAAGGAAATTCAGGCAATATAGATACTCAAAATATCTGGCGAAATTTGAAACGTTAGAACAAAGAAGTAGATATTCCATTAAGTAATTAAAAATTACTGAAAAACAATAACAACACAAAAATATTTCAAAAAAAAAATACATTTTTTATGAGCGTTGTATTCCAGTATTTATATTTCCTTTATTTAATCATGCCAACATTAAAAATTTACTTGCCTATCTAAACTTCAAAGTTTTCGCAATGGAAATCCTTCTCAATTACAAACTTCCGAACTGAAACGTATTTGACCTTACGTCCTTTTTCTGTGTAATTTTAAATCCAGGCCATCAGCATAATACATCAGCTTAAATCCCAACGCAATTTACCTTTTACTTTTTCTTTTCCGTTTGTGTTTCCTTTTCTGCGTATTCCATCTGCTTCAGGACACGACTAGGACGCCCTCTATGTTGCTCACGAACGGTTTTGGTAAGGTTAGATGTTACGCAGAGTAATTCAATTTCGTGTTTAACTAGCGGAATTTCAGTAATGTCCCAATATAACACCATTAAGGTCGCTATATAAACGCAAAGATTATCGGTTCTCGCAAGTGCTAAGGGTACATCTAATTAAAGGAAAAAACAAAAAAAAACATGTCTTTAGGGAAGCTGAATTTGGAAATACTGCAAGAAAATTATTCAATGACAATGATGTTAAAGGTGTTGTCTCTCAAATATACAGTATCATACATAAAATCCGCACAATATGGGAACTTTTCTTATTATTCACTATAGGCAAATTTTGACTTTGCCACTTGTTTGTGTTTAAAAAATGATGTCAAATGACATGCACCCGAGCAATCACGTTATTATTCTTTAACTGTTAAACTTGACATATTTCAGGAAATTGTAAAACATCGCATTTTTTCTTGGAAAATGTCATAGGAAAAAGTTGCTTGCTTTTTACCAATCTACCAATTTTCAACGCTCTAGTACAAATTTGTTTTTTTTTTCAATTATTTATACTGGCTCAATTTTGAGTTATTCTAATTAATGCAAACCTGTATAAAATTAATTCTTTGTGTCAAAGTCACCATTCCGATTTTTTTTTGTTAAATATTGTTTTAGATGCCCTTTTTCTATGCAAACCAAAAATACACTAATGAAACCAAACTAAATTTGATGCAAAACTGATTTCATTTGCACAAATAACTAAAAGGCAACTTTATAACGATTTTTTATTGAGTAATTTGATACATAAATGGAATTATGAATAGAGCAACGCAAACTGCGCTGAAAGCCAGTGGCTGACGCATAAATGTTTACACAAAATAAACACGGCCGGGACAATTCGGTATAAGCGTCAGTATAACTGCGACTCGAAAGCCGATCTGTTGTGTATGCATCTACGCTGTCGTATACTATATCGTAGTTCTACGTTTGTTTTGAAAATGTTTCCTACGTCGCGAAAACGACCAAAGTTGGACACAATAAGAGAATTTATTGCAGAAATGCCTGATTTAAAGTGTGATGGCGCTAAAATTCAATGTGTAGTGTGTAAAATAGATTTAATGTGTTGGTCGAAAAGTGATTGTCTACGGCACGTAAATAGTGCAGGGCATGTTTCAAAAAAAAATTCCACACGAGATTATGACAAATTTAAATTTAATTTATGTGTTTATTGCATGTAATTTACCATTTCATTTACTAAGGAAGAAAGCATACGTCTCGTTTTGGAATGAATATTCGGACTTTAAGTTACCAAGTGAGAGAACATTACAGAGAGTTGTGCCGTCTGCTCATGAGCACGTCGAGAAAAGAATTAAATCGGAGTTGCACGATAAAAAACTGTGGTTATGTGTCGACGAAACAACAGATCGTAAAAAAACATTCTGTGGTTAATGCAATGGTACGCGCAATGGAACCACATCGACCGTCACCCTCAATTTTACTAGCTTCTAGACGAATACAACAATGCACTGCCGAAGTAATTTCAATGTTGCTGTTAAATACATTGGAAAAGTTTGAACTTTCAACAAATCAACTGTTGATGTTTATGAGTGATGGTGCCGCAAACATGCTTGCTGTAGGTCGATCTCTTAAAAAACATTGTGCTAACTTGTTGCATATTACATGTAAAATTCATACTCTCAATCTCGTAGCAGATAGTATCAGAAAATGTTATCCCGAGGTAGACGGTCTAATAGCACATACAAAAGCTGTGTTTGTAAAATCCCCAAAACGTATTCGGGAATTTCATAGACTATGCCCCGGTATTCCTGAACCACTACAACCTATTCTTACTCGTTGGGGAACATGGTTAGAGGCTGCATTTTATTATCTTAAATATTTTGAGAATATAAAGAACGTGATTTTAGAATTCGACCCAAAGGAAGCTGCGGCTGTCAAGGTAAGCCGCTTGAAATTTCAGGATAGTCAAAACAGATTTGGAAATTATTCAGAACAATTACGTGGGACTAGCGGATACGATAGAAAAACTACAAAATTCTTCAGTGTCGTTAGTGGAATCTTTACAAATAGTGCAACATGTTCACGCACAGCTATGCGCGATAGAAGACGCAAGAAATGTTTATGTTTTAGAAAGGTTTGAAAGTGTTTTAGATAAAGACTCTGATTTTGGCACATTAAGACAAATTTGTGAAGGTGCGTCAACAGAACCGTCAAGTTATTTGAAAGATTATTTTACTTACGCTAATATAACGTCGCTAGATGTAGAACTTTCGTTTTCGGCATACAAAAACACTTTTTCTTCACGCTGCACTCACTTTGCCGAAACAACTTTGGAAACATGTCTAATGTTACAAATATTAAATAGACATTATCCACTTTGTGATTTCACGGAGGACTCTTAAAACGGTAAGTGTTTGAGCACGTATCACATTTAATTTATTTTGTGCAAACTTTTA
Organism: Dynastes maya; assembly: GCA_029619315.2. NCBI lineage: Eukaryota > Metazoa > Arthropoda > Insecta > Coleoptera > Scarabaeidae > Dynastes > Dynastes maya. The sequence goes on from JAROYE020000004.1 coordinate 39,692,666, forward strand.
TGCGTCCGCCACTGGCTTTCAGCGCAGTTGCGTTGCTCTAATTACGAAGGCGGAATTAACAAAAAATTCCTTTAATAAAATTTAGCTGCTCTTCTAAACAATACAATAATAAGACTAGAATATTGTAGTTTTGTTTCATTTCGTACTGACTCATTTTCATATTCCTTACGTCAATATGACAGTTTGCTGTCAGAAAGTATTAAATTGTACTACTATTAACTGCTAATAGTGTTTAATTATTAAAAATGCTAACTCTTGAGGAAAGAATTGAAATTGTTTTGATATGAGGAGAAAATTACAAGCCACCGACAAGTAGCAGAGAATCATAATTATTTAGATAATTATAAATAAACGTAAGTAAGTTAACAACAAATTGAAATACCTGCTAAACTATTGCAGATAGGTCAAGCACACGGTTAATAAACATTTTCGATGTTAAGCCAATCATTACAAGTCCTCCGAAACCTACATTCTACTAGTTACGAAGTAGGCGCCATAAATTTTCGGCGTATACAGGTTAGAGCGTGTTCAAATTCCGTTGTATCATAGTTGCACATGTACGAGGCCTACACTGTGCACATCAGTCTAGATACAGTGTGATTAAAAAAGGCTGATTAAGTTGACAATCCGGAAACAGATATTTTTGGCTTGTTAAGTTTATAACATTTTCTACTGTCAAAATTGATGGTTATAATTCTCATTGACGTACGAATGTTTTGAGTGAGATTTATCGTCGTGTAGTTATCTGTTATTCTCACTTTGTTTTAGTATATTTCCATTTATATTTTTAAGTAACAGTACTTATCAGTACTAAAGGACGATAACGGTTCGATAATGGTGTTTTCTGTGGAACAAGACACATTTATCGTAATGGCGTATTTTCGCAGTGGGATGCAAAATGAAGAGCGTTCTTGGATATACTCGACGGAATTTTGCTATGAGCAGTACATCGCAATGTATCCAGAGGATGTTGTAAAGTTTGACACTTTTGCTCCACATCAACAACGTACTGTTGAATGCTTTATGGAGTCTGGAAGTGTATGCCAACGGAAGTCCCCTGGTAGACCTAAAATTGTAACGGAAGAGGTTCACGAAGATATCAGTCAACGAATGCAACAAAACCCAAATAAATCTCTTCGTAAACTTCCACAGCAAACTGGTAAATTTTTCTTGTCTTTTTAATACAATATATGTATTAAACATTTCTGTTCTAGGGCTATCATACGGAAGTTGTCACAATGTAGTGCGTAAACAACTACACATGCATCCGTATAAAATGACTGTGGTTCAGCAACTGTTTGCCCAAGATTTAAATGCCCGAGTACAATACTGTCAGTGGTTTCTTGACGTAATGAATGACAATGATGTATTGGACAATACATTTTTTACTGATGAGGCTTGGTTCCATTTATCTGGGTATGTAAATTCCCAGAACTATCGTACTAGGTCCACTGTAAATCTGCACATGTTGGTCGAAACAAATTTACACCCAATTAAAATTGGTGTATGGGTAGCAATGTCACGTAGGCGAGTTATCGGTCCTATTTTCTTTCACGAGACTATTAATGCTGAGAGATATAGAGAACAGATTTTAAATCCATTTATAGCTGAACCAAATGATGATGAAATGCAACGAGGTTATTTTCAACAAGATGGTGCCACTGCACACACAGCTGCATTTTTTGGAAACACATTTTCCTCAGAGAGTAATTAGCCGAAGGAGATGGCCTCCAAGATCACCCGATCTGACTCCTTTAGATTTTTATTTATTTGGAAGCTTGAAGAATAGAATCTATCGTACTCGACTTCATAATATTGACGAACTATAGGCAGCTATTGAAAACGAAATTCGAAATATTAATGTTGAGACATTACAAAATGTTTTCGAAAACATGAAACGAAGAGTTCAAATCTGTTTAAATAATGAAGGTGAACATTTTGAACAGTTTTTATAAGAAATTTTATACTGTGCGTACTGAAATAATTAATGTAACAAACGAGTTTTAAATTCATAAAGTAATCTATGGAATTCAAATGTGAATGTAATTACGTGAAACTTACATATGTATCATTTGTTATAAACATTCTTTTTATTCTGATACATGTGTAAATGTTTCTGTTATTTATTGAAATGTGATGTGTAGAACTTTTGTTTTTTTTTTATTGCATATAGAGTTTCATTTTCTACATCTTAATAATACTAAATATGTGTCTGGGGTTTCATTTCATCAATTAATTAGAAAAAGTATTGACAAATTTCTCAATGAGATTTGAACGTCAATAATTGCCCATCATAAATACAACTTCCCGTCTCCGACGCTACTGAAATTTTCATAATAACTGTGAATTTGTTTCGTGTTACTACCAATTTTTCAGGTGCGCCAACACAATCTGACATTTTTGATCTCACTGTAAAAACCCCTTTGTGAATGGCAACAGACCATTCAAGTCTCACTGATAGATCGCATCCAATCGCAGTATATCATAAAGCGGGCAGCAGTACGCACGCTTGTCCGCTCAATCACGTAATATTATAATTCAACGCCTTCTGACAAAATGTGCTAATACTGAATTACTGCGTAATTTTTGTGTATTCTCAGATTATGTTAGAAAGTACAGTTTCTTATATTCATTTTGTCGCTGCTATACGATGTAGGGGAACGAAAAAGTAATTCTAAGTAGGAAAATAAGCAACGATTCTTATAAAATTAAACTAAAGGAAAATAAATTCGATAATTATCCAAAATAAATTAAAATTCTAACAATGTTACTTTATTAAGGGGAAAAATCTCTTGGCGATATTGAACTTTGTAATTTTTGTATTTGTTGCGTTTCAAAATACGTTTCACAGTACTTCTACTAATACCGAGTTCGTCTGAAATTTGCCAGCTAAAGCAAGGTACGCTCATTTCAACTAATGAACAAACCCTCACTTCTTTATCCTCCCGCTCGGGATGCGTTAGAGGGATTTGAGGCTGTTCGTCTATTTGTTGGCATTTACGGCAATTCGCAAAATATCATTTAATGATCTGTACCATCTCCGCGGCTGTATAAACTAACATAATGTATTCAAAATCCACGATCTCTCGTTAAAACCTTACGAACGCACAGAAAGACAAAGAGTGCGTCAGATAGGCTACAGCAGTTGCGCGCGGCGAAGCTGGCCGGCGGGGATAAATGCAAGTATGCCAGATCGCGCTAGGTACAATATCTCTCACACCCGGTGAAATGTGGACCAACGTGTATATAAGCTTCTTATTATAATTTCTTATTATAAAGAGAAAAGTTTATTAGATGAGCTCCAGTTAATGAAATTATCCTAAAATATGTTTGCATCAGCAAGAGAAATTTCCTAAAGTATCAAAATATGGATGTAATGTTTTCAAAATTTAGTCCTCGTGAATTAAATAATGTTTTCAAAATTTAAGCAAAAAAAAAACGCGTGAATTAAATAATCTCGACTTATATCTAATGAAAAGTAGTAATTGACATAACTTGTTTTGTTAAGCGTTTGAAGTATACAACAAAAATTTCTAACATTTATGGTTTTGCAAAAGAAATTAACAAGCACTTAGGTGGTCCCGGAAGGGTGTTGACTGTACAGGGGTAGCGATGCCTGTTCCAAGATTCTTAATTCCAGAAACATACAGCCAAAGAGGTAAGGCCACGCGTAAATCCAAAATAGGTGGTTCCAAAAAAAAGGTAACAAAAACATTAGGCCAAAATCAGATATTTCCATAAACAAAATTTCCAAAACGAGGTACCAAAACAGTGGCCAAGAATAGGTAAAACCAGAAAATAGGTAAAATCCAGAACAAGGCCCATAGAAAGAAATAAACGAAACCTCAAAATTACCATGTGAAATATAAACAAAATAAAAGCTTACCGTTATAACAGGGTAATTGATTAGATAAGATTGTGATGAATTAAGATCTTGACACCACACGTGGCAAATTCAAGATGATAGCTAGGGACACCGAAATCAAATCCTGTATAACAGTAATCCGGAGCCGTTCTCTCCAAAATATCCAATCAAAATAAAAAATCAACCAACGGCAACGGTCATAAGTAAGGCTCGACAAACGAGTGCAACGCCAGAGGCGTATTACGCAAAAGTAGGTACGTGAGATACAGTATTATTAGAAAATAATATATTCTTACCTTTTATTAACGTCTTGATGTCCACTGCGACAAAATACCAAGACGTCAAGACGTCAATAAAAGGTAAGAATATATTATTTTTTAATAATACTGTATCTCACGTACCTACTTTTGCGCGATACGCCTCTGACGTTGAACTCGTTTGTCGAACCTTAGTCATAAGTAGGTTTCCACAAATATCCACGCAATGTGATAAAATTCCCAAACTATAACATTGGAACCACTACTTCATAGACATCACTCTAGACAGTCAACCCGTAAGTGATCAAAATGCACCAAGAGAAGATGGAAATTCAATGCAAGATCAAATTCATCTCAGCCGGAAAATACGTCACAGACGGTATAGGCTGTCCCAGAACTAGGAAGTTGGAAGACGCGAACTGAATGATTAAAATTGCATATTACATAAGTAAGACTGAATGAATATAAAACATCAATTAAAGAAAGAACCAACCATTATATGGAGCTGGTAGCAGTTAAAAGATCGAAAACAACAGAAAGTTACATGCCCGCAATTTGGAACGGACCTCCCACACGAAGAACTTCCAGAACGCAGCAAGATCTGTCGCCTTCGCGACCAGCTGATCGACAAAGAAGCACAAAGGGTTGCTACGACAAGGAAAAAAGGAAGTATAAACCCTCAAGAAAAGTAAGAAACTAATTTTAACTCAATTCTAGCGATAAGAGAATTAACATTAAGGCGAAAAGCAAATGCAATGATGTATGCGATACCCAAAGTAGCAGAAAGAATAACAAAAGGGCAAATAACTAAAAGGAGATGCCATAAACAAGTAAAATCTGTTAGAGATTTTAATGGAGCATACATGAGTATCGTAATAGACTAAAATGTCAAAACCTAATTGAGGGCTGCGAAAGAAGGTTAAACCGAACCATTTTAAAGGAAAACATAAACAAATGATTTTATTAATATAATTAATTTTTTTTTATTTTATTAATATAATTTTATTAATATAATTAAGGTAAGCGAAGCTATACAGTGTAGCTGAATTTAAGAGCTTGTCATGTAAGTTAAGAGAAAAATATAATACAAAACTTCCCGAAATGAAACGTTAAATTAAACGATACCAGAAATAAAAGTCCGCACATACACCGTGCACCAAAAGAAAAATAAAACGTAACAAAGCGCAAACAGCTTCGAGTGATAATCTCGGCCTTTGCTAATTCACACGAAAGTAATTGTCTTCATATACGTGAACATTATTGTGTAAGCAATATATATCGATTATAACGCTATTACGCATAGCAACCTGTTGCATGGAAGTACTAAGGATGATAAATTACTGATGCAAATTTCAGCCAATGCCAATGTTCGCCGCAATGACCTGTTAACATGTGTATGTAATAACTAATATTAGACATGTGGAATTTTTGAGTAATGTATTGCATTCAAAAGAGTAAGGAGACTTATAAGTATCAATAAAAGTAAGAGGTAAGGATTTAAAGTCTAAGTGCATCTGCCTGTGTTTCGATTGTGAGAGTGTCAGGAAAGTTGGTCAAGAATAACAATTTTTTTAACGAGTCCGTGTTATTATTCGCATGTTGAGAAACAACACCCTTATACCCACACAAAGCTTTCTGAATAAATTTCTTGAAGCAATGCGTAACGTGGACATTACACAAAATAGTACTCCCGAAATGTTATTAATTGTTCAACAAAATACAAGGAATCGCATTACACTTCGAATAAATGTTGAAATTGTATGCAAGAATTAAATTTTACACGTTATTTTTTATGCATATCTTTAGAAAAACAAAAGTTTATAGTATAAAACTTTTGTTGCACTTCATTGGAACATTCTATGTATTTCAGCAAAAAACTTATCTGCATACTTTTATATTTAATTTACTAAAGAACGGTACATTTTAGGTATAGGGAAATGTTACACATTAAACAAATTCTAAAACGGATTCCTCCATTAGATTCTTAAACAAGGTGTTCCATTAATAAAAGTTGAAATAGCATGGCAACGATTTCGATGGCCATCTTGTAGACACTAACTGATTTACCGACGTATTGAAAACTCAAAAAAATACTCAACACAATAAAATTTTAATCACCGTCCTAGCGTGTAATACATCGGCCATTAAAAAACAGCGGCATAGATAGTTTTTTTTAATGGAAGAGCAAAATCTAATAGAGAAGCTCTTCTAAAATTTTTCGTAAACATTTCCCTAAAATCCGTCCTTCTTTTCAGATAAGTTTTTCGTTTAGAAACAGAGTGCTGCGACGAAGTGCTATAAACTTTGTCCCCGAATAGTTTTATTTGAAAACTTTTTCTTTAAATTTCTCAGGGAAGGAGTTATCTTCCGTCCACGCACTAGGTGGACACGCTGTGTATGTGTCGTGTATCGTTTTATACTTTCTTAATAAATATATAGTGAAATATCTTTCTCGGGGTTTTTACTCTAAATTTTGTTAAATTTTCAAATTTAACTCTATTAAATGATTTTCGTAGGTTCGGGGGTATCCCTAGATACCCTTGTGGCAATTTTGAATGAATTTGTAACTTAGTGAAATCAAATTAACGAATTTTTAAGATTTTAAAATCAACCAACCTTTAAACTTTCGAACGACGCAAATGTAAATAACAATACACACCACAGGAACTGCCTGTTCTGGATATTTAACATAAACGGAAACATTCCTAAATGGAAAGAAACGAACTTAACCTTTATACACGAGATTGTTTTACGTACACTTATAAGGATAAAGATCTTTTATATCGTAAACCCCTCGTATGGATGTTATCGGTATCTGACACTTGAAAGGTATTTGCACCCAGTTTATCAGATATAATGAACGGACCTTCATAGAATGGGCAGAGTTTCCTCATTCTATTTTGTTTTCTGTCCGCAGTACGCAAGGCTTTAACAAAAACACAGTCCCCAACATGGAATAAGGTTTGTTTACCTATTTTCTTAGCTTGTTTCTTAAGATAATTGTTTTGGATCTTTAGCAACCGCTCTTGTGTAGAGAGAATTAAGGAAGATATATCTAATCGAACAGGAGTATTACTCCACGGTCTAGTTGGATTTGTACCGATGTAAAATGAAATAGGAGAGACTTTTGTCTGGGAACTTGGAATCTCATTAATTACTGTCTCGATTTTGGGAATATAATGTAACCAATCAGCATGGTTGTCTTGAACGTAGATTCGAAGATATTGTAAGATCGTTCTGATACTCCGTTCACTTGGGTTTGTTTGTTGATGATTCTGTGATACGAATTGTCACCAACAAGCTTTAAAAGAGAAAATCCACTACTAATATATGGAAACCGTTCAGATAAGGATTTAATTGACGAAATATTATCTGTTGTGCTTTGAAATTTACGTTGTTGCTTATTCCAGACGATTTTTACATTAATTTAGAAGAAATAATTGAATAGGAAGATTAATAAATGAGTAGAATTGTCCATGATACCCCACCCTCGTCGTTATCTGGACTTATAATTAAATTCTACCTTCCTCGCCCCAAGGACGGTTGGCTGAAGGGGGAAATGGTCACGCAAAAATTACCAATTATCCCCGCAAGAGGGGTATTTGGTTGCCAACGAGTGGCCAGCCTGACATTTACTTCAGTATCGAAATGACAACCGAGAGAAATTGTTGTCGTCGTAAACACGACGTTGAACATAACATAACAATAGATATCTTTCATTCGTACACAAACAATCGGAAATGTTTTACATTTAAAGGAAGGTGTAAATTAGGATTTGAAAAAGTATTTTGTCAATTGTTTGAAAATATTTTTGGGGGGTCATTGACTGAGTCAACACGTTAATGGACAAACCGCCCTTGTTAAAACTTACTGATGTTAAATAATAATTAATTTATAAGGTGAACAAAACGTAAAACGTACTTTTACACCATCGCTGTTGTATTGAGCTTCGGCTGCTCAACACATCACAACAGAATGGAAAAAAATCGTTCGTTAGTACCTTCAACAGGTACATTATTATTTTTAACTAAGTAGCTTGATGACTGCACAAAACTTATTCAGTTAACAGACGTAATTAAAGATCATCAATCAACACGAAATGTTTCAACTGAAAATTGTCACGCAAAGCATAACCCAGGCTCCTTTTAATGTGTAAATGGTGTGTGTAAAGTGTTCCATGGCTTTATTACCACCATCCGCCTGCTGTATAGGATGAATCGCAGTTAACTACTCTCAAACATGCGAATGGTGACTCGAGATTGCACCAGACCCATCAGAAAAATCTGGTACTTGACTCTGATAGAACTCGAATATAGACCGCCTAACTCTGCCACAGCCCGGAGGAAGCCGAACCGAATTAAACATTGAATTGAGAAGAATTAAGAATTTTGTATGCCTCAGCTGTTTCTTATTTACGTATAGTTACGTGAATTTACGAGGATGGTATGATAAATACTTGTTTTGCATTTAGTTAATTTATTTCTCGACATAATCTCCTTGTAATTCTATAGACTTAGTCCAGCGATGTTCCAACTTTTTAAGCCATCCAAACAATAGGATTTGTCGAACTCTGCAAAATAGGCCTCTATTTCGGCAATGACCTCTTCATTTGACGTGAACCGCTTTCCGCCAAACCATTTTTTTCAAATTTGGAAAAGGAAAGACACAGGGGGCCACATCTGGCGAATATGATGGATGGGGCACCAATTCGTATCATAACCGGACTAGTTTTGCTGTCGCAATTGCCGATGAATGGGCCGGGGTGTTATCATTATGGTTAAGAATTTTTTTCTTCGCTAGGTGGGGCTCTTTCTCTTTAGTTCAGCGTCAACTCGATGCAATAAATCAGCATACTACTGTCCCGTGATTGTCCTTCTCCAAATAATCAATTAAGATTATGCCTGGCAAATCCAAAATCGCTTTCTATGGTGCACGTTCGCCAGGAAAAACCCATTTTGCCGACTGAGCTTTGGTTTTTGGGAGTAGTGGTGCATCCATGTCTCGTCTATAGTCACATAACGCCGCAGAATCTCAATCGCATTGCGCTTAAACATGCCCAAACATTGCTTTAAAGTTATCACGCCGTTCCGTTTGATCAATCATCAGTAGACGCGACACCTATCTCGCCGAAACCTCTCCCATACTCAATTTCTCGTGAAGGACGTTTCACACACGTTCAATTGAAATGTTTACCATATTAGCAATCTCTCTAATCTTCACCCGACGATCTGCTAACATGATATCATGAACTTTGTTGATCATATCGTCCGTAGTCACCTCAGTGGGACAACCTGACCGCTTCACATCAAAGACGGATGTTTGACCACGATTAAATTCATTAAACCAGTATCTGATGGTATCTAACCATCGAAGGTGCATGGTCCTTGTAAACCCTAGCTTTTCTTTAATTTCTACGCACGTTTTCCCATCCAAAAAAAGAAATTGAATCACTGACCGATATTGGCCTCTTTCCATGATTCCACAAATACATGCTTGCTCACTTTCAACTGCTCTGAAGGCAACACTATTTGATGGATCTCTCCGAAATTTTGACACACGTCGACTAAAGAATAGTACTCACAGTCAGTAACGTAGATTTTGACATAAAGCGCCCTCTGTCTGCGAACAAGGGTACTTCTCATACCAACTTCGTAAATTTAGTAACCATAAATTTTCGATTTCATTGACTTTCAAGGTCGTGATGCATTTTCGTCCGTACTGTGTTCCTTTTTATTCCTATCTGTGTCATCTGTCTCGACGTATAGTCGTCGAATAAAAAAAACCCATAGAAATTCGTGATGCTTCGAAGTCTGCAATACCGAATCGAAAAACTAATGGGAAAGGCACAGAAGACGTGAAGTTGTGTATCCGTGGCCTAAGGTTTTACATTCGAGAGTATACGTTTCTCTACGTCACGTTACCTTCGAACCCGAGCAGCGCTGCACACCTGAACGAATTTAGGGCCGCTCCGGACGTTGTCACCGAAACGTCCCAGTACGCCGACATCTCCTTAATAGAATTCGTAAGGAAAATCGCCCCTGACAATGGCTTGAGTTAAAGGAACTGAATTGTGGGGAGTGCCATCGCATATTGCCTCTATAAATTTGTTGGAAGCTTATAGGACTTTTATTGACTGTTAAAACAACAAAGACAAAGATGGCGAGGATATAAAATAATATGTTTTATATGCTAACCAATAAATTACTGCTTCTGTAAACTTACGCTGCCCAATACACTGAGGTAGCTAGTTTCTTTTTTACATTTCGGGACTGTGTCTATAGATCATTCAAAACTATTTTATTAAGGATCAGTTTAACTACGTAGGCCAAACCAATAGGAAAAAGGGGAACCGTCACAGAAAAAGATCGCAGGATAACTAAACACAAAGATTACACTACCAATTTTTCCTCCTCATAAACTTCGATATTGTTTGTTCTTAACATTTGTGTTGTAAGTTACTCCATTTTATGTAACTGTCTTAATTCGGATAACTATACTTCTCATTGCTGATTGATACATCAGCTGCATACATCATCATTAAATTCCAGAGAATCCATCATTTGAAGTCTATAAAAATGCCCAGGATATTGTTCATAGTCAAATTTGCACCTACTAATGATGAAATAAGACCATTAGGATACTAGATAAGTAAGTAGCTGCAATTTTAGTATAAGGCTTCGTGTAATTATAACAGAAAATGTAATACTTGAACATTTTCAAACTGCATATATATATATAGTAAATAATTTGCAGAAGTCGTTCATATTTTATTATAAAAGCAATAGAAGCCCACAATTTCCTAGATAGTCTCAATACGTTTTTATATACAAGTTGTACTAGACATTTGGATCACATCGGAACCTATCGTGCGTCTATTCCGACTACAATATTTTCATTTTTTCTTCGGTGCAATGGTCTTAAAAGCGAACTGTGACAACATTAATAAGGCCTTCTTCCCATGTAAACACTGGTTTCAAATGGAATTATATTTTCTCTAAAAGATAATAATGAACTTCATTCATGTTGTTTATATTCGCATCCACTATAATTGAGGAACTCATTAACCAAGTTTTAAAGGATAATTTTATGGTACTGAGGAAATATTTTGTCTGATTTGCAGTTAGATATCGGTATTCTGGTAACCTTACAACAAGCTAAAAAGTAATCTGCTAAAAATTTCAACATTAGGAAGTCCTTAAACAGAATTTCTCGAGGTCCCTCTTTTCTTTGTTGTTAATAAGATAATTGTTGAAGGTACTTACTATTTAGGAAACCAGAAAGTAAAAACATATCGATGTATTATTCAACTATCCAACTATGTTTAGCAGCGAAGATATACAAAGTAATGAGCGACTACCCAGTTCAAAAACAAATTAGGTCATCAGTATACGATAAAAATCAATATTCAATTTAATGAAATTTAGTAATTTCATTCATGAACTTGTAGGTGGGTTGATATGCATATTCATACATATTTACAATATGCGGAATGTTGATGAAAAATCTTTGCGAAACCTGGGAAGTGTGACCAATTTGTGTGGATGTCAGTTACAGACCTAGAATTATCGGAAAATCGCTTATAAAGTGTTATTAGATATGTCTATTACTCTCTGCCTGTACAGAGATTAAGTAACATCATTAGTGAAAAATGAGCGGGAAAGAATTTTGCGTAATAATTGACAGTGAGTGTACACGTTTATTAGGAAAATCCAGGACATGGTGGTAGATGATAGAAGATAAAATTATGTGAAATTGTTAAAGCTGGACAGACATACAAATAAATTAATTACAATTAATATTTTGCACTTCATGAAAAGGTTACCCATGCAAGTAAAGACAGTATCAACCTGTTGCAACGGAATTCGGAGCAAATTTTACGTCATTTCGAAGTAGTAAATCTTTTTTTTTAGTTTTAGATCGTTAACAGGAGAAAACAAAATCTCCTTTTTTTCTTTCTCTATATTTATTTCACTGCTACGTTTCAATGAAACGTAATAATGACATAAATTGCTACGTTTCGTTGATTTTTTGTCAACTTCTTCAAATGATCTTATTATCCCCTTTTTGCATCTATTTGTTTTTTGTTTTAATTTTATTTAATATTTAAATTTACTTTTAAACTTTAATTTCAATGAAATCATATCAAAGGATCAAACCACGTTAAATATATTCAACGTGACTGGTGAATCAAGTCCAAGAATCAAGACACGTCGAATATATCAACTTGATCCTTTCATTCGATTTCATTGACATTAAAAAAATTTAAATATTAAATAAAATAAAAACGAAAAAACAAACAAAAACTGTTACGGTACAAAATTCCCGCGCCTAGCTGTATAAGTTAACCCTTTAAATATCGCTCTATCTAATGTTTATCCCGATAGATGACGCCGCCTGTTGGAAATAATGTTTACGTTTATTATTTCAAAACCCCTTTATAGAATTACATTTTGCTATTGTTATAAGCTAAATTTAGATTTCTTTACATTTATTAAGCATTCTTAGTTTTAAACATCCCTAAGTAAAGTATCGAAACAATCATTTTCATATCCCCACTTCCACCTATTGCAATCACGAGATATTAGCGTTAGAGAGTCTTGGTGGAACTGCGTGATTAGAAGGACGTATGTTTTGTTGCCACTTTGTCGGAATACCGTTTCTGGGATCTAAGGCTACCTACCTAATCAAATATCGTATCGTTTCCTGTCGTAAAACTTACCCGATAGGGACTTCATATTACCGAGCTAAATGCTGACGTCACACCGCCTTCACGTAAGTTTTCTCGTTCGAATTCCGTTTTCCAATCTTTTTGTCTCCTTTCGGAGCCCTTATCTAGCCCCAAGAAAGCGTGTGAGCAATCCCAAAGTTTCCCACTAAACGGCCCGTGAACGACGCTTGAGAAGCTTCGAGAACCAGTTCGTGGTTATGTTTGAAAGCTGTATACTATAAGGTATTTTTAAACTGTAACATTTTCGTAAACGAATATAATTCATCCTGTAGCGCTTCTAAATTTTGTTTATCTGTTTTTGCAATAGTTTATTCACTGTCATTTTATTTGATCATATCGCTACAGAACGGATCCTTAGGGACATAGCACGTAAGGTTTAATTTTGTATAACGTTCAATTTTGCATAACCGTTATTCCCACGTATTTCTAGAAAAGACGCTATTACATCATCTCTTTGTTTGGCTTATTTACTGGTCATCATTTTTCGCATTTTGAATATACTTGTCTATTCATTTTTGTTTCGCAAGTACAGTCACTACGACCTGTGTAATTATTTGTGTAAATATATTTCACACCTGCTTACACGTTTGTATAAAATGTATGTCACACGTTTTCGTATTTTTTTTATTTTCAATATATGTAATTTTCTAAAACGTTGCTGTGTATCTTCCTTGCACGTATGGTTTAGTAGTAATATTTTTGATATACAGGTGACCGAAAATTAATGTCAAATTATAATTGTAATATTTGAGTTGCCGTTCAAGTAATTCGTTATTTTAATACTCAAACTAACCTAACTTTTATTATTCGATATCCTGCCACGAATTTCCCTATTTTGGCATCGCTAAACTATAGGGTGGTCCCTTTATATTACTGAAATAGGGTGGCGCTTATCAACTCCCACGTCATCTTCGGCTGGGCTAAGGCAAAGGGAGCCGTACCCCATATTGACCATCGTTTCGAATATATAAAACTATCCACCATCTTCATTTTCCTGAAAAGTTTATCATCCTTCTTTTTCGCGCGATACTTTCGAGTTAAGCGTTAAGCATAGCAAAATAAAAGATAATAAGAGCTTAAAAAAGTTGACAAAGAAATCAACGAAACGTAGTAATTTATGTAATTGCTACGTTTCGTTGAAAAAATGTTCTTCTCTGCTGTTAACGACCTAACACCTAAACAAAAGTTAATATTTAAGTAATTGAACCAAAAGATCAAGAAAAATTGAAATAAAATAGGCAAGAAGAAGCAAATTGTAATGGAAAACCTGCAGCAAGGAAATCCAAAAACCATTTCTTCGGCGGGTTATGGCTACCGTCATCAAACTCTTGAAAGGGGACGAAGCAACTAGTAAAGTGTATAGAACGCAAGGTAAAAAAAAAACTACCACGCTCAGAAAAAAAATCTCTATTATTAAGATTTACACAAAAAGACTTATTTTCTAGATTTCTCTGGAGATACCGTCAATTTCCAAATATGAAAAATTGCCTAGCGGGACTGAATTTTTTGTCAAACGTTCACCAATATAACCCCATGTTTTACCTGTGAATTACACAATGAAAGCGTATCCTTCAGATAAACTAAAATGGGGTCATACTTTATTGAAACTTTTATATTATATTTATTTATTTTTAATATAAAAGGTATTCCGTATAAACAAATACTACTACATATTTCATTTTGCAAAAGGTGCATAAAATACGTCAGTCTTGATTGGTTATGGTAAGTAAAAAAAATACATATAACACACGCACATATAAATGTTCACAATTAAAATACACTAATACAATTTTATTTAAAATAGTCATTAATACTTGCCTTACTAAGTTTCCTTTCAATTTCTTTTCATATAACGCATACGGCAATGCTCTTATTACATCTGGTACTTGATTATATATTTTGATACATTGATGTACGTATTTTAGATAGCTGGGTCTGAGGAGCTAACAGATGTGGTGTCACAGTACCCCTAGTGTTATGGAGATAGTGCAGCTCATACTTATGAAAGAAGTCTGAATAATTAGCTTTTACAAATAATGCACATTCCAGGATGTACATTGATGGTAGAGTTAGTAAATTATTATTTGTAAAATATGATTTACAATTGTATCTGGTTTTCAAATTGAAAATAGCTCTAATACTGGACTTTTGTAGTTTGAATATGCGGTCCACGCCAACTGAATTGCCGCTAAAAATTATACCATACATCAATCGTGAGTTTATATATGCATTAT
Source organism: Dynastes maya (assembly GCA_029619315.2). Lineage (NCBI taxonomy): Eukaryota > Metazoa > Arthropoda > Insecta > Coleoptera > Scarabaeidae > Dynastes > Dynastes maya. Next base: position 39,707,750 of record JAROYE020000004.1, read on the forward strand.
ATGCACTAAGTGCGACTTCAACACATACACATCGCGACATTATCCGAAGATAGTAACAAAAACCAGCCAACCTCGAAGCAAGGTACTTGACGTGAGCACTCCAAGACAAGTGGGAGTTCAGCTTCATCCCTAGGAAGGACACTTCTTCGGAGCAGATGAATGTTTTGTCCATGTATTCAATCTGCGGACTCTCGACATTGTTGTCAAAGTTTATGGTCTGTGTTTTGTCAATTTTCATATAGAAATTATGATCGGGCATACACTTGTTTAAATACTTTAAAGTATTTTCTAGTTCTGTAATGTTTTCTTGTATTGAGTTTGATTTTATGACGCATGAAGTATCGTCTGCGTACTGCACTGTTAAGCACTTCACGGCCTCCGGCAAATCGTTCACGTACAACAAGAATAGAGGTGGTCCCAGAATGGTACCTTGGGGGACACCAAAAAGACTTTGATCCCACTCAGACCTAATTCGCTCCTCTCCACACCCACCAACCTGAACGCACTGTTTTCGCCTGTGTAAATACGATTTTATCCAATCATGCGCTATACCCCTGAAACCCATGACTTCTATTTTGTCTAATAGAACTTTGTGAACAACTCGGTCGAATGCTTTTGATAACAGCAGATGTGTATCCTTTTGAATTTATTCCACGGGTTATTTCTCCCAAAAATTGAAAGATAGCTCTTGTTGACCTTCCTGTTACGTAGCCATTCTGTGAGTACTTAAAATGTCATGTTCTGTTATTAGGTGTACCATCCGTTGAAACACTAGTTTTTCTATAATCTTTGATATATTTGAAATCAGAGTTATTGGCCTGTAGTTCTCAAAGCTAATTTTTTCGTCCTTCTTGTAGATAGGTTTTTTGATAGAATATTTCATGCTCCCAAAGAATTTTCAGGTCATGAAGGAGATATTAATCACATGTGCAAGGGGGGCCGACAAGACATCAGAATAAAACTTCAGTGCCTTTACTGGTACTTCATCATCGCCCACAGTTGACGTATTATTCAAACCTTGTATGAGTCGTGATACTTCCACTGGATCAGTTAAAGATAGCGAAAATGCATTGGATATATGCATGATATATCACTTTTCAACATTATTTCTTGTTCCGTTATTACGACTGCTTGAACCGATTAAATAGTTGTTCATATCCGTAAGAATATCAACAGTTTCTTCATTTCTGTCTTTGAGAGCGGTTATGTCAAAATGTATCTTTTTCGGTTTACCTTTTATTTGATTTATAATATTCCATGTGGTTTTTATTTTATTTTTGGCGTTCGTTATATAATCTGAATAAGTATTTTTCTTTGCCTCTTCCACTTTTTTCTTTATCTATTGACAGAATGATTTATATGTTGTTTGATTCTTCATGTTCTTTGTTATCTAAAAGTTTAGTTTTCTGAACGTTCCTTTATTTTCGATTAATTGCAACTTATCGACATTAAAAACATTACTACTTTGCTAATTCAACCAACTGGGTGTCAAAAGTCAAAACGATAGATCAGTAGAATATTCCTTCAGAAGACAAAATGACTCCCAGGTTAATTCGTGGTTATTGTAACTCAGATGAAACGAGGAAAAGAACATCAAACGTATAATATAACTGAAATACCTCCGTCATAACTGAAAGAGTTAGTGAAAGTAGCAATACATTGCTAATTTTATAGTACGCTTTTATTATTTATTAAAGTTGTTAGGTACATGTTGCACTACCTAAATTACTTTAATAAATTACAATAAAAAATACTGACATAAAACGCAAATATCACCATCATAATAGAGGAAATATTATAAAAATATTTATATAACATTCGCTAAATAATTAAATCGACAAAGTATGCAATTACGCAGGTAAAAACATTTAATAAAGCGGAAACTTGAGAGAGCCATTTCGCTCTGGTGAATAACGTTCCAGCGTACCGTTCAAAGGAAACGGCCCGAAAGCGGCGAGAAGAAATATTTATTAATCGATTCTCGCACTCGCGTCTCGGCAAAACTTCACCCCTTTATCAAATTACGCGCGCTTCTCCATCAATGCGCTCTCTCTTCCGACAACGACATCGGCAAAATGCGAAGAAAGCGCCCTGGCAGGCGACAAGCTTATGACGCCGTTACCGTAACCCACTACGACTGAAAGCTCTTAATACGATTTGGCCTCGCAGCGCTGTTTCATTAGTTTCCATTTTCCCGGCGATATATTTAATTACACGTATCGGCTCGGGTTGGAAATTTTGAGTTTTATGGTACTATGTCGTGTTTAGATTAACACGGGCCGAATCAAACACCGGCGTCCTTTCGTATCTATATGCAAGACCTCTTCGATTTACGTTGAAATTCGAATTTCCCGGTGATTACTGATGTTTGTCGTGCCGAGGAATAAATTTCTCTTAACGTACATATTTCGCTTACAGAATATGCGCACGTTATCAGACGATAAAGTGTAATAGAAGCGTCTATTCTAGGGACCCACTTTATGTATAATACACAAAACGAAAAGTAAATATTAAAGCAAATTAAAGATGGAATGTTTGAAATAGAAGCAGAACAGAATTATCTACAGAAAATACATGTATGTATAAATATGAGATCTTTTAGCATAATACCACTGGATTTATAAATGGTAGGTAGAAATCAGATAATCTCCAGTTTTAAAATATTAGAGGAGAGTGGTTGAATATCCACCAGGAAGTAAAATCAACCACAGCGCCTTAACTAGATTAACAATTTTAATTTTTATACATATGACGCCATTTACTAGTTTACAAAGACAAATGCAAAAACGGCATACCTTCCAACTAGAATCGAACGTGTTGTTATGAAATTTGCAAAAATGTTCATACTTTTCATAAGATAGTTTTTATGCAGTAACAATTCTATGCTTACAAAAGGTGGCCCATCGAGTACGCCGGACTTAAATTTTCCACCTTTTTTTATATTTAAGTTGCCAACCCTAACGTTTGACATGTGACATCTGTAGTCATTAAAGTTATTAAAAATGAATCGCTATACAAAAAAACAACGTATTATTATTGTTAAAACACATTACAACTTTGGCGAAGGTTTTATGGAGAATTGTCGTTATCCATATTTCACTTAATGAGTCCACTGTTCGGAGATTAATTAAAAAATTTGAGGTGACTGGTTCGGTTATGGACAAACAAACTTTACCGCGTCCTCGCCCTGCGCGGTCGGTGGAAAGCATCGCGGTCGCCAATGAGAGTATCGATGAGAATCCAGGAACATCAACACGTCATCGTTTTCAACAATTGAACATTAGCAGAACCAGTTTGCGACGAATTCTCACTAAAGACCTTCATCTTCACCCTTACAAAGTTCAATTAACTCAAGAGCTCAAGCCATGAGACCATTTGCAACGGAGACAATTCGCTAATTGGGTGATGGAAAACCAAACGGTGAATGACAATTTTTTTTTAAAACATCATCTTTTGCGATGAAGCTCATTTTCATTTGGATGGTTTTGTTAATAAGCAGAATTGTCGGATTTGGGGCAATGAAAATCCTCGTACTATACCTAAAAAACCGATGCACCCACAAAGAGCCACTGTTTGGTGCGAATTATGGGCTGGAGGTGTAATTTCTTTTTTGAGAATGAGTTTGGTCAAGCATTGACTGTAAATGGAGTACAATATCGTGACATGATATCGAACTTTTTGTGAGATCAACTGGACGACATGGACCTCGAAGGAATGTGGTTTCTACAGGATGGTGCCACATGCCATACAGCAAGAGAAATCATCGATTTGTTAAGATAACGATTTCCTGGTTGTGTGATTTCCAGAAATGCTGACGTTAATTGGCCGCCCAGATATTGCGACTTGACGCCATTCGATCTTTTCCTCTGCGGTTTTGTAAAGTCCAAGGTCTATGCTAACAAACCACAAACAATTCCTGAACTGAAAACAGAAATCCTACGCGTCATTGCTGAAATTGAGCCAACTGACTTGGAAAAAGTCTTCGAAAATTTGATCAAAAGGGTCAGGGTATACCAGCACAGTCGCGGCAGCCATTTGGCCAAAATCATATTCCAGAAGTAATCTCAACATGTCTACTTTATAAATCAATAAAAATTACCCAATTAAATAATAATTCACTGTGTTTCATTTAATTAAAACCGGCGTACCTGATGGGCCACCCTTTATCAACAGTGTTAAGATACATACTTATCATCATTTAACAAAAAAGTAAGTGAAGAAAGAAAAATATAATACTGACCATATTGGTTAATATTATCCGTAGACAATCGATATTTCCCCACGTTATTTTCTTCCACTTTTTCCACATGCCATGAACATTGTACGAAAAAATTACGTAAGTACAATAAAAAAGTACGTTAATATAACCGTTTTTTTTTTTTATCAAAATTGGTCCAACGAACGAGTTTATCATCTTAACAAGTGGCTGTTTATTACATCGATGAAAACATACTTTTGTATATGCATTATATAAAATATACGAATTTATTGACATAAAGAATACATTTATGAATGTCTAATGAAAGTCTGTTTTTTGTTCTAAAGTTTGTTTTTTATTTTAAATTACAATACGAAGTGAAAATTCAAAAGTAATTGGGATATCATCAAAAAAGACGTATAGCCGTCCTTACTTTATGATACACTTTGCCGACACCGACAAAAAGAAATTTAAAGGAGGCCGTCCCTTTTTATGACGCGTTTTGCCGAGACCGACAAAATAAAATTCTATTCTCACACTTTTATTTACTACAAACAATCAACCCTTATTAGTAACGCTAGCCACGAGCGGTACCGCGCATCGGCGTAGAATCAGTTCGGACCGAGAGGAACGGTAGTATTATTTCGTCTGCGGAGCAGTACGGACATTTTCGCTGCCGGTCATTTGCGCAATTGTTTATCTGTCCTAGGAAAATTATGATTTCGTCAGCAAAACGACCGCGGTCGGACAAACTTCGAAAATTTATTGCAGAAATTCCAGACTTAATATATGAAGGTGCTAAAATTAAATGTGTAATCTGTAAAATCCCGTTAATGTGTTGGTCCAGACAACATTGTCTACGACACGTAAATAGTGAAAAGCATGTCCAATCAAATAACTCCTAGGAGCTAAACTGCGCGAACATACGTTGCACAGGCTCGCACTCGCTCATTAGAATTCGGTTTTATTATTTTTTTCTCTGATATCCTTAAAGATAGACGCCTAACATTTAAATTCCGTGTGATTGCGGCTATTACCTGGAGGTTGATTACGAGTTATTTCTGAAACAGTAAGGAAAGGTCCTTACTCAAGAGTTGTTCCGAACATCTTGCACCTCCTCTGGCTCACATCATAAATACAGTATTCCAAACTGGCAAGTTTCCTGAAGGGTTAAAATACTCTGTTGTTAGACCTATTCACAAGAAGGGAGATAGGGATGACATTGGTAATTATAGACCTATTGCACTGATGTCGAACATCTCCAAGGTTATAGAAAAAGTTTTATATGGCAGAATGACAAAATTCATGATCAAACACGACGTCCTGCATTCAAATCAAAATGGATTCATAAAGAAACGATCTACTACGAGAGCGACTTTTCAACTGCTGGAGCAACTATTGATTGGAGTGGCTAACAGGGAAATCACCGCCTGCGCATTTATGGATTTATCGAAAGCGTTTGACTGCGTGTACCATCAGGTTCTCTTGTACAAATTGGAAGTAATGGGCGTCAGAGGCGTGTCTTTAGAGTTGTTTGAGTCCTACTTAACAAGTCGGAAACAAGCGGTAGTAGCTTACGATACAGCTGGTACAGAAATCTCATCTTCTTGGAGAACTATCCAGTTTGGTGTACCACAAGGTTCTATTCTCGGACCGCTCTTGTTTTTGCTATATATCAACGACTTACCGGAAGTCATTGACGGCTTGGCAATTCTTTATGCTGATGAAACTTCATGCATCTTTAGAGAGAAAACATGTGAAAAAATAAAAAAGGCTCTTGAACAAAATCTTGGTTGCATGCAGAAATGGTGCGAAAATAACAACTTAATGCTAAACGCAAACAAGACAAATATTCTACCTTTTAAAATAGCGCCAGAAGAACTAGTAATTCAGTGTGGTGAAGAATTAATTTCTTGTGTGGACCATGCTCGCTTTCTTGGTGTGGTGCTTGACAACGGTCTATCTTGGGGGCCCCATATTCGGGATCTCGCTGCAAAGTTGGGTAGTTTCTGCTACAGTCTGCGAGTGATTTCGCGAAGTGTAAGCGTTGATACCGCATTAAATGTTTATCACGCATGTGTCAAATCTCGGCTACAATACGGAATAATATTCTGGGGAAATGCAGCAAATTTCAACAGGATCTTCGTATTACAAAAAGCTTGCATAAGAGCCATCTTCCAACTAAAACCTGAGGACTCATGCAAATCGGTATTTAGAGAAAATAATATACCTACCTTACCGTCTATGTATGTATTAACATCATCAATATTTGTGAAGCAGCACTATAATGACATTTTTAAGAAGTATGAAATAGGTCACGAACGCAGCACTAGGTGCAAAGTTAATAATCAATTACTCCCGCCCCAAACACATTTGACTAAGGTTCAGAAACAAGCTGTACGGCAGTGCATTAAAATATATAATCACTTACCACAGAAACTAAAGCAAATGCCATCAGTACAGTTTAAATTAACTTTAAAAATATACCTCTCTAGTCATACATTTTATACTATCAAAGATTTTTTAAATGCACCGTGGATAGTATAATTTTCTTTTATATTTATATACATGTATGTGTTTGTTTGTACTATTTGTATTATGTTTATCGCTTATTTTTATATTTACAATTTTTTATATTAAGTAAGATGAGGTATTCTATGCTATTGCATTATGGAATAAACGAATTTATTATTATTATTATTATTATTATTATTATTATTATTATTATTATTAAAGGTTGAAATGCGTCAATACAGTTAATTATTGTTGATCCGAATAAAGACGATTCTAATAAAAAAATTGAAAAATATAGAAATAATAATATAGAAATCTCTACAACGCTATAAAACGGGGTATAGACTTGCAGTAACAGATATGGACGGAAGATAAAAATTGTTTCAACGTTTCAATCCACGCTCGAAACAGCCAAAATCGGTGGTGTAGTATACTACATAAAAATGAATTCGAAAGTACTCATGCTATATTTAATTTAAGTATGCTTAGGCCATTCAAAAACTGGTTCGATGGGTGCCACACTACCTACGGTTTCTCATCTATAATATTATGGTAGACACAGAAAAGTTTATGTTTGATTTGAACCTAACTGCATCAATCTAAATATATGATTAGTTCCTATATGAGTAATCTTAAGAACAAATCAAAACAAGATCGCCATACATTTATAACCAAACAGAACCACCTCTCAATTTAAGTGCTAGATAAATTTAAAGTTAATAAAATTAGATGTTATTTTAAACTTATGACATTCTTCAAATAATAGAAGTAGTTAATTTCAAATCAAATAAAACAATATTCCCAATTTAAAATTCTGAAGATGTTGTTTTGTTTTGGGCATATATTTCCGATAAGCATATGGGTGATGCGAGGGTCACGCTATATATTTTGAGATACAAGAAAACTACAAGTCTTTTTACGAAAATGATTTTATTTATGTTCAAAATAATCTCCTCCTGCATCAATGCACTTTTGTAACTGAAGTTTCCACAACGTAAAAGCGTGAAGCCAGTCTTCTCTTGGAATGCTCTCAAAAAATAGATGAATTGCTTCATCTATCTTATCCTCCGTCGTGAAACGTCGACCACGTAAATGTTTCTTTAGGTTGAAGAACAATCAGAAATCACACATGGCCAAATCAGGGGAATAGGGTGGATGTTCACTGACTTTTACCTTATTTTCACGTAAAAATTCAACTGTTTGCTGTGCACTGTGTGACGATGCATTGTCGTGATGCAACATTAACCCGCGAATGTTGGCTGACTCAAGAACTGCAGGTAAACATTTTGTGGTGTACCAGTTTGCTGTGACTGTACGTTGATTTTCCAGCTTCATTGCTTTTACTAATCCCGTACTACAGAAGAAAACTGCGTACATAACTTTCTTGACAGCCCTTTGCCTTTTGGCCATTGTTAGTATTGGTGCATCTTCGTGGATCCACACGCGGCTCTCCTGGCAGGTAGGAATATCGTAAAATGGGATGTAAGTTTCATCACCTGTTACTATTTTTGATAGAATGCGATGTCCACCATTATTTAACATTTCCAATGTTTCCCGAGCGATTCTTACTCGCTCTGCTTTTTGGAAATCGGTAAGCGTGTGTGGCACCCAACGAGTAACAATTTTTTTCATCCGAAGATGATCATGTAAAATTGAATTTACTGTTGCGGATCCAACACCAAGAGTTGCCTCAATCACTTGATAGGTGCATCTTGGATCTTCGTCGATCATACGTCTCACACTCTCAATGTTTCCCGCGGTAACTGAAGAACAGGGCCTACCGGTACATTCCTCATCACCAAGCGATATCCGCCCTCTTTTAAATTCGCTATACCAGCGAAACACAGTTGCACGTGAAGGACTTTCATCACCAAATGCGAGTTGCAATCGTTCAAGAGTTTGTTGTTCACTTAAACCGACCTTAAAATCGTAGTAAATCATTGCGCGTACATGTTCTCTTGACAAGTCCATGTTTCGATGACAAATCGTACCTACCACGTTTACTCTATGACAGCAGCGACTCAACTGACAGTCAGAGTTTAAGGATAGTGGTATTTAGAATGTGTTGCCAGTGTTGCCAGCTCTAACTTCTCTACTTTTGTGGCATCTCAAAATATATAGCGTGTCCCTCGTATATTTGAAATGTAATTGACGGCCATAGAATTCTTAAAGTAAATAAAATATTTCTTATTTTAAGAATTCGAATTCTTGATTCTTGAATAGTCACTTTATTTTAAATTAAACTATGATACAATTTCTTTGATCAGAGTGTAGATTTGTATCAAATACTAGCTTTTATTAGTAAATTTATAAAATCTAAAATTTGAAAAAAAATGGTGTTTTAACGTATATATATATAAATAAATATAAAACCCTGCAAACAAAAAATAATCACTCCTTATGTAACATAACAATTCGAAAGTCGCGATACCTATAAGTCAACAGTGATCACGGTCAGCCTTTAAAATCACCGTTATTTATAAATCACGATCATTGTTTACAAGAGTGTTTCACTCATTATTACTGCTGTTGTTATTAACAACAATATTGCAAGAAACCAAAAAACAATTCAGATGGTAGTATTTATTATTAATATTAATTGTAGAATTTGTAATGTTATTAAAAATATAAGAAGAAAATTTTGATGAGGAAGTTGGTGTGTTAGTATCAATATCTCGATCTCTTTACCTACCGAGGACACGCCATCTATAATAATTTGCATGTTATTGTTAGTATTTATACAAGTATCAGTTAATAGTGATTGTTCTGAACTTCCAATAACATTTTGATGCGCAATTTTACATGTTGTTGAAATAGAATTTTCAAAATATCCTTCAGCGATTGCAGAAGATTTCCAGTCTCCATGCCTTGTCAAACTTAAACTATCGCCTCCAGCATCTAACAAAAAAGAAGCGAATATTTCTCTAAAACTGTGTCCAGAATAACTAGAAGGTCCAGGCAATTTAAGATATTCAGCAACTGTACGGGATATCTGGGCAAATTTATTTTTCCAAATACTTGTATGGTACAATTTCCTTTTATATAATTTACAAAAAGTCTGGAGTGTATTGTGTTTGAAGGTCTTACTGCAGTGTACTTCCTATACAAATCCATTATATTAATTCTATTAATCCTATCACGAATCTTACAACGAAGGTTACTTATTTATTCTTTTCAGTGTATATTTTAAAAACTACCAGTAATTATGTAGGTTAGGTTTGAAGAAAACCCAATAAAGCGAATAAAAGTATATTTCGACCTTGTAACAGATACAAGTGTAAAAGAAATGGAAGCTTCCACAAAGATATGTGGATGTCTAAATATGCGAGATAACGGACGGATAAAACGTTAAACGCCCATCTTCTAGATAAGCTGAAGCATCCACATTCACAGAACTTCCATCCATTGTACAATTGCCAGAGGTAGTCATTTTACAACCGACGTTGCCCTTCTTCATATGAACTTTCCACACATAAGAGTTATCCCAATGAGGCTCTGTAATTTTTACAGTTTGCACATAGAATTGTCCATTTGCTGACAGATGATACTTTTGTATAAATATATTCCCATCGTTATTGAAGACACGCGTTTGTGCGGAGTTAAGTTTCATAATACAAAATTCTTTTTGATTTATGATGTTTTTATGTGCTTCGATTAGATGTTTTACCATATCTCCAACATAATACCGTTGTTTGCAAGACGGACAAGAGTGTGTCTTAAAAATGCAATGATAATTGCGGTGGATGTCGTATTTATCACCTCGAATCAATTCAGGGCAATCTGGTGAATTACAAGGAAAGTTAGAATCTATACCTGATGCATAAAAATCAATTAATTTTACATAATCGCTATAATTGCAGTTTACACAGGTTTTCTTGCAACCGCAATTTGTAAACATCGAACACCGCGCACAGAAGTTCGCGCGATTTGCAATATTAGCACAGTGTTTACATTTCCACCATAGCAACTCTTTTTTGAACGAACCTATACCACTAGCGTGTCGAGGAAAATCTTCGACATTAATGAACACTTTAATTTCCTTTTCAAACTTTAATCTTTTCAATACACTCAAGTCGACTGTAAACGTATCTCTTGTGCTGTGCTGAAACATATCGAATTCGTTTATTTTAAGATCCTTATTTGGTATCGCAATAAAAGCGTCTGAAACGAATTTTACCGTTTTCGATAGAATATTGTCGAGTAGCCGGAAAAACGCGTATACTACCATATAACCGTCTTTTTTCCATGCTGTTCTCAGCAAGAAATAATTGCCATCGAAATCGATAAAGTAGAGTAAATCAGGCGTTCTTACTGAAGGATTTTTTATAGTAATGAGTTCATCTTTTGCCGTCAAAATACTATCCGAATGTTGTTCACGGATGTGAGCAATCATATCATCGAAACTATAATTTGTATCAATTTCGCATTTCTTTGGATACATAAACGGGCACGAGCGCTTTTTGAAGCGGCATCGTTTCTCGTGCTCGCAGGTCTTATAAAACAACCCGTGAAATGTGCATCCCTCTTCGTTGTAGTTACAAGGAAAGTGTAGCTTCGCCATCATTCGTTCCAGTTCTACGTTGCCTGTAACGTCAGTGGCATCAGGCGAGTTTTGAAAGCAACTTCCGCAAATGTTTCTGGATGATCCAATTTGCATGATTGGGACTTGAAGTCTACGAGAGCACTGTCGACATTGAAATATAGTCAAGCTGGCTACATCTTCGGCCATTAGGATATTATCCATATTTTCTAAAAAGAACAATATGGTTGTTTATTAAGAGAGATTTAGTACAGTAAATGCTTACCCTTCAAATTACAACTGCCACGAAAAAAAAACGCGGTTGTATAATATACAGCTGATGATTGACTAGCATTAAATTACTCAAAAGTAATTGTAGCAGCTATTGGGATAAGATAAGATAATGAGATACCCGGCAATGGTGATTATTAAATTTAAATATTGTTGAAGTAGTGTTCCAAAGATAATGCACTGTTTCTTTTTTATTTATTTTTTTTAATTTCACACTCACTGATACATTATTGATATCGGCATCGGAGTAAAGCAAAAATAAAGTTTTAAGTAGAAATGCTTCAGACAGTCACCGGTACATCACCTGTTAGGTCCTTCTGATATATCTTCCTTATGAAAAGGAAGGAGGAATGCTTTCCTTAGGACAAAATCTTTGCTTATTTACTCGCTGACCCATTTGCTGAATATAACAATACGTATGTATAAAAATAGTTATTTATGTCGCAACAGAAGTAAGTGCAGCCGAGGTCTGCTATACATTCGAGATCGCAAAAGTACTTACGGGCCGAATGGCACACAACATTTTTCCTGCTAACGGCCAAAATTTCGAAAAAATCAAGCATTTAACGAAAATACTTGACATTTGCTTATATACTTACATAAGTGTCAATTTCACTAGGGACGTAAAATTCCATTACATCCCGCTGACAAGGACAACATAGGTAAATAATCCGTAAATCACACTTACGTCCCTTCGATCATGGCAGTAATGATTGATAAACGTAGGAAAATACTTCTACAAAAATGAGGGAATACAAAAAAGATAAATGCGGGAAAAATACATACAATGTAGGCTTTTGACATTTCTTAATATTCATTTAAGAACAATAGATCACAAAGCCTTTCAATTGTGACTGCATCTTCAATATCTTCTATAATATTTTTTACAGCCATTTAATTGGAGAAATAAAATATTATTTATTATTATTTTATATCGGAAATTGAATTACTGGGCATCTGGAAAAAGTTATTTTTGCCAATTTCTATTAATAAAATGCTCATTTTATATATTAAATCTCATTATTAAAACAATAGTTTAATCAAAAGGACGAATAAAATGTTTACAGCAACACTTTATTCACACTGCTATTGACAACACGAATAAAGTAAAAGAATTAAAATTCACACTACTTTTTAAATTTCCCTTGCTATGGATGGCTTGTTTATAAAGCATGTGACACTTCACGCAAATTCTTCAATTTGTCGATTTAAGAGTCTGAAAGTGTGTTTGAAATGGTAAATAACCAGGAAGAAAGCATACCACAAGATGTTCTGAACCAAGCTGCAATTGCAGTATCCAATTTATGGCCAGAAAAATCAAAATTAATTTATGAAAAGGAGTACAAAACATTTTGTGAATGGAAGACAATAAAAAATGTGAAAACTATTAACGAGGAAATACTGGTAGACTATTTCTTAGAAACATCAAAGAAAGTAAAGTTGTCCACCTTATGGTGTCGTTACTCAATGCTCAAAGCAACGCTATCCATAAATGAAAATATTGATTATCGCACTCGGCTTCGTCTCGTGCGCTAAACTATTTTTTCGTTGATAAAATTCGTTTTTATTCACTTATACCACAAATAGCTATTTTCCAACCACAATACAATTGTGCACTTTCCTTTTATGTAATTTACAAAAAATCTGGAGTGTATTGTGTTTGTATAATATGCGCTTTCGTGTCCGGAATCCTAATTATTAATATGTCCTTTTTGTCTAGTGTTCTATTCACACAAAAATTAGCCAGCCCTTCACATCAGCAAGCCCTACAAATTGCCATAACTAAAGTAACATTAAATAATGTAAGATGTTTGCAAATCAATTCTAATAATAAAATGTTTATAGTTATCGTCATTAACAATTATATTTCGTCATGAACTTCTAGATTAAATTTTATTAGATCTTCCCAACGAGGTTTTTGCTTTTTCGTTTTGTAAGCTTCTGTTTTTTTATGTCAATTTCTTTTTAGGAGAGCGTAGTTTTTACCATCAAATATTTTCCTCAGAGTCGATAATTTAAAAGTTTTACTTGCAAATTGGAATATCCTAAAATGGCGTTATCATAAGTTTTCTTGACATTTTTGGGGCTCATGTATTTTTTAAATATATTCTATACCTTTTCATATTTTAATTCTCGATAATTCAGGAATGTCTGAATCGCCATCAGAACTCATTTTTTACAAATTGGCGTTATAAGTGTAACAAATAAATCCCAATAAATAATATCTGACAGTTTCGTTGTCAATTTAGTAGTATCCATGCGTTCCTAAACATCCATCGATGCTAACCGAAAGCATTTCGTTGTCCCTAAATTAATCAGGGCATTATTCGAAAGTTTCCGAAAGCGTTCCTAAATGCATCGGTGTGTCAACGGTAGCACATCGAAGTCATCGTTAAAATTAGATGGTAGCTTCGATGAACACGGTAGTAGGGGTAGTAGCCGGCACATTTGTACATGTCAGAATGGATTAAAACAGTTAAGATCGTTTAATAATATTGTGTAGTGTTTAATTTTTAGATATTGAAAATGGAAAATATTGAAACTGTTCAATTTTGTATTGAATACAATGGAGAAAAAATGATAGCCATTATACCATTTCAACAGTATTTGCAACTAATAAATGGTAATGATATGATTACACAATAAATCACTTAAATAATTATTGTTTTTGTAGATGCAAATGAAATGGAAAAATTTGCCAAAGAGTTATATCACTCTGTTCATGGTGAAATGGAACAAGAGAATGATGATGTCGAGACTATGGAATTAGAGAAAAGTGTCATAAGTGACACATTTACCTGGACTGATGAAAGTATCAAATTATTATTACAACTTCGATTTGATGTGCAAGAAAATTTCAAAAAGCCGAAGACAAATAAGAAATATTTATGGAATGACATTGCAAGGGAAATGCACATGAAAGGGCAGTATAAAGTAGACGGATCTATTTGTGACAATAAATTCAGAACATTATTGACCACACACAGAAAAATAAAATATAGAAAAAAGCAAGTAGAGGAAATTCAGTGACATGGAAATTCTTTGAAAAAATTGATAAGCATTTAGGAGAAACAGCCGCTGTATCACCAACTCCAGCAACAATCGGTAGCTCCTTAGGTGTAAAGATACGGACACTGATGTAGACTTAAAAGAACTACAACAAATCCACTGTAATGAAAGAATGAACGTTGAATCGTTATCAACTATATTAAAATCAAAAATAGCTGCAGATGATAAAAGATATGACGACATTGAAGAAGCCAAGAAGATGAGGTAGCAGGAAAAAAAATAAATAGAAGAAAAAAAGTAGCAGCTCTCCAATAATCAACAAATGTGTTTAAAAGTATTTCTGAGGGAATTAATAAAAATAAGTAAATGTACAAAGAGACAGGTATATGGCAATAGCATTATTTGTTTTGTCAAATTTTATTTTTCATAGAAATTTTATATTTATTTGTTGGTGAATATTTTCTGTTGAAAATTTAATGGTATAAATAAAAGACAAATTATTTTTTTATTGATTATTTGTTGATACAATTAGAAATGGATTTTATTGACAAAAGGAATTACCTAGGATGTATAATTTACATCTATTACAAATTTGCAACAACATTAACTTCTGCATTAACATTTTGATAGTTATTATCTTCTTCCTCAATGTGCAATTCTTCGAGCGGATAAGCCTCTGTAAGTCGTATATTGTGTAAAACACATACTGCCATTAACTGATCCTTAATATCAATAAGGTTCATCCTGTTAAGAAAATGTGAACATCTAAATGCGTTTTTAGATGGGCAAAGGCTTATGATTACACGAGTTTTACACTTTATTAAATTTCTTTTCATTTTCTGATAGATGCCCATTATTCTTGAAAGGAACCATTAAAAATTTTTTTAGCGGATATGCTATGTCCCCTAGGAAATGAGAACCAGCAACTACGCAATGTGGGTCATTGTTAATTTTGCATATATAGGACTATTTCTCCAAATCCTGGCATCACTAACCGAACCAGGCCAACCAATATATATATATATCCGGAAAATACTTCTTTGCATCACAAACAACTTGAACTAGAACAGACTGATAACCTTTCCTGTTGGAATATGAATTTCCATTTTTGGGCTTTGGTATTTCAATGTGCCTTCCATCTACACAACCGAAAACATTTGGGAAAGATGAGTTTCCTCTTAATCTACTAAAATCATTAATTACATTCATCATTTCTTCTCTTGTTGGCCACTTGATAATTTTTTTTGCATGTGCACTTAAAAATTTTCCAGATACCATAAACTCCATAGTTTGCCTGACTTAATATCTACCGGTGTCCGTCCAATGCTGTTTTGCCAATCTTTACCCATAAGTTTCACTAAGATCTAACACATAATAAAATACATGCAATTCAAGTGCTCTCTAATCTAGTGTACCTCAACGGAACCATTTGGCAATCTAAAGTGCGATCTAAAGACGGTATCGTTTAATTTGGTATATATCAATATTCGCGTTAAAATTGTCGATGAAGTTCTATGATGACAAAAGAAGCAAATAGTTTCTGAAAAATTACTACTTAAATCGTCGTCACTAGTCTGGGCAAACAGCGGTAACAGTCAGTGTAGTAGATATGTGGTGCGAAGTCGGCGATTATTTATTTCACGCGTTCACAGCGTCAGTACTAAATCGATGCTGTATGCGAGTAGTTCTGTGTATATGTAGGCTGTCGTAACTTATTTCGTAATTGGTTTAAAAATGTCGCAATTAGGTACGTCGCGAAAACGACCAATGGCAGACACAGTTCAAAACTTTATAGTGGACATGCCGGACTTAATTTTTGATGGCGCTAAAATTCAGTGTCTAGTTTGTGAAATCCCTTTAATGTGTTGGTCCAGAAGCCATTGTCAACGTCACATCGAAAGCAAACAGCATTCTTCTGCAAGAAGTGGCATACGAGACCAAGAAAAATTTACATTTGATTTATGTGTTACCCTTATTTTATCTAATCTATCGTTTCGTTTACTAGACAAAGAAGCATCGATCGGACATCGATACGAAATGTAGTGCCATTTGCTCGTGAACATATAAAAAATAGAATGAAAACGGAATTGAAAGATAAAAAACTGTGATTGTGTGTGGACGAAACAACAGATCGTCAAAAACATTCTGTGGCTAATGTAATGGTACGTACAATGGAACCACATCGACCGTCATCCACCTTCTTACTTGCTTCCAAAAGAATTATAAATTGTACTGCCGATGAGATTTTAAAGGTGGTGTTGAACTCATTGAACAAATTTGAAGTTTCAATTAAGCAACTTTTAATGTTTATGAGTGATGGTGCCGCAAACATGCGTTCTTTGGGCTGATCTCTTAAAGAACACAGTGGTAACTTCTTACATGTAAAGTGTAAAATCCATATCCTGAATCTTGCGGCACAAACGATTCCTACATGTTTTCCACTAGTAAATGCATTGATTGCTAGTACAAAGGCAGTGTTTCTAAAGTCCCCGAAACGTACCCGACTATTTCACAAACTGTGTCCTGATTTACCTGAACCACCACAGCCGATTGTTACACGTTGGAGAACATGGTTGCAGACTGCATTTAACTACAACAAATGTTTTGATCAAGTAAAGAAGGTAGTTTTAAAATTCAATCCGATAGAAGCTGCAGCAATCAAGAAAAGCCGGGAAATATTTCAAGATAGACAGGTTAAAAGAGATTTACAAACTATTTACAACAATTACTTTGGATTAGCGGAGGGAATAGAAAAATTACAAAATGTTTCGATGTAGCTAGTGGATTCTGTTCAAATTGTGAATGATGTTCACGCACAGTTATGCGCTGTAGAAGGCGAAACAAATTGGTGTGTAATATGAAAATTTGAAAGTGTTATAGAGAAAGACTCCGATTTTCTTATATTAAGATAAATTTGTGAAGGTGCGTGTGAAGATGCATCTAGTTGTTTCAAAGATGATTTTAAATATGCAAATATAACATCGCTAGATGTCGAACGGTCGTTTTCGGCATTAAAAAAACATTTATTCCGCACGTCGTACACACTTAACTGAAACAGCTGTGGAAACATATCTAATGATTCAATATTTAACAGATGTTACCCAGTTTGTGATTTCACGGAAGACTTTTAAAATGGTAAGTGTTTCAGCACGTTTTATAATTTATTTCTTACCTTCCATTTTATATGTAAAAGAAGGAGGGGGTTATATGTATAACTGTGGATTAGAGCGTAATTTTCTACCTTGTTATACAAATAGCTATTATTGTTCATTCGGTATTACGTAAAATTTTATTCGGCCAAAAAATTCCAGTAACCAGTCTGGCGCTATATAGTTATTAGAATTATGTTGAGAAAATTCCGGTAGCAATGTAGTGAATCGCCTAAAGTCTAAACCAACCATAACATTCAATAGAAATAGATTTTTGATTGAATGAAGCTTTTCATAATATTGAGCGCACAATAATATATGAGGTTCTATATTACGATTTCTATTCTTGGGTTTTTAAAGGGAATTAGGAAGTGTATTATATTGTTTGAGTACAATAAAACAGTTAGACGTATGTATGTCCGAAAATAATTAAGTAAAATATCTTTTTGAAATTTTGCCAGACGATATTATGGATACATGGATCTACTTCAAATAGAACAACTTGTAGGTATATTATGGATTTTCTGCATAGCGCTCTTATATGTAAGTTTTTGTGGTATAGCAGATCATGGGTATAGGATGAACCAACTTTCAGAAACAATCTTTTTTCTGAAAATTTTGACAGATGCACGCTTAAATATCAACATCAATCTTCTTTGGCAGTAACTACGGAAATCAATTTTGGAATTCTGATAAATTACATGAATGGCTACTTAAAATTGAAAGGTTAAGTGGATAAAGAAGACAAGTGACAAAATTAGTATTCTGTGAAAATCGACTGTACTGAATTTCTAACATTGTGTGACTATTTTTCGAAAAAGTCATGCTTTGTTTTCAAAACAAATTTATCTACTCAATGCTTTATGTTGAAAACTTGCGAAGTTATCCAAGAAGCAATCTCAAAAATTTCAAAACGCTACAAACGCGAGATAAATGTCATTAAGCACCATTCAAAAATGTGCATATCGTAAATTATGAAATCAAAGTAGATACAGGCCTGACATAAACAATCACAGTTATGAATTGCACCTCTTCAACAACTTCCCTCGCTTTTATTTCTCCATTTTACACCGCCTACTCCGCCGCTGTCTTTGCTACTCACCTTCTCCTGTCGAAACGACTTTAATGGAACGTTACAAAACGAGACCGTGCTGCAAATCAGGAAAGAAGTGAAAAATTACAGTTTACTGTAACGGTAACGGCTGGGTTTATTGCGGCGGTCGCCTCGGCAAAAACAAAAATATGTTAGCGTCGTATTTCTTGGCCTTCCCTTTTCAGCATCGTACGCTACTCGATGTTGTTGAACGACGTTCTATACCCCTATATACATCACTGATAAAGCTTCGTAACGGTGTTGCAACCGAAACGAGTTCAGAACTTAATTTAGTTCTCGGTTATCGCGGAATCGCATTGATGTTTCTGCGTTATTTCGCACAGTACGGAGCATCAATGTTGAAAGTAGTAAAAACAGATAATATTGCACGGATTTTATGTGCGAACTTTATACGTCTACACGCAACATACACGTAGATAAATATAATTTAAAAATATTTTGTAGGGTACGAAAACTAGTAATATTCTCTAATGAGAGCGTGAGTAACTGTTAGTTACTGTAAAAGTAAAATCCGTTTAAATACGAAGCAGAAGGGTGATTTCACCATCATTTATTAAAAATAGGAGTGAATAATTTAAGGAATAGTTAAACATGAATAAGAATTATAAAAATGGAAAAAAGGATTAAAAAAGCAAAAAACCCATACAGAAAAAATAATAGTTTTAATTCTCTAAAAGCAATTTAATTTATTTCTAAAAATGAAATAGCTTAAAAAATCAGCAGTAAGTACAATTGATAATTAATTGAATTGATTAATTGGTATAGAAGTTAGGAATAGACGATTAAACTTAGTCAAGATGTAAAACGAAAAGGTGATTTATTTGAAGTCGTTGTGCAACTAGTCCAAAAAGAAATGTAACGAGAAGATCAATAGCAAATGAAAGAAGCAGTGACAAGGATAATTAAACAATATTGAAAACATTAGAAAAGAACAATGGCACGCCGCTACGTGGAAAGTGAGTCAGTATGGCTTAGTGTAGACATTAAAAGTACCTTTTAGAACCACTAGTAATAAGAAATAACAAACATATTGTAGTGATATTATCATTTAGAAAGTGTATCTATTCAGTTTATTTATGTTTGAAATTGAGGTTGTATTAAGTTTGGTGGGACCAATGGGGCCCAAACAACAATCGTCACAATGGAAAAGTCTATCTTCACCTTGGCCATAGAAAGAACGTCAACTCAAAGGCAACATCAAGTCCTTACCGACGTGTTTCTTCGATCTATTTCATTCCTACAGGTCAGACGGTTAATGCAGAGTTCTACCGTAAGGTCGTAAGGTGGCTAAAGGAGAATGTGAGAAGGTGAGTTCTTCACCATGACAAGGTGAGACCACATCCTGCCTTCATCGAACATGTTGTTCCTCATCCAACGTACTCGCCCGACTTCGCTCCTTACGACTTTTTCCTCTCTTCAAAGATGAAAATCAAGTTAAAGGGGCTCAGACCTGACACGATAGAGGAGATTGAAGCTGCCAGAAGCGCACCCCCCAAAGGGACTACATTGAAGGTGGCGAAGGTGGATGAAATCCTGGTATTCTTCATTCTTATTTATCGCTACATTTCGGGAACTTTAACACATACTCCAATGCGGTATAACCAACGGTATGGTATGTCAAAGGCGCAAAAAAATCGATTTTGACGATTTCACAGTCTTGCGATGGTCAGTTACAGAAATAGCAGGAGGTGAATCACATAGATTTTTTGACGCTGAAAACGAATTCGGTAGCAGAAATTGTGTAACACGTCAAGTTTTGGAGTAACTTTAGATTAAATGGTCAAAAAATGGCCAAATTTATGAATTTATTGTGTGGGAACGGATGCCTTTTTGTATTCCCGAAAACGGCATCGTAATGTATTAGTCTTCAGCTTTAAAATTCATTTTCGATTACCGTTGTACGATTTTTTTTTACCTGGGATATGCAAGTTTGAATTTGTAATACTGGTTATACATATTTGGAATCTAATGAACAACTGCCACCAATCGTATTGATTATTGATGTTAACTGTTACGAATCGCAGTTTAGACATCTATGTATTTTTGAACAACGCCTGTCACTTATTTCTGTGTAACATAGATGCGTTTGCATTCGCTAGTAGTCGAGAACGGAGTTGAAATGTTATTGCCACCTCTGTACATCAAGTTAGGGCTAATGAAACAGTTTGTAAAGGCCCCTAGATCAAAATGGGCATTGCTTCAAGTATTTATCTATCAAATTTCCTGGAATAAGTGATGCAAATATCAAGAAAGGCATTATCGTCGGTCCGGATATCAAAATACTAATAAAGGACATTGATTTAAAAAAATAATAACTTCCGTTGGGATAAATGCTTGGCTAGGATTCAAAAGCGTAGTTGATGGATTTCTAGGGTAACAAACATCCATAGTTCATCCACTGTACGAAAAACGCTGAATAGTTACAAAAATTTAGGGTCCAACATAAGTACAAAAGTGCAGTTTTTAAATATTTGCACTATTTTCCAGAAAACTTTGGCGAATGTTAATGATGAACCAGACAAGAAGTTCCACTAGAACAACGGGGAAATGGAGAAAAGGTATCAAGATTACTGTTGGTGCCTTAAGCGAGACAACTACGACGCATTTCACAAACAAGGAAGTCAGAAGCGTAGTTTTATTCGAACAGAATAAAAATTTAAAACATAAAAGACGATGACAAATCGGCAGACACTCCGAACGTCAAAGGCAAGCACCCCAAACATAATTTATATATTCTAGTACGAGACTATGGGTGGCATCGCCGCCATATTGGATCCGCCATCTTGAGTTTGGAAATTCTAGCTGCAGATTTGTGGTCAGCGACCCAAGTGGTTTTGCGAGATTATCAAGAAATCCCCTGCCCATAATAATACTGTCCTAACTCCACTTGTTTAGCTATGGAATTAACACATTATTATTCTGGACAGGCGAAATGCTAAAAAAGTTTGTCAAAAAAGTTTAAACCAGGACGTTAGGCTATGATGTTTAATGCAGCTAATGCTCAAGAAGTACTGTAGATTGAAATTGGTATATCTGGAGAAACAAACGTCGGATCGAAATAAGCGGAAATAGATTTTGAAGGGGAAGAGTAGTACTAATCCTGAGGTGCTAGGTCAAAAATTCCAACGGGACCAAGTTGAGCGCATCAAAAACCTTTGAGTTAATACGGTCTGAATACTGAGTCTGACAAAAACTCATTTTTTGGAAGCCTGTGAATCGACACGATTCTTGGCAATGGTTCATTAGATCCCTAGTACACATGACCAGTATTATAAATTCAAACTTGCATATCTGAAGTAAAAAAAAATCGTACAGCGGCAATCGAAAATGAATTTTAAAGTAGAAGACTAGTACAATACGCTACCGTTTTCGTAAATATGTTTCACCACAATAAATTCATAAATTCGCTTTTAGTATAGGTGTCGTTTATCATTGAATATGGCAGATAACTTAAAAGGTAGTTACGTATATAAATAATATACATATAAATAAATATATATTTATATACTTTACAGAATAAAAGTAAAAAGAACAAATTGTAGCAACGGGATTTCTTCGTTTGACATTTCCCAATAGGTAATAGCAAGTAAATAAGACTGCAACATATATTTTGTGTTTTTTTAGGTAGGGTCATAAAAGTCATCAATCAATCAACGTAATATGTTAGTATAAACTAGAATACTCCACTATGCCATCATTGCACCCGAACTACATCAAATCAGTACAGTAAACAGTAAACGTTCTAACATACTTGAAGGGGCAGATGTATAAAAAAATATATTTGTCATTTCTACAAAAATTTTAACTAATATTTTTGTATATCAGCTAAATCCTGTGTTGTGTAGTTAAATAAGCTTCATTACAAATAATAAAAATATAGGAAACCGTAATTAACTGTAGTAGGATAGACAAATGAATAGCATGTTAACACGAGCCTTGAATAATTAAAACTTTAATTGAGGCAAGAGCACAACGAATTATCTAATCGTCCGGTCAAGAACATTCCAGTTTATTCTTTTTATTAGTTCAATTAGTAGTAATTTTACTGCTGGGCGATATCAATAACTATCAATTTTATTGCTGTTTCATCTCGTCGGTCTCATAGCAGAGATAATTTTATGAGTATTTTATTGACATGGGCTTATAAACTTTTAGGAAGTTTTCTTTTACGTACACGTACGTGAATCAATATACAGTATCCACCTAGTGCGCGGGAGGAAGATAATTTCTTTCCTGAGCAATTTATAAAAAAGGTTTTCAAATAAAAAATATGAGATGACAAGTCCTGAATAAAGTTCAGTTTCCGCTACAAACGACGCAAACTTTTTTAACGGAACACCTTGCATATTGTTACGTTTTCAGATGCCTCTTCAATTCATCACAACCATCTTCAATATTCTGTATACTCATCTTTATTAGTTTTTACCAAATTCCGTTGTTTCTTTGACGACCGATATCTTAAACGCATTCAAACTTTATTCGACTGAATATTTCTTTGAATCTTCGGCGATACATCGACAATTTTTTTTTACATCAATTAGCGTCTCCAAGGTGGTCATCGAAATTGATGCCATGAATCTATTCAAAAATATTTTCTACGAGGGTAAGTCAAATAATCGTAGTGGCGACCGCTTGCGCATGCGTTGAGTTGGTGCCTCTGTGGTCATGTGTGCGGAATTTAATCACGATCTGCTAGCTACAACAGCATAAGCATGTCGGCTCCGCTATTAGTTTGCACCAAAGAGGAACAACGAGCAGTGATCCGATTTTTGTGGTCAGAGGGTGTGAAAAGTGCTGAAATTCACCGGTGACTTTTGTCACAATACGGGGACAGTGCTTTATCTCGTAAAAGCGTTTTTTTTGTGGATCGAAATGTTTCAAAGTGGCCGCACGAGCGTAACACAAAAAGAGGGAGCTGGGCGGCCGTCAACCTCGACCACCGACGACAACATTCGACAAACTCGAGAGATGGTTACAGCAAATAGGCGAGTTACCATAGACTTTCATCTCTTTGGACCGCTCAAGGAAGCTTTGAGAGGTCGTCGATTTGACTCAGACACAGACGTTCGGGATGCGGTGCAAAAGTGGCTTCACGACCAACCAAAAACCTTCTACCAGGAAGGCATACGGAAGCTTGTGGCTCACTGGACCAAGTGGATTGCTAAAGGTGGAGACTATATAGAAAAATAATGTATCTGTTATACACAAATCTTTGTTTAATACAGTTGTAGAACTAAAAGTGTAAGTAATTTTTGACTTACACTCGTATAAACATTTCCCTATACTAAAAATGCCTCGTTCTATAATAAATTAAGTATGGTTTTATATTAGTATGTTTTGGTACAATTCTAGCATCTACTCGAAGTAATCAACATTTTCCAACATACATTGTCTAGCAAATTAACAAACACACGTATGTATATATAAATACTAAATAGAGAAAATAGGCATACCAATGTTTAGGGTTCAGCATAAAACGAATAGCTTTATTTAAAGCATCGTACACTAAGTTTTTTTAGCAGTAAAAAATATACTAAACATACTGAAAGTTGCTTAAAGAATTTGGCAATTCAGCTACATAGAAAAGTTTATGAAAAATCTTTCTGGATAAATTTCTTAAGGCAATCCGTGGACGTTACACAAAATATTACTCCGGAAATGCTAATAAATGTTCAGCAAAATACAAGAAATAGGAAAAAGATTCTTGAACAGTATACAGGGTGTTCCATTAAAAAAAATTAAATGGCATGAATGAAACATAGCGACGGCTTCGGTGGCCATCTTGTAGATGCTAGTTGATATAAAAACTTTTTCGATGTATTGCCGAAAACTCCAAGAAATACTCAATGGAATAAAATTCGAACTAGCGCTCCAGCGTGTAAAGGTGCGTTCAGATAGGGAAGCATGAAATTATCGTTAAGATTAGCGCGAACTTATTTGTAATATTCTGCCGTAATTCTTAAAATAATTTCGTGACCTAATGATAGATGACATCTCGGTTTACTTTGTCGTATCATAACCTTAATTTATCTGTTAATATTTTGTTTTGTAATCACAGTAATGTTATATACTGTGTTTATTAGCAATTTCTGCAATAATCATGAACAAATTAAAAAATAAATGCAAAAAGAGAGAAGACGTTGGCGGGTATGTTCCATTAACACTCAAAAAAAGAACAACAGACTACTTAAATTTAATTCTGGAAATTTTAAATCTAGGTTCCGATTTCTTTTTCTTATGTACAGGAATGAGTGTTGATTTATTTGAGAGTTCACTGAAAATAGCAGAAGCAAATCAACGGTCAGTCAAATACTGCGGGAAACGTTTGAAGCGCTGTGGACTGTACTACAGCCTGTCTTCTTACCAAGACGAGACACACATACATGCACATTTGCACAAATTGTGGTACAAATGCTTATAGGTTTCTTGAATAACTAGCAGTCTCCTAAATGTGCAGGTGCGACAGAAGGCATGCACATTCATATAAAACAACCTAACTATTCTGGCTCTTGATATTACAATTATATGAAAACTTTTAGTGTTTTATTTAGTGTATGCGATGCAAACTATAAATTTGTAGATACAGGAGTATATGAATCTTCAAGTGATGGAGGAATGAATAGCAAAGAATCAAAGAAAATTAAACCAAGCTATATAAATGACAATGATGTAAAGAAAACATTTTCAGTGATTTTTGTTTTATAGCACATTATAGAAAGGAATAGAAATGAATGCGTACACCCAAAACATAATTTATTTAAATTTTATTCTATTAATCTTCTGCGTTTAATACGAAGAATCTTTCAAAACTTTTAAGTTTGAATTTGCTTAAGGACAGACGAATAAAAAAATCCTTTTTTCTTATCTTTTCCGGTACCTCACAATTTGTATAGGTTCGTAACAGCAAAAATGTTCCAGTTATGTAAGCAGATTCATTTACTAATACCCAAGAATTATCGCACAGATGCAAAATCTTGAAAAGTCAAAGAATGTATACAGCAATAATACGATATGCGAATTAACAGTAAACCGTAAATTTGTCTTCACGTAGCTGCTACTTTTTGTAAGTATAGAACAGTGAGAAGTGACATTGTACTCCGCAACCAAGTACACCAATCCAGTGGATGGTATCTTTTGCACCGTATCTAGGAAAAAAACTATATGCCATTGTTTAAAATAATCAAACACAAAGTTATTTAATATTTCTCATGAGATCCGCCCAGAAAAAATATACATACAGCTTTGAAAGTATGTCTCAAAAACCTCTTGGAAAATAGACACCTAGAAATATATGTCAACGCGATTCGCTATAACATTAAATTATCCCACTTTATTAAGTTATAAAATAAAACCAGGGTAGATCGTCATAAAACCTGAACCGAAATATAATTTCTTTATATACATAAAATTAGCCACATACAGCGCATGCTGAATACTGCTTGAATGCCGCATTTCGGGCGACATTATTAGCGTAATTTCAAACTTTTATGTCAGATTTTATTGAGACAGTGATACCTTTAAATGATGGTAGCATTAAAAGTGTACCACGCCGTGATATAATAACCTTCTCGAACTATAAAAGCGGCAAATAGACTAGGTGATCTGAACATGTTACTTAACGCGAGAGTAAACTTCGAGACGAATAGGAGAGCGCATCAGAATGTAAATTGTATGTTTATAAAGTAAAATGCATTAAACTACTTACCGCAAGATGAAACTTCGTCGTCTCCGAAGTCCGAGTAACTGTCAACATTCGATTCATCATACGGATACCATTTACCAGAATTCACAGCACTTAGAATGACAGATTTGAGCTTTCGACAGGCGTTGAATTTCTTCAGTTCTTCTACGGTGTCGGATAAGTGATATTTGAGACCCTTTTCTCTATCCTAAATGATATGGAAATATTGAAAAGATTACATAATTTTAGAATCTAATGTTGTCAAACACGTTTTATTAATTTCAAAATACTCTTCGCCTTGTCGGAGTAGACTTTTATTGTTGAATGTAAAACTTACCCTTAGCCACACGTGTGTAAGTACATCCTGTATCGTTATTCGCTCTTTAGGATCTACTTTCAACATTTGTCGGATTAAGTCTTTGGCGTTATCACTAATAAGTTCCCATGGCGGCGAATCCAACTA
The DNA here is from genome assembly GCA_029619315.2 of Dynastes maya. NCBI lineage: Eukaryota > Metazoa > Arthropoda > Insecta > Coleoptera > Scarabaeidae > Dynastes > Dynastes maya. Next base: position 39,734,688 of record JAROYE020000004.1, read on the forward strand.
CACATATAAAGGGAAGATAAGAAAAGTTTAGACCAACAAATAATGTTCAAGGAAAAGTATTTTAACTTGAGTTTGATTTAAAACAGAGAGAAAATATGTATATCGAGCCCTCAAACTAGAGCTTCCTTTCTGATAATGTCATAACTAGAAAGGCCCACAATATTTTAGGTGACTGGTATTCCTTTTTATACATACGAGGATATAACCGCAATATGTGCAGATAGATAAACAAATGTTTACATTTATATTTAGGGAGAAGAATTTGTATGACAGAATCAGGGAAAGATAAGATGTAGTAACCCAAGTGAAGGACATATACCGATTGGGAAAATGCGAAATTGGCCATATAGCTATCCCCTCCGCGCTCTTAAGCGGAGGAGTTACCGACAGTAGATGGCTCAAGGTTACCAATGTGGTTAGTTGCGAGGTAATAATAATAATAATAGCAATGTATTTCTTCAAACAAATGTTAAAGGAAACAGTCGAATGTGTACACAAAGAGAGACAATACTCAACTAACAAGCAGATCACAAACTGTTGGCTAGGAAATGAACACAAAAGTAACATTGCAACGCAAGAAATGCAAAAAGAAATCGTAATAAAAGCAGAGAATGGAAAGCTGCATGGTTCTAACAATTTAAGTATTCTCGTATTGCATACGGCTCTATATCGCAAAGATGCCTTATTAACTGCTTCTTAAATAAACCAGTATTTGTTATAGTTTTTATACTATTCGGTAACTTATTAAAGAAAGTCATACCAGCATACTGTACAGACTTCTCACTAGCAGTCAGTCTGTGTTGAGGTAGCCTGTAATTATTTTTATTCCTTGTTAAATATTCATGCTCAAAAAAGCATTCACTAACACTACATTTATGTTTGCAAACAAATATTATGCATGCGCAGTATGTGCGGACGATCTTAGAGAGAATTTCTGGAGTATTTATTTTTCTTTTCTTTTATTTCATCAGAATCTGTTTTTATTTTCGTCGTTAGCATTTCTTATTAATTTCGTCTAAGCTTCGTAGCAACAACAAAATAAATATGCGAAACTCTCATTTCCAAGCGACTATGATTTCAAATTATTACGTGCGCTCTTCACACAGTAGGTCTACATCCCGACATTGTTCGAAGTGTACTAGCACGTCCCGCATCGAATTGCTCGGATTTCACTCAGTACCCTTCATGTTCTCTCGCATGTACGGCGAGAGAGCGAAGAGGGGATACCGATATAGCTAATTTCTCATTTTCCCAATCGATATACACACATCTATACAAATTGCATTGCTAACTGTGATTCCTCAGTTAGGCGAGTGTATCTAGTTAGCATTTTAGTCAATAAAGAAAAGATAATACGCCGTCAGTGGCGCGCCGTTTCTTTTAATATTTTATAAGATAACTATTAAAAGGTTAATCCATTAGATATTACGTTTCTAACAAGAGGTCATTATTTACACTTATAATTTCCGTCTGTAGATCTGGTTCTCTTCGATGAATACATCTTCAAACATTGAAAATGGTCTCATAACTTGTGGTGGGTGCAAAATTCAAATATTGCAAATAATTGTAATATTTAAAAAATGTCCGATGTAATTAAATACTTGAAAAAAAATCGATTCCTTACCGGGAGGATTGAATTTACAGATTTTCCTAATTCACCGCCGGATACTGTCTCTAGTTTATTCAAAATACTGTAGAGAGCGTTTATAAATTCTTCTAATTTCAACTTTCAGTTTTAAGAATATTTAATTCTTTGTTTTAAGTCATTAAAATTACTTTCTAAACCGGCTGTCCAGGATAACATGAAGTACATGGGGATATATTGGAAACCGTTAGAGATATAAGGTCGGTTAAGCGGGAAAAGGTTGCGCACTTATAGTACAACCCAGGATTATATTTTTAAAAATCTATTCCGTTGCTGAGATGCAGGCTGAAAACCAAAAGTGTACGTTTTCTAAGAAATATTTTATAAGAAAAATACAGTCATCATATTTTCAGCATAGGGATAGTTAGTAATGAGAACTTCAAAAATTACCTTAGAAAAATTCTAGGCTCACTGGGTTCTTTGCGCTTGTACCCAACCTTTATTTTTCTTAAGGGCGCCATATTGGATTTTTACATTCTTGAAATGGCAATAAAAATGCTTTTCAACCATGTCTAACATCCCTATGTTCAATGAGGAAAAACTATGAAAAATAGCAAAATTACGATTTGATCTATTCTCGCAACTCGCAATGGCGTTTTTTAAAAGCTTTATCCTAGGTTTTCGTGACATTCCTGCGTAATGTTGTTTCACTTGAACTAGAATTAAAGAACTTTTTAATATTGGATTTTTTACATTTGCTAAAGGTACGTTGGCAGCGACAAATGCTAAAATTATAAGAATCTCCCGGATTTAATTTAGATTGGTGTTTTCATGAGCCGTGACACATGCAATTTACTGCTGCAGTGCACTATTTGTTCACACACATTGCAATAAACATTATCTCCTAGCAGTAAAAAGAAGTTTGAATAGTCCTAAATCCAGTTCCTTGTTTTATTCTGACGGGAAGTAGTCGCTTGAGCCATTGTAGATGTAAAATCATAAATAGTTGTCACAAGGAGACTTTAGGAACGCTACAAAATTTAATAAACTAAGGTGAATTCAATAAACGATGTTTGAATAAGTTTATATCACATGTGAACGAATAAAATAACTTTATACAATAAAAAATAAATACGAATAATTAATATTTATTTTATATAGAACTAAAGTAAAATGAATAAAATTCCAAACAGTAAATAAAATAACTTGAGAGCGGCCGTAGGCATAATACAGTGGTGACGCCAATGATATCGATTACTCATAGCCGTTCGATGCATCCTCACCTAAAATTGGGCCTTTCTAGTCATAACAATTTCTGATAATGATACTACACAGCGTTGCCAGGGGCACCAACATAAAAGTACTTTAGCAAGACAAACGACATCATCTGACCTCTACAAATAACCAATTAACCGCCAATATTTTAGGATTTTGCCAAAATAAAAAATTATACGAGGCATGCTCAGAAACTAACCTCTATTTTGGCTAGAAATAAAAAACCCGCATAGACACAAATATTTTATTGCGTACATCTTAAAACTGCAGGTTTCCACTACTTTTCAACGTAGTCCCCATGTAAATTCAAGCACTTGTCATAGCGTTTCACTAATTTTGAAATCCCTTTTGTATAAACCTCAACCGTTGGGAATGTAGCCAATCTGCCACCACACGTGGAAGATCTTCATCGTCATCAAAGTGCTAGGCCCCGAGCCACGTCTTTATGTGAGAGAACAGGTGCAAATCAGATGGAGCCACGTCGGAGTAGTCATCTTCCGTACAGCCCCGACTTGGCTACATCTGATTTCTATCCGTTCTCTCACCGGAAGACGTAGCTTTCGGTTCAGCACTTTGATGATCAAAATCCTGTGGCAGATTGGCTATATTCCCAGGTAGCCGAGTTTTATGCAGAAAGGATTTCAAAATTGCTGGAACGCTATGACAAGTGCTTGAATTTGCCTAGCGACTATAAAAAGTAATGGAAAGCTGTAGTTTTAACATGTAGGTAATAAACTATTTGTGTCTATCTCGATTTTTTGTTTGTTACCAAACGGCAGTTAGCTTCCGAACCTGCCTCATATTGATTATATTCCTTTAAACAATTTGACAATTCCCCGAGTGTGAAAATTTTTGTCTTTATATAACCTGTTGTCCCTCCGGGTACCTATGTGGTAAATGGCTTAATGGCGCAAGTTAATGCCAAAAATAATAGTAATATAGTATTTTGACAATTCTAACAAGGTAGAGCTCGAAACAAGTTTCAGACGTATCAATTTGCATTATTGAGTTTGCAATTGTAACAAATAAACTTTTATGTTTTCAAAAAGATAATGGAAGAATGAATCCAACGATGCCACATACATGTATGTTCTGAAAATTACAAAAATACCACGATATGCGGCAATAACCGCTTTGGTAGCCCCTTATACCTGGCTGACAGAACTAATGGAGTAACATTCGTTAAATTTGTGATGATTTCTACTAGATCCCCAAGGAATATTAAAATTGCTTCAAATTTATGTCGCATGGTTCGTGCATCGGCCATTATAAAAGCAAAAACCAGCAAATTTAAGCGAACTTTCTCTAGTAACTAATTAATTACGATAAAATCCAATAAAACCAATAATCACAATCACTTAATAGAAAAGGAGCAAATAGAGGAAAATTACAAGAAGAAGGATCAAAACACATAGGATTTAATAACAATAATAACTAGAGTTTGTTAAAAAGGTGGTACCGGATGGCAGTAGCGTAGCGGTAGCGGCGTGGGTAGGGGTAATTTTCAACTCGTAGTCGATCTCGACAGTACCGCAAGAGAGTTCAAAGCGACAGTACGTTGCACGCTGCACGCCAAATAAGTACGCGGAGATGGGACGTCCAAAGGGTGTAACGTTCCCTTCGAATGTGAATAAATATCTCCGGAATTTCTCTGGATTACAATATAGAAGTCCGCATATTTATTGCACAATATGCAATAGCGGATTGCTAAGTCGCGATAGGTTTGAATGTAGAAAACATCATAAAAATAAACGTCATGTATTGAATTTAAGAAACAGTATTCCATACTGGCAATTTTTATATGATTTTATTTTTATGTTAAGTGTGTACAACATCCCACAACATCTAATATCTAATGAACACTTTCGTCTTTTTTGGGCTAAGTAGGTACATTCCCTCATGGAAGCTGCCAACATCAATGCAATTACGATACAATTTGCCACGTGTGCAAGGTACAGTAAAGGAATGTATAAAAAACGAGTTGAGAAATAAGAAAATCTGCCTGTGTGGATGAAACAACTGATGCTCAGAAACACAGCGTCATTCATGTTGTAGCGCGTCCTTTAAAACGTGATGGTCCACCAGCTTCATTGTTGTTATCCAGTAAAAGGATTCAGAAAACTAATGCAGAAACCGTTGTCAAGATTCGTTGAGAGAATTTTGTATCACAGGAACCCAAGTCACAATGTTCGTTACTGACGGAGCCGCAACAATGCTGAGAGTTGGTAAGATGTTGAAAATATGCTTTCCGACTCTTCTTCACATAACATGCCTCATACACGCATGTCACCTCGTAGCAGAAACTATTCGAAAGAAGTATCCGATGGTGGATAAGTTAATAGCATCTACCGAAAAAGTGTTCATCAAATCTCCCAAACACATCCGTGTATTCAAACAACTATGTCCAAAATTACCACCACCACCTTAGCCTGTAATAACGCGATGGGTAACATGGCTCCAGGCAGTATCTTACAATCAGAAATATTTTTCACAAGTGAAAAATGTCATCTTGAGACTTGATTCAAATGATTCTGTAGCAGTTCGAGATAGTCAATAACTTTTTTCCAATTCGGACGTTCAACAACAAATAGATGAAATTTCCATGAACTATTCTGAAGTTGCACAAGCTATTGAGCAATTAGAAAACAGTCTCTTATCTGCACGAGACGCATTAAATTGCATAAACAATTTACAAGCCGCTCTAGAAAACTTGACGAACACTATAGGAGTCGATGTTGCTCAAAAATTTGGTGCAATTTTAACAAAAAATCCCGATTTACAAAAGGTTCGGTCTATAACTGAAAATGAAGAGTGCCCAGATGAGGAAAAGGAATATCTGACATTTGCAAATCTTACTTCACTGGATGTCGAACGATCATTTTCGAAGTATACGACAACGTATTCACAACACCGTCGACGGCTGAATGAATCGACAATGGAAGCGTTGCTGATCTTGCAATTCTACGCAGCTTTCCAGGGCAGTTGCCAATTGCCACAGTAGACATCAAGACGACAGGAAAAGGTAACAATATTATTTTTCACTAATATTGTATATTACGTATCTACTTTTATGCGGTGCGCCACTGCCGGTACCACCTTTTTAACAAACTCTAATAATAACAGTAAATAATAATAATTTACACTTCCAGAATTGAGATTTAAATAACGGCCTTGGCTACTGTTGTGATTACGTTGCCTCGCAATGAGCCCTTTACATAAACTTGGCGTCACAGGAGACAATTTAATGCTTTTTTCTACCTAACTTGGCATAAAAACAAAAAAACCGTTATTGATGGATACGCATAATACGATATTTTTCAATTGGCCGTATAAAATATAAGGTATCACTGCATTCATTTTTTCCATTATCTTTCAAAAAACAGAAATATACAGAGTGTTTTGTTTCAGATAAGATACTGCATCACTTGCACTGCCAATGTAGAGAAAAAGTCAAAAGTTTGTTATAATAACGCTCCCTTTTGTCGTTCAAAAGTTATCAGCGGTTTAGGAGGACCACTTCAAGACCTAACTAGATATAATTATATACGCTTAAACTGAAATTAATTTATATTTTCAATATTGATATTGGGCTGCAAATGTAGAATGCAATAACAATATCATCAGCTGCAGCTAAAGAAATAAAATCAACAACGAAAATTTGGTGCTTAGAAATTACGTATTTAAAAATTAAATACCAATGTCATGGTTATCTAATACTCATTTTTAACTTGAACTGCTCACAAATGCATTTAAAAGTTAACTTAATTATAGCGATTATGTTGCTTTAAAAGCTTTTCCGCGAACTTTTTTGGTCGGCAATAAATGAACAAAACAAAAAGATAAATATTTTTCCCAAACGTTTCCCGTATACTTAATGATCTGAGAGTAATTGCAGCACCTTACAAATTTACAAAAACTAACCGCTCTTCTTCATGAACTTCGTACGTTTCAGTTTGTGCTTGTTATATAGAAGTATTAAAAGTTTCTTATTCATCTGACACTCTGATATAAACTTTACGAGGTTCCTCTGGAGTAAAATAAAAAATTCATGAACGAAAAAAAAACCAATTTTATCTCGCCCTTTTAAAAGATCTTCTCTTTTCTAACCACTCTCAATAAAAATAAACCATTAACGGTGCGCAGAATGGTGTAATGAGAAAACTTACGTGAAGTTTACCCCTGCATATCGCCTCCATTAACCTTCGCCCAGTGCCGTGGAAGGGTAGAGTGCCCGACAATAGGACATGAAGGAGTACTCCAGCCGCCCATATATCCACCGCTTTTCCGTATTGTCTCCTCTCCACCACTTCTGGTGCCATAAACAACGGGCAGCCGACTCGACCTGTGGGGAATATGCGGACATTTCGAATTAGAAAATGGGGATCCAAACAGTTTTCAATGGGGGAGCGGTAGAAATTCACTTGTGATTAATCCGAGGATAAATATGTGATATGACATAGGTGTGACGTAATGTGAAGAAAAAAGTCTTTAGCATGCATCATATAAAATGCCAGAACAAAAACAAACTTGAACTGTAAACTAAACAAAATACAAGATGTGAACAATCGCAAATGTATCTAGTGGTTGCTTAACACACAAATTGTTTTCATTTCAGTTTCTGTGGCTAGAAGTCATGTTGCATTGAATCGTAGATATAAAAGGAACTGAACATGGTAATGAAATATGCAAATACAGTCATTTTAATGAGTTAGTTCCTAGCCGGTAGGATTTAATAAATATCTCAGTTTTATAAATTGCACATATTTCTCATCCTTATTGAACCATTTAATTGTTTATTTTGGCAAACAAGTATCGGATAATAACACCTCGCAAACACTCAATCTGGTTAAACTTACAAAAGTTTTCTTTAGTAATAACTAGAGACGGGATTTTAGGCAAAATGCCTCTTTGTTTAAATTCAAGGCAAATTAAAAATAATACAAAATCTATATGTTTCTCGACAAATCAAAGCGATCTAGCTATGTTTTATTTTGCCTAGTTGCCTATTTGGACTTTTAACAGCCTAAATCGTGGTTTTTCGCCTATTTTGTCCTAAAATCATATTTATTTGGTCTAAACGTTTTTTTTTTAATTTTAAATAAATATGGTTTTTACACAGCTGCATCTTTCTTAAATGTAAATTTTAGTTTTACAGCTAAAATGCTATAAACTAATACAACAATGGGTTTTCCCGTCTATTGTGTGAGGGGCAAAGTTTGGATTTGCCTGCCGTAAAATTTATATTACTACCCTATTGAAGATATATCCTCAATTATCGGCTTATCGCTCTCGGGTTCATTTACCTGCACCCACGTTTTTATTTTACGGGAATTCCTATCGGCTTGTATACGCCCTGTAATTTAAACCATATAAGCAAATTTCTTCTCCCTGTTAACGTGATTAATGAATACACGATGCCCATTCATAGTTTATACAATGGACATCTTGATATTGCAGTTTAGATTTTATATTTATTCTCTTAATGTTTCTCTGGAGCGTATATGTGTGTGTTCCTATAGCGAGATGGACTATTGACGAATCAGTAACGCTGGCCACGAGCGGTACCGCGCATCGGCGTAGAATCAGTTCGGACCGAGGAACGGTAGTATTACATCGTCTGCGGAACAGTACGGACATTTTCGCTGCCGGTCATTTGCGCAATTATTTATCTGTCCTAGAAAAATTATGATTTCGTCAGCAAAACGACCGCGGTCAGACAAACTTCGAAAATTTATTGCAGAAATTCCAGACTTAATATATGAAGGTGCTAAAATTAAATGTGTAATCTGTAAAATCCCGTTAATGTGTTGGTCCAGACAACATTGTCTACGACACGTAAATAGTGAAAAGCATGTCTCAAAAAGAAATTGCGCACGAGACAATGAAAAAATTATATTTAATATATGCGTTACGTTTATCGCATGTAATATAAGGACAAGGAACCATTTATCTGCTTTTGGAATAACTATTCGGAGTGCAAATTACCAAGTCGAACATCGTTACGAAGAATTGTGCCATCTGCGCGCGAACATATTGAACAAAAAATAAAATCGGAGCTGAAAGATCCAAAATTGTGGTTATGTGTCGACGAAACAACAGATTGGAAGAAACATTCTGTTCTTAATGTAATGGCACGCAAATTGGAACCTCATCAATCGGCACCTTCAATTCTATTAGTCTCCAAACGAATACAACAGTGTACTGCCGAAGTAATTACAAAGTTAGTGTTAAATACATTGGACAAGTTTGAACTTTCAACAAACCAACTCTTAATGTTAGTGAGTGATGGTGCTGCAAACATGCTTTCTGTAGTCTGGTCTCTTAAAAAGCATTCTGCTAATTTGTTACACATTACGTGTAAAATTCATGCTCTCAATCTTGTGGCGGATAGTATCAGAAAATGTTATCCTGAGGTAGACGCTTTAATAGCGCATACCAAAGCAGTATTTGTCAAATCACCAAAACGTATTCGCGAATTTCACAGACTGTGCCCTCGTATACCAGAGCCACCAGAACCTATTCTAACTCGTTGGGGAACATGGTTGCAGGCCGCGTTTTATTATCATAAATATTTTGACACTATTAAGAACGTGGTTTTACAATTCGATACAAAGGAAGCTGCCGCTATCCAGAAAAACCAGTCGAAATTTCAAGATAGTCAGGTTAAAATGGATTTAAAAATCATTCGCGACAATTACTTCGGGCTAGCAGATGCAATAGAAAAATTACAAAATCCTGCGGTGCCGTTAGAAGAATCTCTACAAATAGTGCAACATGTTCACGCACAGCTATGCGCGATTGAAGACGCAAAAAATGTTTCTGTTCTAGAAAAACTTGAAAGTGTTTTTGAGAAAAATTCTGATTTTGGCACATTAAGACACATTTGTGAAGGTGCGTCAACAGAATCGTTAAGTTATTTGAAAGATTATTTTACTTACGCAAATATTACGTCACTAGATGTAGAACGTTCGTTCTCTGCATATAAACGCATTTTTTCCTCATGCCGTACTAGTTTTGCCGAAACAACAGTTGAAACATATCTAATGTTGCAGATATTTAACAGACATTATTCACTTTGTGATTTCACGGAGGACTCTTAAAATGGTAAGTGTTTGAGCACGTATTATTTAATTTTTATTTAAAAGATGAGCGAAATTATTTGCGGCAGCAAACATCTCTATTAGCAGAATAACTCTAGTGGAACGCGAGGCATGGTCGACTCTACGCTACTGCGCGGTACCGCTCGTGGCCAGCTTTAGTAATAACAAATAGCACTAAATGATCCTCCAAGGCCGTACACCCTGTTCACCTAGTGCGTGGGCGGAAGATAACTCCTTTCCTGAGCAATTTAGACAAAAACTCAAATAAGAAAATATTCGGGGACAAATTCTGAATAAAATACGAGGACAATTCGTAAAGTAAGTTCCGTTCCCGCCTACTGAGCAGAAGAGTGGGGATATCGGCGCGATCGCAGCGCTGCGGTGTATTCTGGTTCAATGCAGGGTTGCCAGATCTCACGATTAATCGTGAGATCTCACGATTTGAGTTCAAAACTCACGAACTCACGATAATGCCACCAAATCTTACGATTTTTTATTTTGTCGCATAAATAAAAATAATAAAATAAGAAGTTATTGTTTTAGTTCAATAAATTTGCAAAAACAAATCACTGTAATTTTAGTTGCATATTAAAAAAAATGTTTTACCGCCACCTTATGGTCAATGATCTAAACATACCGCTGGCGGTTATTACTTAGAAAACTGCACTGCCGCACTAAAATCGGTATTTTCAAAATGCTGAAAGAGCAATGGGGATTTTTTAAAAATTACTTGAACGTAAATTAGTAATTTCCCCAGAATGAAATGCAAACCGAGGGTATAAAAGCGCCACGATTTAATTTTGCGTCATTCGTCGTCTGCTGCATTCAATTGACGATTCGAAAATTGTAAAAAGTAATTAAATAATATATATAATATATATATAAAAATGTCTAGTAACTGTGAAAGTGACGATCCAAATATGCCATCTACATCCCAAAAGATAAAAAATCCGAAATTCTCATATCAACAAAAATACAAATAAGAGTGGGAAAAAGAAATAAAATGGATAACTGAAATTTAAAAAGGACCTTCTTACTCATGGTAAGTTAGTGGTTGAAATTTTCATCTTAAATAAATTTTTCATCGATTATACATATTCCTGGTATTATGTGATGGAGTGTAAATTAATTATGTATTTTGTTTTATGTGTAAATCGTGTAACTGTTATGTAAAAATTACACATGGAAAAGGAGATTTAATAAAACACGGGGAAAGCTCGAAACATAATACTAGTATGAAGTCACTTTTTAGGCCAAAATCAATTGCGATCATGTTTAGCAAGTCATCATCAGAACGAGATTTGGAGCCAAAAGCCAAAGAAGGTGAAAAAAGAATAGCAGTATTTATTGCGGAACACAATTTTCCTGCTTTGTTGCAATCTGTTTGTAGCGATTCGGTAATTGCGAAAAAAATTAAAAGTAGCCGCACAAAAACGAAATCAATTATCACTCGAGTGACTGGCGAAAAACAAATGGAAAACCTTGTGAATTCAATGAAAAAATATAAATTTGGTATTATTACTGATGAATCCACAGACAGAACTTGCACAAAGCATTTGTGTCTCGTGGTTCGAATGAATCCAGACAATCTTGACATAAAGGATTATTTCTTGACAGTAATTGTTGTTCAGGAGACCACCGGCCAAAGTTTCCGACACGTAACTAATTCTTTTGAAAAAATTGACATTCCTTATAAGCAAAATTGTATAGGCCTTGCATCTGATGGCGCAAATAACATGATGGGAGTCCATAACTCTGTTATGACGAGATTGAAAAAAGCTGTTCCGAACATATTTATGGTCAAATGCGAGAAAATATCACATGTGGAACAGTTTATTCGAGATGTAAGTTTCGTTGACTATAATCGGATATTCTAAATCTGTGGCACTGGAACACTGAAACAGTTCACTAAAACCCTTACCACAACACTTAGTTCGTACTATACAGCACGAATTTAAGTGTTGTGGTAAGGGTTTTAGTGAACTGTTTGGTTGACTATCATTTAACAGTATTATCTACAAAATGTTTGGTTTTCGATGTGTAATTACTTTTCCCATAGCACCAAGAGAGCAGGAGATTTGAAGCAGTTCCAAAAATTTGCAACTGTACCACAAGTAAAAATTTTGCGTTTGGCTGCAACTCGGTGGTTGTCCCTAGAGAGTGTCGTAAAAAGAATACTTCAACAATACAACGCACTTACTTTATTTTTTACCGATCAAGTGGCTGCTGAAAACAATGTGCAGGCGAGTAATATATTAAGTCACTTCAGAGATCCTGAAATTAAATTATATCTAGAATTTTTATCTTATATTCTCCCATTATTTAACAAATTAAATCTAACCATGCAGAGCGAAAAGCCTCAAATTTATGGGATATATGATGAAGTTGTGGCGACTGTTAAAACAATTCTTGATTGTTATATTAGGAGCGACATACTACATGAAACTAATGTTCCCGACATAGATTTTAAAAATCCGCGAAATTTTTTAAAAATTGAGGACATGTAGCAATTAGTGCAAACTCTTTAAGTACAAATATGTTGCATAATGTTAAAGTAAAATGCTTGGACTTTTATATAGAAAGCATAGGCCAAATATTAATGAGACTTCCTTTAAAAAATTCAAAGTTGCACTTTATCGAGCCTAAAACAGTAATAAGCAGAAAAATTCAAACAATTTCAAATGTAACAACTTACGTATTTTCCAAATTTAGTAGGTGAACTACAAACAGTCGATAATGAGTGGAGAATGCTTCGAAATTTAGACTTTGATGAATTACATTTAAGTGAAGGCGCTATTGAATTTTGGCGGGAGATTGGAACAATGAAATTGGGCAGTGGAGAATTCAAATTTCCAAATTTAACTGCATTTATATTTAACCTGCTATGCCTACCACATTCCAATGCTTCGGTAGAAAGAATATTCTCTCAAATTAATCTTAACAAAACCAATTTAAGAAACAGATATAAAACTGAAACCTTGGAAGGAATAATGTTAACAAAAAACTTAGTTTCCACTGATGGTAAGTGCTACAATTTTAAAATTAGTTCCGAACTTACAAACAAAATGAAGAGTAATGTATTATATGCAAGCAATAGTTCTTCGGCTGCTATTAGTCGTGATACGTCTGTCACCACTGTTTCAGCTGCCTTTGATTCCGAAATTTCAGAATCGGATAATAATATTTAATTACTGATTAATGAATAATTCATTATTGTTTTTGTTGATTAAAATAAAAATAAAGTGTTTTTTCATTGTAGAGACCATTTTATTATGTGTTTTCGTCGTCGCGCCCAATACCCCTAGTTTAATTCAACATCTCACGATTTTTGACGACAATTCTCACGAACACCAACTTCATGCATCTAGCAACACTGGTTCAATGTGAGTCTGACAGTGCTAGTGAGAGAATCGTACGGACATTCTGTTGTGCTATTCTGGTCGTTTAAAATGGCCACTGCAATTGAAAATCCCGGTGACTATGTGCAAAGAACAAGAAGGCTGCTTAGATTCATCGTGAACTTTATTCCGTTTATGGTGAAAATATCATGAGTGACAGTGTGGTTAGAAGATGGTGCCGTATGTTTCGAGAAGGACAAACTAATGTCCCTGATGAAGAATGGAATGGAAGAAAAGCTTTTGTGACGGACGAACTTTTGGGTACTGTCGAAGAGAAAATACGTGAAAATCGGCGATTTACAATCATAGAACTGATCACAACGATCTAAGAGCGATGAAAAGCTGCAGGATAGTGTTACAGCATGGCTTAGTTCACAGACGGCAGAGTTCTATGAAGAGGGCATTAAAAAACCGGTTCATCGCTATGACAAATGTCTCAATCTTAATGGCAACTATGTAGAAAAATAGCTGAAAATACTAACTTTAAGTTTACGAATCGCCCACGTAGTTATGCCAACTATACAGGATGTTCAGTTTCCGCTACATACGATACAAGTTTCGTTTTTTAACTGAAACATCCTGTATATTTATGCGCTACTGGGTACCTCTCTTTCATGTCAATTTTCTTCCACATTACCTACACCAACCTAGCTTAGTTTTTGAGCCAATTTGAGATGTTGGCGAAATACCGTTGCTTCTTCAACGCTCGATATCTTCAACGTCTTATGTGCTAAAATGTTGATTCAAATTTTATTCAATCCAGTATTTCTTGGAATTTTCAGCAGCATATTGAAGAAACAATTATGTCAACTCGATTCAATAAAATGGCCATCGAAAGCGTTGCCAGGTTTGATTCATATTATTTTAATTTCTCTAAATGGAACGCCCTACGTATTTTTCCAGAATCAGACATGCTCTTCTACAATTTTTCTTATAGGCATTTCCCTCTTATATGATCTTATAGGCATTTTAGGTAAAGTGCGTCCTTCTTTAGTAGATTAAACATGAAGTTATGAAGATAAGTTTCCGTTTGAAAACATAGAGTGCTGTGACAAATACTGCAGACCTTTGTTTGGCCAATGATGTTCATTAAAAATGATGAATGATTCGTAAACGTTATCTTTTCTAGTACAATTCCATCTACTCACGTCAATGGAAGATATTTCAGAGAAGATTTTAATATCATCTGCATAAGCAAGGACGGAAAGGTCGATTTTCAAAAGCAAGTCGTTAATGTAAAGCACAAACAGTAACGGTCCCAGATTTGATCCCTGGGGGACACTAGAGGCAAGAACAAACGAACAAAGTCACGAGAGCAATATTCGTTATAAGTAACGTAGCACTTTCTCCGTTTCAAGTACGATTCGAGGAGACTTATCGCCGAAGGAACAAAACCGAAAGAACTCAACTTCGATAACAACATTTCATGACTGATCATGTCAAAAGCCTTGGACAGGTCTGTATAAATCACATCTACAAGACTTCACTGATAAATTGGGACATGCTCGCCAAATTCATAACTGTAGATCTCCCGGGGATGAAGCCATGTTGATTTGAGACAATAAAAGAGCGAGTGCTACTATAAATGCTAACATATAATACCTTCTCATAAAGTTTAGCAAAATTGGATATTATGGAAAAGAGCCTGTAATTAGATAGAAATTCGCGATTACCCTTTCTGTGCACTGGCACAATTTTGGCCATTTTCCAACGTCCAGGAAAAGTATAAGATGAAATTGAAAGATTGATAATGATTTATAGAGGAAATGCAAAAACAAATCCAGAGTCACGTATCAAAAAACTGGGCCTGCGATACATTTGTTAGGAAAGTAGCCACTAGTGCAATAAGTTCATCTTCGCTAACCAGTGGAAAGGAGTAAGGTAGGCGATTGTAATCAGAATAAGACCAAGAGACGCTGTCCTCTGAGTTATACACTGAAGAAAACACATTAGCGAAGGCATTAACAATATCATTAGGATCGGTAAAATCATTTCCGTGGTCGTCACATAGTCTGCCCGGTATCCTTGTGAAACGCCTTTTAGCATGAAGAAACTGCCATAGATGAGGTGAGGTTTCTATGGAATCTTCAATATTACCAAGATAATGAACATAAGTATTTTTAATTTGCGCTTTGATTAACTTTCTAATGTGCTTAAATTCATTATAATACATTCTATTTTTTGTTTAATCCATTTGCTGTGGTAAAAATTTTTGTATTTTAGATTACGAATGATATCTGATGTAAACCAGGGTGAATAAGAAGTATTTGTACGAGATTTAGAGGGAACGTAAAGATCCAGGATAGCATACAATGAATTATAAAAAAACATCCAGGGCTTTATTAACCTCAAGAAGAAAGGACCAATCGCAATTAGAAAAATAATTGTATAATGACAAGTAGTTAGCTTTGTAGAAGTTGTATCGGAAACTGTTCGCAGCAGGGAATCGTTGCGATGAAGAGGAACGTAGAAATCAAAATTCAACGTCCAAACTAGGGTGATAAGGATTTTCAGATAGAATCGGATTTTCCGAATGTTATACATCAAGATCATGGTTAAAATTAGATATGACTAAATCTAGTAATTTGCCACCACAGTTTTTTATATTACTGTATTGCTTAATATTAAGTAAATCTAAAAAGTTTTGAAAGACTAAAGTTTTATTACATTTCTGATGAGTAGAGTAATAAAAAAAGGGACGTTTAAATCTCCAATAAGGACAAAAATTTAATTAATCAAGATAACTTCAAGAGCGGATGTAAATATTTCCAAATCCTCTGACGAGATGTCAGGAGGTACATAAACTAGGACAAGAAGAAAAGAAGTACTTTCAGAAAAACATCTGCAAAGTAATAAATCAATGAAGGGCACCGAAGTAGCAATGTGTTTGGTATCTGGAAAATATATAGGGTGCTCCATTAAAAAAAAAAATAAAATAGGGTGGATTAAATACGGTTTGGTGTCAATCTTGTAGGCACTACTTGGAATAAAAAATGTTTTGATGTATTGCGGAAAACTAAAATATTCAATCCAATAAAATTTGAATTACCATTCCAACGTGAAAGGCGTTTAAAGATATCGACCGTTGAAGAAACGGTGGAATTTCGCAAAAACCTCAAATTATCTCAATTATCCCAAAAACCAAGATAGATGGGTAGAGAGAATATTAAAAAAGGTTGACATAAGTTGAAGAGAGACGTCCAAAAACGTAACAGTATACAAGGTGTTCCATTTAAAAAACTAAGCTTGTATCGTGCGCTGCGGAAACTAATCATGCTGTGTACTTGAGTATAATTTGATGTTATGCAAAAATTGTCTTCAAATCATCTATGTATTAAAAGGGATCCGTTCCTACAGATATTCAGTGATGTAGTGGTAGCGCGCCCATCTTGAAATTTTTTATTTTCGTTAATTAAATTTAATTATATCGGCAAAATCAAGGAAACATTTTTCTGAATTCGCCGATGAATTAATTAGGTTATACTTGGTACATAAAGCTATGTCTGTCGGGATGTTGTAATACATCTGCAGGCATCGAACATCTAGATGTTAAAAATGATTCGCTCCTACAAAAATTCTGTGGCGTAGTAGCGCACCCGTCCAGCAAACGAGAGTCGTAGGTTCGAGTCCTACCGGTATCTTGACATTTTTATTTTCACTAATTACATTTAATTATATCGGTAAAATCAAGGAAATCGTTGTTTCAGTATTCGCCGATAGAAGGCAATATATTCGTTGCCTCCAAATTCTTTTTTATTTGAAAACTTTTTTTCTAGATTGTTCGGAGAAGACCGATTGCGCGGACCTTCCGTCCGCGCACTGGATGGATACGCTGTATACCGATATCCTTACAAAAACTTTTATGTTACATGAAATCAAATATTTATTAAACAATTTAAAAATGAATCCTTTCGGATCCATTCAAACTATTGAAAGTTAATCAGAAAGACACAATAATCACTTAAACAACTTAACACGTCTTATTTTCAAACTTTGCTGTAATTTAATGAAACCTATAGTTCGCAAAATGGATTAGTAGTAATTAAATTAATAGTAAATTAAGAAAGAATTGTATATAAGTGTAATACTAAAAGGGACAATTAAAAATTGAAATAAGGACACAGCGTGTAAGAAACCTGCAGATGAAGTACCGTAAATTTAATATTAAACAAGTTTATTAACAAGTGTTAATGGCTTTTGTAATTAGCTTCGTAGAAAATGAATTAGACAAACCTTTTAACATATCTGAACTTTTAATAGTGCTGATGATTTTTGAAATGATCTTGTGAGCTATTACTTTTTTTAATAAGCACTGTGCACATTTGACTTGTGACTATTCTGAAATAAATTGATACTCACAAAAATACTGACAATCAAGTGCTTTACCATTGAGTATTTACCATCACACGAGTCGAATGGACAGATGCTTTTGCTTTTATCTGTAAGCATTACTTACTTTTCTTTCTTTTCACTTAGGAATAGCTCTGAAGCATATCAAACTTTACGCTTTACTAGGTAAAAGCACGAACAGCAACAACAAAAAATTCTGTCTAGAGTCAAGAGCTTTCCGCCACTCTTATTAACCATCTCTACTTTGGAAAGGAGAGCGTAAAAATACGCAAAAAACCTATAAAATAGAACAAGGTACACGCCCCACATGTTATTCTCGTAAAATATAGAAGGAAAACTGAGCACGGTTTATTGAACACGTCTTTCGAGCGAGGCGATGCAGTAGTTCTTAAATTCGAGGAAGTTTGTATGTGAAATTCGAGGAAGTTTGTGTGTGAAATTCGATGAAGTTTGTGTGTGAAATTTGATGCCTATCCAACCACCGTAACATTTTCCATAAATCCACCACCTTACGATAAGCTTGAAATCCGCTTTCGCTTTCCTTGAAAAGGATTTGCAGTGGGTAGTACAGAGAAGCAATTGCAAATGAAAACATCTGATTTAAATTAAAAGTTACCTACTTAGTTAGGAAGTGTTTAGTTTAAGAATGGAAGTTCCACCAAAAGGATATTTAATTTTTAGCTAAAAAAAAAAGAAACATATGCAACCAGATATACATCGTCAAATGGCAGAAGAATACAATATATAAAAATGTAAAGTAAAGAATTTATGAAGAGAGATTCATATATTTCAATAAAGATTCAGTTTGAGAGTCTAATTGGTCATTAAGTACGGTATAATTATTATTTGATTTAAATGTTTCTATTTCTAAAATTTCGAGTAGATCAAGTCTATGACCTTTGCAACATTTGTGAATTAAAGTTGGCTGTTCATAATTGATACTGTGTCTAGTTTCAGATTGATGTATAAAAATATTGGAATTAGATTGATGTTTGTGTACAGAGATTCTTTTTAAGATGTAAACGGAATTACAATTATGACATGAGGCGGAGTATACACCACAATTATTTAAGGGGTCCATTTTATGTTTGTAGTTACCTAATAAAGATAAAAGTTTAGTTTCGGATTTGAAAGTGATATCTATATTGTGTTTATTTTTAGCTTTTAGGTTGATTGAATTGTAAGGAAGTGATTTGTAATATGAATTCTTCGTTTCAGTGGTGTAAAGTGGATCCAGTTTAATAACGTTTCTTATAATTAAATTGTGCATAATCTAAGCAGGGAAGTGAAAATGTTTGGCAAGGTCAAGAATAAAATTAAATTCTTCAATTCTGTCATTATTATTTAGAGGATGTAAAAGACATCTGTTTATGTAGTAACGAAAAGCAGCAAATTTGTGTGTGTGGTAATGAAAAGAATCAAAGGGAATGATGGTATTAACCAAGATGGGTTTTCTATAAATGCTAAATGAAAAAATGTCTGATCTAGTTACTGTAACATCAAGAAAATTTAATTTATTGTTCAATTCAATTTCAATAGTGAATTTAAAATTATTACGTAAATTGTTTAGGTAAATGTGAGTTCTTGAGTTGGTTATCATCACCACACCACAGACAGAATATATCATCAACATATCTCACCAATTTTGTTATGTGAGGGAAAACAGGGTTACAATTGTTAATGATAAAATTATTTTCCATATGTTTTAAGAAGAAAGGCCTGATAAGGGCATGCCCATTGAGAGGTCGTCTGTGATTTGATAATATGAATTATTGAAAAAACAGAAATTTTGTTTGGTTATATGGTTCAAAATGGAATTAAAATGTTGTACTTTCATGAGATTATTAAATGGTTTGAAAAAAGAGAAGAGATAATATTTAGAGTGTCATCTATAGGAATATTAGGATATAAATTGACTATGTCAAATGAAATCATTGTTTGGAATTCATCTTCATCTTCATCTTTGGAATTTATACCAAATTACTCTGCCAACTAAAATTTATTTTTAAAACAAATACTAATCTCTCTGTTTAATACATAACTTTTCATTTAGTGAAATTTCAAAAAAATATCATTAAAAGCTATAACACGATAACCATTTTGGTATAAAAACTGTTACCAAAATTGATAACATTTCTTTTTCAAATTTAAAGTTATTTTATAATAAGAGGTTCTATTTATTTTTGGAATTCATAATTTTTTCTTTTAAATTAAGATCGTTTTCTTTGTTTCATATACGACAATATTACATTTAAGTATTTATTTGGAAATAATCAACTATTAAAGTCCATCAATAGGATAAAAATCAAATAAGATGTATTACGTATTTCCATAAATCTGTGCGGAGCAGATATCTCGAACATGTATGCAAGGCGACGGCTATGCTCGATTGTCTAGTGACAGTGGGGAATGGAGAGGGCGTTCCTAGCACAAATAGCAACATTATTCGCTATATGTATGGGACCAGAGCTTATGAATGAATCCTTACCCTAGTATATACAACTGAATGTTACTCATTGTTACTAAGCAATTTACGTGCTGCTTGCTATAATTGTAAATAGAATCATTTTTTTATTTCCTTTGGGTGCTAGTACTTAAAAAAAAACTCATATGATTGTTTACTTATTATCTGTCCCTTCTGCCTTCTTGCGTCCATCACTTGCTATGCCTGTCCTTCAAACCAAATTTTACTTAACACATTCAGTTTGAGATTAATTAATTGTATAAATATCACCTCATTTTAGAGGCAAAGAATGTCATATTGAGGTTTTACACATGATTGTCTATATTAATTTGATGAATGGATTATATTATAGTTGGCCTGATGATGTGTGCGGTTAGCACGAAGCCGGTCGCTTATACGTTCCTAAAAAGAATTTGTGACATCCAGACCTGTCAGTATGGATTATTTTCACCTAATTTTGTTAATTGCGTTATTAGTTTATTTTACATTTACTGCGTTATTAATGAGAAATTAACAAAATAGCTAACCCTCGTTGGCGCTATATAATACGATTTTCATTTATATGTGTCTCAGTATAGATTTTCATTCATTTATGTATTCGCAATAACATAAAATATATTGCTAAAACTTAAACTTGAATTGAAATAACTTTGTGTAAACTTCAGCTGGTAAGTAGTAGTAAGAAGTAAATCGTAATTTTACAAACACACAAAGAATGATTTTTCAATTAACAGAAGAGGACAATAGAATCTATTCGAGTTCCAAACAAAATTAAATGCAAGCTGAAGCTACGTACACAATAGTAAAAATGATATGTGTTGCTGTCGACGTTAATTGATTTTCTTTCAGGACGTCCTACTAAAAATCGAACGTAAACAAAACACAAAGGATACCTTTCTCTTTACGTAATTACAAAATTCAAATGATACAGAATGATGTTAGGTACGACTGAAACTGTGAAAAAGTGAAAAATATACAAAGTGTTTCGATGAAGAGTGTTATTAGTGGCATGTGTCATTTGATTAAATAAAAAAAATATTATATTATGAAATTATATTCAGAGAATAAAATGACAAATGGAACTTTGTTTCGTTTTGACTTTAATTTTAGCGAGTTATGAAGCTGACTAGCGAACTACATTATTTAATCATTTTCCTAGAGTAATTTACCCAATATCGAAACACCATGTACTTTTAGACAATTTTTTGTAAATGATCCGGTCAGCGGTATAAAAAATTAGGCGTGCGAATGCGAGTAAGCAGATCTGCCGAGTGGAAAGCTTACCAGCTCTATCAGACTTCAAGTACTGCTGTCCCAGTGGACTGAGGTTGGTTCGGAAGTCTGACACTAGGCATTCTGTATCACATCAACACATATATATATAATCATACATCGAAATAAAAAAGAATCAGGAACCAAATTATAGATTCACTTTCTTTAAGAAAATATTCAAACAATATGATAACACATACTATACATTATTCATGGTGGACATGAATATGTGGCATTATACAGCGATTCTTCAACTTTCTTGATTAATCGTAAAATAGTCTTGATGCGTCTAAACTAATTTATAATACTAAATTGTCGTTAACATATCGTCAGAACTTCCTCGTATTGTTGGATATTGATTACCTAACATTTGCATATTAATCGTTATGGAAATCCCCGTCGCGTAAACTTCAGTAATTTGAGTTTTCATAGACTTTGTTCAACTGCAAAACTTCAAAACTGCAAAAATTGTACACTGAGAAAAATCGTCGTGATACTAATATAAGTTTATTTACCATTAGAATTACAGTGACTTGCAATTAAACCCGCGTTGCACCCACAAATAAATACAGTTTGCTGTAAATGTGCTGCTATGTCAAGTAAATTAATTTGCTGCCGTTATTAAACAGTATGAAAAAATGCTAGGCACAAGCAACTACACGCAGAGAATCGTTTACTTGCATCAGGACTGTTCGCCTCAATTCAAGACAATTTACTGGTTCAATTATCCACAATACAATAACTATTTTAAATAAAAAGAAATATTTTCTTAGCTTCTTTTTCTCCGCTTAAGAAAAGTATATACTTGAAATGAAATTATTGTATTTCTTTGTTTAATACATCTGTTAAACTGATTCAAGAAAATCTTGCAGAAAAGGCGTTTAAATATTGTTCATAAATCAATAGTTTCATTTTCTTACAATATAGCATCTATTTACTTAGAATTCTCGAAATGCATATTATTAAAATATGTATTACCGTTACTTTCACAAATGTGTTAGTATGCATAGTAACCGGGTATTATACATAATAACCAATAAAGGTGGTTAATGTAATAATATGTATGCAATTTATTATTTTAACCGGTTATTTTACATACAACCCAAACCCTCTTTGCTGAAGTGATAAATTACAATACTTAGGAAGTACGGAATTTTCATCAGTGCTTGTGAAATAAAAAGACAATGTTTTATTCAATGAGAAAATGTTTTATTCTTACCATTTGTAAACAAACAACCTTCTACTTGTTAAAACACGGCAAACTGTCATGGCATTTCGAATGACAGAGTAACCCATACTTCTTGCAGCTACATTTCCCTAAGACATTTTCCCTTACAGTTACATCTCTTGAAACCTTGACCACCTGTGATTGAAGATTTCCTGGCACACTCACGAAGAGTCGCAATTACATCTGGAACTTCCTCTTGTGAAATGAAATTCTCCTTACAAATGGCAAACTGGTTCCTAGAATACTTTTGAGCCAATCGTCCTTCCTTAGTGCCAATCTCATACATCTTGTCATCAGCTTCCATCTGCAGAATGACTCTACGAACGTTCCTGGAGTCACTTTTACCCCTGTCGACATCAGGAACCCGTATTTTTACAGTATCTCCAATCTTGCCTCTTGGTAACTTCGATTCAGACATTAGCCTCATCTTGTTTGCCTGGCACTGCAATGCACTTATGGCACTTTCCCTTTTCTTTTTAATAATGTTGATTTTGTTCGAAATCGTATTTTCCCCCGAAATGTCCTCTACAGCACTATCTCCGTCTCCTATTTGTCCATCTTTCTTTTCACCATTCTCTGTTACTTTCCCATCTTCTTCGCCACCATTCTCTGTTTGTCCATCTTCATCTCGTACTAAAGCACCTGAAGAAGAGTCGATTAAGGTTTCCAGATCTTCTTCAGATTCCAGGTTTCTGATGACATCAGTAGAAAGTGATGATATTGTAAGACCGACTTTTGTTGGAACCCTAAATATGGCCTCATATGGGCCGCAATTTATGCCTTCATGATGAGCTCTATTCTTCATGAATTGAACAAATCTCAGACCCTCAGACCAGTGTGGAGTTTGGTTTGCTTCCATCCAAGTCGTCAGCATGTTTTCGATGTTCTGATTTGCGCGCTCCAGAGAGCCTTGCGACTGGCTATGTCTCGGCTTTCCATGAACTATCTTCAATTCACTCCACATTTCGCATACTTTTTGAATGATGTGATTGCAGAATCCATGGCCATTATCACTTTGCAGTATACTAGGAGCGCCCAAAATTGTGAAAATATCAAGCAGGTTATGTGTAACTTCCTCTGCTCTTTTACTTTTCAAAGGCCGCAACTGTACAAATTTCGTAACATGAACACGAGACACAATCGCTAAGTGTGTCCCGTGAATTATGTTGAAGATCTGCTCTGTATGCACATAATAACGGACTGATGATGACTCGCCACTCACCGGGCATATGAATTTTTCACTATCATCCAACTTCATAATGTCGTACCGCTTCAATCGTTAATAATCCTCAGGTTTTTTCCCACTGGTTTTAGATTTTGACACTAGCACTTTCTCAATTAAGTTCTGGTAGCCTTCTTTACTCATCATCCTACTATTTTCCTTCTTATTCTGAAAAGCATTCAATAAACTTTCATTAAAACGGGCCTCAATTGCGTTAAAACGACCGGTATCCACATCAAGATAACACAAGACATCTGCACTTAATGAACACTCAACCTCGACTGTCATGAAAGCAAGCAATCAGATGTCAAGTGCAACTAAGACAGCTTGAAACTTACACACAGACAGGTTCAAACCTGCATAAGTGTGACATTTATCATACTAACCAGGGGGGTGTTGGATATTATTCATAATAACACGTTAATGTGATTAATTCTTTAAAATAGAAAATATTTATCACATTAATCAGAAGCGCTTGGTGTTGTATATAATACCCGGTTATTATGCATACTACCCTCACTTATCAAAGTAACGGTAACATATGCACATTATTAATTGCGCTTACCTTGTTTAAAACAGCACGACATATCCATACATAATGCAGCAAATTATTCACATTGCTTGTGATTTTAAAAAGGCTAAAGTAGAGGTTATCTGCAGAATAATGCTCAAACAAAAGTGAACTTAATGTAGAAGTACATGTGAAAAAAGTGCCTAGAAACAATAACCAAGATAATGCTAATAAATAGCTCCTGGTATTAATGGGATCACTACCGGCCAAAAAAAAATGTGAGAAGAATAAAAGCACTAACGCTTTTTGCTCCTGCCCACATTGCTGTTCATCTTGCAATTTATGCCACTAATCCTCAAAAATAACACTGAAATATTTCCTGGCGCCACTTACTTTCAAGAAACATAGTCATGCCGTCCTAGATAATAACGATATAAACCGGAATACAGATGCCATACTTACCCATGCAGTGATATAGCCTTTAGCGTACAACGTTTCATAAACATTTTCAAAAGATACCGGTTAATGTAACATTTTTTTTCTTTCTTTTACTATTTACCACGTGTACTAATTCAGCTATAGCTGGCCTGATGATGTGTTTTTTTAACACGAAACCAGTCGCCTAGTTTCTCAATAGAACTTTGTGAGATCTGGACCATTTTTTCATTCCTACCTTTAATATGAGTGTTTTCTTAACTTAAAACTAAATGATTTACTTGGAAGAAGCATTTTCTCTCCTGGATTTTCTTGATTCTCTAACCCTAAAGAAATATTTATTTGATCTAAATAAAATTTCGCGAAAAAAATATTTTCTGATACACATTTTTATAGTCTTGAAATAAAAATATTTTCTTGAATAGAGACTGGTTTTTGCAAAAAAATCTATTTTCTTAATGTAAGAAACCATTTATCTGCATGTAGTTCATTTATGGTAGTTAACAAAGGTACTTAGAACTAACCAATTTCACATGACTCATTCGTGAATATACATTCGTAACACTTCCTACCATCCCCGCTACCGTTTTGTCTTGTTAGATGACACCATTTGACTAATGTGGCCTCAACATTTACACATCATAGTTCTAGTCCTTATCAAAATATTACAAATGCTATTGAAACAATGGGGCTTGGGAGAAAATTGGTCTGTCTCTGAAGGTAAGTAAAAACGCAGCGCGATCTTGATTTGGTATTTTGTTTCTTGTAATATAATAGTTCTGTGCTATTAACGGATTGTATCATTTTTTATTGGCTACAACCATATTTCAAATCAGAGCAGCCCCCAAAAATACAGAATTTACAAGACACATCCGAAAGAATCGCAAACGATAATATTGAAGGCAGCACAGCAGCGGAAAATTTAGTTTGACGACTTTATTTTATTCTCGTTGACGAATTCTATCAATGGCTGCAATAGAGATTAAAATTTCAACTAATAAAATAATGTTTTAAGCTGTCGCGTCGATCACATTAATCAATGAGCATAATAATATGTCCTTCCAACATTCTACTGTCTAAATATGCATAACAATTAGAGTACTTAATACCAATTCTGCTGCAGTTATCGAAACAGAACTGGAGTCCAACGAGAACCAATGTCAAAGTAAGTTTCTTTTTATTTTTCTTCTGTTTTACTAAAATTTAAATAAAAAAAAAAGGACACACATGAAAAAATGTCTAGTAACAAAACCAAAAATAATGCTAATCATTCCCGGCAAAGACAATGCGGGCAGAGAAAAGAAAGCACCAACACACGGACATGTTTTTGCCTACTCAGCGTCATCAGCGTGGTTACGAGCACTCCTTGTCCTGCATTGTCTCTACCTCTCGGTTTATGCCCCCAATGTCCATAACAGCACTGAAAATATCTCCCGACGCCCTCTATCGTCAAGAAACACAGTCATGCCGTCCTAGACCGTGGCGATATACTCCGGAGTACAGATACCCGCCACCTATCGAGCAGCTCATGGGCTGCTGAACACAAGGTGTCGTTGCGCCTAAGCGCTCGGCAACTGCAAGTGCAAATGATCCCTCAGGCTCACCATGATGTATGAAAATACACATGAAAAAATGCCTAGTAACAAAACCAAAAGTAATGCTAATATAGCTCATGGTATTGGTGGAATCATTCCCGGCAAAGACAATGCGAGCAGAGAAAAGAAAGCACTAACACACGGACATGTTTCTGCCTACCCGGCGTCATCAGCGTGGTTACGAGCACTCCCTGTTCTATTGTCTGCATTGTCTCTACCTCCCAGTTTATGCAGACACCACATGTTAGCATGTTGATCTATGAATTTTGTAGCAAAACGCAACAAAATAACAATAAGTTACATTGCCATTTTGAACGGGCGTTTTAGGATAGATACTAAATTTGTTTTTTATGCTAAAGAAATAATACTGTCATTAATGTTGTGAATTTCATTTGGTGTATTACCTTTCAAACGTTTCAAATGTTGCAAGCACATCCCCAAAAATTACATTTTGTATAGTGACAGTGACTAAAATTGCTCTTTTCTATAAAATACAAAATTTCTTTTCCTTTTTATTAATTAAATTAAAACTATCTAAAATAATACAATATGTATGGGTATTTACAGCAAATAGTGAAATATTAGTACTAAATTACATTATTATTCAGTTTATTCAATTGTATGCTATATCTGCTAATATTTGCAAATATTTACTCAAAAATTAAACGCTGATACGAACATGTTCTACTGCTTTGAATATCAGAGACAATTACATTGTTGTATTAACAATATTGACAATAAAGTCAAGTGGAATGTAATGTTAATTTTAAATTCAAATTCAGCTTTTTCCTCTCGCATTTTACCAGTGAAAATGGGTAAATATCGCACAATAGCATCTTATTTAAATTTTGCAAACATCGAATTCTCCTCTTCCATATAAATCGTAACCGTTCCCAATAGCAATCCTATAAATATTTACTCATCTTCGATGCTTTCGCACGCTGTTTTTCGCTTTCGCTTATGTAAATAAGCTCTTGTCAATATCCAACAATGCGAGGAAGTCATAAAATTCGAAAAAGAAACGCGTAATCATCGATGAAATGAATGAGCAATAAGTATTGTGTGTCCAACGAAATTTAATTTCAGACTTACCGCTAGCCGTCGTGGAATGTTTATCGGGTAATTGAATCGCGACGCCAAATCCACCCAACTTCACTGGTGCGGAATTTTCTTTGGTAGACAGCAAAACACATTCCGGTTTGATATCCCTATGAATGATGTCGTTTTCGTGGCAATATCTTAACGCTTCCAGAATTTGTCGCATGTAATGGCTGCAAAGTAAATGCCAGATTATAACTTAAGTTCAATAACTCCGTATGGCAGACATAAAAGTCATAAAGCAGAATTCCTATTTCTCCTACGCAATGTATATTTTATGGGTTTAGTGAAAGAAAAGAAACAGTGAATGATGCAGAGTATATCAAAAGGTGTAATTATCTTTTTCTTCAGAAGGTGAAGTACAGACGACACTTAAGAGAAAGAAAGAAAAGACAACGGGAGTGAAAACGTGCTATATAGAATGAAAGAGTAACTAAAAGCGTCGAAATTTGTTTTAATTAACTTTAAGCCTTACAAATTGGGTGCTTTTTTACGTACCGTGCCCCAGACGTAAAAACACATTTTCAAGACATCGCTTTGCGTGTCGTAGAATAAATTTAGAATGTCAGCATAAGATTGCTTAAAGGAATGTTACATTTTAAAGTGAAACAATGAGCTTTAAGAAACTTAACAGATAAACAAATAAAAAAATATGTTGGTATTAAAGAGGAGCAATATGTAATAAAAAAAAGGTTTGGGAAACATAGATGGGGAAATCATCATTAACATGGCAAAGTAACACAGCATAAATGAAAATTGAGATAAGTCATCTACAATACACGAAGTGGAATGAAATGTGTCTCAATTTCGAACATTATCTTATCAGCAATGACACTAAATGGCAATTTCGCTAATAAACGTAACTGCAGAATATTTTCCGAAACTAATCAGCCCTAATGAACTACGAATCCATCAGTTTGAAAATATGGTACTCATTAAGTATACAAGTTCTAATCCTGCAAGTTTTAAACCCAACACACTGAGAAATACCTACAAATTAATACTTGAACTTAAAACTGACATGGTTGAAGATAAACAGAAACAGTTTCATATGGATCGCCACAAATTAAACGAATTTTATTTTGATGAATATTATCCGCAGATTGTTTATTTCCTATGTTGCGTTGTGATAATAACCCTTTATTTCCAACTTTTTAAATCAAAAAGCACATAATATTTTACCGACATATTAATAGCATAAATCAATATATACTTTAAAAATCAATACAGTAAACCTTCGTTATAGCGAACACCGATACTGCGAAACTATCTAGTTTACGAACAAGAATCATTGCACGAAAGCTTCTAATGTATTTATTAAGCAGTTTATTTCATTTTAACGAAATTTCAGCTAAGCGAATTACGAACAATTTTAATCGTCCAAGGCGCAAAAACTAATATAAAAAATATCATTAATACGAACCAGTATAATCTTACACGTGCATAATTTAGAAACCGTGCCTAAACGTTCGCTTACAAAGCGGCAAAATCGACTGTGTGTGCATATTCCGACAATCGAGCACGTTGTGCATCTTCTGAAAATGAAGACGAAGAAGAAATGACTACAATTGTTCCTTTGAGAGCTGAACTGTTAACTGCACTATACGAAGTGTGGCAATTAAATAACCGGACTGGTGCTACAAAACATTTTATTGATCACCAATTACATTACAAAGTTTATCCCCTTCAATGTACTCTCCTTGCCGATCCCTACAACGCTCCATACGAATTCTCCACTGTCGAAAGCAGTGCTGGAAGTCCGTTTCTGTCAGCATGTTTAGAACCTCCGTCGCTTTCGCTTTCACCACTTCCACACTGTCAAATCTTGTCCCCTTAAGCTCTGATTTTACCTTAGGAAATAAAAAAAAGTCACAGGGGGCCTGGTCGGGCGAATACGGTGGGTGGTCCAACACGGTGATGCCGGATTTCGCAAAGAACGCCTTCACAGACAAAGCGGAATGGGTTGGCGTATTGTCTTGGTAGAGCATCCAGGATTTGCTCTTCTACAAATCTGGTCTTCGTCTTCTCACTCGTTCACAAAGGGTATATAGAACCTCGTGTTTCACAAGAAACTTAAAGTTCACTCGTTGCTCGATCTGAACACTCTGCATTTTTCCGACGCGACGCTAGCGTAAGGACGATTGCTACAGCGAGACTGAGCGACGTACAACCGTGCCCATCGAGCTCAGGGTGGGGGAGGCATCTACAAGCACAGACATGTTCAAACCTGCCGTGGCATGCTCGCTGTTTGCCGATAGTAGCACCAGTCCGGTTACTAAATTCTCACACCTTGTATACCATACAAAGATGTGCTGATAGTGAAGGGACTATTGATGAAATCTTTACATCAACTCTAAATCACACAGTAAGAGAATGTATTAAAAGAACGGAACATGTATTAAAACAAAACACAATTGAAGACTACTTTAAAAAAATATAGTTATGTATTAATTATTGCTATAGTATTACTTTAAAATATATGCAATGTAATTACATGTAATTATGTAATACGTATTTAATAATAAACACTTCAAACATTCTTATTATGTATGCACATATGTACGTAGTTGCTATTATTCTTTATAACGAACTAATTCGCTTCGATATAACGAACATTATGCTTTCCCCCGTGCCTGTTCGCTTATAATGAGGATTTACTGTATTATAATATAATCAAACAGCAGTAATCAACAACATAAATTTCATGTCATTATACAAAAATAATTGCAGCTTCTTAAACTAAAAGTATGTAAAAGAACGATTATTATCTGATTATAATTATTTATTATGGAAACACAACAAAAGAACAATCAATATTACAACGTAATAAGTTTTTCACGCTTGGTGGAAGCCACCCCTGACCTTTTTCATAAAGAGTTATCCAACAAGGCAAATAAAAATACAACACTGTAACACTTGATCATCAACTAAAGGCAATAAATCCCGAAAAACGTTTAATTACAGGTTACTGAATTAAACCACAAATATACAAATGATCCGCCTATTAAAATTCTTCCACAACAAACAAAAAAATGAGTTGCAATATTTAATGCAAAAAGAAATGTTGAAAATAAGCAGATACTAGAGTACATTTCTTACTGAAGTAACAGTACTTAGAAGCCAAATTCTCTTCATTGGAAGCAAATAACTTTATAAATGTTAACAATGACTTTTATAAATCAATAAAAACTCCAAGTCAATCAATCATTAGTTGAATAATCCTTCTTTTCAACGACTCGCTCAGGACTACATTTAAAAAAGGTATGTGTGGCGGTCTCGCAGTGCAGCACTG
The DNA here is from genome assembly GCA_029619315.2 of Dynastes maya. Classification (NCBI taxonomy): domain Eukaryota; kingdom Metazoa; phylum Arthropoda; class Insecta; order Coleoptera; family Scarabaeidae; genus Dynastes; species Dynastes maya. The sequence goes on from JAROYE020000004.1 coordinate 39,765,513, forward strand.
AACTGTAGTGTTCAAGTGATTTCCAGCGAGTTGGTGTATCACCTCGATATCGTCCTATCTTCCATTTATTGCTACTTCGATTCGATGGTAATAATTATTGCAGCAAAATTTTTATTTGTTTGTAGGAAGTGAAAAATGTTGTTGCGATAGACAGTTTAACAACAAATTGGAATCAAATCCCGTCACGGACCTAAATCCTCATAATTCTAACAAAACATTTTCAGTACTTTTTTTTTAAAGAATATAAAACGACATAAAACGAAAGTAGCCTTTTATTATTTTTCCTCTGATTAAATGTCTTCAGACTAGAGCAACGCAACTGCGCTGAAAGCCAGTGGCGGACGCATAAAAGTTTACACAAAATAAATTAAATGTGATACGTGCACAAACACTTACCGTTTTAAGAGTCCTCCGTGAAATCACAAAGTGGATAATGTCTATTTAATATTTGTAACATTAGACATGTTTCCAAAGTTGTTTCGGCAAAGTGAGTGCGGCGTGAAGAAAACGTGTTTTTGTATGCCGAAAACGAACGTTCTACATCTAGTGACGTTATATTAGCGTAAGTAAAATAATCTTTCAAATAACTTAACGGTTCTGTTGACGCACCTTCACAAATTTGTCTTAATGTGCCAAAATCAGAGTCTTTATCTAAAACACTTTCAAACCTTTCTAAAACACAAACATTTCTTGCGTCTTCTATCGCGCATAGCTGTGCGTGAACATGTTGCACTATTTGTAAAGATTCCACTAACGACACTGAAGAATTTTGTAGTTTTTCTATCGCATCCGCTAGTCCCACGTAATTGTTCTGAATAATTTCCAAATCTGTTTTGACTATCCTGAAATTTCAAGCGGCTTACTTTGACAGCCGCAGCTTCCTTTGGGTCAAATTCTAAAATCACGTTCTTTATATTCTCAAAATATTTAAGATAATAAACTGCAGCCTCTAACCATGTTCCCCAACGAGTAAGAATAGGTTGTGGTGGTTCAGGAATATCGGGGCATAGTCTTTGAAATTCCCGAATACGTTTTGGGGATTTTACAAACACAGCTTTTGTATGTGCTATTAGAGCGTCTACCTCGGGATAACATTTTCTGATACTATCTGCTACGAGACTGAGAGTATGAATTTTACATGTAATATGCAACAAGTTAGCACAATGTTTTTTAAGAGATCGACCTACAGCAAGCATGTTTGCGGCACCATCACTCATAAACATCAACAGTTGATTTGTTGAAAATTCAAACTTATCCAATGTATTTAACACCAACATTGAATTACTTCGGCAGTGCATTGTTGTATTCGTCTGGAAGCTAGTAAAATTAAGGGTGACGGTCGATGTGGTTCCATTGTGCGTACCATTACATTAACCACAGAATGTTTTTTACGATCTGTTGTTTCGTCCACACATAACCACAGTTTTTTATCTTGCAACTCCGATTTAATTCTTTTCTCGACATGCTCACGAGCAGACGGCACAACTCTCTGTAATGTTCTCTCACTTGGTAACTTAAAGTCCGAATATTCATTGCAAAACGAGACGTATGCTTTCTTCCTTAGTAAATGAAATGGTAAATTACACGCAATAAACACATAAATTTAATTTAAATTTGTCATAATCTCGTGTGGAATTTTTTTTTGAAACATGCCCTGCACTATTTACGTGCTGTAGACAATCACTTTTCGACCAACACATTAAATCTATTTTACACACTACACATTGAATTTTAGCGCCATCACACTTTAAATCAGGCATTTCTGCAATAAATTCTCTTATTGTGTCCAACTTTGGTCGTTTTCGCGATGTAGGAAACGTTTTCAAAACAAACGTAGAACTACGATATAGTATACGACAGCGTAGATGCATACACAACAGATCGGCTTTCGAGTCGCAGTTATACTGACGCTTATACCGAATTGTCCCGGCCCGTGTTTATTTTGTGTAAACTTTTATGCGTCAGCCACTGGCTTTCAGCGCAGTTTGCGTTGCTCTACTTCAGACATCAAGTAAATACGATTTTTTTCTACCAAGGGCAAACGCCAACATTAACACGCTTAATTCATAAAGTGCTTTGCGTACGCTGTGAGCTATTGAGAATACAAGGGGATTGAAAATAATTAGAAAGATATCATCTATCACCTTATACACAAATACATCTGATTCAAACTATGCTTCCTTGTAGAATATTTATACTGACCCGTGAATTGTACCACATATTTGGATATACATACGTTTTATACGACACTATTGTAAATACACTACTTCGTTTGGTCATTTTGAGTAAGGCAATTGCAAAATTCACAATTTGTAAAAGGAATATAAATTATTAATTTTAATAAAACTGTATACTTTTTTGGCATTGAAAAGTTGTTGATTTGAATTAAATTTAATCCGTAAATATTAAAATTTTATTTAGATTCCACTTATTTAATTTTTCATTTACGTAAGCCCCGAGAAGTTAATTTTTAAAAGAGTCTCATTACAATATATGGTTGAAAAGCCGTTCGTACACATTGCAATATAGTAATGCGTTTCTTTTAAGAATTGATAATAAATATATTTTTCTATGTTAGTCTTTTTTCTTTTAACATAATAATAATATCATTCATATTTTCTTGTAAAATATTTCTATTTTCTGTCTTTTTCTTTTGCTATATTTTCGACTAAATAATTACAATCACTATTCTTTGATACATACGTCAAAATACCACAGTTTACATTTTTCACAGTGTAAACACGTTTACATTATCAAATAGGCTACTTACCTTTTAAGGTACACGCAGAGAAACGTTTACTTGTATCAAAGCTGTCCGCCTTAATTCAAGATAATTACAGTTACAATTATCGGCAATACAAAAACTGTTTTAAATCAAAAGAAATATTTTCTTAGCGTTTCTTTCTCCTCTTAAGAGAAGTATATACTTGTAATGAAATAATTGTATTTCTTTGTTTAAGGTACTTGATTCAAGAAAATCTTACAGAAAATTTGAAGAAAGCGAATCTTGGTAAAAATAAATTGCCATTATAACACAAAACAATATTTTCTTAAGTAAATAGTTTTCTTAATTCCAGAAAGCGTTTATCTATTATTCATAAATCAATAGTTTCATTTTCTTAAAATAAAGCAATTCTTGCTTAGAACCTTGGAAATGTATATTATTGCACGTTATTAATTGCGCTTATCTTGTTTAAAACAGTACGACATATCCGTATATAATGCAGTAAATTATTCACATCGCTTGTGATTTTAAAAAGGCTAAAGTAGAGGTTAAGTGCAGAATAATTTTCAAATAAAAGTGCACTTAATGTAGAAGTACACGTAATAAAAGTGCATAGAAACAATAACTAAGACAATGCTAATAAATAGTTCCTGGTATTGATGGAATCACTACCGGTAAAACCAATATGAGAAGAGAAAAGCACTAAAGCTTATTGCTCCTGGCCGCATTGCTGTTACATCTTTCAGTTTATGCCACTAATCTTCAAAAAAAGCAACTGAAACATTTCCTGGAGCCACCTAGGGCCAGTACTTATAGTTATACCGCCCTAGATAGTAGCGACGGAACTGGAATACAGATACCATGCTTACTCACACAATATACAATACAATACAATATACAATATAACCTTTAACGTAGGGTCGGTCGGGGTAAAATTGAAACACGTAAAACTTGGAGGAAAAGTGAAACAGTATTACACATTCTGTGCGGTTTACCAAACAAACACACAAAAAAAAATGTGAGTTGCCTCATGTCTTATTTATCCTCAGACAAAACATTACATATCATTTAGCCACTTTTCGAATAGGAAAGAAAAAGATATGCTGACCTGTGTTGCTTTTATGGATAAAATTTTTGAATAACGTATTAGAACTTTTATTACAAATCCGTATTTGAAGTCCTTATTGAAGCTTCAAACATTTTAGCTATGAGTTAACGGATGTCGCTGCTTGCCTATAAAGTTCTACCGACTTATAGTCACTAGTTTTCTATTGGTAGCCCCTCGATGCTGTGGGGGAAAAATGAAACGAGTCCAGGGAAAAAGTTAAACAATGCGTGGGAAAAAGTGAAACATAACCTGAAAGTTCAGTTATTAATTAAGTTCCATATTTAATCGTAAAATGCTTAGAATTTATTGTAAAAAACCTAAAACTTATAGTGAAGAGAATTTGGCTCAAGCTGTCAATGAGGTACGTGATTTGTACGGAATTAAAATACTTTTAAAAACCGATGTTTATTATTTTATACAATTTTATTTAAATTAACTAACAATTTCATTTTAAGAAATAATACCTAATAAATTTAACATTTTACCACGAGTTCATTATACATTATTTTGTATGTACGTGAAAAGAACATGAGCATACGGGAAGCAAGTAAACATTTTAAGTTAAATCCAACATTATTGTACCGTAGAATACACAATCTTTACCAAGGTGTTCAAGGAAGATCAACTGCGCTGTCAAAGAATGATAAAGAGAAATTAGCCACTAATATAAGAATTATGGCTAAATGAGGGTTTCCCCTTACAAAGCAAGAAATAAAAGTTGTCCAAGATTATGTTGTAGCCAATGGAATTGTGACAAATTTTAAATGTAACAGACCAGGAGATGACTGGCTCACGGCTTTTTGCTCAAGACATAAATTGTCGTTAAAAAAGCCGGAGAATTTAGAAGCAGTTAGACGAAAGGCAACTAGTGATCCTTTTGTTGTAGATGATTTCTACGATTTATTGGAAAATGAAATAAAACAGAGACCCCTTCCTTCTTCTGATTTTTGATGGCCACTTAACGCATTTGGATGTGGGTACTATTGAGAAAGCAAATGCAGAAAATACTATTATTATAAAGCTCACCGCTCATATTACGGACTTACTTCAACCCCTTGCTGTTGTGGGATAATGAATTACTTGCGTAACAAAGAGAAAATCAAAAAGAGTTAACGAAGAGTGAATTTGTTGATCTGTAGTGTAAATGTTGGAACACCAGAATTACATCGGAGACAATTAAGTCAGGCTTTCAAAGTATTTACCCTCCAAGCAGAGAAAAAGATCCTCTATCACGACTTGATCCTCTTAAATTACAGCGATATTACGAGCTGGAAAATATTGCAACGTCAAGCAGCAGTGAACACCACGCGTCTATTTGCTTGGCTCCTGCCAGTCCAGTTACTAACAGTAGAAACAACGCGACAGTAAGTAATAGCGAGCCCCAAGCGTCCTGTTCCTCAGACTCCATTAGTCTTATTATTGAAGGTACAAGCAGCATCACAGTAAATAACTATGAACCCTCAATTACAACCAGTTCTGTTCCACAGAATTCAGGGTTAAGTACAGCAGAAATATCATTTGAGTCCTTGTTGCTTCAGAAAGTAAATAAACATCCTCATCCCGTTAATATGAAGAGAAGAAGAATAGATGGTAAGAGCAAAGTCGTTACCTCAGAGCAATTTTTAGACGAAATAAAGAGCAAAAGTGAAGTTACATATAATAAATCGAAAGGTAAAAGATGTGAAGTAAGTTCAGAAGATCAAGAAGGTAAAACCGTCAAGAGTAACTGTGTAAATAATAACCGATCATTCATCTCCGACGACTGCAGTTGTGAAAAAAGGGTTCTACAGTTATCTAACGACTCTGAAGAATCGACATTATCCCACCTCCAGAATCATTCGAATTGGTATCTACTGAAACTTGCGAACCAGGAGATTTTCTATTGGTACGTTTCAAAGACGGAAAACGAATGGTATTTTGCTATCGATATTTTGCTTGATATTAAATGTATACAGCTCCAACCAAATTGAAGTAATGGGACTCAAAGCTACTAATACAAAAACAGAATTTTTAAAAGTCTCTGAAGATATATCATTTATTTCATATGTTGATATAATTGGTAAATTACCTCAAGCACAAGTAATAAAGAAACACTGTTTTTTCTGCGCCTGTTGATGTTTGTGAATACAATTAATACAATACATAATAAATAAACATTGTTTAGTATCTATTAATCATGAATTTTACGTATGTTTTTCGAGTAGTGTATCTGTTTCACTTTTCCCAATATATTCATTTTTACCCGTGTTAACAGCCTAGCATTGAAAACAATTATAATATACAAATGTTTCATATTTTCCCGACAGAGTTTCACTTTTTTCCAATTACTGGGTAAAAATGAAACAAATGGTCTCGCTTTTGCAAGGCAAAAAAGCTATTTTATATTCAAAATTGCTTTCGTAATAGACAGATTAACCAAAACTACATATATTAGGCCAAACAGAACACTTTAATTTAAACACTATAATATATAAATGTGAAATCGTTTCTTTTTTACCCCAATTGACCCTACAACGTTTCATAAACATTTTCAAAAGATACAGGTTAATGTAATACTTTTTTTCTTTCTCTGGCCTCAACATTTGTACATAAAATATTACAAAAGCTATTGGAACAATGGGGCTTGGGAGAAAATTGGTCTGTCTTTAAAGTAAGTAAAAACGCAGCGCGGTCTTGATTTGGCATTTTATTGCTTGTAATATAATAGTTATGTGCTATTAATGGATTCTTTTGTATCATTTTTATTAGCTAGAACCATATTTGAAATCAGAGCAGCACATCCGGAAGTATCGCCAACGATAATATTCCATTAAACCATATCTCTGCGTGTACTAAACCTATTCTGATTTACAACTTTGCTCTACAATAACATATTCAGTAGTAGATTTATTTACACTTTAAAATTGAAATATATTGTCTTTTCTGCTGATATAATTAGTTTCATAATTCATAACAACCTAGTATTGAACCAAAACTTCATGGCCTAAAATCGCATCATATTTTAAGCTTGATACTACATAGAACTTAACATTATAATTTCAATTATTAATTTGAACGGAGTTACAGAGACATCTTTCAACTTTAGCCAAAAGTTCCTGATCTAATTTGCATTTTAGAGACATTAAACATGGATTTTGAAAGATTTTGCTTATTTCACTCTACAATTTGAAACTTTAAAAGACCACTTCAGTACCAATAACCACTTATTGTTATATTGCCGATTATTACATTAATAAATGATACAACTACATTTGGTTGTGTTTGAATATCGAGAATTTCATTATACAATTCTTTGAGGTGTTGGCAGACAATTTTTTCGTCATTATTAGCAGACAGAATTAGAAGAAATGTTGATTACTTTAGGGGTTGTTGACCTCATCTTCGACAACTTGAACAATAATGTCTTGACGGATATTTAATCAACGCGGATTCATCGATTTTTGGGGTAAGATGTTGCATAATGGAATATTTTTTGTAAAATATTGTTCTCTTTACGTACTCTTGGTGGAATTATTTGCCGGTGAAAAGATCGGTTCTAATTTTACTTTGGGCATTTTCTCCCCAGTATTTATTGAGGAAAAGGGATTCGAATTCTGAGAAATTTTGGAATGAACTTTTGATGAAGCCGAACCATGTGAGTGCGTCATAAACTAAAGAAGACCGTCCTAATACTAACAATTCAGGAAGGCTTGTGTTCGAAGAAACTAACCGTTTTAATGCTTTTAGAAATTATATAGGATTGTCGTCTACCACTTAACGTAGGTAAGACTTCCTTCAGTTTAAAATTGATTACTGTATTATCTGACACACTCGGACCAGTACTATTAACCTGACCTGCGGAGGACCTTGGCTTTCCTCGATTCATGATTCTGACCTTGTGCGACATCACAATTACCTTGATCTACATTCTGACTTAATTGACGGTTACTCGCATCTAACTCATCAATTCCCTTTTGCATACATTCCGTAATGTTACGGAATTCATTGAACGTTCTTTCTAACTTGTCCTCGAGAGATTTTGTAAAATTACCAAATTCGTCCCTAATGTCGAAGAATCATCGCTGAAGAATTGAAAATGGATCAGAAATAGGATCGCTTTGACGTAGATTCTCGGAGGGTGAATGTCACTCCACATGGCGCTAATGATATTGACCTTTGACGTTGTATTTTTATATATATATAGGTATATATATATTTACATATTTTTCTCCTGAGCTATTGCCGCAAACTAAACTATATACTCAGTTTAATGAAACCTAAATTCTACTTTGTAATTGAATCTCGCTGGCCCGCAGAAATACAATGTGACTGATTAAGGTCCGCAATCCTTACGCGTTAGCATGAGCGCGAGCGTTCGCAAAACGCCTGATACTAATGGTAACAAGCAGATTTAGTAATAACAGATATTATTTGTAAATCTTCATCGAAACAAATAAATGATGAAGAACTACAGTTAATTTCCATAAAAGCGATATTTTTTGCTTTAAATAGAAACATTGGTTAAGAATCATCTAGAATAGAAAACATAGAAAGACGTAGAATCGTTATTTGAAGTCTGCGCCCGCTATATTGCATTTAGTAGAGTTGCAATTGACATTTGGGAATGAAACCTTCGAAATTAAATTTTAATTGGATCTATAGCCTCCCTATTCCGTTCATTCAATCGGATTCATCAAGTATCGGAGCGGAGATACTGAGCAATTACAGCTTCCATTGAAATTACCAATTTTTCGGGATTGATATGAACTGTGGTAACTGTTAATAACGTTTTCCATCACCAAGTGCAATATTAGATCACACCAAAACGTCAAAAGCATACTAGAGATAATTGGAGAGCCTCCAGAACTCTATTCCAGTCAAGTCAGATAATCTACGAATTAGAATGTGGAGTTTAAGAGAGGGATTTGTGTCGTTCTTGTAGAAAAAGTGGAAAAATGAAATTGCAAACAGAAATAAATTATATATTTCATTTTTTTTTTGGTTCTATTCTTACCTAGCAACTGCTTCACTGTACACGAATCCTGCTATAGCTCTTCTAACAACTTCAAAGCACAGGTCATTACCGTCCATGCTGTAACAAAATAAATAGTTGTTACGTCGATGAAAATAAACAATAAATTTAAGGTAAATCCTATTTAAATGTCTATAAATTTGATTTATACAAACATTCTACACATGGTTACTGAATGGTAAGCACGGCGCTGAAAGCTTCAGTATTTTTGGTGGTGCGAAACATAGTACTAATGTACTATACCGGGCAATCGAAATATCAGATCCAAGTTATAATCTAAACATTATATGGGCGTTTAAATATACTAGGCCATTATACATGTTTCTCTGGACCACTGCTCGTCTATTTATATATTCTGTGTTACCTGTGTTTTTCTGTAAAACTATACCGGGAAGATGGAGATTTGCTTAAATGGGCATTGTTTTACAGTTTTATGTGCTGATTTAAAAATTGTTTGAAAAAGTTCAAAATGTCAGAAGTTATTTCAAAAAAATTAAAACTGGTGCAAACTAATAGCGGAGCTGACATTCTGATGCTGTTGTAGCTAGCAGACAAATGACACGATCGTGATGAAATTCCGCACACATGACCACAGAGGCGCCAACTCAACGCATGCGCAAGCGGCCGCCACTACGATAACCTTCAAAGCATGTTATAGCGAAAGTGTAGATAATATTTGACTTACCCTCGTATAAGAAATACGAAAAAAAAGTTACATGTGAAAGTCACTGTTTTCGAAAAAACCAATTTAAAATTGATGTTGAACAAAAATTCAAGCTTTTGAGGTATTCGTATCAACTTCCTTAAGTTAAACGGATGCCGTATTGGATTTTTGGGTTACTGAATAGAATTTTGTATTCTTTTTTCAAGTAAGATAACGTGTGATTGAATAAAAAATACCAGTAAATTTAATCATTTTTGCATTGTAATCAAGTAGGCTTACATGGGTCCAAACAAAATCGGGTCAAATTTATTTTAGAAAAACTTTGTATATAACTCTTATAATGCTTAGTGACATATTAATTCGAACTTTGTATGTAATTCCTATAACACTTAGTGACATATTAATTCGGTACTAAGTATTAAGAACTTAAAAAAAATTCCATCTTGCTCCCCCAACTTATTTAATTGATTTTCCGAAAAGAAGACGACCAAATGTTAGAACGTTTAAAAGGATACGCGGCGGTGTGGAAGTTTGAGAAAGCCTATTAGAACTGGGGAAAACAAATTATTAGTGGAAAATCTTAACAACGGTGAGTAAATAACAGTAGCTTGTGTCGCGGCTAATCCAGGCATTTCAAGTCGAGAAATAGAAGCACAGGTTGGTGTATCTAAATCAAAAACATCGCGAATTCTAAGAAGGCACAAGTTTCACTCGTACAAGTTTCGTATTGAGCAAATTTTACGGCCAGAAGATTATGATCGCAGAGTAGCATTTTGTAGGTGGTTTATCCGCAAGGGCACTGCAAATAATAGTTTTACCAGACGAGTATTATGGACAGATGAGTCTTATTTTTGTAACTGCGGAATAGTTAATCGACAGAATGAACACGACTGGTCGCAGAAAAAACCACATGTTTCGGATTTCAGTCAATTCATTCATTCAGTCAAGTATTTAATTGGACCTATTATGCTAAATGGAACTTTAACAACTCAACGTTATTTAGAAATTGTTTAAACAACCGTAGAAGATTTTATAGGTGACCTACCTTAGCCAGACAAGATTGGGTTATGGTATCAACAAGATGGTTGCCCGGCCCACAATTCCAGAAACGTGATAGATTATTTAATTGACAGATTTGACAATAACGCCACCAATCCTAATATTTGGTGGCCAGCCAGATCAGCGGATCTAACGCCTCTTGACTTTTTTGTGGGGTACGTTAAAGAAGGAAGTATGTGAAAGTAGTTACAATTATAATAAGGTTGAGGAGCTGCGCAAAGCAGTGCTAGAAGCGTGTGGTAGTATTAATTGAAATACGTTGCGTAAAGTATCCCAAAGTGTCGGCAAACAGTGTCAACTACGTTTAGCTAACAATGGCCAGCATTTTCATTTAATTATTAGGATTAAATTTTGTTCTTTCATATACGTTTTGTCTGGTTTTATTTGGATCCGTGTAAGCCCACTTAATTAAAATGTAAAAACAATTAATTTTACTGGTATTTTTTGTCAATAATACGTTATCTATATCTTCCATCGTTGAAAAGAAAATAAGGTGGAAATCAAATATGGTGTCCGTTTAACTTTAGGAAGTTGATACGAGTACCTCAAAAGCTGCCATCTTGAATTTTTGTTCAGCATCAACTTTAAATTGGCCTTACCGAAAACAGTGACTTTCATGTGAAGCTTTTTTTCGTACGTCTTATAATTACGAAGATATTTGACATACAAGAAAATTACAGTTTTTAGTTTTTTGAAATAACTTTTCGATTTCGGTTTGGACGTTTTGAACAGACTTTGAATCAGCACATAAAACTGCAAAACAATACCCATTTAACCAAATCTCCATCTTCAATATTAGAAAAGTTACCCATGTAATCCCACTCGACCTCGGACATTCGGTATATTGTTTAATACATATTTTTAGGACACATTCCACAAGTGTAATGCAGATCAATTCGATGAATCTTTATTTTCGATAAACTTTTGATTCCACAAACACATGTTATGTAGGGTAAAATACGGTAAACTACACCGTAGATAGGCTGAATTGTACTAGTATTATTGTAGATGTGCTAGTAAGAAATTCTCATTTATGGCAAATATCGTAAAGCGCCGTATATTTTATAAAGAGTAAAGAAATAGATTTAAAAGAAGTTGGATAAATCGTACCACCCTGTGGGGAATATTAGCACATATCACATAAGTTCAATGACACTGGTTGGTCAAACATGGAATATAAAAAAGTTTTTAAGTCTCTATTATGTACAAGACACCACCATCTATGAGTGAGCAAAAACAATTTAAAAAAATTGAGGAATGATGGAATGCGAGCAACAAGTTCTTTCTCTGACTCAACTGGTGTTGAATAAGCTTTTCATGTGCCTCCAGAGAAAGAAGTCAATGGGCATAAGGTCTGGTGATCTCGAAGGCCAGGAAACGGGCTCTTCTCTTCCAATCCATATCTCCCCAAACGTCGCCAAATGCTGTCGTACCCCATCAGCAAAGTGCACAGGAGGGCCATCCTGCTAAAACCACATACATATCTCGCTACACGTGTGTAAGGGGACGTCTTTCAGTACTTCTGGCAGAACTTCATTAGGATTGTCTTCGGCTCAAATTCAGCTATTTCGGCTATTAAAAATACCCCTCATGAAAATGAAGTCTCATAAGTGCAGATTACAGGTATTCTGCCTTTCTCAAATGAATGCACAAATTCAGTTAAAAAATCCTCAGAGTGTAGATTTTTATATCTGTATCTCTGTACAACAGGATGTACACTTCCACCGTGGTAGCGGTGTCATCGATAAAGAGCAGAAATACTAATTATCCTAGATTAAATCCCTGCAAGGTTCCCTTTAATATGTTGTATATATTAGATCTAACATTGTTGTACTTAAGAACATTTGTTCTACCATGTAAATAAGAGCACGACAACTATATGATGTTATCAGGAGTTTCATATTCAAATCCTCTCGAGCATCATGGAGTGATTCATCATATTCATTTGGTCATACGCCGTGTAATGTTTCATGTTGACGAATGTTTAAGGAATATTTTATATGTTTTGCGCAATAGGCCTGTAGTTATCAATAATATCGGTTACACTTTTTATAAACGGCCACAATTTTGAATATCTGCCATACTCTCTACGTTCATTCTAAATATTACATTGTATAATAAACTTTAATTCGTATTATTTGAATATGAATGTAGATAAACATCGCAAACAAGAAAAGCATGATATGACGACAAAAAGAAAACCTAACAAAGTTATGTCGAACAACGTAGTTCAGAAGTTGAGAGCATTGTCTTCAAGGCGTTGCTGGAAAAGGTTGGAAGCAACTTAGATTAGAAACTTCGCGAGGTTAACGCTAAAACGCTCTTGTTAACTTTCCCAATGAAAAGCAAATAACGATTTTCTGACATAATTTTGTAATTGTTCTGCTAGGGTTGAACGGCGGAATAGATCGAAAAGGAATTAGGTATTAGAATTGCAACGATAACAAGCATACTTACAATTCGAACACCATGTACAACATCCCTTCCGAGGAATAGGTCTCAAGTAGCTCGACGATGTGGGGGTGCTTCAGCATGTGACATATCGTTGCTTCTCGCTTCAAATCTGGAAAAAAAGGTTCTGGTGACTTTGCAATGTTTAGCTTTTTAGATGTTCTGTTAGTTCAGTGTATGTGTGAGTAGCAATCTCTTTAACGTGTGTCAATACAACAAAAAAAAAAGAAAACAATTCCAACAAATATTTGTCGTACGTATCTGTAATTGTTTCATAGAAAATCAATTAATCCAGCTTGCAGTCTTTAGTTCTAAATTATGGTTTTCTAAAAACAATGCAGTCGCTGAATGTAATAAGTACACTAAAGAAGCATACGCTATTAGTAATAATTAAATATTCTCAGAAAACCAGCAGGATGCAATCTAGCGGTTTAGGTTGTTAGAATTGCCAGTAATTTTAGTTTTGAATTTGCAACCATCTAGTGACTTGCGAAGTACTTCCAATACGATTTGCAACAACGTAAATGTAAAAAATATATCTGCAAAACTAAATAAATAATTGATCATAACACACATGCGCATTTAAGACCAGATCAAGTACATAGTTAAATTGGATGAAGTAACAGTAATAAAAACGCCTCCAATGGTAATTGCTTATTACATCCTACAGATGAAGGTCCACATTGTGAATGAAGAAGACATTAGCACATTTGTCAAGAGACAAGGAGTCGCGAAGGATAAAATAAGACCAGTAAATGACAGGTCACCGCGAGGCGACGACCCAACGGGGTATACAGGGTGTTAACTAATTGGCGGAAAATGGACTCGTAGCGATATTGTCCGCATAATTGTGAGTTGAAAATCTTAATATGACATTTTCGTAAATGTCTTTGTTTGGCCACAGGATAAATTTTTGTAATTCAGAATTTTGGCAACGTTACATGACGTTTAATTAAATAAGACTAGTTATTGTTTCAACAAAGTAAATTGAAACAAAAATAGTAAATAGTAACCATGATAACGAACATTTTAAAGAATTATTATGACAAATTTCCAAAATGAAAACCATTAACTCCGATACAGCGTTGAAGTCTCCGAGGAATAGCATCTTTGACTGATTGTAACATTTCAGAAGTAAATAGCTGGACAGCTGCGTTAATTTTGTTCCTCACGTCTTGTTGATTTATTGCTGGTATCGCATAAACTTTATCCTTTAGAAATCCCCAAACAAAGAAATCGAGGGGATTAAGGTAAATTGTCTAACATTTCTTCTGAGACATTTATGTAGCCTTCAGCATTTAATCTATTTTGAATAAATATTGGACCAATAACCTGCAAATTTATAAGTCCGAGCCAAACATTAACAGAGAATTTACGTTGATGTCCAAATTCATGAATTACATGAGGATTTTCGTCTGCCCGAAAATGCGTATTGTGAATGTTAAAACAACCATCTCTTGTAAATGTGCATTCATCTGTCCATAATATTTTTTGTAAAAAATCTGATTGTCTATTTATTAATGCCATCATTCTATTGCAGTAATTTACTCTAGCAACGTTATCTTCGAGATATAACGGTTGCACTTTTGTTGAATGGTATGGCCGCAGAAGATTCTCAGTAAGTGCAGAATGTACAGTGCTATTGGACATATTAAAAGTTCTACCAATTTCTCTCGTGCTAAGTTGAGGGTCTTCGTACACAGCTTCCAAAATACGTTCTTCAACATCCACTGTGCGTCGAATCATTGGTGGTCCTGCATTATTACGCATAGGTTGTTTGATTGATTGATTGATTTTCTACCAGAGCAGGGCTAGTCTTTACATCCCTAGCACTGAAGGTTAGTAGCTTATTGTATTATTCCTGCTTCGGTTTTGTTTTACTTAAACAGGTTAGTTCCCGCAATCAGGTTTAACAGCCTATGTAGTAAATCTTTCTCCATTGGTGGTTCAATTGTGCTTCGCATAGCGAATCTGCGTTGAGCTAACGCTGCACATTCGAAAATAATATGAGAGGCTGTTTCCTCCTCCTCATTGCAAAGTCTACATAAGGGCTCATCTTTGTAGATCCCCATCTTATGCAAGTGGCCTCTCAAACAGCCATGTCCTGTTAATAGACATGTTGCTGCTCTAAGCTGTATCTTGTTCAATTCAAGCAGGTCAGCAGTCAGATGTTGCGACGGTCTTCCCATCATCCGTTTGCTGTGCTTTTGTCCAGCTGCATGTTTCCAATTTAATTGGTGTTGTGTTATAATCCACTCATTAATTGCACCACGCACTGCACTCTTGGTAATACCTAGACCCGGTTCAGGGCCTATATAATTCATTTTTGAACCTTCCCTCGCTAGTTGGTCTGCAATTTCATTGCCCGCCATGCCCCTGTGCCCTGGCAACCCACACCAGTGTGACCTTGTTGTGTTTAGACAGAGCCATTAGGGTTTGCAGGCACTCCCATACTAGTTTGGAGGTTATGCGAAAAGATGCTAGTGCCTTTAAGGCTGCCTGACTGTCAGAGAGAATGCACATCGTCTCACCCTGCGGTCGCCGACGCAGACTCTCCCACGCGCAGGTTTCTATAGCATATATTTCTGTTTGAAATACCGTGGTGTATCGCCCAAGTGATACACATACTTTGTATCCCTGGTTTTCCTCATATACACCAACGCCAGATGTAGTGCCCGTTTTGGACCCATCTGTGTACCAGACTAGTGTTCTTGGTTTTCTCCCCTCTCCATCGCTCCATTCTTCCCAATTCAAGAAAACTTTGAAAGGTTTGTCATAGGAGATTCTGGAGATTGTTGTATCACTACCCATATCATAGATAGGGTTTGTTACTACTGCTTCTATTCTGGTGTGCCCAGATCCACTGTGGGATCTCCAGTTGCTAGTATTTTTCAGTCTGTATGCCCCCATTCTGGCTTCTCCCTTGATATAAATCTCAAGAGGAGGTAGGTTTAGCATGGTTTCCATAGCAGCTGTTGGAGTGCTTTTAATAGCTCCTGTTATACAAAGACATGCCAGTCTCTGAATTTTCGAGAGACTAGTTATCGCATGCTTCTGTGTGATCTTAGGCCACCAAACCAGGCAGCCATAAGTTATCATGGGTCTTACCACCGTAGTATACAGCTAGTACGTCATATGTGGTTTGAGTCCCCATGTTTTCTCAACTGTTCTACGGGTTGTCATTAACACTCTCTTACATTTGTCGGTCATTTTTTGTAAATGTGAGTTCCAGTTCAGTTTAGAGTCCAAGGTTACACCTAAGAACTTAGCCTCCTGACTGATCTGTACTACTTCGTTGCAAAGAATCGGCTCCCTTAAACCGTCCAATTTCCTTCTCTTAGTGAAGGGTACAAGTGCAATTTTTCCAGGATTTACTCTAAGGTTCTCCTTCTTGCACCATACTTCTACCATTTTTAATGCTCTTTGCATTAGTTCTGAGATTATGCTGGCGTTTCTCCCACTGGTGAGTATTACAATGGTATCAGCTTATCCCTGTGTATAGTAGCCAGCACTGTTTAGCAAGATCAGCAGTTCGTTTATCACGCATAGGTACAAATGTACCTGTTTCTCTTAACCGAGTATCCAGTCTTCTAATTGTATTGTAAGAAGGCACACGACGATTTGGATATCTCACTTGATATTCCTCTGCGGCCGCATAAGCGTTTCCTTTACAGAAACCAAATACTATGTACATGTCGGCATATTCATTAAAATTAAAATCCATTGTAATAGCAACACAAAACCAATAACCTAATTATAGCACAAATGAAGTACAATGGATGTAATATTCTACTTTGACACTTACAAAAATGAGAACTAACAATCAAAAATAGTTATGTCAATTTTCATAAATACATATTACATTGTTGTCAGATCTATTTTTTTATAATTTTCCCTAAAAAAAAATGCTAAATTCTTAATTAAGTAATGAAACGGTAACGAAGTTCTAGCATTCTTTACCAATGGCTTCCTCAATGTCAATAATTGACATAAAATCCCAAACATTGAGAGATTTATCTACTTCTAATATTCGAAATTCTGGACTTTGATGAGCCGGTGTAACCAAACGAGGAATTTTATAAGATTTTTATATTAGGATTTTCAACTCAAAATTATGCGGAGAACATCGCTACGAGTCCATTTCCGCCAATTACCAAACACCCGGTATAAAATATTAGATTATCACAGGTACAGGGGCCTTTCTAGAGTATAAATGGTGCGTGTAAAATGTTCCATGGTATTGTTAATATAGCCCCCTCGCCGAAAAGGGTGAAGGGTAGTTAATTATTCTTCCATGTGAATGGTGACACGAAATTGTAGCGAACCCACCGAAAATCTGCAACAGAACCTAGTAGGACTCCAACGCACAGTTCCTAGCCCTGCCACAGTCAGGAGCAATCCCTGTTACCAATGGACCACCGTGTCGTTATTTGAGTTGTTGTCATCTCCAAGAAGTCATATTAAGTATTGAAATATTACACTAAAATTTCATTAGTGTATGGCAAATAGATGGTACAAGTACTAGTAGTTGTACATTTAGTGAAGTCATAGATATGTGTATGAAAGTGTTTGAGTCGCAAAATCTGCATACATATCCAGCAAAATCTATAATACATAAAATTAGTCTAAGAATAAATATCATAGGGAAGTAGTAACACGTTAACTGTTGCTAGATGTTTCGAGATCTAGCTTTGAGTTGCCCATGAACTATAAACAGTATTACGTAAGTAGGTGTTTTACCTTCCGTGCTAAGGCCTGGACTAGACGTAAATTTGGCAACGTCGATGATCTTCACAGCGAATTGTCGTCCAGTTTGTCTATGGATACACCGCTTTACTATACTAAATGGTCCCCTGTAACAAAAAGAAACCAGTTTAAGCACAAGGTAAAATGATACCGCACAGAATAAAGATACCTCTATTAATGTCTGACATGACAAGTCTTTCAAAAGGCATACAGTGCGCTCCTAAAGTGTCCCCATTGCCCCAATTGCCAAACTGTCAAATCGTAATTCCGAAAGCGTGAATTATTCTTGTTGTTTATTGTTATATTATATCCTGCATTGGTCATACGTTCGTTTTTTTGTTCTCGCTATTATTTTCTCTCATTTTAACTTGTTTTGTTAATTGTTGTTATTTCTTAGTTTTATAGAATTTTATTGCAATTAATCAATTATGGGAGGTTTGTTTAAATTTGTTAGTTTTTGATAGGCAATATATCTGTTTTTCAATTTTTTTTGTGTTGTTACTTTTATGAAGGCTTCGGCACGAACTATGCAAAATTGCTGAATCAATTTTAATATTATATAAATCTGGCAACAATTATCACCTTATTTGCCATGGTTGCGCAACAAATTGAGCAACAATTTAAATCATATTATCTTCTATTAAAGCGGTTCACCCTGTAAATTTTATACTTCTATCTTTACTTAGCGCAAAGTTCCCCTCTATTTGGTCTAATTTATAATTTTATTAATTGTAATGATTGTGAAAGATGTTATATAGGTCAAACTAGTCGCAATTTTAAAGTGAGATTTGGTAAACACATAAATTTTGTTAGATTAAACAAATACAACACATATATTAGAAGCTGGGCCTACATCTACATTTAAAAATGTTAATGTTTTATACAAAATAAATGAAAGCCAAGAATGAACGTTCTAGAAAGCTATTTTATAAAAGAAGGTTTACTACTGAGTCCGAGTAGCATTCTAAACGACCAAAGAGATGCAATAAACTCTCCCTTAATAAGTCCTTCGACTGTTAAGCGGTCTTTTTCCCTTGAAACTAAATTAGGTATACCGTTTTTTTTGTCTCTAATTTATTACATGGAAGAGGTTATGTCACGTAACCAAAGCAACTGATTTTTTAATGTAGATTTGATTTTCATTTCCACGTTTTCGCGTACAAATAAAACGTGGCGTTTTCGTAGTTGGAAACTTCAACTCGGGGTTGTACTTATACCAAAAGTTCTGAAACGGTTTTTTTTTGAGTGACAAATTGCAGGTTATCATTATGACAAGCAAATCGAAAGTAAAAGCAGTTGTCGTTGGCACGCCTTTTTTCTATTTCTGTACTCTTCGGTATTTACATGTTTGTTACAGTCCACCTTGTCCCAGCACATCAAATGTTTCTCGCACAGTTTACAAACTATTTTAGCACCGTCGTAGAACAAATCCGGAAAGTCACAGATAAACTTATTCACTGTGCTAGCAAAAGGTCGTTTTTTAGCTTTGTTCACATTACACATTTTAAATGAATAACAAAATATTTATAACGAATAACATGTAAGACAAAACAACGCACGCTCTCGTTTCCTAAATTAAACAAAAAATAAGCAAGCGGACGCTGACAAAGCGAAAATCGATTTTTGCACACAGCCGGCTACTCCGACGAAACACCTATGTATCGCAGAAACGATTACCTCGCTCTAGGTATAACAACCTGCTTATAAAGTAAAAGATCCGCTAAAAATACTCTTCGCATAATTTCTTCCGAAAGTGGCTTATTTTAGAACTAATGGAAACCGTAAAGGATAACTAATTGTAAGTTATGGAAGGTTAGTAATGGATATAAATGATAGCAGCTAGAGGTTTGAATGAAAGATTTTAACACTAATACCATTTTCGGAAAATATTTTCATTTTGTAATACTCCTCCATGCCTAAAAGTCTTCCGGTGATTTTAAACGCATCGTGTATATACAGAAAATGAATTGTAGTTGTATCCACGTATATATGTACGCCTGAACATTATTAAAATATGAATACTGATATTACATCACCATGCTCTCATGCTTTCAAGTCTTGGAATTTCGAGATAAGAAAGTTTTACTCAACGGTAGTCCCATAAACTATGTATTCTGCCTGGAAAATGGTAATCTCAATTAATTACCAATTCATGAATGTCGCTTTCGCAATTAGATTGGTCTCTGCATTTAGCCCGACATATGTATATTGAGCTGTAAAATCGTAATTTCTCGTTAAATTTCACACATTTTCACATCTCAAAATGGAGGATGTATTATAACAAACTAGAAAATCCCTATTACCACTGTGGTTAGATATATATAATTCAGCAACGTAGCATTGCTATTGGATTATGGATGAAAGGAGAGTACAGTTCCAACATCGACCTCTGCTTCCTTATTCCTTTTAAATGTCTCCGAAAACACTAGCATTCTAATCTCTCATAAAACAATAGTACAAATAAAAATTAGGAATATCTATATTGTTTCACAACTAAAGTAACATATTTAGTACAGACAAGTTATGTTTTCCAAGATATATACTTCTTTTCCTATCATTAAACAGTTTCTCGTGGTTTATGAACAATGTTAATTTTAACGTCTGTACGCAGTTTCATTCATAACCAAGGTTGGCAAAAATGATTTATTTTAAAAAATCTGTTGATATTATTACACTTTCTTAATTGTTTTAAAAACATTATGTTGAAAAAATAATTAGAACCCTGCATAACCGCGGGTGTACGCGGATAATTTGCAGATATCCGCTAAATTTTTGGGGATGAGGATAATTTTGATTATTGTGCATGCGGATACGGATCGGGTGCGGATATACTGTGCATGCGACTGCGGATTCTTAAGTGCGGTGTATCCGTATCCGCACTTAATAATCACCTTTATCTATAGCCACGTATACCAAAAATATAAAATGCGGATCCGATATGGGTACGGACCATATGAGGCGAGGATACGGATAGCATAAATGCGGATACAGTCGTTACTGCCGGTATAACAAGGCCTAACTGCTCTGACATCAGCACGCTGTGACGTATATCAGTTTAGGTAAATAATCAGCCACATTTATCGTCTTGACATTTACACGTTCAGACCGTCTCTTGCGTTTTGAATTGGTTTATCCAAATTACATTGGTTTTGCTTTAAAAAATACTGTGTAGTGATATTTCCGTACTTTGTTGTCCAACAAACTATACTAGAGTTTGTTACATTTTGTAAAAAGAGATACTCCTATTACTTATTTTTCAACAGCTACAGATTCAAGGCCCGGTGAAACTATAACTGTAAATTTAAAAAATCCTACGGTTAAAAAAGATGCTATTCCAACTCAATTCCTTAACTGTCCATTGTGTTTGACAAAAAACGTGAAGATTTTATTGTGTAAATAGTTTTATATTCTTTCGTTATATTCAACAAAATTATTTTTGAACACGAAGAGATGTTTTTAAATGTGTGTAATAAACGTACCTGTTTAAATCAATACATTTTAAATTATATCACCGAACATAGCCGTTTGGATGCTGATATATGTAAATTGTGTGTTGCAACTATTATAGTAACTTGTTCTACAAATACTACCTACTTAAAAATGATTGTGGGAAAAGTAATGATAGATTAGGTAAAACACCACTTAATACAAAATTAAATGGTTAAATACCATGTCTAAATTTTCTCCTGGAAATGAACAAAATTTCGAATAAAATTGCAATTACTGTATCGTCCAAATACATGTACAATTACAAATAATAATAATTAGTCGATTAAAATTCAACCACGAATACATCTTTCACGAAAACGATGCTTGGTTACGTGTTTGATTTTTGCTTTGAAACTTCAAAATAAAATCGAATGGGCTGCGAAGAAGGGCTCGGTTGACGACTGGCATCCTCTTTAAACCGGAATCCCTTCAAAACTTAAAAAAGAAATGCAAAAAAAACGATCCCTTTACCGCTTAGGCTAATATCGTACATGGCGATACATCACCAACCCAGTGTAACGTAATCGAAGGGCGCTCAGACCTTGTAATAGTGTAGGTAACGTATTAACTCGAAAACAAGAGAAAATGTTGACCATTTACAAGAACACTAGTTAATTTTTTTTAATTAGGCTATAACTTGAAAACAAATGAAAAGCAGATAAGAACATATGAGTTTTCTTACATTGTTTTCGCGTGTACAGTGCACTCCTGGAGTTTGATCCGTTCCACCCGACTCATCCTGTATATTTAAATGCTCATTTATTTCCTTCTGTTACATGAAATTAAAGTAATAAAATATCACTTAATTTTTAAATATTATTATATACAGTGTATGTAAACATATTTTTGTTATTATACTTTTGTATCAAATAAATACATTTTTCTTATAATTGGAATTTTGATCATCTTGGATTAAAATCAATGATTTTTATTAAAAAATCTGTTGCCGACCCTGTTCATAACTGGCAATATATTACTCTTCTATATTCTTCTTTACTTTGCCAATGTGTACTAAATCATAGTGTTCAAAAACTTTTCTTCCTTTTGAAACAATTAATTAACTGGCTGTTTTTCCACATTTAATGTTCGTTTTACGTACCACACGTATGTATGGATAGTGGTGTGCAAAATAATAGCAGTGATAAGAAACGAGAACTGTATTTGTTCAGTTTGTAACAAATTTTGAAAATGACGATAGGTGATGCTATTACACTACAAAAGACATTATTACATAAGAAAAAAATTGCATCAATAAATACATTTATTACAGAATTAAATAATATTCAAATTTCAGTGTGCAATATAATAGCAGTAATATTAAATAAACAATGAATTCTTGGTGAAAATAATTTATATAGTCAAGCCTACATTCTGTATACTTAATATTTCGTAGTATAACCCTTATTTAGCAAAACGGCTTGCATTCTACGAGGCATCGAATTAACAAGTTTTTGTTGGCATGTCTCAACTGGTATAGAATACCAAACTCTCTGCACTGTTTCCCACAATTGCTTCAAATTTGATGGTTGGGCATTTTGGACGCTTTTCTTAAGATCAAACCACAAATTCTCGATTGGGTTCATGTCGGAGCTTTGAGCAGGCCATGCCATGACATTAATCTGATTGTCTTGAGTCCACTTCTTAACTTTTCTTGCCGTATGCTTAGGATCGTTATCATGTATAAATGTCCAACGGATTGGTATTTCCTCTTCTGCATAAGGCAACATTGCTTCACTTAATAGCTTCAAGTAGCCCTCTGCATTCATAATCCCTTCTATTTTATAGAAAGGTCCTACACCATACCAGGAAAAGCATCCTCGTGTCATTAAACTAACACCTCCGTGTTTCACTGTTTTCTTTGTGAATTTGGGAACGAATTCCGTATTTACAGGACGCCTCACAATTTTATTGCCAGATAATTTAATTTTGGTCTCATCACTCCATAATATGTTGCTCCACTTAGAAACTGCCCAATCCTTGTAAGCATTTGCAAAAATCAGCCGCTTTCTAATATGCTCCTTTTTAAGAAGTGGAGCTTTTCGTGGCCTTTTTGCTGATAAATTGCCGTCTTTTAATCTTCTTCGTACGAATGAACTACTAATTGCCAGGTTTAATTGTTTTACAATCTCTGAAGATGTGATGAAAAGCTCCTTTTGCACTGCGCGAATTATCAGTAGGTCTGTGTGCAGTGACGTTTTTCGCTTTCTACCACGAGTTTCCGGCCTATCTCTTCATTTTAGGGCATTTGCTATCATCTTCGCGGAACACCCGAGAAGGTTTTGTATAAATTCGTAAGTTTTGTCTTCACTTCGCATTTTTCTTATCAGTTCGCGCCGTTCTTGCGTACAGTGTCATTTGCGACCTATTATATGCTATAAACACATTGAAACTATAGTTATTATTAAGTATTATATTTACCAAAATTAACGCAACTAAAGCAAATAGTTTATACACTCAATACTTCTCTTCTGAACGTACTGTTATCTTTTTGCACAACTAAAATAGCACTAATTTTTCTTTCCTTCGTACAACTGGAGTTAACTCGCACAGATTTACCGCCTTATATGCATATTAACTACAGAGCTTGTGTGTGCATTTGACGCCATCTACTATTAAGGAATAGCAGTTACGTATATATACTTAATATAGCAATTATTTATCATTTCTTTTACACTGCTATTATTTTGCACACCACTGTACTTGCTTTACGTACCACACGTATGTATGTACTTACTTTACGTACCACCATACGTACTTGCTTAACGTACTAAACGTAACTAGTAATGTACGTTTAGATGAATTGGAAAACAAATACAACGTGGGGCACTAGATACGATGATCGAAATAAATCCTATCAGAATCAAGAACACTCCAAAGCGCCATTAAAACCGTTTCAGTACAACGCGACAGTAATGTAATGAGGAATAAGGTCGAAATGTTGTTCTCAAATTAAAGGCTATAGAACAGTAAATGGAGAATTATTTAATGTAATAAACGTGTTTAA
Source organism: Dynastes maya (assembly GCA_029619315.2). Classification (NCBI taxonomy): domain Eukaryota; kingdom Metazoa; phylum Arthropoda; class Insecta; order Coleoptera; family Scarabaeidae; genus Dynastes; species Dynastes maya. Next base: position 39,789,770 of record JAROYE020000004.1, read on the forward strand.
CTCTGAGATACATTCCTTTTGTTAACTCTCGCTCTTATCGTTAAGCAGTAAAGGAACTTTGAAATGGCTATGTATAGGTTGGAGCGCACACATTAGAAATTTGTCTCACCAGACGCGTTTGTGTAGTGTTCGAACTACGATGGAGGATGCTATTTGTTATTCGAATTGTATAGTTATTCTACATTCAAAACAAAATTTATTTGCATAATGAATTTGTCAATTCTTCATTTTACTATAGTTACTTTCGACGTCACACTAAAATTACGGCTGGTTTTAAAACTATTCATAAGTGGACTACGTCATTAATGTACCTTTATGGGTATACGCTAGAATATAATTACTGCAGACGTGATTTACTGAATAAACTGCGCCAAGTCACGCTACTCTCTTGCCTATAAATCTAATGAAATTTAATAGCCATACGTATAAGAATAAAGTTTATACAGATGTATGCGTAATCCAACATCAGTCTGGGTTTTCTTGCTGTATTATCTCCATATATGTACTACATACTTTCACCAGCTTCAGTAAACATAGCAATTTCAGAGAGCCAATAGCTAAACGATTTTATATGGTTTTAAAATTATATCGACCTTAGTGGGAAGAATGAAGTGTTTAAAAAAAAACTAATTTTAGAAATCTCATTAAATGCCCGTGTGACAATAGAAATTGGAATCCAAACACAGGAAATAATTGTAAAGTAATGTATTTCCTAAATCTAAAGACTTGGAGAACTGAATGCAAAGAAAATCTTCTGTCTTTACCAATCTATTTTTCGCATATTATAAGTAACGCTGGCCACAAGCGGTACCGCGCATCGGCGTAGAATCAGTTCGGACCGAGAGGAACGGTAGTATTACTTCGTCTGCGGAGCAGTACGGACATTTTCGCTGCCGGTCATTTGCGCAATTGTTTATCTGTCCTAGAAAAATTATGATTTCGTCAGCAAAACGACCGCGGTCGGACAAACTTCGAAAATTTATTGCAGAAATTCCACACTTAATATATGAAGGTGCTAAAATTAAATGTGTAATCTGTAAAATCCCGTTAATGTGTTGGTCCAGACAACATTGTCTACGACACGTAAATAGTGAAAAGCATGTCTCAAAAAGAAATTGTGCACGAGACAATGAAAAATTTATATTTAATTTATGCGTTACGTTTATTGCATGTAATATACCGTTTAATTTACTAGACAAGGAACCATTTATCTGCTTTTGGAATAACTATTCGGAGTGCAAATTACCAAGTCGAACATCGTTACGAAGAATTGTGCCATCTGCGTGCGAACATATTGAACAAAAAATAAAATCGGAGTTGAAAGATCAAAAATTGTGGCTATGTGTCGACGAAACAACAGATCGGAAGAAACATTCTGTTCTTAATGTAATGGCACGCAAATTGGAACCTCATCAATCGGCACCTTCAATTCCATTAGTCTCCAAACGAATACAACAGTGTACTGCCGAAGTAATTTCAAAGTTAGTGTTAAATACATTGGACAAGTTTGAACTTTCAACAAACCAACTCTTGATGTTAGTGAGTGATGGTGCTGCAAACATGCTTTCTGTAGACTGGTCTCTTAAAAAGCATTCTGCTAATTTCTTACACATTACGTGTAAAATTCATGCTCTCAATCTTGTGGCGGATAGTATCAGAAAATGTTATCCTAAGGTAGACGCTTTAATAGCACATACCAAAGCAGTATTTGTCAACTCACCGAAACGTATTCGCGAATTTCACAGACTGTGCCCCCGTATACCTGAGCCACCAGAACCTATTCTTACACGTTGGGGAACTTGATTAAATGCTGCGTTTTATTATCATAAATATTATGAGAATATTAAGAATGTGGTTCTACAATTTGATCCAAAGGAAACTGTCGCTATCAAGAAAAACCAGTCGAAATTTCAAGAAAAAACGGATTTAAAAATTATTCACAACAATTACTTCGGTCTAGCGGAGGCAATAGAAAAATTACAAGATCCTTCGGTGTCATTAGTGGAATCTGTGCAAATACTGCAACATGTTCACGCACAGCTATGCGCGATAGAAGACCCAAAAAATGTTTGTGTTCTAGGAAAGTATGAAAGTGTTTTAGAGAAAGTTTCTGATTTTGGCACATTAAGACACATTTGTGAAGGTGCGTCAACAGAACCGTTAAGTTGTTTTAAAGAATATTTTAATTACGCAAATATAACGTCACTAGATGTAGAACGTTCGTTCTCTGCATATAAACACATTTTTTCCTCGCGCCGCACTCGGTCTGTCGAAACAACTGTTGAATGTTGAAACATATCTAATGTTGCAGATATTTAACAGACATTATTCACTTTGCGATTTCACGGAGGACTCTTAAAATGGTAAGTGTTTGAGCACGCATTATTTTATTTTTATTTAACAACTACAATAGCTCTAGTGGAACCCGAAGCCTAATCGAAACAACGTCGCTGCCCGTTGGCGCGCGTGGCCAACTCTAGTAATGATTTATCCAATATACATAGTTTCATATAGGTACATGATACAATGAGGCAAATCCATTCCGGGCTTCTTTCTTACGATCACACATTTTTATAAAATGTAATGCAGAAATAGATGAAAGATATAATAATACACTTAACTTGTCCGGCTCTTTTACAACTGTTTGAATCGGTTTAGTACTGAATAACAAAATTCTTAATTTTTGTAGGATAAATTTATTTACTATTTATTAAATACCAACTATTATATTCTTTTACTCAAATGTTAAGAATTAGATTGCTTTCTGTGAATTTTCGCTAGCTTCAAAGCATAATTTTCGTTACAAAATCGTTCCTACAACGCTGTTGCAATTATCTTCACGGGATTTTGTCTGTGTAAAGCATTTTCCACGTGTATATACCTAGCAAAACAACAGTAGGTACAATGAATTTTCCTTTACTAAAATCGATGAGTGAGTCATCGTCCAGTCTTTCCCGACAACATGCAAGTTTCAATTGAGGATAAAGGGGTCCTACCTACGTATTCCGAACGTAAAGGGCGGAGTTTTACAAGTGGGACATTTTCTACATCGGAAATATTCATTTTTAAGAAAAAGAGAAAAATTCAATATGCTAATCAACAGAACAATTTTATGAGTAGCGAGGAGTAATATACGGTACAGTAATCAAAATAGTTCTATGGCCTACTATCACTCCCAAAGTTTCAAATTATTATCGCACAACCGCACAGTATAGTTGAGGTTATCACACAAATTACAATTGTTGGAAGCGAAAAGTGATATTCTCAGTTCTCTAGTTCAAATGTTATTTATTTATTTATGTTTTTCAATTAATAAACTCCTCTTAGACTTCAGCATTGTTTGCATGTTTAAATTTGCTTATAACCAAAACTGATGATCATGAAATAACTTGTATAAAAAGAATAAAACGGCTGGCTTTTGTGAACTTTCATTTTAATGTGACCAAAACGAATTAACAGCAGCTTTTTACCTTCGTTATTGTCGAAAGTCCACAAGTTGGAAAAATGAATAAAATTCAAAATATTTATGTGTTGTATACAGGTTCATCATTTTCTTCTTCTCTAACTGCTTTCTACCTAGCAGCTAGCGACCGTGAATTCACCCATTCAAAAAAATTAGTTATTTAAGATTTGCTAGACTGTCGTAAACGATACTTTGCACTGTAACTGTTTTGTGCTGATTTGTGCCGTAAAAATATCGTTTTGTGCTCATACCGTTTTTGAGATATTCGAAAATGGGGGCTGCGGGGACCCTTATTTAGTAGCCACCTCACCAATTTTTCGACTTTTGAAAGCTTTATGATGATAACGTTTTATGATAATTTGTGGCGTAAATATTTCGATTCGTGTTCGTATCGTTCTCAAGATATTTGAGATGGGGGATTGGTGCAGACACTTATTGAACAGACATCGCACCAATTTTTCGGTTTTTGAAAATTTGATAATGCCAACGTTTTGTACTAATTTGGGCCACAAATATTTCATTTAGAAACACAAGCAGCAATCATATAAAACTAAGCCCAATTTATACCATTAGCGCTTGCCCAAGTAGTGTTTATTTCTAATGTCCCTTAAATTAGTTTAAGAGGCAAAGTAGTTTGATTTTAAACAAAAATGAACAAGTATGCTGTATTACCTCTACCACTTATTGGCTTATTCGCTAAGAAGATACAAATTAATTTTTCCGATCGAATTTGGAATCGATCGCTAGGGAAATCCAAATAATGAGTAGGTTTGTCTACAAACAAATGCCGATTTGCGCATCTTTGGTAAAAAATAATTAGATCTCTAAAATATATAATGTTAATATTTTCAATGCTAATATAGTTTCTAGATTTACATAACATATCTGGCTTAAAGTACAAGGTAATGCATCTTTTCGTGAACAAAGTACATATGTATAAATCAAGATATGGTCAATAACTGTATTCAGCACGAGGTATTCTTAAAATTATACCAATCGTTGCAAACACATTCCTTTACACTATGGAATGGTTATCAATACTGCAAGCCTCCCACATCATAAATGACAAATGCTGCTAAGCGAACAGAAAATGGCAATGCTTGATATGTTTTTATTGGCTCCTGTTTTAATTCTACGACACCTGATAAACTTCAAAAAGCTATTAGAGAAAGTGGTTTTAATGTCTGTGAAATGGTTTGCTAATATTAGATACGTAATAACGTATGTAACAACGACATGTGTTTTTATAATTACGGAATTTCAACCTAACAAGTTAGAAACCACCCTCCAAAGCCAACGATTTTAGCATTTTTCCGACACTTTTTATTGTTTCTAGTGCATAAAGAACCAAGTATTTTCGTTTTAAAAACATTTCTCTATTTTTATCCTTCATACAGTTACAATCAAAGAAAAAACAAAGAAAATGTTTTTAGGAAATGATTTCTACCCTGCTAGAGTGTAATTCCGCAGCTACAAAAAATTCTGTCGAGTATCGTCGATTCCTCCACAATCCTATCAAGTATCATCAAAATTGAGAAGACTTAAAACTTGGTGAGGTCCTCTTGCAAGAAAAAAAAGATAAAATTTTATAAAATCAGAAACATAAATAAAAATTTCTCAAAAAGTGTCATCAAAATTGAGGACTTAAAACTTGACAAAAACAGAAGAAATTAACTTAAGGAAAGAGCAAACCTCAAATGAATCTGGAAAACATGTGGGAAGCCTTCAAAACAATAATCACAGGAGTGGCAAAAGAAGTATGTGGGCTGAGTAAGACAACTAACAAAAATAAATTAACACATTGGTGGAACAAGGAAATAAAACAAGAAATCAAGGAAAAAAAACGGGTACGGCAACAATATCTCGGAAATAATAAAAAACAGGAAGATTTATAATAATTTATACAAAAATCAAAGAGAAAAAGCCAAAACGGCGGTTAAGGAAGCAAAGGCAAGATCATGAGAGGAGTTCGGAACAAAAATGGAGAACAATGCTACTGGAAATGCAAAAATGCTGTATCACGTACTAAAACACAGTAAGAAACGTCAAGGGCAAAAAAGGCACGGAAGAAAGCAAAATAATGGAAAGATGGAGAGAGTATTATAAAGAATTGCTAGGGATGAAGAATGAATTAATCGTCGAACAAGTGACAAAACAAGAACAAAACACAGAGGAACACATAACACGAGAAAACGAAAAAGAAATTAATAAACTAAAAATAATAAGAGCAATGCAAAATACTAAAAGTGGAAAAGCACCAGGAAAGGATGGATTAAAACCAGAAACGGTAAATACATAGAAGACGAAGGAATAGACCTGTTACATAGAATAATAAACTTGGCATGGACAACACAAGAAATTCCCAACGAGTGGAGAATAGCAATTATAACGCCAATACATAAAAAAGGAAGTATGAACGAGTGTATGAATTTCAGAGGCATATCCTTGTTATACGTAGCTTATAAACTATATGAACGCATCATCGAAGGAAGATTGAAAGAGAAAATAGAGGAAACACTAAACGACACACAGCCAGCTTTTAAAACAAATAGAGCGGTACAAAATTGGATATTCGTACATAGACAAATTACTGAGAAGATACTAGCAACAAATAACAAAATGTACATGAGAGCAGTGGATCTAGAGAAAGCTTTCAATAGTATAAATAGGGAAGAAATCTGGAAGGTAATAAATAAAAGGGGTGTGACCAGAAAACTAATTGTATTGAGCAATTGGGAAAACATCCGATAGCTTCATAACAAGACGAGGGGTGAGACAGGGAGGTGTGTTGAATCCACTATTCTGTATCATAATAATGGACGAAATATCCAAAGAAGTAAACCAAGGTCTAAAGGAAACACAAATAAGATACAGAAAACTCCTCCCTGTATTCCTAAACGAACTGTTCGTACGCGGATGATTTACTATTGTTTGTAATAGGAAAGTCCTACAGGAAAAAAATAGAGAAATGAAATATAAATATTGGTAAATATGGACAAAGAATAAATACAGAGAAGACAGAGATTGTGGAAATTACAAACAAGAAAGAAGGGGTAAATATACAAGTAAGAGGAGAAGAAATAAAGGAGGCTAACAGGCTAAAATACCAGGAACATATACAGGACCAGATGGAAGGCTCAAGGAAGATATAGGGGGCAGAATACAAAAAACCATGACGCTATACAGAATTCTGTACAAACCATTTCTCAATAAAAAAGAAATAACTACAGAAACAAAAGTGCGAATATTTGAATCTGTGTTAACGCCTATACTCATGTTCGGATGTGAGTCCTGGGTCCTAACAAAAAAACTCAAACAGAAACTCAGTGCGTGTGAGATGAAAGTACTTAGAAAGATCGCGGGAGTGACAAGATTAGATAGAATTAGAAGTGAGGTAATAAGAAAGGAACTAAATATAACAAGTGTAGTGCAAAAAATTGAAAGACAACAACTACGATGGTTCGGACATATGGTACATATGGTACGAAGAAAAAGAAGGGCAGACCAAGGAAAAAATGGAATGCAGAAGTAGCAGGGGCACTGAAGAAACGAAAACTAACATGGACCCAAGCGAAAAGAGAGGCAACAAGCAGAAGCAAGTGGGAAAGCATAGTCTCCTCTACACCTACGGTAGATGAGGATGAGTAAGTAAGTAAGTAAAACTTGGTGAGGTCCTCTTGCAAAGAAAAAAATATAAAATTTTATAAAATCAGAAACATGAATAAAAACTTCTCAAAGAAAACGTTTTTACCCTATTAGAAGATTTCACATGGCAATTGGCAGGTAATAACAATATGTCTTGCAGCATTTGTATATATACAAATTTTAAAAATAAAACTTATAGATTCTTATATTTCCGGGAAGGTAGGGAAATTAATAAATATACAAAGCTACTCAATGGCGTAATATTTACCTAATGTCTAGTTGTCATGCATATAGACACCCATAATTAAATTATTATATATTTGAATGGGCTGGCTCTGCCACTCTTACATTTGACAACCACAACAATAGCTATAAGAAAACTATTCCACGGCTATTTTTATTAAAATTGTTATCGAACTGCAATGTCTAAATAGGTGCAGCATTCAAAATCGGTGCAGTTACACGTGTACTAATAAAAACAAGAAGAATACGAGTTATAAACAGTGAACGGTAAAATCGTAAGGGGTATGACTCAGAGCCGCGCATCGTCAACGTGATACAGAGACGCACTAAGTGTTTGCACATTTCAGTTTTTATAAATTTAAACGAAATTCATATATCAATTATAAATTGAAATAGAAGATGTGTATATATGTAATAAATTTGTTTGAAGTCGAAAATAGAACAAAGCAATTAGCCATTACAATGAGAGACTTTTCTATATTTTCTGCAGTAAAACGGCTTCTTTTTGAAGTTAGTACGTCTTCAGTATTGAAAACGTTCCTTGAACTTCACAGCTTATAAACAGAGCAAAAGTAAAATGTGTTATACATATACAGTGGTACCTCGGCTTGCGATAGTATCTTGTTACGGAATTTTCGGGTTACAGAAGAAAATTCGAAGGAATTTTTGTTTCTAAAACCGAAAGGTGCTTCCGAATACGAAACGCGGCTTACAACTTTCACAGATTCGGCAGAATGTCCGTGCGACTCGTGCACATGCTAGAAAGAGATAGTTATATACAACGTAATGTGATGGATTATGTGGTTAACTTCCCACTATTTTACTAGTTTATATTATTCTTACTTTATTGGAAAATCCTTTTATCTTTGTGTAAAATCTTTTTCAAAGAACAAAACCGAAAGTTCTACACTCAAACAATTTCTGGATCTTTCTTCTGGATCCAATGTCGTGTCGATAATATTGTAACATATGTGAAAAAAACACCTCGCCTTCACTGTCTTCCATACGCCAGAAAGAGTCCTTAATAAAAGGACTGTATGTAAATGAAGTTAGAGTTTTTATTGATTTCTCTACATAACATTATTTTCTATATGTTCAATTGTATTTAAAATGCATGAAATTAATTCGTGATCATTTTCTCTTGTTATAGGAACGGATTATCTCTATTTCCTTTATTTTTTATAAAAACATTTGATTCTAGTTACGAAATTTCGAATTACAAAATGCGTTTGGAACCATTTAATTCAGTAAACCGAGGTACCACAGTATTTGCATTTTGAATTTCTTCTGTAGAGTCTATAGACAATTGATATAGTATATTTAAATCGGGGTTTCTGCATCACCTTTTTGTATCAGTTTATTTCGAATATCACTGGTAATACATTTTCATTCATTGATTGTATCGTTTAGTGTATTGAAATTAAATTAAATTAATTTTATATTTCGACTTTCGAGTATTGTGTCGCCGCTGTTAAGTGTCTAATATGGAAAATAAATACCCTAAAAACTCAATAAGGAGATAAATAGATATAGTAAATATAAATAGAATAATTTGGGGAGAGCTCGATGCGAATACTACAACTGTATACTCAGTCTTGAAATATTCACCGCGTACATCACATGCTCTGCATACGGCTCTGCTGCGGCTGACGTCATCCCATATAATTTTGCCGTTCTCTGGTTATAAAGTTCGCAGATACCTAATTAAAAAGTAGCCTACAACCTGTCGATAATCTTTCTTATTACATTCTATTCTCAAAACTATTTATTTTTAGCTTAAAATTGTTCTAAACTCTTTTAAGTTTATAGTCATATGTCTGTACGTATAATACCTAATAACTTTATTTAAAAATTAATTCATGATTTTTAGTACCATCATTATAGAAGATATATTCAAAATCCATATAGCCAAAAATATGGTGCAAAAGTAAAAAGAAGAAGACGAATTTCCTACTTTTAGGTTAATGAATGTATGCAAGCAAAATCGTACAACATATGTCGATTTTTCCTTTGTACCTTTTATGACACTGACGAAATATAATGAAGATCAACTAGGTACTTACTCCATACCCAGAATGGCAGAATGCAAGTTTCCCTAAGAAATTGCGTTAAAGAAGTTACTTATAGAGACAACCTAGATAAAGGAAAGTACAAAAATTCTTCGGAAAAATATGTACCAAACAAAACAATCTCGCTGTTAGGACTGCTATCACCCGTTAATGCAACGAGAACTAAGAATTTGCAACGACACACGAATGTCTACCTTGTATGTATAATTATGTACGTACATACGTTGACCATACATACAGTATGTTTCACTTTGCAGTTTGACACTCCTGTATCTTTGTTAGTAAACTAATTGATTCCAGATTTTTATGAGGTATAGAACTCTTTTAATTAACTTTGGTGGAAATTGAAAAAATCTAGTTTTATGTATTGATAAGTTAATTATTAATAATTAACATTAAGTAAGAACACTGTATTATAATCTACAATAAAAATTAAAAATGCTATTTTATTCTAACTTTAATAGTGTATTAGGCAAACAGCTGCTCAAATAATTTCAATATTGTTCTAATTTTTTAAAGTACTATAGTGAAATTTAAAATCAAGTTCATCTTTGTAAGATTAAAAACTGAACCTAGAGGTTCTCGTTTTTTTTTCTTTTTTTTTGCAATTAAAGATTGTATTTGTACTGTACTGATACGAGAATAAATCATTTATTATTACTATTATTATTAAAAAACAAAACAATTTTAATTTAACTTTAATATTGCATACCACAGTTGCTAGTCAAAATGTGGTCAAAGTTCATGTTGTCCTAAAACGGTTTTCACAACTGCTTTTACGATTAAACAAGGCCTACGTCTTTAGATTTTTTGCAGCAAATTTTTGATCGTAGTAGGCTAAAGGTTAATAGGGTAGAATAAAGGTCAATTAAAAGAGTTCTATACCTCATAAAAATGTGGAACCAATTGGTTTACCAATAACAAAGATACGGGGATATCAAGCTGTAAAGCGAAACATACTGTGTACAACTGTCAGGAGTCTGCTATAAATTACTATAGAGCTGTTCATTTATAAATAAGAGATTATTTATATATAAAATGATAAGATTACGTTAACGAACTTTTTGAGACCGCAAGGCTTCATTTCATCATTGATTTGCTACAACACATAGTGCAGCAAATATTCTTCAGTTAGTATATTAGTAAGTAGGTACTAGTCTCCCAGGAATTATGTATATATTTGATTGGAATACAAGCAGAAGCAAAATAACTAAATACGCTTATTCGCTTATGAATGTGAACGACTTTAGAATTTCAATGAGAAAATTAAATTGTAAAATTGTCTTTAGCACTTCTTTCTTCCAGTGTTGTACTTGGTTCCGTTATATAGCTACGCTAAAATGTTTCAAATAAACCTACACTTTTGGATCTTATAAAAAAAGGTAAATAGGCCAAAATAAAGGCTAAATTACTTGTGTGAAAATCGTTACCTATTTAATACAACTTTATGGTAATTATTCTAAAAAATTCATTAAATAAAAGACAATATGCTAATTTAACAATTTATTGCTTTTAAGTTACCGCTTAATGACCCATGTATAATTACATTTTAATAGTACAGTTGGTTATAGTCGGTGCAAAAAAAAGAAATAAGTAAGACTTCGTCGGTTAAGGAATACGAAATTAACCTACCTTCCAATTTCTTCGCATATATCATAAACATCGTCGAATAATATCTCTTCATCGGCCATCGCGTGTTATTTATTAATGATCATCAACAATGTCAGTGAATCATATCTTTTTACACAAAACAATAAGTAAATCACGTGTTCCACGTCTGTATAAAACGCCGGCCATGGGATGGCCTGCACACCGAAAAGCAAACCACTTAGCCTCTATTTACGTGAACCAGAGGCGGTTCCCTTACAACTATGCAAGCAGCAAAGCACGTTAGTTGTAGAAATTGCCTGTGAATCAGGCGGAAAATCTCTGCTTATGCCGGGAAAACCCTACAATGGCTGCAGTTCAGCTGTTTACGTTCAATTACACGTATTTCAATGCACTTTTAACACAATAAACTACAACGTCCTCCTCGTATAAAAAGCTATTTAACCCTAAATCGAAACTACACGTTACTACAATTTGAATAGAAAACGTATGTACACACCCAGATACCACGGGTACTAAAACAGCACAACTGTTAATACTGACAGGTCGACTAGCGCACCGCACCGGGTAGCTTAGACATGCGCTTTCAATAAACCCGCCGATTTTAATATTAAAGCATTTATTCAATAAATTTAAATGTGACAATAAAGGCAGGATTTTTTTGTAGATTTAAATAACATTTTATCTAGAAATAAAAGAACAATTTTATCAGCCTAATTTATTAATAAATAAACTATAACAAGCCTAATTTTCCAGACACAGTGTTTACTACGCTCTCTTCCCCAAACAATCCAAGAACCGTGATTGAACCTTCTGGAATCTGAGTTCTACCAGCATCATGTACCAAATAGGAATGTATATTCTTCTCAGTAGCTACTTTCTGTAATTCGTGTAGATGAACATCATTAATGCCTTTCAACACAATCTTCTTTTCCCTATAAATATTGTTCTTACATTCCCAAAAACCAAAATTCCTTTCAATCTTACCCATATTCTTCCCATGCACCTAGCTCTTCAGCAATATTTCTGTCCTGCATCAGAGTCCTATATAACCCCAAGGAAGCATGTGCTACCTAGATGATACGTTTATAATATCTAGCAATATAATTTTATCTACCGCACACAATTTTACCTGTGCAGCTATTTTTCCTATACCCATATCCAAAGCTGTGTTAACAATGAATACCATTTTACAGCTAACACATTCATTTTTTGAGTCATCCTCTTCACTGGAATCGTCTCCTTCCTCTTTCGGAGATGTTTTCACATTCTTGTCATCAGAGAATCCAATTACTGATAAAGAAGTACCTTCTATATCCGGATTATCAAAATAAAATGTAGCCGCCGCATCCGCGGACTCATTACCGGTGTAATACAAAGCCTATGGGAGTAACCACAAAATTAAGCAATGATGTAATACATGCATTAATATTCTGGAATTACAATTTCAGCGGCATTCTTCGTTATACCCATAGTCACAAGAATCTCCAAAAGGTTTTCGTTGGGTCTCCACTGTTCTATTTCTTGTTCCATTGCTAAGCCCTTAAAGAAACATAAAAAAATCAATGTGTTCAACTTAACTTGACAGATAACCTAACCTAGTTTCAATTGCGTTCTAAATTTGGATGGTTTGTTTTGACAGCTAAAAAAAGTAGATCAAACCCACTAGTAACCAAAGACGCCTAACCTTTATTTAGTCTAGTTTACATAGCTATTTGCTATTATTCTGTTTATGTGTATATGAAATGATATGAGATTATTATGGAACATAAACATTCTGATAAAAGTAAAAAATCTAAAAAACGTAAGCATGAGTCTAGTGAATCAAGCTGCTTAAATTCCGGTGATGTGAAACGTAAAAAGAAGAAAAGAGATCACAGAAAATCATCAGATTCTGACAATCAACACCATAAAAAAAAGAAATCCAAACATTTTAAAACCAACAGAAAAAAGGAGAAAGAGCGAACAGAAATGGAGCCTGACGAGTGCTTTGATGTACCAGTATCATTAATGAACCCCGATAAAGCGATGGCTCCAATGACTAAAGAAGAATGGGAAAAAAGACAAAGTATTGTTAGAAGAGTGTTTGATGAAACATCAGGAAGGTACAGGTAAGTTATTACAAAAATATCAAAACGTGTAAGATATTTTAGTAAACACTTTTATACAGGGAACATAATTATATTAATAATTAATTTGATATTGTTTTATTCAATGCAGAATGATCAAGGGAGATGGAGAAGTTATTGAAGAAATTGTTAGTAAGGAAAAACACAAAGAAATTAATCAACAAGCTACAAAAGGTGATGGTAAATATTTTGAAACGCAATTGTCTAATAATTTAAAGAAATAAAGACATTTAAACTTTAAACCTATATTTATTAAAACAAAGATTAATATATAATTTGAAAATAGTACTTATTTACATTTCAAATGCCATACCCTCTCTTGTACTATGGCTACAGATATATTCAAAATAAGGAGTATATATGTACATAGTTTTAATTTCTAATCTCAACTTGAAAAAATTCCAGTTGTACATATAAAATATTGGCACTTAAAACATTAAAACAACTGCATAAAGAATGTTGTTGAACCATCTCTCCATGATGGATCATCAACAATTTTAGCTCTGCATAGAGGACAGGTCTGTTCTCTGTCAAACCAGGTTGTCACGCAGCTTTCACAGAAGATATGCCTACACTGTAGTAAAACTGGAGAATCATATTCATCATGACATATTGGACAATGTTCTCCTGCTGTTTGTATTTGCTCTTTACTTGGGGAAGATCCAACTGTAACATTTTGCAACAGCTTGAAGACTGCAGTTTTAAGTAATTTTAATTTTGACATTAAATCAGATCCTTTTGACACCATGTATGCGGCAGCTAGAAATACTCCAACAATTTTTTCAGGTCCTTGATACGATTCCAGGATATAGTACAGCCATGGTTGTATTGGAGCTAAACTTCGGTATAACTGAGATAATGCTTCCATAAATAAATAAATTTTTCCCTAAAATGAAAATTCTCTTTAAACAATCAAACTTAATAGAGAAAAACAAAGATAGTTAGTAGGGTAGGATCAGACTATCTCACCGATTAAACATTCTTAAAACTACAAAATGGCATTTGCAAATAAAGGTGCAACTTTATTAACATTGGTTCAACCTATCAAAATCAAATATCGATTTAAAATAGTTCTTAAGACTAAAATTAAAGCAAAAGGCAATATATGTAATCTTTTATTACACACTTCAAGTCACCACATCACTTTTGTATTGATTCTCAAAATACTTTCGTAATTTCAAGAAGTACATTTTGAAAAAAACATTGTAACACCTTTAGGGTTTTAAAATACTCATTCATATTAGGATTTACATATATAAAACAAAACAGAAAATATCTTGTATAGATATATCAAAAATATGCATAGGGTGATTGCGTCGGTGGTCGGCCTCTTAAGAGAATTTCTGATTTCACGATAGTGCAACATCCATTAAAAATAATGAAACTAACTTACAAATTATATTAATAACTGCCTCATCTAATTTATTTTGTAGAAATTGCATCATTTTTATTTATCTATAACCACAACAAAGGCAGTAATTTTATTTTTAGAATTTGACACCTTTTTTAGTAGTCGGCCGCGCCGTTACTTAAGTCCGGCCAGTCACATTTCAGTAGTCGGCCCATGTAAATAGAAACAAAACTTAGTAGTAAATATTAACTAAGTATTTAATAAATATTCTAGAGTTTATTTTAACAATATAAATAAATATAAACTCTTCAGACTAAGTAAACATTCATAATAAATAATTAAAAAATGTAAATATGAACTCTTCAAACTCAAGTAAGTATTCACAACAATCAATTAAAAACATTAATAAATTGAAATAACAAATAAATCTTAATATGAGTAAATGAACACAAAATATTTAAATAAACGTCAATTGCTCTAAATCGGATAAATATAAATAAATAGATAAATATAAATAATTTTTGTTTAAATTTTTATCAAAAAGCTTAAACCGACATCCTCAGGGTACCAGGGTATTAAAAAAGAAAAAACAAACTTTTCATGTTCAACTTAATGATACTGCAAGCATCTAAACTCAGTGCATTGCAAATGGTACCAGCGGGGCCACATGTCACGGCCAATATGCTTAAGTCCCTTTTCCTCAGTGTCACTGTCAAATTCTGTGCTACATACTGTACATATTTCCTTTTTTAGATCAATATTTTCTTGATTGTTATTCCTAGTGCCATCTGTGGAAATGAAAGGTCAATCCTTTGGGATTTTTCACTATTCTTACGATTCTTTGCTTTCCTTTGTATTGCCCTTTTAACTCTTGCCTCTTTTTTCCTCAATTGTTCTACTGCTTTTTGCCTCTTTTCTTCCCTTTATCAATTATACTTTTCACTGTGTCCATTATTCATTTTTTTTTTGTGAAAATCCAACTTTGGCAAGATTTAGCAGACATTGTACAAGATGGTACTCTTCGTCTTTGGAAACTATAGTGGGTGGGCCCATTTTGTAAAGTCCTGTTGCAATTCTCCCGAACAGATTGTCCGTTCCTTATTGCAAATAAAGTACTTCTAATGGGTCTTCTGTATATTGGTAAAACAATCGTTTCTTTTTGTTTTCTGTCATGGTTATAGTACATGTATTCGAGAATCTGTAATAAAATGTACAATTCCTATGTAATTGCTCTAAATTCTCCATTTCCACATTGTAGAACATTGTGGCCGAATTACAGCGCGGCACAACCAATAGTATGCCGTTAAAGGTTACCACCGGTCGACTACTGGAAGATATTAGAAATAGCTATGTTTTACCTGCTTTATTCAAATACATAAACATTAACTTTACGTTAATGCTACATTCGGTCTAAAATAGAAAACCAGCTTATTTTTCAGTAATCGGCCATCCTGGCCGACAATCGGAACGTAATCCTTTAGGTAGGCCCAGTAGTCGACCAGTCATTTACAGCAAAAATTAGACGATATCGAAAACATTTTGAAGTCAGAATTTGTAAAAGCATGTCCAGTAATAAAAACTAATGTCTTCAAATACTTTAAATACTAAATAAGATTTACGTACCAGTTGTCGTCAGACGAACATGGGTTTCTAAAGCACAGCCAACTTAATACTAAAATTGAAGTTAGATATCAAAATTTCCTTCTGAATGCGCGAATGATACAGCCGACTACTGGGATGTAGAAATTAGACATGTTAAATCAAGTATTTCATTAATATAGCCGTTTTTTTAGTAAAGTGGGCGACTACTAGATGCGGCCGAACTAATGCACATACAAAGAAAAGAAATTCTACAAAATTAAGCGTCACGTTTTTTAAAAATGGTCTTCTGTCAAAACTATGGTTTCGTAGGCTCTAAAAGGAAAAATTAAATTTGTCTGGCATATACCCAAATATCTTTTTTTTAAATTTCAGCCAAAACATATTTTTGATGTACAATGGGCATACTTTTACATTTTTGAATTCTTCAATTACTTAAAACTAAGTTTTGTAGAATTTTTACCATTTGTGTTTGAGTTACAAGAAATCATTCCAAGTTAACCAATTTATTAACAAAACAGTTACAACTATGATCCAACTAATCCTATACACAAACAATAAGCCACCTTCTAATATCGCAAAATACTAAGTCAATGTCCTATTATTTAGTTTCTTTTCAAATGTCAGATCTAGATGCGGATCATATTTTGAAATATTGGTGAATACTTCACATTTTATTAATATATGATAACAGTAAGTATTGCAATAATTTTATCGTACTAGACTGTTACTGGTTGTAGATTCTAGCGGATAATGGCAAAATGGGTTTTAAAATAAAATTTATTAAAATATGTATGGAATATTGATGAAGTAAACACTATCTATTATTTTTATATATTTGTTCCTTACAACATGTACAAGAAGTATCTACATAGTGAATTATTTTGAATTGAATATCTTATCTTTGTAAAAGAATACCTAGACCAATAAAGGGTGAAAAATATAGATCAGAAGATACACACACTTACCCTTTTTTGAAATGCAATAATTTTATCTGGAAGCAATGTTAGTAGTATCTTGAGCATAACAGTGATAAGTTTTAATATAAAATCTGTAATTCCAACAATCCATAACAAATCCCACACGGTCAATGGTTTACTGTACGTTCTTATGAATATCAGATTCAAATATAATTTTTCGTCTTCAAAAATATAATGAATGAAAGCAATTGCGCAAATTATGTACACAAAAGCACAAAATAATTTGGACAGATTTCTTCTGGACCTTTTAGTTGCTTCTTTCTTTACAACAGAATTGGCATGTGTAAATGTGGCTAATAATACAATTAGGTTTAAAATCCCCTCATGATGATCATATAAACCTTTCGCCAAAAGGATCAAGACAAATGGGACATATTTTTGTAAGATGGTCATGCAGTGTTGAGCTTCTAGCACAGTTTGTAATCTTTCTGTTGCTGAATTATCATTATTACCATTATTGTTGTTGTTATTGTTGCCATTATTTTCAATATTAGGTTCTGCATTAGGATTGGCACTGTTGTTATTATTAATAGTGTTATCTCCATGACTATGATTGTAAAGTACATTTTCAGCCGCTATATTATTGGCATGTGGTTCCTCTATATTAATAACAACACTTCTGTTACCATTTAAGATATTAGGCTCTGAATGAGTAGGTCTAGTCAAAAAGTTTGAAATGTCATATTCCACAAGAGGCTGTATTTCTCTTATGACATTGGTCAAATTCAATCTGAACTGCCTGGCACCTTCAACAGCACTTCGTCTTTGTAAATTGAAATTGGCTATACCTCCTGAATTCATACTCGATGATCTAGGTAAAGTAGCAGAGTGCGTCATAAGTAAGTGCCTTGATTGTGGACCTGTAAAAGCACTGTCTGATGACTGACTCCTCATGAAAGGTAAGTGATCTTCGCGTGGATGGGTATCCATTGTGGGGACTACTTTGCACTTTTTAATTATTACTTATTGTCTACATACTCTGTAGATTTGTTTATTTACACTACACCATATTTGAAAACAAATCACCTGTTAATGAAGAGCATGATAACTGATAACAATTATGAAGGTACAATGACATTTAAGAAGTGACAAACGAGGTTAAGTCAGGTTAAATGCCCACGATATTGTAGGTGCCTGCGTCTAAGAGGTATGTGTTAACTAAAGTGAGTCGAGCACTGTTTACTAGATGTCACTGCCTTGGCAACTGCTTTTTAAATAATATAAAAAAGCAATTCTATAAATCTTATATTCTATATTACAGGTGATAAACGAGTTACAACTGAATACGTTACGGTGGTTTGTCTCAATACTCCTTATATTATGAATATTAGAAAAAGGAAAAGGGTTTTGAGTAAAGCCTCTCATATTATTTGAAAAGGAGTCAAGTCTACAGGATCCGTCAAGCTTTCTAGAGCGGCTGTTAAATTGTTGATATTTAACGAGTCTTGTATAGATAAGTGAGTATTTTCTAAACTGGAAATAGTTTGTTTCACTACAGAATAGTTTATGAAAATGTCATCTTTTCTTTTTGAACGTCCCGAATCGGAAAAAGTTGCTGACTCTCGCGAATCGCTTGAGAATTAGAGATTTTAAGTTTGAAAATGACATCTTTTACTTGGGAATAATATTTGCGATAGTAAGATACTGCTTCGATCCATGTTCCCCATCGCGTCAATACAGGCTGAGGTGGTAGCGGAATTTGGGGATACAATTGCTTGAATACGCGAATATGTTTGGGAGATTCCACAAACACTTTTTTGGTAGATGATATTAAATCATTCAGAATAGGGTAACTGGCTTTGAATTCTTTCTACTACGAGATGACATGCGTGTATGAGGCATGTTATGTGAAGAAGAGTTGGAAAGCATACTTTTAACATCCTACCAGTTTTCAGTATTGTTGCGGCTCCGTCAGAAACTAACATGATGATTTGGGCTCCTACGATACAAAATTCTCTTCGTATTTTTTATTATGTTTACAACGTTTTCGGCATCAGTTCTTTCAATCCTTTTACTGGCTAACAACAAGGAAGCTGCTGGACCATTACGTTTTAAAGCACGTGCCACAATATGAATCATGCTGTGTTTCTGAGCATCAGTAGTTTCGTCCACAGTGAGCCAGATTTTTTGGTTTCTCAACTCGTCTTTTATACAGTCTTTTACTGTACTTTGCGCATGTGGTAAACTGTACTGCAATTGTCTTTTTCTTAGTAGCTTTCATGATGGAACATATTTATCTCAAAAAAGACGAAAGTTTTCATTATCTACTAGGTGTTGTGGGATGTTGCACGTGCTCAACATGAAGATGAAGTCATACTTTTTCAGTTTCCGTAATATCCTCATCATTGCTTCTTTTTTAATCAAGGAATTCTTCAGGTTTTTCTTGATATTGATTTTTCGATGGTTTTTTTGCTTACTATCTTTACAGCATCATCTTCAACAAGAGTTAGTGGCCCTATCTAACCTACTCTTTTCATACGAACAAACCAAATGTATATGTTTACAAAAGGTACTTTTTACTGCATCTGTATACATTCACATCTCTATCAATAGGTAAGTTCGGATATTCGTTCAGAGTAACTCAATTTACCCCAAGTACCCTACTCGCGGTCTTTGACGTTCGGAAATGACGTAGAGTTACTCTACCCAAGTTCAGGTATGATAGAACATGGCTAAAGGGAGTATTCGGTGATCATTTAGGAGTATGACTTGAGTGATTCACTCTTGCTCTACTTCTGATAATTTCCACATGCTCTTTACTCTTGATCTGATCCGATAAAATATCCGGACGCAACTTATGAATGCAAATTTTAGAAACTCTACAAAACATAGTTCTACATTAATTTTCACATAGCTCGTTGTAGCTGTTGTACATATCACATCAGCTTTTGAAGATCTTACCTGAAATTCTCCATATCCAGTTTCATTTACGAAATCCATATTAATTTTTTCTGCGGTCTTGTGAACAGCTATGGTTACATGATTAAGAACTCGAAATCTGTGGCACTGGAACACTGAAACAGTTCATTAAAACCCTTATCGCAATACTTTACTCATACTGGACGCATGTTTCGATAGCCTAGCTATCATCATTAGCAGTAAAACTACATAGATTGATGATCCTGATAGTTATCAGAATTTAGCCTTTCCACGTTCAGTATTTTTCTCTTCACATCTTCTTTTCCGCCAAAGCATATTATTTTTCCACGATAATGTTAGATCTTCTCTTTATTTGATTTGATTTTAATAGATCATTCAAACACTCTGAAAATAGTACCTTAAACATATAATTTTTATTAGATTAATACATAACGTAGGCGTTTATAAAAATTTTACTTTTCCAAATAATTCAAAACGTCCGTTTATTCTGCATCCCTTAATTTTTTTTTATAGTCTTCACTCAAGTTAATAAGACTTCCTATTTCTGTAGCATTTAGCATTTTCTTCATTAATTTATTCAAATCTTCTTTCGTGAGTTTCGATCTGTCTTGACGCAAAAAAATTAAAAACAAGGTATTAAAATTTGCTGCTTAGAGGTTATGAAACTGTTTTCCTCTATGACGGAGTAACAAATTTAGTTGACAATTCGGGACAATTTTTTTCTTATCTAGGGTTGGCTGCTGCACACGACGGGCAGAATCGCCGGCCAGTGAATCTGTCTGTCGTGTGCAGGTAGCGGTGCGGTGTGTATTTTAACCGAGTCTGGGAAACCGGTAGGCAACACGAATCCATTCTCATCAGACGAATAAACACGAATGAATTTAGTTGCTATCTTTTACCCTATCTTGTCCATCACTGATTTCTTGGTATAATATAGCATAATGTGCATAACTTATTGCGGAAACTGCTAAGTTAGATTTATAGTAAATTTTAACAATTTCTAACGATTATGAGATTCTTTTATTTGCTGTTCTTTATAACACAAAACGCAACCAAAGCTGAAATATTTAGTTTGGACAATTTAAAGTCGCCGTAAATGTCAATTTAGGGAACTATTAATCTTATGAGTAAGGTTCGACAAACGAGTGCAACGTCAGAGGCGTATCGCGCAAAAGTAGGTACGTGAGGTACAATATTATTAAAAAATAATACATTCTCACCTTTTATTGACGTCTTGATGTCAATGTGGATGTTATTACTTATGAGAGAGGCTCAGACTTATAAGTCATAAGTCTGTCTAGTCACTTGTTTCCGCTTCCTTGCGCATCACTGCAAGAAATTATCGAATATGTGCTCATTCTATGTGCCATTTTTAAACCGCTTAAAAATCTTTACAATACCTCCGTCGGAAGTTTTAGTGAATACAACAATTATCATGTTAGTGTATATTTGTTTAAAACACACCTGTAACCCAAATAAGAAATGTTTTATCAACAATAAACCTAATTAAATATTTTATAACCTGCAATTTGCCAAGATATATTATGTTCGAGGTTAAGGGAGAAATTCGCAACTTATTAAATTACAGACACTGTATCGATAGAGCGAAACAAATAAGGTTCACCTTCCGTCCTTCATAAAGGCCCCTATTTCTATATGTTTTAGCGCGATTTTAGTCAGTTTCATTATTCCCATGTATTCCCATAGGCGATCCAGCATAGTGACGATCTCTTAAGCATATACGCACCCAAGGGAGGGCCTTGGAGATTAAATTATACAGATCCAACTAATACATAATAATCTTCGCACGTGGAGAGATCTTTCAATATGTTTTCAAGGATTACATGTAATACTCAGAAATTGTAAAGAATTAATGTATAACAAGTACGGTATATGTTGAAGGTCAATTGAAATTAAGTTTCCTTTTCTCTACTTCCTCTGCTTAAAAGTACTACCAATACTAGTACCTACTGTTGTACCTGCTTAATAGTTATATTTAGATACTGAATAATATAAACATCCAATAATAAAATCTTGAAATTCTATTGTTAAATATCAACCCTATGTTAGTAAACGGGTACTCTAAATCTGAGGCACTGGAACACTGAAACAGTTCACTAAATACCCTTACCACAACACTTAATTCGTACTGGACGCACGTTTCGATAGCCAAGCTATCATCATCAGCAGCAAGACTGAACTTGCATTATCAACATAATGTTGATAACATAAAGTTAATTAAAAACGTAAAGAGTACTGCTCAATTAAATTGTTATGAAGGCATGGAAATTTACAAAAACGAAACTCACTTAATAAACGGATACTCTAAAACTGTGGCACTGGAACACTGAAACAGTTCACTAAAACCCTTACCACAACACATCAGCAGTAAAACCGAACTGTTCAGTTTTACTGCTGATGATGAAAGCTTGGCTATCGAAATGTGCGTCCAGTACGAATTAAGTGTTGTGGTAAGGGTTTTAGTGAACTGTTTCAAAACTCACTTAATGAATTCAGATTTAGGACCACTAAATTCCAACCTTTATCCTTTGTTACAACATGTTTAGTTATTTACAGTTGTAATTTTAACCATGTGCAATGAACCGCTTCATTGTAATACTAGGATTTAATAACTCACGTCATTATGACCATTTACTTATTTCAGGGTATTATTTATTCTTTAGATTTTCACTTTAGGCTAATTATAGGCCTGTGCAATGAAGCGGCTCATTAAGTTACACTTAAAGTGAAAGTTTTAATTTTACGATTTACTTTAAGATTTTAAATTTACATATTGCATAATTTATCTTCCTTATAAGGTTAATTTTTCACTTAGCTTGTTAGTTCAGTCTTGCTGCTGATGATGATAGCTTGGCTATCGAAACGTGCGTCCAGTACGAATTAAGTGTTGTGGTAAGGGTATTTAGTGAACTGTTTCAGTCCTATATTAGTAAATTTGTATAAAGTAAGAAGGTGCTATTATTCTATTGAATTGTGTTTGTCTATTTTTTAAATCTACTCATTTCAATAAATCTAACGATTCTTTTTTTAATTCTTATTTTCAAAGTGCAAAATGTATCAAAACCATAAAAAATACAAATTCTCCCAAAAAATTTACGCTGAACAAAAGAAAAACTAAGGAGCGAGCTTGAAAATGTACATAAATAAACATCATATATACAGGCAATAACAATATAAACCTTATCCATTAATGTTTGAGCAAAATCTTAAACGCTTAATTGATGTAATCTAGCGTCCAAGTCTATATTATGGGTTCTAATACTTGAAGCTCATCTCCTGATTCATTCTGAAAAACTTCTTTTTCCATCCCAAATTCAAAAACGTCGTTATTGCCATTGTCATCTCCTGCCAGGACGTTTTTGTTTATAACTCACCCACACTTTTTGAAGATTCTGCTCCTAATCCTTGCTACATTTAAATAAATCGACTAGCATTGACAGTGAAAGCTCATCTTCAGGATTGTATTCAAATGAGATGATTTGACATTTTCGGAATTCTGTCTTTGCAAAGCAATTCTTAAATTGTAGCAGGATTTAGTTTACACCATGCAGCTTTAACGCGGTTCTCCGAAATGTTCTTGTATCGGTTAATAGGAGTGTTTTGGTAAACCACTTAATCTCGACCAAAATAATGCTAATATAACTGATAGTATTCGTGGAATCACTCCCAGCGAAGACAACTTGAAAAGAGAAAAGCACTAGCAAACGGACATATTTCTGTCTACATGTTTCTGTCAAACATGCAGAACATGTCAAACATGTTCGTTTGCTAGCGCTTTTCTCTTCTCACGTTGTTTCCGCAGGGAGTGATTCCTCCAATACCATGAGCTTTATTTTGGTTATTGTTACTAGCCACTTTTTTCATGTGTACATTTAATCTTGATAAATAGCTTAGAAGACAAGAATAATAAATAATTGAAGTATAATAATATAAATAATAATTAAGGTTCTACAAACGAGTGTAACGTCAGAGGCGTATCGCGCAAAAGTAGCTACGTGAGATACAGTATTATTAAAAAATAATATATTCTTACCTTTTATTGACGTTTTGATTTTTTAATAATACTGTATCTCACGTGCCTACTTTTGCGCGGTACGCCTCTGACGTTGCACTCGTTTATTTAACCTTAATAATAATTGAATACGGTATACCTTACATTTCTTCTTCGTCGCTTATATGCATATGGCTTCCGAGTTAAGCTTCGGAAAATACTTAGAATCAATTAAGTACTTAATATGCTTAATTATCTCAACAGTTCTACTGAAATTACCTTTGATATCTTAAAAGACTGTCGTATTGTTTTCATTGAGATGGAAATCGTTCCGAAAACGGAACGGCCTTAAATGAATTAATAATTTGTTGATTTGCTACACGGTCTGAAATGGGACGTTGGAGGTTCCTATACGTTTAAGGAACAGAGTCCCAAAACGCGAGAATTTCTTCATCATTTATTAAAGATTTGTGCGCTTTCTTTGCCGTTTCTTCGATGTGAAGAACGTAATACTTTATCGAAATAGTATACCCCACCCCTTTTGCTTGAAAACTATTTTTTGTTAAATATTACAATACCTAATAAAATATGGTTTCACATTGTTTTAGTTCGATTATGTTGCAGCATTGTAGGGTATACATATAGAGTTCCAAACGCATCCTCTTCCCCTACTTGCTTTTGAAAAATAGAAGCTCCTGTTTTTAGAAAAACGAGTCGATTTCTATTAATTTTAGACAACCTTTTGTCGGTGTTATCGAGAGTTTAATTGCATTTTCTGCGTCAGCGAAACTGATGCCAACTTTCTTGTCTTAAATAAAATAACCTGTACGTTTCTGAAAATGTAATGGAAATAGGAGTTCAATTATGTCGCATATGTCATGCTTAAAGAATATTGTAATATGCAGCAGTGGTAATCTTGTTTTTATACAAAATTGTTTATGAAAAAGTGCCAAATTATCTTCTGGGATGTCAGATTCATCCAAAGAACCCGTTGCCAAGGAATGTAATCACAACAATTGGCAATCTGCCAGAAAAAAAGCAATTGCAAAATTATACATAACAGTAGATAATTCTTGGGAAACCCTTAAATTTCATGGGCAACTTGTTAAATAATTTAGGACCCCAAAAGTCTACAGTCTAATGTTGTGTTCTGGCAAATCGATGGTATGGCACTTGCAGCTCCACTCGCTTGAATACCCGTGATGTTGACCATTGGTTTGGAACTAATCAACATTGTCGTGCGCTTATAATAAAACAGGAAGTATATATACATATGCCAGGCACTGTCAGTATATTCTGCTCCGTAAGGTATTGTTTACAGCTGTCTTCCTCTTTCAGGTGACACAGAGCCCAAAATGTTTTTTTTGTAGGCAGAAGATTCTTTCAAAACCTGGAGAATGAGCCCAAAATGATGCCATACGATATGATAGAGTGGAAGCTAAAATAAGATATCTTTGCTGCTTCGTGCGTTGCCACCGCCTTAAGTCTTCTTATTGTGTAAATTACGTTTACATACAGCTGCAGTGTTTTGTTCCCCAGTAAGATTACTACCTATGCGTAACCCTAAAAATTTTACTTCCTATGTGACATAATCTCTAGTGGTACTAAATACAACACTTTCAATTTTGCTATTGTTTTGTTTTAGACTATTTCTGGCGAACCAATCTTGTGCACTTTGCATTGCCTTTGATGATTTTCTACATAATTCTTTCATATCCTTGCCTTTAACTAAGATAGAGGTATCGTCGGTATAAAGACAGATTTTTTCAGCAATATTAAAAGGCAAGTCGTTGACGTATATTAGGAAGAGTAGTGGGCCCAGTACAGAGCCTTGTGGTACTCCATGTTTAATGCTCGTAAAATCTTTTTTGCAATGTTGCCACACCACGTATTGTCTCCTTCCAGATAAATAGGATTCGAACAACTGTAGTTGCAATACTCGTATGCCATAGAAATACAGCTTGCTGAGAAGTATCGTGTGGTCAACTGTGTTAAATGCCTTGCTCAAATCTAACAGATTCAATTGAGCTGACTGATGTTCGTCAAACGCTTCTTGTATTTGAGATATCAACGTTGTGATCGCATATGTTACTGATTTATTTTCTCTATAACCAATTTGTTTTGAGCAAAATAACTTGTGTTACTCAAAGTAGTTAATTATTCGTTTCGCGATAATATGTTCTAGGATCTTAGAAATACATGATAATATGAAAATAGGTCTGTAATTGTCACATACGTTAATATCTCCTTTCTTGTGTACTGGCATAATCTTTACAAGCTTCAATTCAGATGGAAAAACACCTTCATCTAAACATTTGTTAAATACATATGATAAAGGGATCGCTAGTTCTTCTATGGTACGGTGTAATGATTTTGTCGTTAACTCATAAGCATCCAAAGTTGATTTTTGTTTTATTTGTTTTATGACGTCAACTATTTCCGTGGGTGTTGTCGGATTGCAATAGAACAGTTGAAAACAGTCCACAGCAGTTTTGCGCAAACATTCTTCATGCATTCCACTTGTACTAATCGTGGCAACCGCAGTCTCAGCCACACTACTGAAGAAAGTGTTAATATCATCATCACGAAGAAATGAGCGCTCCTACACATCCACTCTTATTCTTCCACTTTCCCTATTAATTACATCCCAGATTGCATTTTGTTTATTGCTTGCTTGAAGTATTGTGCTTTCGTTATATTTGTGTCTATTCGCAGCAATATTCGCGAGATATGCCTTTTTGTACTTTCGATATAGTTCATAAGATTCCGTACTGTTAGTAGATTTCGTAATAATGTATAAACCGTCTGGGATCCTTTTTTGTTCCAGAATTTCTGGTGCGTTTCTGTAATTAACACATTTGGCATAGATTCTTCTCGTCTTTCGTCTTTCTGTTTTAATTAATGTATCTCCAACATCACCATCTGAGCCAAATGATTTGATATATGAAAATTATTGACATTAACCTCTACATCTAATGCAGCAATATTAGTGAAAATATTGTCAATACAGGTACCACTACTGTCTGTATTTCAAGAAGGCACATACTTTCGTTCTTCATTCTCGTTATTATTTTCTCATATTTTTACCAGTTTTGTTAATTGTTATTTTATTATTTTAACGAACTTTATTGCAATTAATCAATTATAAGTTTGTTAGAAATTTGTCAGTACCTAATATAGTTTAGGACTTCACAATATATATATAATCGATAATTCCCTTATACCCAAATTGGGTGTCAAGATTACATTTTCATTTCACATTATTATAAACAAATGTAGACCATTTCTTCTGATCTTGAGCCAGTTGTTTTGCTTCTATCCATGTTCTTCCCTTTTTCTGAATAATCTTTCCTACTACATTATCCCACGTTTCCTTTGGCCTTCCTCTACTTCTCTTCCCTTGAGTTCTTGCTGGAATATCATTACTCATTGTTTGCAGATGACCCCACCAACTCAATGATCGTTGCTCAATAAAATGCAGTGCACTTGCAGTTATTTCGTTTGTAGATTTTCTCTTATTGTGTTATTTCTTAGTCTATCTCTTCTTGTCGCTCCTCTCACTCTTCTTAGGTACCTCATTTCAACCGTTTGCAGCTTGTTCTTTTGACGCTGACTGAGTACCCAGGATTCGCAGCCATATGTTAATATCGGCCTATAAATTGTCTTAAATACTGTCATTTTGTTTTCTTTTTTACACTTCCTTTTCATTTGTAAGTCATTTGCTCATCGCATAGTATACATTATTTCCTTTTTGTATTCTGTTATTTATTTCCACATCATTATTACCATTTTCCTCAATTATAATTCCCAGATACTGAAATGTGTCTACTTGTTCTAGTTCTATTCCTTCTATATGTATGTGTATTTTCTCTTTTTCTTTTACTACCATCATTACTTTTGTTTTAGATTTATTTAGTTTCATGCCTTTCTCTTTCGTTACATTATTTCATATAATAAGGTTGTCCTGTAAGTTCTTCTCAGTATTTACAGCAATCACCATATCGCCTGCAAAGGCACAATCTGAAATTTCGGCTGGTTACAGATTTCTGTATCCTATGTATATTGCTTTAGTGCTTTTACTACTTTCTCTAATAATCTCATCCATGTAGATAATGAATAACAGTGGGCTAAGGCCTCCTCCTTGTCGTATGCCTTCATTGGTCCTAAATATTTCTGATTTCATGTTATCCTTTATTATATAGTTGTTGGTCTCTTCGTACATGCATTTAATTACATTGATAATCTTGCTACTAACATTTTTTTTCTTTAAAGTGTTCCAAATTTCTTTTCTTGGTACTCTCTCAAAAGCCTTTTCCATGTCCATAAACGCAAAGTATGCTTTACTATTATATGTCAGAGTTTTGTTTATAATTTCCTTAATTGTGAAGACGTGATCCTGAGTACTTCTTCCTTTTCTAAATCCGCTTTTTAAATTTGACAATGTTGCTTCTGTTGTTATTCTAAGTTTTCTTTCTATTATTTGTTCCAAGACTTTAACCACCGTACTAAGTATAGTTATTCCTCTGTAGTTGCTACAATCTTTCCGATCACCTTTTTCATAAATAGGCAGTATAACTCCTATATACCAGTCTGCTGGTATCTTCTCTTCATTCCATACTTTATTAAATATTTGTTTAAGCACCTCTTTTTCTGTTAGTCCCATCTTTTTGAACATCTCTCCAGATATTTTGTTATGGCCGGGTGATTTACCATTTTTTACTTTTTTTTATTGCTTCATCGACCTCTTCTTTTGTAATAGTTCCCAATTCAATTTCCTCCATGTTACTCATTATTTCAGTTTCTGTCTGTTGAACTAAATTATTTGTGTTTAGTAGTTGTTCAAAATATTCTTTCCATTTTTGCATAATCTGTTTTTCGTCTGACAGTAATATACCTTCTGCATTTTCAACCGATATTGTGTCATATCATTTTTTACTTCTCATATTTTTTAGTGTTTTGTAAAAGAGTTTTTGATTTCCTCTATCATTTTCTAATTTTTCTCCGATATCTTTCCAAGTCTTTTGTTTGGCTTGTCTCATTGATTTTATAACTTCTTTGCATTGCTCTTTATATGCTTTATAATTTTCTTGTGTTTTGTTGCTTAAATATCTTTTCCACTTTCGTTTTTTATTTTTAATTTGCTCCTTTAGGTTTTCTGACCACAATGCCGTTTCTTTTCTGTTCTTGTTAATTTTGTAGATTCCACAGACTGTTCTTGCTGTTTTCAAAAAAATATTTTTAAATTCTTCCCAGGTTTCTTCTGAATTAAAAGTTTCCATTCTTGTCATGAGTTTTTCCATTTCTTCGTTTGACTCTACTTCAAATTTTGTTGCTACTTCATTTTCTCTTAATTTGTAACTTCTTATATTTTCTGACTGTTTATTTATCGATTTGTCTCTTTTTATTATTTCTGCATTAACATGTTTTTTGATCTTAGCCACGACCAAAAACTGATCACTATTTATTTCATACCCTCTCTTAACACGTACGTCGCCCACAATTTTTCTATTGCATTTTCTATTACTAGGTTCTACTCCGGTAAATTTATGTATGTATATCTGCTTCTTCACAATATAAATGTGGTCTAATGTGTTTGTCAAAGATCTTTTTGCCTATAAAGTTTTAGTTGTTGTTAGCAAACTTAAGCCACGCTATACTGCTCTTACATTTTTCTATTCGGATTGTTAAAAAACATAAAAAGCATTTTCATGGTGCTTTCTAACGATTCATTTATTAGAAAACGCAGAGCATCCGTATTTCCGTAAATAGAATTTTTGAAATAATTATTACTTGTGTTCCAAGACATGTAATTACATTCGCATAAAGATACAATGCTGGTATAAAGTATCCGAGTATCTTGAATCTTCAATCGTAAGAAAATTAACAGTAATAGGTAATAACAAAAAATATAAGGGTACTCTCGGCTATGCTAGGTACGTTTTTATCATCGGTGACGTTCATATGATCCTCGATTATTGATCCTCCATTGCAATCAGTGGCCGCTAGTGGTGACATAAATGGGAGGTCAAGGATATACGTGCATATGGTGTACATTATACTTGACAAAATAATACACAAGGAAGTCGAAGCGTTGTCCTCGACCTCCTATTGGCGTTACCAACAGCCACTAATTCCAATCGGTGGTGTGTTCAAGCACGTTCTACAAGGGGCGCACTTTTTGAGGCTTTATATCTCCGCACTGGAATAGCTTTTAGTTGGGCTTGTGGCTCATTAGAGAAAGAGATAACTAATGGATATAATACACCTGCGCACGCATAGAGTACTAAAACTTTTGATGGTGCTTCGATGAATGCAAACTCGGGAATAATGTTGCATGGTGCAGATGCGTTTAGGAACGCACCAGAACGTATCTAGAACACAACTCCAATCAAGATCGTACACCGAAAGAAACTGTTGAAATTATCTCTACAATTGTAGCAAATGTCAAGAGTGGCGCAAAACTTTAACGATAGCTACAATAAATTTGCGTATTTTTCAGCAATTGGGCAAGTATATGTATCGTACTTATTGAAATGCTAATGCAATTTATCAGTTACTACATTAGTCTAATCAATTCTTCGGCTGAGTCATAGCAATTAATGCAGAAACATTTAGTTTACTATTCGCTCAAGTAAACAGAAGAAAGAAAATTACAACAATCATTTGAATAATTAAGACATTCTATATTAACAACTACCACTTTATGCAGTATTCCTATGGTTATATATAATAATGACTGAAAGAGCGAGTAACGAAATAATAATTAATCCCTGTTTCCGCGTCTCCAATAGCTTTCGCTATTTACAGGGAGCGTTGGACGGAAAAGGGATATTACGCTTACGCTCGATAGAGCATCTTAAGGTATTCACCTCTCGAACACTCGCAAAAGTCTGGAGGAGTACGGCTAACTACGTAAGACCTTATTTTGAGAGAGTTGCGAGCCTAGAGTTAGAACTTAGAACCAGAGTTGCGAACTACTAATATCGTAAGCCAAAATTGTGAAAAAAACAATATCGCCAAACTCACGACCAAAGAGATAAATCACATTTACGTCTTGCAAACTGTAAAAGGTACATTTTTTGTGGCTAAATGCCTGTAAATTTTTGAGATGTTTTATATTATTAAGAAGCCTTTTGCATAATTCGAATAACAAAGCTTGAATATAGATTTTTCTTCTCTGCTACAAGTTTAACAAGTCTTCTTCTTTTATTTCAATTTTAAGTAAGCCAATTTAAAAATCCAATGCAAAATCAAACCTTTTCCTCTTTTCTACTTAAAAACATGACTAAATATTTGATATTTTCAATAGAATTTCCTTCCCATCTCAACAAAATCCTTTTGAAATATTACATTTAGTTTATTGATTTCAGATGAAATAAGTTTTAAAATCAAAAAATGTAAATTATTTTTAGCACCTTAATATAAAGTCTAGCATTCTGATAGTATAACCTTTTGGGCCACACATTAAAAGTATGTTTTTAATTTTTGTAATGTTCTAGAATAATATCTATAACATTATATCGACACAACCATCATGTATCACTTATTTCTGCAAAATTGAGAAATATCATCATTTCCGTTCTCGGATCTGGATCCGTTATCCTATAACTCGGATCCGGATGCGCTATCCGAAATCTTGAATTCGGATTCTTTATCCGATCAAATCCATTATCTGATTACGTGGATCCAGCCGTTACTTTCGTTTTGAATTGGTTTATCCAAATTATATTGGTTTTATTAAAAAAATACTGTGTAGTGATACTTCCGTACCTGTAATGTTTTTCTAATGTTGTATAAGTGATAAACCCTTTTCTTAAACGGGGTAACCTAAAAACTATGGCGTCGGTTGTTTTGTTTGCAGGCATTCGCCGACCCTTTACAGATGTTCTGTGCCGTCGGCTGTCTAAAAGTGTTTTGTGTGTTACGTGCTTATAACAATGCCGTATACTTGCTGCGTACCTGACTGCCACGGCAATTATAAGAACGGACCGAAAGTTCAAACGTTCGGTTTTTCCTCTGATCCTCAGATGTGTAAAAAATGGGCCTGTACACTTCATAGGGAAAATTTTACTCCAACAATTAATACTAGGGTGTGTGAGTTACACATTGTAAAAGAAAATATTATTTATTTTTCAACAGCTACAGATTCAAGGACCGGTGAAACTATAACTTAAGTTTAAAATATCCTAGGCTCAAAAAAGATGCTATTCCAACTCAATTCCCCAACTGTCCGTTATATTTGACAAAAAGCGTGAAGATGTTATTGTACAAATAGTCTTATATTCTTAGGTTATATTTAACAAAATTATTTTTGAACACGAAGAGATGTTTTTAAATGTGTATAACAGATGTACTGTTTTAATACAATATATTTTAAATTATATCACCGAACATAGCCATTTGGATACTGATATGTGTAAATGTCATATTCACAGCAGTGAGCGGATTGCAACAATTATAATAAGTTGTTCTACAAATACCCTAATTAAAAATTATTGGGAAAAGTAATGATAGACTAGGTAAAATACCACATAATAAGAAATTAAAGACCATGATTAAATAGCATGTCTGTAAAATTTCTCGTAAAAATGAACAAAATTTCGAATAAACTTGCAATTACTGTATCATTTCAATCTTAGTTTCGTCCAAATACATGTTCAATTACAAATAATAATAATTAGTCGATTAAATATCCACCACAAATACATCTTTCACGAAAACGGTGCTCGGTTACGTGTTTGGTTTTTGCTTTGAAACTTCGTTTTTCCATAATAAAATCGAATGGGGTGCGAAGAAGGGCTCAGTTGACGATTGGCATCCTCTTTAAACCGGAAGCCCTTCAAAAGCCCTTCAAGATATCGAGAGTCTTCAGACGAGCATTAATATACTGACCGAGTGGTCAAAATCCAATACACTGACATTAAATTCTAGTAAATGTAATTTTATGTGCTTCACGAGAAAAACAACTCCATATATCTCCACTTATCAAATCAACGATGTTTCCATCGACAAGATTACCAATCTTAAAGATCTAGGTGTTACTTTTGATCCAACTGTATCGTTTAACATACATATTGAACAAATTTGTCAACAACAAATCTGCCTCTAAAATGATGGGTTTTCTTATGAGAACGTCCAAATACTTCAATGACGCACTAGTGCTAAAATCCCTTTATTTTGCATTTGTACTCTCGAAATTGGAGTATGCTTCGATTGTTTGGTATCCTTTCTATATGTCCCATCAAGCTCCAATTGAACGTGTTCAGCGTCGATTCCTCAAATTCTTGTCGTTCAAAGTTAATGGCGAATATCGGCCTTGGCATACTTCTTACAACACCCTTCTCGAATCACATCAGTTTCGTTCATTGTCATCCCGTCGTGATTATCATAGCGCCCGATTTTACACAAATTATTAAATGATAGGATCGACTGTATGCAGCTGGTCTCCCACATAGGATTCAATGTACCTCGAATTGCATCTCGTTATGCCCCAACCTTTACTATGCCGACACCGAGGACCAATCTTCGTTTGCGGTCGCCAATCTATCACATGATCAGGAACGCTGAGAAGATATTTAGTGATATTTTCACCGGAGAGTTGGCGCCATGATATACGAAACATAATAGTTTTTTGTATAGCTATGTCATGTTTTTAAATCAATATGTATTGTGTTCACAACGTGTATATTTGTCCTGTAATTGGGTTTACCTGTTGGACAATAAACATTATTATTATTATTATTATTATTATTATTATTATTATTATTATTATTATTATTAAAACTGGTGATCTTTCGCTATTTTTGAAGCACATTTTACTACAATAAAATTACTATAAATATTTTAATTAAAATTACTCCCTGACGACTGCATGGCTTTCTTCAATTACGTACATTTATAATACAGAATCATTCCTACAACTTCGTAAAAGTTATCATGAGTAGTATTTTTTCTGTTGCTATACTATTTTATTATTTTGGTTAATTCCGTTCTAGGTATTTTTGAAATATGTACGATTGCTTTATGACACTTATTACTACCTCGTATGTACTTTAATGTTAAATTTAGCATTTTAGTTGTGATGATGTAGATATTTTCTCTGTAAATCCCGCCTTCTTTTAAATGAATCGATATCATGAAAATTGCACTTTATCTTTTAACCACTAAGTTCACAAAGTAAACTACTTTTTAATACAACTCTTACACCTGTTATCGATATCATTTGTTAATTTTCGAATAATAACTTACGATACACTTTCTATTTTAAAAATATTTTTTTGTTCTTAAAATAAAATTGCACATACATACCTAACTCATTGTATAAAAATGACTTCGAATTATCGATTTCCCTCCAGCCTGTAATATTATACTAAGGTTTACCGTCTAGCGTCAACGTGAAGTGCCATTCTGCGTATCGGCAACTTTGAAATATGCATGTTTCTTAGCGAATTTATGTATTCACGTACCATCTTGCACTACCTTTAAAATTTAATACATTGTCGGAGCAGATAAGCGTTATCTACATGTGCACATACAACAATTAGCCCTTAATGATTTGCAGACAGCGATGACGGGTAATAAATGTCAAAATCGTCATCAGCAACTCTCATTTCGTGTCAATTAATCCCGAACCAACTTTAAAATTCATTTAAATCCACATTTTTCCTCGCTCTCCTACAACATAGGACGCATTCGACACGCAACCGCTGCCATGCGCTCTCTATTTTGTTATACAGTTAGTTGTATGTACTATGCCGCCTCGATCTCTGTCGTGGGTACTAAAGGTACCTAACCGTGGTGGCGGTGCCAGTCGCTCGAAATTACCGGCTTACCCCGGCAGACCTGTAAATCAAGTTTACATATTTAATAGGATTTGAGAGTTGGCTGTTTATTATTTATACCAAATATCTGTGTGGTTCTAGCTAAATTCACTATCTACAATGCGTTGGTATTATAATGTGAATATAGGCATGAATTCGGTTTGCACTTCCGTCTGTTACGGAAAAAGTGGCGCAGCTTGCAGCGATAAAATAAATTGCAAAGAAGCATTTTTCAATTGAAAATGAAAGAGAACGCAGATTCTCTGGTAAAAATTTTTGAAATCAATCCATACGATAACGTTAGATAGCTATCAGCATAATAAATATATTGAAGAAAGAAAGAAGCTTCTGACTCACAAAATTCTTTTGAATATTCTCAGGCCAAAATTCGATAATGCATTAAAAAAATTGTCAATTGTCTGGTTCAAGTACGTAAAGTTAAACGTTAACAATTTAAAATCCGTACCATTTTTTTTTATAATTGTATCAATGACTTACTGGAATCTGACAAAAATGACAGGAAAGTCGTTGATTTTAGACTATTAATATTCAAGTAATTTTTTGTTTACAATTTTGCCAAAACTAAAATAATATACAGGTTGTAAATATGTCATACCAACTTAACGCAATGTTAGGCGCACCTCGTTAGCAATTTGGAAGCACAATGGTCGCATGTATCCTTTTATGACCAATCTAAATATTGAAACTTATGTGTCTAATGGGCACTTCCGGAGAAACAACGGTTTCTATGAATGCGGATATTTCAAAGAAACCTTAATAAATTCGAAACCCTCAGTTTAGGACGCTTTCCAAGAATGCAATGATATACATTGAGATCCTAGCTAGCGTTTTTAGAAAAAACAGGTCTATTTCTATTTTTTAGCGTTATCAGCAGTTCCGGAAGTGACCTCAACTTTACTAGGATATTACGATATGCGGCAATAAACGTTGTGATAATCTATTCTTGTTGTTATGCAAAGTTGGCTATGAAAAAGCATGAAATTATCTCCAAAACAAGTTGATCCAATAGGTTACTAGGCAACACAATCATAACACTTGCCGAACTGTCAAATCTCAATTCTAAAAGCGCAAATTATACTTGTTATTTATTGTTATTGTACCCTGCATTTTTCATATTTTCGTTTTTTTTTCGTTCTTTTCGCCTTTTTTTACCTATTTTATTAGTCGCCGTTATTTCTTCACTTTATTTTGTTGGAATTAATTAGTTATAAAAGGTTCTGTTAAATTTATCAGTTTTTGGCAGACAATATGTCTGTTTTTCAGGTTTTTTATGTTGCTACTTTTAGGATGGCTTTAACACGAAGCATGCAAAATTGCAGGGTCAACTTTAATATTATGTACATTTAGCAACAATTATCACCTTATTTGCCATGATTCCACAACAAATTGTCCAATAAATATTTTCGTCTGTCAAAGCAGTTTCCTCTGTAGATTTATCCTACGTGTTGTCTTACTTATTACAAAGTGTAAATATTTCCGGCTGAACAATGTTAATTATGTTCCATTTCGGTGTAATTTTTGCTAAATTCACCGTATAATGAAATTACTTGAAATTTATCTTACATGATCCATGCGTTGGCCATTGTAAAATCAAGAACATAAAAAACCGAAAAAAGCACACTGTCTATCAAAAACTGACAAATTTAAACAAACCTACCATAATTAATTAGCTGCAATAGAGTTAAATAATGTAAAGAAATAACAACAATCTATGAAACAAATAACACTTTTTCCTAACCAACTTTTGATAGCTACGAATTTATGACATACTCTGTAATACCATTCTGTTACATCAAAATATGTTTTTGTTTCTACTATTAACAGTTAGATATGATATTTTGTTCATTCTTCTTGTATTTAGGTGTATATTAGATAAGCTTGGTAAATTGCTGTGTTTGTAATAATATTATTTAGGACTAAATTTTTTTGTACACATAAAACCTATGTACATTCTCACCTACATACATAAGTTCACAGAGTATGCCGCTTCGGTAAGTTGCGACGTCGTAAAGCTTTTTAGATAACCTGTTCACGGAGTGACAACGATCCGCACCAATGATTGGCATCAAATTGTTTTGCGACGCTTCCGGCCTCTGTATTCGATAATAATGCGACCGGCTCAGCGCTAGTCCTTAACAAAACATTGTCGTTCGAGCACTTAAATGAACAACAGAATGTGATATTTCGCGCTGGGCAATCCTTCTATTATGCTTCTTTTTTCTGAAGGTGTTCGCCTTACACACGAGATGATAGAGTGTTACCAATTTTACAGCTTAGAGGAATGAAAATCTCCTTTGTTGATTTATCAAACACCGCCGGAATCGCTTTGAAATGTGTAAAAGATTGTTTATCGATGCTTCTGCCCATGTGCTGATGTAGATATGCGAAAAGAATGCATATTATCATAATTAATATGCAGCAAGTTAGAATTATTACACTTCCTTTTCTAGAAACGGTGGTACATATGTACATGGTTAATGTTTCGCATTATAATAATACCTGATCCTTGCTTATCCTCTATTTTAAAAACCGTCATAAATATAACTCTCATTTAAACCAATTTAAAAAACACGTACCTAATGTAAGTTAAAAGCTATATACTCTTGCAATATTAGATTAATAGCACAAGGCATCTTACGAAGAATTGCATCGATTGGTATATGGAAGAGTACACATTGGAAAATTCTGAAAAGCTGGCAATATACTAACACTGACATGTACATACTATTCAATTTAAATATTTTCAATAATTTGTCATTTCCGGTGATACCAAAAGTAGCTGCCAACTTTGTTATTTTAAACGGAACACCTTATATATTATTACATTTTTGAATTCCTAATTCTATTTTAAGGTATGTTTGATAAAAGAACTATTTCTAAAATATTTGAATTTTTGTGCATTTGAACTTTTATTACTATGAAGGTATTTAACTTGGAAAACTTGAAATTTTGCAGTACTGTTGGTAAGATTAGAAGCCGGATAAGCTTTTTAAAAACATTATACAGAGTGTCCGAAACTTGCGGTTAAACTTTCAAATGCGCAGGTATCAAACCCTTTTTTAATACTATTACCTATTTTTCTCCTTCTTATCAGATTGTCCATACGAAAAAACAGAAAAAGATATATTCTAAAATGGATAAGGTTCAAGATATTTAGGGTAATGTGTATTGCAGCACAATTTCTTTTTAAGAAAACGTAAATGTATGTATGGTGTAAGAATGTAGCTTATGTAGTTTCTTTAAAATGTCATCTTTAGTATATCTAAGTTATGTTAGAATGTCTAAGTTATGTTAGTTATGTTGGTATATCTAAGTCATGTTAGAAAACAATCCAGCATTGATGAAATATCACTTAGGTTTCAACCATAAACAATGCCGACACGTTTAAATTATACGAACGAAGATTATTTAAACTTGTTTATTATTTGTAAAGAATGCGATAAAGTAATATGAAGAATATGGGATGCCTTTACTGCTTAGTATCCGTTAAAAATTCAAGAACATTAACCTATTGTTGATGATGGAAACATGGAAACCGTCATTTTGGAATACTTCACAGCATATACAACAATGTCTTTAAGTCAAACTGCCCTGGAATGAGGATTGCTCAATACACAGAATACTTTGCAAACAAAAATTTCCCTTACACCTGGTTTCCATGGTTCAACAACTAAGAAGCCAAGAAAAGCAGTTCAAATTTTTCACAGCAAGAAATGATGGTGTGGTGGCATTGCGTTTATATGAACAAACTTCAAACGGTAGATATCAAATAAGTAATCTTTTAATCATAAAATATGCACAATTGTTTCTTTGTAGTTGAAGGCTACTTGAATATTTTACGAAATTTTGAAAATACCTATCTCGAAAATTTGCTGCAGGCCGAACTTGGGCAAATTTTTTACCAACATGACGGCGCACCTGATCGCAACGGTTACTTGGTTAGACATTTTTTTGCAAGAGGTATTTTATGATCAGTGGATAGTTAAGGGTTGACCGTTTTTATGACGCTTCTCTGATTTGTCAGTCCTGGACTTCTCTATATGGGGCACAATAAAGATTTTATGCTCAGAGTATGGCGTACATTTTAAAGATTGAACCAGCATTCAATTAGATGCTACGAAGAATTAATTCGGAGTTGGGAAAGGTGCCTGGTAATTCATAGACGTAGCTTTGAACATTTGTTGAAATAAATTTAACGATTTTTACCGTTTATTACCTTTGTGGTAACTCAAACGTGATATCCTCTGCATTTTCTAGAAAGTATTTTAAATTAATATCTGTTTGCATCATCACAGCTTTATGGTTTCTAGTTTTTGCCTTGACCGATCCGAAGTTTGTATTATTCGTTTAACTGACCCCGTTTACAACGTGAACAAACGACGGTAGTTATTAATCTCGGAGGTTATAAATCCTACGATGTAAACGGTCGTTGCTGCGGTAGTTACTAACCGCAATTAGTACGATGTAAACGCACCCGACTTTAGTCAGTATAATGAACATCAGGCAATTCTGCGTCTTTACACGGGCCACACGAAAAGTTGTTATGTGTTATTTGTAATTCGTCAACTTGACATATTCACTTTAAAGAAGATTTTTTCCTAAAATTTCAAATTTCCTAAAATGGTCAGGTTTTGGTGGTTTATTTATAGAGTATAGCTCTCTTTTGCTAGTTTATAATAATTTGTATAAAACTATTCTTGTCCGGAACCAGCGCTGTTGCCACGCCTTTCGGCGGAATTTCTCCTAGGATCAGCTGATTGGTAATATTTTTATTTATGTTGTCTGTCAGATTCAGTGTTTTATTTTCACATTATGCCTTAACTTCTATTGATTAATGAGAAAATCAGTTGTTTATAAAAACCATTGCGGTAATCCTGCAGTTTACGGCTCCCATTTCACGTGCCTCACCACGCATGCGCATAACTACGCAGTATTGCCAGATTAGAGTATCAATATTAAAAGAAACACTAAATAGTCAGATTTATGTATGAATTTCTTTATTAAAAGAATAAAATTGCGACACGACACATATACGGTTGTTAAAATTTTATCAAGGTCCAAGGACTTTTGCAAAATATCTTAATGTCATTTACCGTGTGATCTGCGGGATTATTGCAATATTGATGATTTAATTGCCCTTTCTCGCTCTGTTTGATTAGACCACCTTTTCCCGCTATTTCTAATAGAGAAAATTGAACTAAACTAATAAATATAAACACTTGTAACTAAAATATTTAGATTTCGCTAAATGATTCACAGATGACAATTGAATTAAGCAACGAAAATTTGGCAACGTTGCATTGATTTTTGTATATGAACAGTGACCTTGTGAAATGGAAGCCGTAAAGTGCAAGATTACCAACCGTTGCATCTTTTAGTGCTATCTATTACCATAAGTAGAAAGAATTGTGAATAATGATCAACCTAAACATCGTGAAATTACAGCTCCTTGACGTTTCTTAACCATTCTATGTGCAAGAAAGGTACTGCAGATGCTCACGGTGAAGTTAGTATTCGAAAGTACGAGGAGTCGTTTCTCAATCGCTTATTACCAAACCTACCAGAAAACTCAGTAGTAGTTATCGACAATGCTGTCATAAGACAGAACGGACTCCTACCACAGCTACTAAGAAAAATGATGTTCCTGTTGAAAGAAGTTAAAACGTGATCTCTTAAACATTGTTTCTACAGAAAAACATTAGTACAATAAATATATACTCAATGAAGCAGCTATTGAAATGCGAAATACTTATTCTATGTTTGGCACTTTATTACTATGTGTAAACCTGATTGAGATTGTACTGGAACATGTGAAAAACTCTATAAAACACAGCAATACAAGCTTTAAAATAAATGAGAAACCTGCCCTTGTTGATCAAGAATATAGAAATGTTGCCATTGAGAACTGACAAAATTATATCAGACATGTTATGAAAGGTATAATATTTTACCATCTGTTTATTACGTTTCCAGATGGCTTGTACGTGACTTTATAAAAAGATATGTGGAAATTGGACAAAATGCAGGATAACACAATTTATTATACATTTACCAGGTTCATCATCATCCTTACTATCCGATATGTCAAGTGATTAAATCGATTTTTATAAAATTGTTTTAAGAATAAAGAGTACTTGTTTTATTATGGTTGATGTGAAAATTATTGTAATTTTTTTGTAAATATACCTGTTTGAATCATTTCACACAGTATCTTATAAATGTATTAATCTCTGAAGTAATAAATAACATTTAACTACACTACTTGTGATTGTCTTATGAATATAATTTTCGTAGATTAGCTTTGTATAACATCGTTCTGGAGGTGTTCGTCTAACTCATAAAATAATCTATTGAAGTCGTACATGTTTACATTAAAAAAAAAAAACTAATTGTTGTCTTTCCATGTAATTATTCTCATGTAAATTTTAAAATAAGATTGAGAGCTAAAATTTCTAACCTTTTAATAACAATGAAGTTAGATTAGCATACAGTACCAACCTGCTATATCAAAGTATCTAGTAGCCTAAATCTGGCAACGCTTATTTATTAGCATAGAACTGCATTGAGTACTCTGATTTGTCCCACTTAAAAATTGTGTATTTGTTAGGTAAATAAAAATGATTATTATAAGTTTAATTATTATTATTAAGAAAGTATGCTGAATCTATTTCAACAATTTGTCTGTGATTACTAGAGTTGCTCAATTTGCGCCAACAGCCAGTGGCGGGCGCATAAAAGTTTACACAAAATAAATGGTCCGGCATAAAATATAATACGTGCTCAAACACTTATCGTCTTAGGCTTCGGGTTCCACTGGAGCTATTGTGTGTTTGCTGTCGTAAATACTTTCGCGTAGTTGTTAAATAAAAATAAAATAATGCGTGCTCAAACACTTACCATTTTAAGAGTCTTCCGTGAAATCACAAAGTGAATAATGTCTGCTAAATATCTACAACATTAGATATGTTTCCACAGTTGTTTCGGCAAACCGAGTGCGGCGTGAGGAAAAAGCGTGTTTATATGCAGAAAACGAACGTTTTACATCTAGTGACGTTATATTTACGTAATTAAAATAATCTTTGGAACAACTTAACGGTTCTGTTGACGCACCTTCACAAATTTGTCTTAATGTGCCAAAATCAGAATCATTCTCTAAAACACTTTCAAACCTCTCTAGAACACAAACATTTTTTGTGTTTTCTACCGCGCATAGCTGTGCGTGAGCATGTTGCACTATTTGCAGAGACTCCACTAACGACACCGAAGGATTTTGTAATTTTTCTATTGCCTCCACTAGTCCGAAGTAATTGTTCTGAATAGTTTTTATATCCGTTTTAACCGGACTATCTTGGAATTTCGACTAGCTTTCCTTGATAGCCGCAGCTTCCTTTGGATCGAATTGTAAAACCACGTTCTTAATATTCTCAAAATATTTATGATAATAATACGCGGCCTGTAACTATGTTCCCCAACGTGTAAGAATAGGTTCTGGTGGCTCAGGCATACGGGAGCACGGTCTGTGAAATTTGCGAATACGTTTTGGGGATTTTACAAACACTGCTTTTGTATGCGCTATTAAAGCGTCTACCTCAGGATAACATTTCTAATACTATCTGCCACATGACTGAAAGCATGAATTTTACACGTAATATGTAACAAGTTAGCACAATGTTTTTTAAGAGAAACAGTTGGTTTGTTGAAAGTTCAAATTTTTCCAATGTATTTAACACTAACTTTGAAATTACTTCGGCAGTACATTGTTGTACTCGTCTGGAAGCTAATCGAATTGAAGGTGGCGATTGATGTGGTTCCATTGGACGTACCATTACATTAACCACAGAATGTTTTTACGATCTATTGTTTCGTCCACACATAACCACAGCTTCTTATCTTTCAACTCCGATTTAATTCTCTTTTCAACATGTTCACGAGCAGATGGTACAATTCTTTGTAACGATGCCCGACTTGGTAATTTGCAGTCCGAATATTTATTCCAAAAGAAGACATATGCTTCCTTCTCTAGTAAATTAAACGGTAGATTACATGCAATAAAGGTAACACATAAATTAAATTTGTCATAGCGTCGTGTGCAATTTTTTTTAAGAATGCTGTTTACTACTTACGTGATGTAGACAATCCCTCTTGGACCAACACATTAAAGGGATGTTACAAACTACACATTGAATTTTAACGCCATCATTATTTAGGCATTTCTGCTATAAATTCTGTCCAACATTGGTCGTTTTCGCGACGTAGGCAACATTTTAAAAACAAACGTAGAGCTACGAAATAGTATTTACGGCAGCGTATATGTATACACAACAGATCTGGTTGAGACTCGCAGTTATACTGAGGGTTGTATCGAACCTCCGCCACTGCCCGTTGGCGCTAGTGAGCAACTCTAGTGATTACTCTATGAATATATTCCAAGCACAAGGAGAACGGTACTACAACTGAACGCATTACGCATAAATGACTAAAAGATTGCTGAGGTAGACCAAAATAATAAATCACACTTTTATAGGTGAGACAAAGTTAAATGTGATAACCTTAGAAATGTCGTTAAAGAAGTTTGGAATCAAACATATCACCAGCTTGCAAAAAGGAGCGATGAAACTTTCATTT
Source organism: Dynastes maya (assembly GCA_029619315.2). Taxonomy (NCBI): domain Eukaryota; kingdom Metazoa; phylum Arthropoda; class Insecta; order Coleoptera; family Scarabaeidae; genus Dynastes; species Dynastes maya. Next base: position 39,833,215 of record JAROYE020000004.1, read on the forward strand.
ACACTTATGCCGGCCAGAAAGTACATTGGTTTTTTAATATTTTAAAGAAGAATTTATTTTTTCTGATAGTTTTCTTGTATTTTTGGTAATAAGTATTGGAGTAAAGCGATTGTAATTTTGGTTTAAAAGAAAGATTATATATGAGATAAAATGCTAAATATAAAATTTATCATGTGTTGAGATCTCTCAATAAAGTTGCTGTCAACACAAGTGTTGTTTCTCAGCATCGAAGGTGTTTCAAGAATCTCGGCTTCTACTATTTCCGACGTATACAAGTGCAAAGGGTAAACTGGCTTTCAGTCCCAATTGACCCTTAATTCGCGAGTGACCAAGGGTTACCCTTAATTTAATTTCAGAAAGTTCTCAAATATATAGTGTAGGACCGGGCATGATTTCATGTTTATGACATCGAACGGAAAATATATTTAGGCACATATAGATGTCACTATAGAACGTGTTAATTAGGGGAGAACGAAATTAATTAATCGCAGACTACGGTACAATGAAAATTTATTGAAATTAATATAGAATGTAAGGGTTTCTGCTAGTAATTATTTCGCTTAATTACATTTCCTTTTGAATTCGTTTCAAAAGAGTATTTAATATAAGCGAAATGTACTAAACCCACACAGAAAAAGTATTTCCGTAGAAACCAACGTAACAACTCCGAGTCTAGTTTAACTTGTTCAGAATAATTTAACGTCACTCGGTAATACATTAGATAGGAAAAATAGAGTTTTATTGCTTTTTTGTCAGACTTCAATTTAAAAACCTTTGTGTGGCTCTTTCTTATCAGGATCTCGGAGATAATGAAATTTTGTTTCAATTCGGGCGCTGGAAGTCAGTGCTCTAGCACAATATCCTGCGAAAGATTAACTTATAAAAAAGCAGGAAATTTTCTGTAGCGTACTGCAGATAGAAAGCTAAAAACGTGAAAAATATATAGTTTCTCCAATATTCAATAGAAAGTTGTAATAGAAATTGTCGATCCTCTAAATTAAATTTCTGATACCTATTTCCAAGGTATTGAAGTCAAGCATGCTTGAAATTATTGAATTGTTAAATGTCAGAATTTAATTAACGTTGCTATTTAAATAACCTCGTATAACTGATGGAGAAGGATAGAATTGCTACACCGATTTATTCTCATATTTCGGGATAGTGCTGAGTAATTTTCGACGCGGCAATGATTAATTTTAACTTTTTTTAATATAAAACCCTTTCTCAATAACAGTTTTTACAATAACTGCTTTCATTTATTATTCTTAGGATTACTCAGAGATATACAACAAACTTAGAAGGCGAAGAAATGGCGAGAAAAAATCGAAGTTACAAGGTTAGTTTACATTTCCTAAGTAAACCTATATGCTAAAACAACGAATACTACGAAGATAAAGACTACACCCACAATAGGTAGTTTTCCGATTATAGTACAAAGATCAAATCGATTACAATGACAACAATGCGATGCTAAGTAATTCACAATGTAGTATAAATTTTAACCGATAGTTATAGTTATTTATGAATTTCCACGAATAACTTGATCGGTTAAAACAATAACTGCATGTGCTCCCTCTAAGTTTTTTAATTTACTCTTTTATGGCTACTTTTGGCAATATACACGTTGGTCCAGGTCTCACCGGGGTGCGAAATATGTTGTACGTAGCGCGATCTGGCATCCTTGCATCTATCCCCGCCGGCCAGTCTCGCCGCGCGCCACTGCCGTAGCTCTGATAAGCCTATCTGACGCAGTCTTTGTCAATCAATGAAATTGAAGGAGATGACTAGAAAAAAAAACTTTGCGTTGTGGTAATTTTTGCCTGTAATAGGTAGACTCGAACTATCAAGATTCTACTGTACTGAATTCAAGAAAAACGTTAAACGGAAAACCTACACAGTAAAAAATTTTGCCGGTGTTGGTGTCAATTTATACCTAGTCAGATGTTTTCGTGTTGATTTTTACAAAAATCTGAAGACAATTTTTGCACTCGTCTTTTCACGGCCAAATGTTACTATTTCGTAGTGTTAACAGCTTGGTTCAATGTGAAAATTTACTATTTTCCTAGACAAAAAGGATTAGCGATGCTTTAGCCAATCAAATTCATTCCCTCCTATACATTCGACATGTGATTTGCAAGCACCCTTCCCACTTCCAACCTATTAGACCATTAGACACAACGCAAAAGCATACGGTCTGATCAACGTTGAAAAGTGGCGCAATAATTTCTCTGGTCCAGGTAAGTATATTTAATATATAGATACTATTTCTCTTACGTTCGTATTATATGTATTTACTAGTACCTAAATATCAATACTCGTACACATTATAAATTTTCTATTTTATTGAAACCGATATATGCAGGTACATATCTCTGTCTTAAAATCGAGCCTTTAAGATGTTTTAATTAAGTTTCGGTACCTTACATATAAGTAGATAACAAGAACGTACATATTTGAAAGAATAATTGTTTACCGTGCCGTACATATTTAGAAAACTGCTATTTTAAAAATGCAAACATTGAAGCTATAGCAAAAGCAAGACGCCGGTATCGGCCATATCCAAGAATGCTTTCATTATGTATTATATACCGGGCTTGGAAGTTCAAATTAGAATTCTTATTTGATAGGTATAATTTTAATCACATACATATTGTTGAATGCTTATCTCTCAAGATCCTTTTTGCAAAAACTAGAGCAGGTTGTAATAAGTCCCAAAATTCGAAATGGGTCGTATATGTTTCTTTTTTTTTAACTTTTGTCTTGTCTGTTTTATCTGGCATTGTCCTATTTAACTGTTCTAAAATGTGTTTGTAAAAAGAAATCATATTCATGTACATAGTTCATTTTACGTTCAACTAGAGTAAAATCAAAGAAAAGACCGCTAAATAGAGAGGTTGTTGTTTTCGCTGATACGACGTAATCGCCTGAACACGCACATGCATCAGCTGGGCGAAAAAGGATGACATTATCCGCGTAAAAAAGGAAAGAACTATACCCTTAATTTTGAATATATGTTTAAATTTATTTACCTTATAAGATAGAAATAATCAATAATACAGAGAATGCATTAGGGGTCAGTTGTATATCTACGTCAGTGAGTGCAGATGAGCAATGATATTAACTTGTTTAAATAATCAAGTCTAGTTGCCATTTCGTTACTAAATTTCTATATTCACAAACTAAATTTTTTACTTTTTTTTACTTCGACCCCTGAAACTTTTACATAATAAGTATTAAGAATAAATTAAATCGAACTGGGAATAAAGTCATTTTTATATCAAAAAAATATCGACAAACTTAGAATTGATGAGGTTTTCTTTTCACTGAAACATTTTTTGCGAGTATTTCGTCATACATAAAAATGAACGAGTCTGTTTATTGTGCATTTTTAGCTCAAGAAGAATATACCTAGATCAAACAAAAGAAATTTATTTCGTTGACGCAAAAATCGGGGCAAAAATCGATTCTGATTCATAATCGAATATATTGAAATAAACGAAAAAGGCGTAATAATTGAAGTTAAGCAGCACGACCTAGATTACATTGAATTGGACACACTACCGTCGACAATAACTGCAATTGCAGAAAATGGTTTGTTCGATCAGTTCTACTCTGACATAGGGCCGGAAGAAGAAACTTCAGAACACGCAGGTGCGTTGTTATATTTTCTGTATTCATTTAGTTTTTCCGTTGTCAAGTAATTTTATAATTATGTATTTATTAGCTTTTGAGGACGTACCTGCTTCGCGCATCAGCAGGAAACCAATCATTCAAGAATATCAAAACGCTGGGCAACTACGGATCGCTCCCGAAAGCTATTCGCAAATGTGACTGTAAGCTATTTGATGCAAAATAGTTAAATAAAAAACCAACGAAACCAGAAAAAGAAGTAGTTGCAAAATCTATAATAGATATCTTTCCAAAATTAAAGGACATCAGAAGTGCAGTGGGTTATGTGAGTATTATTTTCTATTTTAACAAATTAATGACCTAATTTCGTCACACAGTTACTTCAGCTGTTACTGAAACTTGTGTTAGCAAGCACATCTTAGACATAAATGGCACCAGATATTTGGAACCTTTATGTATTCAACAAATGAATTACAATTTAAGAATTTTCCGAATAGTTCATAGTACTGCCTCTGCTGAATGACGTTTTAATAAAATGTCTAAGTTTGTACCTTTCATATTTAAAGATTTTACTACAAATCTTTGAGGAAATAGCTAAAGAACCCGTTGTATCCCGAAACAATTGCTTTACACTTGTAAATTGAAAACTAGGTGTGTTTTAATTGAGATAAGTTGTATTGTTTCAATCTCATTCAACTTTGTTTTTTTGTGTCCTTAAAGAAAGCTGATGGTGTACATTTTTGTGTTTCTAAACGTTGAACGCTGCAATGTCTAGGTGGTATTTGACAGATTTGGGAGATTTGAAAGATAAATCTATTAGAGGTAAACATTGTAAAGTTCAATAAGAAAGATCAAGGCAATTGAAATTACAATTTTCACTAAACTATCACCGTTTATAACTAACACTAGAATACCTAAAGGCACTTCAAACTGTGCTCTTGAAGTCCTTTGGGCGTTGTGGCATTTCACGTTTCACGGTGATAAATGCAGTCCACATTACACTACACTCGAAGCGTATCTTGACAACGATTTTGTCTTTTGAGATTAATTGTCGAAATACCTATCTAATGTAATATAGTTTAGTTTAACTACTGAACATTATAGCATTGTTGACGAAATACATATGTCTCCAGCTTTATGCAACCTAGTGTGGTAGTTATTTCGCAGTGAACCCTCAAGCAACTTTAAAAATAAAGTGGTATAGTTTCAGGAATATTAATGTGTGAAACTAACAGATTCAAATTTAAAGAGTGTAAATCATTTGCTGTTCCTTGAATAAAATTTGTTCAGTAATAAATACATACATATGTATATAATTTTTGTACTTTACTCATAACTTTCAAACGTCAAACTAGCAGAACAGCACCCATGGGGTGAGAGTCAGTCAGCTGTCAGACAAATTTTAATTCACTTGATGTTTCTTCCCTATATTTATTATTAACAAGAAGAACTGTATGCAATTTAAGGTCAATTCATCATTCCTAGCAACAGTTCGTAACTTTATGAGCATATTTTAACACTCACCTGAAGTGTATGCTGTAAATAAATGATAATTTTACGTCATTTTGTGACATTGTTAAAATCTCGCCTTAGAAAGAAAGATCAATATTATCTTTTACAACTTTTTTGTAATAATGTAGTTTGTCTGATTTGATGGTGTCTTCTTGCTGTGTGTATGCAAATGTTAACCTTACGTTCAGCTCGATATCAAGAATGAAAGTTATTTTCAGGAGGCTTTCTATAATTCTTCGATCGGAAGTGGATTTATTACGAATCGACTGAAGACAGCAAAAAGAATACCGCCATTGACTTCAACAGCCCAAGAAGCAATGTGTAGACAATAATGACAACAGCGAGAATATAGATCTTACAAAAATTGAAAAAGATATACGATTTCTAAAATTTGCTGCAAAGGATACTCCCAAGAAATTTTTGGGCGCATGCGCAACAGTTTTTTCTATAGGAGAAAAATAAAAAACAAAATAGAAGAGTTCGCCAGATTCATCGACACCTATGGCTTAGTATGCTATATTATTTATGCGCTGCAAATCTGAAACTAAACTGCTAATTCTAGATTCAGCAAGACTTCCAAACTGCTTTTTCCTAATAAAGATTTACCGGAAAGAAATCAGTTTATCGAATTTCGACAAAAACTATATACCATTTATGGGCAGCACAATCACCAGGAAGACATTTGACCCTAATTTAGAAAGTTTGAACGGTAAGTATTGTAAGAAAAGTATACAAGCGTATGTATTTTTATGTATTCTACTTGTTGAATAACAGGGAATATGTAAACAATATTTATCTATGTTAAACAGACAATTTCTAGAATTACAACATTCATTAGTGTATGTATGACAGTAAATAATTCTACATTTTTATTGTTGATTAAGTTAATTTGGTAGAATACATCAGACAAATAATATCCATGTTGATTTTAATATTGAACAAAAATGTTCACAGTACTTAAAATTTAATCGAAAACTATTATCCTCGTATACCATTTTTGCATTAAATAATGTATATATTCTGTATCTTTCAATGTTCTTACCGCCTTCCGGTCAATTAATGAACTTCGAATAGAAACGTAATATTCTATATCTTGACCGTCTACTTTTAAAAAGTATCTCATCTAGTTTGAAAAATCTTAATCGGTAAAAATAAATGTGAAAATATAAAGATGCTTCTAAGTTGCAATACTTTTTCAAAAATAAATGGTCAAGATATACTACTCGCCTGTTATTTGAAGTTTTAATTGACGGAAAAGTCGACAAGAAAATTAAATGATAAGTGCTATTTTGGTGAAAGATTAACTTACTATCTATGTCGTTTTAGTGTGGGACAAAAATATGAATTGTATTTTGTGTTTAATACATTTGCTGCCGCCCACAGCTCGTGGACGCTATAAGGCCAGCGAGAAGCAGCTACAATTCGGAAATCACTCATTTACTTTCAAAAGGTATTATTCTACATAAGATATGATCTTCTCTAAAGACTATTGTTTTTGTTATAGACTGGAACCTCACTTAGTGAAGTATTTGGTAAAAAATTGACCAAACAACCATTTCTCGTAGGAGTGGGTACTTCTAAGGGTTCCCTGTATATATATTATGTCTGCCTGGACAACAACACTATTTGAAGCAGGAAAAGACAGCTATGAAGCTATAGACATCCTTTTTAAATCTCACTTTGTGTTTAATGTCGAATACAACATTAATCTAAAGTCGGCATATCCATTTCTTCAAACGGAATTTTGTAGAATTGAGGAAAATGTAATCGTAACACCACGTACGAAAGAATTAAAAGCCAAATTTTATAATACGTAGATACTTAACATTTTAATTTATCAATATACACTTATATGTATGTACCAGCTTTAGAAAAGCAGCGTTTTTCTTTGAGGGATACTTATATTATTCAAATATAGGTAGTAGAAATTTTGTTATTTTCTGTTCAGTTTCTACAAATGGGTTCAGTTTCTTTATCTTAGGAAGCTTTAGAACAAGCTTCATTTTTAACAATATTGCTTAACAACATTTTTTTGTGGTCAATAGGTAGATAGTTTCGATTACGTTGTTGTACTTGTATTTGTACTCTTTCAGAATGCCAGAAAAGAATTTAGTTTGTTTTAAATGTCCTTACAATACCAATGATGCATTAAATATTATACGCCATTTGAGGCAGTATCATTCCCTATTAGAAGGGCCAAATGTAAAATTGTTATGCTGTGTTAAGCGCTGTGTATTAAGGTTCAATACGCATAGCGGTATGTTAAAACACTTGTCCCGTAGATTTAGATAAAACAGGAATGGTAATTGATCAAAGAGCAGCACAAACCTGGTGCTTAATAAGATATTTGCCTTTAATATTGAGCGATATAGCAAGACAATTTCCTTCGAAGTTTAAGCTTATCTTTTTGCTATTAAATTATATGGATACAATTTTCCCCCAAACTTACTGAACCAATGATTCATTTTCTGAAGGTTTTGATAGGTGATCATCACAAATATTTCATAAATGAATTTGGCATGAACTTATCTCCTAAACATCACTTCTTTATACATTATCCATATGTTATGGAGAAAATGGGGCCACTAGTACACCTTTGGCTATGAGATTTGAATCAAAACTAATTATTAAAAAATATAGTACATAAAACTTAAAAATTATAAAATTGTCATAAATAGCTTAGCCACCAGACACCAAAAAGAGATGTATATCAGATGGAAAGATAAGATAATCAATGAGAATGAGATCACATTTAGCAGAATTATTGAAAATGTTCATGAATTTAGGAATGTGATCAATATAGAACTTCCAAACTCTCAAATATGTCTTCAGCTACATAAAGGTAAAGAGGGTTATTTTTAAAAGTGGTAGATTCTTAGTAGGAAAAATTTGATAACACCCCAACATTTTATAAAATTATATCTTTACTTTCTGTTGGTGATAAACCGTATGCATTCTGTACCCCATGGACGATTATTGGCTTTAAAGAAATGTATTACGGCTATCATATTCAAGCGCTCAATAGCGGTTTACGTGAAGTAGTTTCTTTACTAAATTTGGTACATCCAAGGTGTTATGAACTACACGAACCTTACAATGAAAATGTTAATATAATTGTACCAAAGTATGCTTTGCTGTAAGGCTATTTAACCTTGTATCACAGTAAATGTATTTGTTATAAAGTATAGTTTAAAAATTTGTAAAAATATTATGCTTTAAATATAGGTATATAAACATTTGTTGGTTCACCCTTTATTTTCCCATGCACACTATTTATAAAATTAACACTCGAAGAAAGACAAACTTGATAAAATGACTAGAACAAAGTATAATATATGTCAAGATCCAATAGACAGTGTATCTAAAAAAGTTGTAAAATCATTGATATTGAGAGTGCTGCTTTAACTACAAGCTTAGTCACCTCGTCTAGCAAAATTTGTAAAATTTGACTCGAGGCATTGTGTGATTTTGACAAATACATTCGACAAAGTAACGCCATTCTAAAAGATAAAACTTTACTATAATTGCGTGTCAAATTTTAACCCAAATAAGTCTAGTAAAATTAACTCCAAAAAGGAGTGGACCTCTCCTGACTATGAAATTAGTCAGAAAAGTGTTAAAATTTTTTACTGTGTACATAATTTTTAAATGTTTAGAAATGATATTAATTCTTTGATATTCAGCCTAAATGCATAAAGGAATTTGTATTCCCTTCGTAATGTATCCAAATAGACTGATTCTTTATAAGCAGCTTCAACATGCAGCATCGCTTCATTTCTGCAAAATATTTTGAATTGCGGTTATTTGGCTTGTGCAACATTTCGCGTGAACATCATAATTTGCATCAGTAAAACTCCCGTTTTCTTCCATCGATAACGTAACGCGTCTACATATGGAAGAGTACATATCTGTATATTATACTAAACCCATGACAGTAATACCAAGTCGGGTATAATGTGCATAACCATGCATATTTAAAATGACATTACCGCCTGCTCTTATTATACCTTAGAATTATTTATGGAATGAGATGCGGAATGCTTTCACAGTCGGACGCCAACGCTATGGCAACGCTCGGCGCGACCGTACTTCCATCACCGAAGGCGAAATACCACATCTGCAAATGCATCTGCCGTCCGTCTTATATTTAAGTCCATTTGTTCGTCCGTCTGTGTCGGAAGTAGAAGTACGTAGAGCACCACTTGGATCTCATGTAACATGGTTCTACATTGTTTGCCTCGGCCCTCCCTTTTTACTTTTCATTACTATGTATCCTTTTCCATAATGTGTTGTTAAAAGCAAGAAAATTGTGTGTAATTAAAATGAACGCTAGTTTGCTGTTTGTTGTATATTCTCATATCGAAAAACAAGTTTTGAATTTTCCTCCTTTCTTTGGTTTCATTCAAACTTAATATGTCTGTAAATTATTAAGGAAAAATGTTATACAGTGTATTTTACGAAACTCGTTAGTTTTGATAATAATAATAATAATAATAATAATAATAATAATAATAATAATAATGGTCTTTATTATCCAACAGAAAACAAAGTCTAATTACAGGATAATAATAATAAAGAAAAAAAAGAAAAAGGTGCACAGCACTTCTGGACATAATATACAGGGTACACATATACAAACGCCAGTTATTATAAAACAAACAACTCTAATAGCAAAAAAAAAAGAACATTGATTAAGAAAAAAAGATACTGAACCAATTCAGTGCCACAGAGTTCCAGTACTTAATTAAGAAAAAAGATCACCATAAAGTTTATTAGCATTCTTCGACATGTGCGTTATTGGGGCTTTAAGTAAAATATTAGTCTTCGCTGTGGGAACAAAGAACGTTTCCGTTTGTCTAGTTTTGTACTGAGGTACAAGAAACCCAACTGCTGCAAGTATGTTCGGGGCATCAATTTTATTAGTAATTATTTTAGCCAGAAATTTAGCGCTGGCTATCTCCCGACGAGTAGTTATAGTTTGCATATTATGTTGTTCCAATAGGCTGTCATAATCTGTTCCGCGTGGTGGATACGTACCAGTGATTTTAAAGGTTAAGTATTTTAGGAACCTCTTTTGTGTCCTCTCAATTGCAAGTTGTTGGTAAAGGTATATTGGGTACCAAACAACAGAAGCATATTCCAATCTAGGGACCACCAGGCTAAAAAACAAGGTTTTAAGAGTTTGAGGATTCAAAAATCCTCGACATGTTCTTATAAGAAAACCTAGCGATCGAGAGGCAGAATTGCAAATAGTAATTATGTGCTCAGAAAATTGAAGTTGTGAATCAAATAGAACGCCCAAGTCTTTAAACTGCGTTGATCTTGATATGGCGACGTTGTCCACCGTGTAGCCAAAAAGCATAGGATTTTTGGTTTTGAAGTATGTAACAACAGCACATTTACTAACATTGAGACGAACCTTATTATTAATACACCAAGAATGGATTCTGTTCAGGTTTGTTTGTAATTTTACTGAGTCAGCGGTAGACGATATCTCAGAAAATAGTTTTAAGTCATCTGCGTATGCGAGAACACCACAATCAAGACAGGATAGGAGATCGTTAATATATATATTAAATAAAAGGGGACCCAAATTGGAACCCTGTGGAATTCCCGAAGAAGCAGTGTATACATTAGAGGTAAAGCCGTTATAGCAGACGTATGCGGATCTATTTTCCAAATAGGAAGCAATGAAATTTGTAATTTCAGATGTAAAACCAAATGAAGAAATTTTGGAGGCAAGTATGCAGTGGTCAATAGTGTCGAATGCCTTGGCAAAATCTGTGTAAATAACATCGACTTGCTTGTCTTACTATAAAGGGATTGGCTGATGTACTGAGTAATTTCTACCAGATTTGTCACAGTTGACCTACCAGAAATAAAGCCGTGTTGATATGGAGATATATAAGATTTTACAACGTTGTATAGCTTTGAATACAGCAAATGTTCAAACATTTTCGAGCAGGTGGAAAGAATACTAATGGGACGATAATTTGATACGTCACTTTTGTCACCATGTTTGAAAACAGGGGTTACCTTACTTAATTTCCAGAACTCAGGAAAGGTAGAGGTTTTACAACAAGTTAAATATGAAAGTTAATGGTGTAAACAAGACAGTTGCACAGTCTCGAATAAAAAAATTCGGAAGTCCATCATGTCCGGCAGTAGTATCGGCTCTTATATCCTTCATTGCGGACAAAACTTCCTCAGCTGAGATTTCAGGAATGCTGAAAGTAAGGGGAACGTTCTCCATGAATTGGGAGCTGGGTATATCTGATGTCTGGTATACGCGCGCGAACACATCTGCAAAAGCCTCAACAACGTCTTGAGGTTTATCCACTGTCTCTGGGCCATACTTCATTGTAGCTGGAATTCTGGTATTGCCACTTCTGTAGTGAACATACTGCCAAAACTGTTTCGGATCCGCCACAATATTGGATTCAGTACTTAACATAAACTGCCTATATGCATCTTGAGATTTAATTTTAGTGACTTTACGCAACCTAACGAACTCTTGGCGATATCTATCTGTGCGATACTGTTTCCATTTACGAAAGTAATACCATTTTAGTTTTACTGTTCGAATAAGTTTTCTATCAAACCAAATTGGAAATTTCCGAGGCGATATCGAAACTTTAGGGACGTGTTTATCAACAATAGAATAAATTACTGAGTAAAAATCATTTACTGCTAGATTAGCATTATTATACATATCTAAGAATGACCAATCAACATTTGCCATATCATTATATAATTCCACAAAATTAGCTCTGCGAAAATTATATACAGTGTTTTTACTAGAAGGAAAATTTTTTTGCTTAGTGCTGGATAACAAATGTATAACAATATCTAGGCTTGGATGGTAACCATCCTCTGGCACGAAACTGTCGTTGTTGTGTGTAACGAGGACAGTACAATCAAAATTTGTGAATACTAAGTCCAGTAGTTTGCCCTTATAATTAGTGATATTGTTATGTTGCCGCAAATTTAGCGTATTTGTAAAGCTATCAAGCATAGTGCATTTAAAGTCGGTGACTTTCTCACCAGAATTAAACTTAGAACAGTTAAAGTCACTGCAAATAATAATAGACTTATTTAGTAATTTTAAAGAAAGCGCATCAAAAAATAACTCGAAATTCTCATTTGTAACATTAGGTGGTTTGTATATTACAACAATATAGATAGTTAAAGATGGCAAAGCACATTTCGTAATAACAAAGTCAATGCTTGGAACGAGATTTGTAATCTCCACATCTAAATCCAGGGAGACTGCATACAGTTCATTTGATGTTCCACATAAAACACCACCACCAATCGTTTTCTTGAGCAGTAAACATCATCTAATTTTGATCGAAGGCCGCGAACATTCTGGTAATAAACATGCAAAGATGAGGAGTAACTGTTGGATTGATCTAGTTTTCCGGCCGATTAGTTTTAACGATCTTCGGTATATCCTGAATGTATCTGATAGTCAATCCAATTTCACCCGCTGCCAAACGTTCATTAAGTTGAACTTTAACGGATTGGTAAAGTGAATTCTGGAAAGGAGTTTTATCTCTGCTAAGGAAGACAGACTTATATTTCTCAGAATCCTTTAACTTCTTGCTACCACGCAAAACAGTAATGACATCATCGTGATTCGGCAAAGTAATCTTTATCGGTCGCTTACGGTGCTGCTTCGTTGGATCAAATTTACCCAGCCTAACCGGCGCAAGAGAATCAACCGATACATGAAGGTGCTCGAGAATTCCACTAACTGAAACTATATCGGTTGCTACTTGATCAACCCTGGTACCGCTATCCAACTCAGGAATGTTAAAAATTATTACATTGCTTCTACGCTTCTCCCGCTCAGAAATTTCTCGAACAATGTTTTCTACATCGAACGGATCCAACTTGTTCGTATCAAAGCTTATGGAAGGTCTTTGTGATTTGAGGGCTTGTATATCACATTGTAAGGTTTTGACTTGAGACGTCAATTCATGTAGGTTAGCGAGTTGTCGTTTAAAATCAGAGCAAGATATACAAAAGTATGTTAGTCTGCGGGTTTTAGATTTTAAGCATTGAATCTCAATCCTCGATAAACCGCTACAAGTTGTATGAATAAATTCCTTGCACAAATCACACGATATCTCATTTTCTGGTAATAAACTCCCATGGCAGACATTGCAGCTAACATCCATGGTTATTTTTATTATGGAAAGTTACAAAGGAATAGGACTAAGACAGGGACAATACCTTCACACCAAGGGGGCCCGTCCTGGTGACTAACTCTAAACAAACACACGCAGGCCGCGAAAAGAAAAATGTAGGATTACAAAGGAACTACTTAAATGGATAATGATATGTATAATACCCAGTTATTTTTATTTCAGTCGAACCCCTGTATAAGTAAGCGGAAAATAAAACTTTAAACGCGGCAAAAACAAGTTGATAAAAAAAAATTCGACTAAAACAGGACTAAGGAATGTTACAAGAGAATGAATTAAATAACTACGAATATCCAAAGAACCAGGCAAGGTTTTCCAAAGCTACTTACACTATCAAAAACTGGAAGTAATGCTGATAAGATTGATATGAAATTTGACAATTGTTGCAGGAATTTTCCTTCACAAATAACGAAAAAAACCACCAAACGAAATAAAAGCACTTGCTGCACACACAGCACACGATGATGTTATTATGAATGGAACTGGAATTTTGGAATGGGCACCTATTAATTTAAGATATATTCGTCTACGAAACTTTCCTAATTTAAATACAATGGTATATTTTTATCAGCGTCATCGATTGTACACATTGCATGTAAATAAATGCTTACATTCACGTTGAAATTTTAGCTTTTGCACCGCTCTCGTTGAAATTAAATATTTGAGAATGTCATGAAGATTAAGGTATTCACTGTTGTAAGAACGAAATGGAAGGTCACGCGTACCACACCGTCACTAAATTTTACACATGGTGTTCAAAAACTGTTTTCAAATATAGTTGTTTTCAAACTGAAAAAACTCCTGTTTTTCAAATGGACAATGCCTTTAACTACACTATTGGATTGAAAAGGAAATTCCACATCGATTCATATTATGGTTTGATATACTCTTTAAAATGCATATAATGGGTTAATATTTTACAATAATGTGCCATGAAATTAAGTGACATTATAATACCTGAACATCTAGCATCAATAACTGCCAAGTAGTTGTCAAACAGTACGATCTTTCTAGTAAAGATACAGAATGAATGCTATTACCAATCATTGCATGTGGTAAAATTCACATTTTGCTAACGGGGGTTTTACGTCAAAGGTTGGACAAACGACCATATAAGTAGTACGTACCGACTGACACGAGTACCTCTACATCTAACGTATATGCACGCCAAAGCTGAACGACTACAGCTGTTACCAACGAAGCGAGAAGGCCAAACAGCTTTGACGAAAGCAGGCTGTAACGTATATAGCATTAGGTAGTTGAACAGCCATATTTATCGATTTGACATTTACACGTTCAGACCGTTTCTGGCGTTTTGAATTGGTTTATCCAAACTATGTCGGTTTTATTTTAAAAAATACTGTGTAGTGATATTTCCGTACTTTGTTGGTGATACCTATAATGTTTTTCTAATGTTGTATAAGCGATAAAACCTTTTCTGTAACGTAAAAGCGTGCTTGTGTACTGTGGCGTTGGCTGTTTTGTTTGCAGGTGTTCGCCGACTCTTTACAGATGTTCTGTGCCGTCGTCTGTCTAAAGGTGTTTTATGTATTACGTGTTTATAACAATGCCGTATGAAAGTTCACAGATTCAGTTTCCCTCTGATCCCCAAATGTGCAAAAAACGAGTCTGTGCACAGGGAAAATTTTATTCCAACAATGTATGCTAGGGTTTGTGAGTTACACTTTATAAAAGAAGATATTATTTTTCAACAGCTATAGATTCAAGGACCGGTGAAACTATAACTGTAAGTTTAAAATATTCTAGGCTTAAAAAAGATGCTATTCCACCTCAATTCCCTAACTGTCCGTTGTATTTCACAAAAAACGTGAAGATTTTATTGTTCAAATAGTTTTATATTTTTACATTATATTTAACAAAATTATTTTTGAACACGAAGAGATGTTTTTAAATATGTATAACAAACGTTCTGTTTAATACAATGTTTTAAATTATATCATCGAACACAGCTATTTGGACACAGGTATATGTAAATGTCATATTCACAACAGTGAACGTATTGCAACAATTATAATAACTTGTTCTACAAATACCCCACTTAAAAATTATTGTGGGAAAAGTAATGATAGATTAGGTAAAACACCATATAATAGGAGTTTAAAGACCCTGGTTAAATAGCGTATCTGTAAATTTTCTCGTGAAATTGAACAAGATGTCGAATAAAATTACAATTACTGTATCATTTCAACCTTAGTTTCGTCCAAATACATGCACAATTACAAATAATAATAATTAATCGATTAAATATCCACCACAAATACATATTTCACGAAAACGGTGCTCGGTTACGTGTTTGGTTTTTGCTTTGAAAGTTCGTCTTTCCAAAATAAAATCGAATGGAATACGAAGAAGGGTTCAGTTGACGACTGGCATCCTCTTTAAACCGGAAGCCCTTCAAAACTTAAAAAAAACAAAATAAACGAATCTTTTACCGCTTAGGCTAATATCGTGCATGGCGATACATCGCCTAAACAGCGTGACGTCATCGAAGAGCTGTGAGGTCTTATATATCGGTGGTAACGGTTTAGTACGTAATGACCGCCGTACTTCTTGGCGTTTTAATATATTTGGGAAATATTTCGGGACTTAAGAGGATTGATAAGTAGAGTTGGCCACGCGCGCCAACGTTAGTAGTTGTTAAATAAAAATAAAATAATGCGTGCTCAAACACTTCCCATTTTAAGAGTCCTCCGTGAAATCGCAAAGTGAATAATGTCTGTAAAATATCTGCAACATTAGATACGTTTCAACAGTTGTTTCGACAGACCGAGTGCGGTGCGAGGAAAAAATGTGTTTATATGCAAGAGAGCGAACGTTCTACATCTAGTGACGTTATATTTGCGTAATTAAAATATTCTTTGAAACAACTTAACGGTTCTCTTGACGCACCTTCACAAATGTGTCTTAATGTGCCAAAATCAGAGTCTTTCTCTAAAACACTTTCAAATTTTTCTAGAACACAAACATTTTTTACGTCTTCTATCGCGCATAGCTGTGCGTGAACATGTTGCACTATTTGCACAGATTCCACTAACGACACCGACGGATCTTATAACTTTTCTATTGCCTCCGCTAGTCTGAAGTAATTGTTGCGAATAATTTTTAAATCCGTTTTAACCCGACTATCTTGAAATTTCGACTGGCTTTTCTTGACAGCGGCAGCTTCCTTTGGATCGAATTGTAAAACCACGTTCTTAATAGTCTCATAATATTTATGATAATAGAACGCAGCATTTAACCAAGTTCCCCAAAGTGTAAGAATAGGTTCTGGTGGCTAGGTGTACGGGGGCACAGTCTGTGAAATTCGCGAATACATTTCGGGGATCTGACAAACACTGCTTTTGTATGCACTATTAAAGCGTCTACCTCAGGATAACATTTTCTGATACCTTCTGCCACAAGATTGAGACCATGAAGTTTACACGTAATGTGTAACAAGTTAACAGAATGCTTTTTAAGAGACCGGTCATGTTTACGGCACCATCACTCATAAACATTAACAGTTGGTTTGTTGAAAGTTCAAACTTTTCCAATGTATTTAACAATAACTTTACAATTACATTTTTTTCTTTCAACTCCAATTTAATTCTTTTCTCAACATATTCACGAACAGATGACACTATCCTTCGTAACGATGTCCGACTTGGTAATTTGTATTCCGAATAGTTATTCCAAAACTAGACAAACGCTTCCTTGTCTAGTAAATTAAACGGTATATTACATACAATAAAAGTAACACATAAATTAAATATAAATTTGTCATAGTCTCGTGTGCAAGTTTTTTTTGAAGCATGCCGTTCACTGTTTACGTGCCGTAGACAGTCCCTTTTGGACCAACTCATCAACGAGACATTACATACTACACATTCAATTTTAGCGCCATCATACGTTAAGTCAGGAATTTCGGCTAAAAATTCTCTAACTTGGTCCGCCTTGGGTCGTTTGCGCGACGTACGCAACATTTCTAAACAATACGTACCGCGCTAATGGAAGGTTGATGTTACACTGAGGCTTGTATGTAACCGTATAGATACGACGTAGCTGTCTGTTGGCGCGCGTGGCCAACTCTATTGATAAGGTTTCTAAAACAAATAACACGAAATGAGATTTATAAACAATTAACTTTCTATACATACATGTGTACACAACATATCATAAATGCTTTTGTTACTTTTTTACCCAATAAGTAGTCAGACTGGAATATTAAAAAGAATAGTGACTGAATTTTTAATCAAGTTTCAAACGGTCTATTAACAAGACGAGGAATTGTAATGTTATTCGCTCAGAATCGAGGAAAGCACAAATTCAATTACAAAACTAGATGAAAACTTGGGGAATACGTAATGCAAAAACAAGAACGGTGCAGAGTTCATCCTTGTGTTTCATAAATCATATTGCTCGCGTTTTACTACGAATATCTACATACATATTTTAATTTCAATTGATATCTTGTTATAACTTTAGACGTTAAATACGTTAATTTTCTGTACATAGCAGGAGGATATACATACGTATTTGCAAATATAATATACTAGGTCCCATTCACGTTGAGATGAGCCTGTAGTTTAAGATGATGGGATATGCAATGCAGTTACGTTCATAAGCGAACTATTTACCTTCTGGATTACCTTATTATGGGGTAATTACATTCGTACACAATTACCGAGCAAAATTTGTAGCCTCTGAAGTATTATAACACCTCCGCTGCACATATTTAATATTCTAAAGGAAATTCAGAGCGTTGTACTTATACAGAGAAAAGAAAATTCTTGACTGAAACAAATATGCATTCAGTCAACCAAATCGTAATTTTAAATGGCGGCAAAGAGATATTTTTTCAATTTAAAGAAATAATTTTTTTGACATCATAATTTGATTCAAACATATGATTTCTTGAAACAAATAACCCCAAATTTGAATTGAAAATATATTTGTTTGATTTAATACATATAATTTGTTTTATTCAATAATACAATGTTTTCTTTTAAAGAACTTCGTAAATTTGAAACAAATATATTTTTCTTTGCCATTTATGACTTCACCTTCTTTAGCAAACGTTCCCAAAATGAGAACATACTAAAAAACCTAATTTTTATTGAATTAATCATATTATTTGCATACATTTTTTATATGTTTTAAAATACACATATAAACTTTTCTAATTGTTAATAATAACAATTTTATACAAATAATATGATTAATTCAATAAAAATTAAATTTTTTAGTATATTTCTATTTTGGGAACGTTCGCCGTTAAAAGGTTAAAGAAATGTGTATTTGCTCAAAAAAATATTTCTTTAGTTTAAAGTATGCTGTTACTTTGACAAATATATTATTCTGTTAATATTATTAATCCACTGAAATGGTTAGTACGATAGATGCTTTCTTCTTTTTAGAGAAAAAGCATCCATTTATGAATACATAGGGTAACAATGTGTCAAAAATACACAATCTTTTGAAAAACTGTAATAACATTGTGAACAAACCAACAAAAGTACATAAAGAATACGCATAATGCCGAAAATTAATCTCCATTTTTTTTTATTCTTGTAAATAAAGCCCAGCTCCCTAAAATATAATAAAATTCCGCCATTACGTTAAGCTGACATCAAGGCCTTCCTAAAGTGGTCGCAAACAAAAACGGTGAATCTTAAATCTTACAGATTTCCTTCAAGTTTCTTCTAGATTACTCACATTTCCCAGGAACCTGTAAAGTGAATCTGGTTAGATTAGGTTTCGATGTCGAAGTTGTAACCTGATTTGAACAGTATTAATAACATTAAAGTTAGGTCTAGTGCGCCCATAACTTTAAACAGACTGTAGTATGCCAAAATTGTTATAATATATATAGCTACAAAAATACGTCCACAAAAAATTGTTAAAAGGTATACATTTTTCTATAAGTATCTATAAAAACAGTAATTTTCTATGTATGCGTAATTTTGTAATTGCATACGTACAAAATTATATTGTGTGTAGAGATACATGAAGATTGAAGTGATACTTGCACTACTTTTGTTTGCAAAGAATATTACAAAACTTACTACCTCGTTAATCTTGTAGGAATCCTGAGAATCGCGAACGAGTGACAGGGATAATTGTATGGTTAGGTGCTAGAAGGGTGCTAGGTATTAAGATAAAAAGGGTGGGAGATAGAACAGCAGATACCTCAATGGACTTATGCATGCAAGCATGTCTTATCACTTGCTGAAGTACATGTTATATCAAAAAAGGGAGGAAATATTGTAGTGGGATGTTTGACGTGAAGAGCGTACGTTTAAATATTACTAAATTCACTTTAATCAATTTAATATCAAAATTCGTTAAATATTAGATTTTAACAGAACATTTGTGCAATTTGAATTATTTTCGATCAATATTCGAATTTTGATATTCTGATTATTTATATTATTAATCGTTTATTCTTAAAAAAAAAGACTCAATTAATGTTACGTTACAGGGAATAATCGAAATTCCTAGTTATTTCAAGATATTTACATTTTTAAAACATTATTTGTAAAAATGACATATACACACACAAACATACTGTATTTGGGAAACAACCATCAAAATCCCTTACGTCACCTGCGGCACCGAATTCGATCAAAATTAAATATCAAGTTGTTAGATTGGCAATGCTAGGACAACCGAATAAACAAGAAGTTAGTTACGAAAACATTCTGACAGTGTGACTTTTCGATAGAAAAATCTAAAAATCGCATTTTAAAAGCGAAACGAAATTATTAAGTATAAGTATTGGAAAACTGTAAGAGTGAAATAGAAACAGTTACAAACAATGAGGAAGAGTATTTAATCAAGCAAACACCGTTTTAAGAAGCAATTAAGAGAAATTTCATCGAGAAGACGATCAATGGGGTTTTAGAAGAGGATATTAGATTTTGATACTGCCGAAAAAAGAAAACTAGGACTCATTAGAAGAAGGAACACACAAACACATATAACACATCCATATATTAACTGTAAGTAATAAATTTTATCTTTGTAAGTGAAAACTTAAAATAAAAGGAACGCAGATTATCTCCCTATTCAATATTTTTAATCATCATTTGAAACATCACAAATTTGGCGATCCTGCCAAAAGCTCGCAGTGATTCTGAAGACTGTGTGGAAGACATAAAAGGTATGTTACAACAAATTTTATTAAAACTTGGAACGCTTGTTTCAAATCAATTAAATTTAGAAAAAAGAATAGAAACGGTAGAGGAAAAAATCCCTCATTCAGACTCATCAATGCAATATCATACGATACCTATCAGTAATGAAGTTTCTTCTAATCAATTTAATCATTTTCCTGATTTTAAATTAAAGGAAGTCGTTCTTAAATTTGATGGACCTCATGGTTGTCCAGTGGCATACTTAAATGCCATTAAGCGTGTCATCACAGCAAAAATGACGTTTCTTGATATTTGCAATGTCATAAAATCTTCTTGCACTGACGAAGCATGTATATGGTTTTCTAAAGTTGAAGCTTCACTTCAAAATTTTGAAGATTTCGAGTCTCACTTTTTATCCAAATTCTGATCGGAGACAGAACAAAACAAAATTAGAAGTAATTTATTCATGCGAAAGTTTAATGCACAAAAGGGGTGTTCAAGGGAAAACTATTGTACAACATTTAACGCCAAAACTTTCAGAACACGAGTTAATCAAACATTTACCAGAACATTTTGATTTTGAAATCACAAAATCTGTAATAATTCAAAATATACGTACATTTAAAGATTTTTGCGAAGTTCTAAGACAGTACGATGATTTATACAAATTTTATAAGCATAACAAACCACAGATACAATCATATTAAAATCGTCAAACATCCCACAACAATATACTAACAATTAGTTACAAAATATGAAAACGGAAAGATAAAAAAAATGAGTGGTGAATTGAATTGCAATTTATTTAAACTGCTAACATTGGTGTTACTAGCCTTGAAAACGATATCCGCGAGATTTTTTGAATTTTCGCTAATTACTATTTTATTTTTTTATACAGAAATTTTAACATTAGTCCGTTTGATGGTGCTCGTACGTCGCTCTCCCCTGACAACGTAGTTCACAGTAAATTGCTGCAATAGAAACAATCTTTTAGAAAAGAACGCCTGTACTTTCTCGATATCTTGTGTCTTTTCCCAAATTCCGATTCCGTGTGTTACTGTCGGAACCACCACCGAAGAGGACAGCTTGTAATGCTTGCATCTCAGCTTCCCATGCCTGATGAACGTGTACTTCGAATTGTCACAGCAGAACTGACCCTAGCTTTTTGTAGCCGCTCACCCAGAGCTTCGATAAAGATTCCTTTGAAATGGAATTTGACTCCTAAGCAGTTGTATGAATTAATATTTCTATTTCCTGTCCCTTATATTAGCTTTTGGATGGTGTTTTGATTCGGTTACCCGTCCCAAATATACAGTAAGATTAACAGTATTAATGACATGTTGAAGCCACCTTACCAAAAGTTCATTGTTTATGTAACCTGTGTCAGAAGTCGTTGCAGTGACTCCAGGAGGTGCGCCAGCGCTTCCTGATCCACCCGCTTGCGCTTATAAATGATCATTGGCGGTACCCAGCTTTCCGCTGTATTAGCACCCAACAATCGTACCGATATGACGTTCCCCACTGGACAGACCCGTTACCACCGAGAGGACAAGCCCTCAGCGCTCTTCGATTATGTCACGCTCTTTAGGTGATGTATCACCATGCACGATATTAGCCTAAGCGGTAAAGGAATCGTTTTCTGCATTCCTTTTTTATGTTTTAAAGGGCTTTCGGTTTAAAGAAGATGCCTGTCGTCAACTGGGCCTTTCTTCGCATCCTATTCGATTTTATTTTGGAAAAACAAAGTTTCAAAGCAAAAACTGAACACGTAACCGATCACCGTTTTCGTGAAAGATGTATTTGCGGTTGATATTTAATCCACTAATTATTATTAATTGTAATTGTACATGTATTTGGACGAAACTAAGGTTGAAATGATACAGTAATTGCAATTTCATTCTAAATTTTGTTCAATTTCACGAGAAAATTTGCATACTATTTAACCAGGGTCTTTAATTTCCTATAATTATTTTTAAGTAGGGTATTTGTAGAACAAGTTATTATAATTGTTGCAATACGTTCACTGCTGTGAATACGACATTTACATATATCAGTATCCACATGACTGTGTTCGGTCTTATAATTTAAAATATACAGCATTAAAACATACAACGGACAATTAGGGAATGGAGTTGGAATAGAAATTTTTTAAGCCTAGGATTTTTTAAACTTACAGTTATAGTTTCACCGGTCCTTGAATCTGCAACTGGTGAAAAATAAATAATATCTTCTTTTACAAAGTGTAACTCACAAACAAAACATACAAATCAGCCGGTTGGTTAAATCGTACCTGACACGATTTACTCAATCGCAACAGGTACGATTTACCGTGAAGACAGTTTTCTTAATGTTCAACAAATCAGTTATATATAATAAGCAGTAATTCATAAGTTTACATGGATAGAAAAATAAATAAAGTACGTAATCATAGTAATTTAATTATATTTTACTTACATTTATGCAACAAAATCTTTTAATGTAAATGACAACGGCGCTTACTTTTTAGAACCATATGAAAAAGAAGAATATCAACTTACCGACCGAGGAAATGTATACAATAATTATCCTATTTCTGAAAAGATTAACTAATTGAATAAGTTGATGGTGCCCAACTATATTGTATATATAAAAAGTAGTAGTGGTACGATTTTACCTACTTTACCCTATTACCCGTCAGCCTAGAAGTATGTGCTACTAATAACTTAGAAATAGCAAAAAAATGGAATATAACTCGAAAAAAATGTATGGACGTTCGGATATCATCGGAAAAACTGACTGCTATCTTTTGCAACTCTTTTTGCACCGATACAAATTCGATAAACTGGCATTCTACATTTCTACTATAACAGTGCGGTCCTAAAGTATAAGAAACTTGACGTCACTTTCAGTGAAACCGGAAATACAATTGAAATGTCGATAACGGCAAAAGTTAGTTCACAAAAAATAGAAATCGACCTATTTTTTTCTAAAAGCGCTAGCTTCTGCCGTTCAAAAGTTAGCATGGGGGGGGGCACTTTAGGACCGCACTGTATAAAGCAACACAGTCATAAAATAAAAACAATGGACGTTTTAACTAACAGCAACTCAATTATCTTGACATGCCCTGCTCGTCAGCCATTTACCCAGGTACAATTATTCCTAAAATATGTTTATGCTAATGCCAGAAGAAAAATTTGTGAGCTTAGGGAAGAAAGTCTCCCTCAAAGCGGCATCGTAGTCGCTTCACAATGATCCCATGCAAATAGGTGGCATTGTTGTTCATTCTGCGTTAGCGTAATTTATAAGACACTTCTCAATGTCTCACGGTGACATATATATCACGCTAAAATTCATGATCGCATAATAAAAGTATTCAGAAAACATTCCTGAAAATTGCGACTTAACAGGCCTTTCTGCGCGTAAGGTTTTATTAGAGAAAAAAATGTAACCTACGGATTAAACATAAAAAGAATAACCCATAAGTCTATCTAACATAAAACGAAGAGAGATTTTATCCTCCTAAATCTATACAGAGAACCATTTTAAATATTCTAGCAACGTGTAGGAAATCTGATTTGCGCTAGTTTGAGTGGCGTCGCTGTTGGCCATAATATAATATATATCGAATAGACAATCGGAATGCGTGATTTAATATTGATACGCCTATAGTTTTGTAATGTATACGTATGTGCGTATAATCTGATTCCTTCCCGGAAATAATATTTGTAACATTTTAATACACTCATGTCTGTTTTATACTCAATTTAATATTGATAAAATATGATGTATTGAAACATACCAATAATACCGTAATCGTAAATATTGCAATAATTCCTTGGTTAATCTAAACCCTCTAATATTCTTGTACTTTATAGTAATAATAATAAATTTTATGTCCTAAAAACGAAATAGGCAGGAAAGTCAGTAAACATTATAACTAAAGAAGTCTTCAACTTTGTATAAAGCGCATTCAATCAAAATTTTTAGAACTTCCCTTTATAATAACGATATATATAGGCGTCCTTTTATTCTATTTAATAGTTTGTTATAAAATTTGTTACTTGGTATTTTACTGATTGCTGCGTCAGTGAAATTTTGTGTAATGGAATTCTAAAAATCGAGTTTGTTCCTGTATTATAATCATGAATAACTGTAGTTAACTCAAATCCATTTTTATAGTTACTAATGAATACAATTAATGAGGGAACTGTCAATATTTGTAGCTGCTTAAAATAAAGAGGTGTACTGCCTCAAGCTAACGTATTGTTGTTTATAATGTAGTAAAAGTTTGGATAATAAATCAATTTGGCTGTATTAACATCTGCAGTTTCTATGATTTTTCGGATTTAATACACAACAATATTAGTTTTCGGTTAAGATCTTAACCACATATGTACGAGGTAGGCGCCGTAAATTCTCGGCTTGACAGGTCGAGCGTATTGAAACTTGAACGAGTACCGCCCAGTCATTAAATTTTTAACAAAAGAAGGGCACACGCCTAATCACATTAAACAACGTTTAGACGGCGTTAATGGTGACTTATCTCCTTCATGTAAAAAAAGCGAGCAAAATGTTTCTGTTTGGGGCAGAATTTAACTGATAACTAGAGCAACGCAACTGCGCTGAAAGCCAGTGGCGGACGCATAAAGATTTACACAAAATAAATTAAATGTGATACGTGCTCAAACACTTACCGTTTTAAGAGTCCTCCGTGAAATCACAAAGTGGATAATGTCTATTTAATATTTGTAACATTGGATATGTTTCCAAAGTTGTTTCAGCAAACTGAGTGCGGCGTGAAGAAAAAGTGTTTTTGTATGCCGAAAACGAACGTTCTACATCTAGTGACGTTATATTTGCGTAAGTAAAATAATCTTTCAAATAACTTAACGGTTCTGTTGACGCACCTTCACAAATTTGTCTTAATGTGCTAAAATCAGAGTCTTTATCTAAAACACTTTCAAACCTTTCTAAAACACAAACATTTCTTACATCTTCTATCGCGCATAGCTGTGCGTGAACATGTTGCACTATTTGCAAAGATTCCACTAACGACACCGAAGAATTTTGTAGTTTTTCTATCGCATCCGCTAGTCCCACGTAATTGTTCTGAATAATTTCCAAATCTGTTTTAACTTGACTATCCTGAAATTTCAAGCGGCTTACCTTGACAGCCGCAGCTTCCTTTGGGTCGAATTCTAAAATCACGTTCTTTATATTCACAAAATATTTAAGATAATAAAATGCACCCTCTAACCATGTTCCCCAACGAGTAAGAATAGGTTGTGGTGGTTCAGGAATACCGGGGCATAGTCTATGAAATTCCCGAATACGTTTTGGGGATTTTACAAACACAGCTTTTGTATGTGCTATTAGAGCGTCTACCTCAGGATAATATTTTCTGATACTACCTGCTACGAGACTGAAAGTATGAATTTTACATGTAATATGTAACAAGTTAGCACAATGTTTTTTAAGAGATCGACCTACAGCAAGCATGTTTGCGGCACCATCACTCATAAACATCAACAGTTGATTTGTTGAAAGCTCAAATTTTTCCAATGTATTTAACACCAACATTGAAATTACTTCGGCAGTGCATTGTTGTATTCGTCTGGAAGCTAGTAAAATTTAGGGTGACGGTCGATGTGGTTCCATTGTGCGTACCATTGTATTAACCACAGAATGTTTTTTACGATCTGTTGTTTCGTCTACACATAACCACAGTTTTTCATCTTGCAACTCCGATTTAATTCTTTTCTCGACATGCTCACGAGCAGACGGCACAACTCTCTGTAATGTTCTCTCACTTGGTAACTTAATGTCCGAGTATTCATTCCAAAACGAGACGTATGCTTTCTTCTTTAGTAAATGAAATGGTAAATTACATGCAATAAAGGTAACACATAAATTAAATTTAAATTTGTCATAATCTCGTGTGGAATTTTTTTTTGAAACATGCCGTGCACTATTTACGTGCCGTAGACAATCACTTTTCGACCAACACATTAAATCTATTTTACACACTACACATTAAACTTTAGCGCCATCACACTTTAAATCAGGCCTTTCTGCAATAATTTATCTTATTGTGTCCAACTTTGGTCGTTTTCGCGGCGTAGGAAACATTTTCAAAACAAACGTAGAACTACGATATAGTATACGACAGCGTAGATCCATACACAACAGATCGGCTTTCGAGTCGCAGTTATACTGACGCTTATACCGAATTGTCCCGGCCGTGTTTATTTTGTGTAAACTTTTATGCGTCCGCCACAGGCTTTCAGCGCAGTTTGCGTTGCTCTACTGATAACGCCTCAAAACATTTCAATTATTGAAGAAATGACATTGACTGTCAACAGCACATATTATGCGTCTTTGCCGCATAAATTGATTGACTATATTCGTGCAAAACGTCGAGGAAAATTGACAAAAGGTGTTCGATCATTGCACCACCATGAACCCGTCGATACTGCCACCATTTCACAAACTGCTATCCGCGAATGTGGCTTTCAATAATAAGAAAATCCACCGTATAGTCCGGACATGGTTCCAAGTGATTATTATTTACTTTCTCATGTAAAGAAAGACCTTAGAGGACGTCGTTTTAAGAACGAAAATGCAAGCAGTTGTAATACAACATTTTGAGGGAAAATCTTTAGATTATTTTTACAAGGGTATAGAATTATCAACTGATCGTTGTTATATTTTACCAAGTTTATTTTTTCTGCATCAGGCTGAGAATTTATGGCGCCCACCTCGTATGTATGTTTACCATAAGTAGACCAGAAATGAGCAAAGTTTGAATAACTTTGGTTCTAACGGTAGCATCGGCACACTAATGGTTACATTGGGAAAACCAATACAATCGGAATAAATAGTAAAGAAATAACGGATCTTCAAATACCTATAGCTTATGACTTGCCCATATCGCTTTTTAACATGCAATAATAAAAAGCGAAATGGGCGAGGCAATATAAATATTAGTGGAAGCAATGACAAGCAATGTATTACACCTAAGTCAAGAGAAAGAGGCCAATACTGCAAAATGGGGTGAAAAATGATAGCAGAAAAACTCTAACAATATTTGAAACCATCGGATTGACAGTCTTTTCTTAGCTTACTGTCCTATACTTCAAAGGTGAGAAGAGATCGAAGTTACAATTTAGAGAGACAGATAGCTGCATTTACTTGCAAGTACTCATAAGAGAGATGGAAAGAAGCAGTACATCAAAATATAAATGCATATATGATCCTGAGCTGCTCAATGTGTCAGGAGTATTCTAAAACTAGTTAAAGAGAGAGCAACCGACATCTCAACGCATTCCAAATCTACTATCGAGAAAGACTGATATGGACTTCAAGTGTATGGGAAACTATTTTTTTTTTGTTAACGTGGATTGTTGTCCATTGTCCATCTGACGAACTTTCGCTTAGATCAACTGATTTTCGTAATCCAAGTTTTAAAATCGTTCTGTCTACATCTCGTGTTTATTACTCGCGGTAAGTTGAGTATAAATAAGTCACTCACGTTTTAACGATGTGATTGAGGAAACAATACAGACTCTAAAAGGATTTTTAAGCAAATGGATTTAGGAGAGAAAAGATCCGTTTTTAGCTATCTTGAATTACAAGGTCTACTTACTGTACTAAAGAGAAGAAAATTATTTCAATGGTTCCGATGCACAAGGATTTGTTGAAACCTAAGTATGCGATGGGACATATCAAACATAGACTTAAAATCAGACCAAACATATAGTTCCTACGGTAATAAACCTTTAACTAGAATGTTCAAGTACAAAAAGGTATGGGACTATGGAAACCTGCAGTTATGCTAAAGCAGTCTGGGCCAAACAATCCAGTGGTTGGAATTAAAGATAAAAGTGACTACACGAGAAATCGATATCGCTTAAAACTCTTACTAAAATTATCACCAACTCAATCTTGAAGAAATATCTTGGCTGAGGAAATGTATAACAGTGTAATAACGATTAAGCTTGCTAGTGAAGATTGATTTGCAGTGACTGCACGTAGTGGTCGTATATAGTATAAATACAGCGATCAATGCTATAACCCGCTTACTGTTATCGTTTTAATTCAGTACAGGCTGACTATACAGGTTGTTCAAAGTTATCGGGTCACTATTGCTAACTTTCTTATTATTGTAGCTACGATATTGGTGAAATTCGCAAAGATGTAGTGATTTTTCCGCTGATCACAATGGTGTTGAGAAAGAAACAATTGCACATCACATTTCAGCGCTAACTTGAATTGTTTATATTTATACAAAAGAGATACGATGAAATTTATATTGGACAATTAAAACTAATAACTATAGTTTCTCAATTTGCGCCAACAGCCAGTGGCGGGCGCATAAAAGTTTACACAAAATAAATGGTCCGAAATAAAATATAATACGTGCTCAAACACTTACTGTCTTAAGAATCTTCCGTGAAATCACAAAGCGAATAATGTCTGTTAAATATCTGCAACATTAGATGTTTCCACAGTTGTTTCGGCAAACCGAGTGCGGCGTGAGGAAAAAGTGTGTTTATATGCAGAAAACGAACGTTCTACATCTAGTGACGTTATATTTGCGTAATTAAAATAATCTTTGGAACAACTTAACGGTTCTGTTGACGCACCTTCACAAAATTGTCTTAATGTGCCAAAATCAGAATCTTTCTCTAAAACACTTCCAAACCTTTCTAGAACACAAACATTTTTTGCGTCTTCTACCGCGCATAGCTGTGCGTGAACATGTTGCACTATTTGCGGAGATTCCACTAACGACACCGAAGGATTTTGTAATTTTTCTATTGCCTCCACTAGTCCGAAGTAATTGTTCTGAATAGTTTTTAAATCCGTTTTAACCGGACTATCTTGAAATTTCGACTGGCTTTCCTTGATAGCCGCAGCTTCCTTTGGATCGGATTGTAAAGCTACGTTCTTAATATTCTCAAAATATTTATGATAATAAAACGCGGCCTGTAACCATGTTCCCCAACGTGTAGGAATAGGTTCTGGTGGCTCAGGCATACAGGGGCACAGTCTGTGAAATTTGCGAATACGTTTTGGGGATTTGACAAACACCGCTTTTATATGCACTGTTAAAGCGTCTACCTCAGGATAACATTTTCTAATACTATTTGCCACATGACTGACAGCATGAATTTTACACGTAATATATAACAAGTTAGCACAATGTTTTTTTAAAAGACCGACCTACAGAAAGCATGTTTACGGCACCATCACTCATAAACATCAACAGTTGGTTTGTTGAAAGTTCAAACTTTTCCAATGTATTTAAAACTAACTTTGAAATTACTTCGGCAGTACATTGTTGTACTCGTCTGGAAGTTAATGGAATTGAAGGTGACGACTGATGTGGTTCCATTGTACGTACCATTATATTAACTACAGAATGTTTTTTACGATCTGTTGTTTCGTCCACACATAACCACAGGTTTTTATCTTACAACTCCGATTTAATTCCTTTTTCAACATGTTCACGAGCAGATGGCACAATTCTTTGTAACGATGCCCGACTTGGTAATTTGCAGTCCGAATATTTAGAAGACATATGCTTCCTTGTCTAGTATTTAAACGGTAGATTACATGCAATAAAGGTAACACATAAATTAAATCGAAATTTGTCATAGTGTCATGTACAATTTTTTTTTTTAAGAATGCTGTTTACTATTTACGTGACGTAGACAATCCCTTTTGGACCAACACATTAAAGGGATATTACAAACTACACACTGAATTTTAACGCCATCATAATTTAGGTCAGACATTTCTGCTATAAATTTTGTAACTTTATCCAACATTGGTCGTTTTCGCGACGTAGGCAACATTTTTAAAACAAACGTAGAACTACGAAATAGCATTTACGGCAGCGTACATGTATAGACAACAGATCTGGTTGAGACTCGCAGTTATACTGAGGGATATATCGAACCTCCGCCACTGCACGTTGACGCTAGTGTGCAACTCTAGTAATTACTTCATTATTAGAGCAGTTATTGAGATAGTCGAAACACGAAAAATATGTAATTTATTCCACCCAGTAAAATTATGTAATCAAAAAAAATTGCGCCTCGTATTTGAGTGTTTGGTTAAATTTTTATTAAACACAATGTATATTTTTTCACAAATAGATAGAGAATGACATTTCAAATAAATTACTCTTATAACGCTAAGACTCCAAAATGAGAGACAAAAGAGATTTGATGGATTTTAAGATGAAAGATTTGAAATATAAATCAAAGCAAGCAAGCCTTGCTTTTCTTGATCCTTTGCAAATCTTGTTTGGTATTGCGATCAATTAGAGACTTTATTAGTGAGAATAATTGCTTTTTGCCTCCGGTTTTTATTTTTTGTTTACTTTTACGTTGATTATGTGCTTTGCAGTTGTTATTATTGTTATACAATATGTTATCACTTGGTAGTTATTAAAAATTGTATTGTTATAATATTAGGGACTGGAGTGGATGGAAATGTTGACAATAATAGAACGGAGCTTCCAACCACGTTCCCCATCGGGTCAAAACCGGCTGTGGGGGTTCTGGGATATTGGGACACTGCTTTAATCTGCGCTAGTAGTTCATTTACATCTGGATAGCCGCGGCGAATAGTTTCGGCTACGTGATGTAACGCATGCAACATACACGCTACATGTAACAAATTAGGGAAAATAGGTTTAAGCAAGCAGCCAGCACGAAGCATAGCTGACCCGCTTTCAGTCACAAATATTAACACTTGGATTGTCGAAATTTCGAATTTTTGTGGCTCATATCACGTTCTTGTTGGATTCACCGGTACACGATTAAAGTCTTGTATTGGCTGTTAGATATGGAGGTTCGGCACAGAAGGGTTTTTGACTGCCCTTTTTCCATTTGTCGTTTGCGTTATTGACAAGTTTTTCGTTTCGCATCGTGATCGTTTGATATTCTTTACGCGATTGTTAAGCTTCCCCCTTCTTAGGTACACATGTGCGCAATAAATGTGTCTATTCGTACGGATCATGGTATTGCCGTAATATCAGCCTCTTCTCTAGACGCCCGCGGCATGGCACCGGTCTTGCGAACTTTACTTATGAGCAAGGTACAATGTTCAAAATATGGAACGACATGGATATAAAAGCAGAATGATTAAAAAATGTGACAAATTACTAAAGAAATGCCATAGTCCATTATTTGTAAATTTTGCTGCTGTTACATATCACAAATTAGATTTTTGCCTTTAGCTATGTATTTTAAACAACTCTTTACATGTTTATAAGCTGGTGTATATTTTAAAAGACAAAAAATCGGTTGTTCTCTTTATGGAAAATATAGATGCCATAAGTAGTAATATTTATTATCGTAAGAACAAACTCTCATACATTCCAAAGTTATAGTGTTTTCCGTTCAAACATAATAACCAAACTTGACTTTTCACGGTAAAATAGAATGGTTTTCCTGAACTGTTTTCCCAAAAATTATTCTACTTTTTTTAAAATTTTATCAGGCAATGATTGTAACAACATAAAAATTCAAAGTTGATATTTGTTTATGCATTTGCAAGTAGCAAATTATTTAAATCACAATAATAATTAGTTATCGTTTTATTTGTATTTTACCTTAGCCCTTAACCCATAAATTACATTCTTTTTGAGAAGTAAAACAAAATCAGCCTAAATGTATAGATATGTTCAGTATGTTGATGGAAGTGCACCGAAAAATCGAGAAAGCGTACCGCTCAAATAAGCACTTGCGTATACACCCCGTTTAAAATTGTTATCGAGGAATAGGGAAAAATAGCTACGTTTCTGACGGAAGTTTTCTGGTGGTGTAATATGGTAGCCATAATTCCGACGAAACAGCAGAAAGTATATGGTATACTTTAAAACAATTCATTGCCCGTCAAAATACAGTGACAACGTTTTGATATCTTGAGGAATTGTAAAATTGCTTTCGAAATTTCATGCTAAAACAAATATTCTTCAATAAATATTACTAAATACTATTTTTGTTGTTGTTGACGGCTCGGTGGCCTAGTATTAATAAAAGCTCCTCTCTGTGACAAGGTTAGGCTCTGTTCGTTCCCACCAGAGTGTTACCAGATTTTTCTGATGGGTCCGGTACAATCTCAAGTCACAATTCGCATGTTGGGGAATAATTAACTGCGTCTCACTCTTTATGGCGAGAGTGTGATAGTAACAAAGTCATGGAATACTTTACACACACCACTTACACTTTAAAGGCTCCTCAAGTTGCAACAAGCTTCATAAATTGTTTATTAACCGATTGGTGTGTTAAGGCCTCTTAATATTTTAGTTTTATTTTTATGCTAACAAAATCACTACTTTATTTATATTATTTTGTAAACTTGTCATTCTATTTTTTATTTTGTAAATTCAGCATTTCATTTGTTTTATTTCTTGTAAATTCAAATATTTAATATTTATATTCATTGAAACTTTAACGTGTACGTATCTAGTGTAAAAATTGATTTAATTTCTTTTAATGTACGCAAATGTTTCAACATCGTCATCGCGCCAATTAAAAAAGCTCTATAATAGTCATCTGTACGAAGGAGCTACCG
Organism: Dynastes maya; assembly: GCA_029619315.2. NCBI lineage: Eukaryota > Metazoa > Arthropoda > Insecta > Coleoptera > Scarabaeidae > Dynastes > Dynastes maya. The sequence continues at coordinate 39,866,273 of JAROYE020000004.1, forward strand.
CTAGCGCTTGTATTGGAAATCTCGAGACATACATGACTTTGTAGGAGCGCACTAAATTTCGGCGGAGGGCGGACGTCACGAAATATAACGATGGCTATCCGTCGCTCCTCCGACTATACTTAATGCAGCACTTATTCCTGGTTTTTGTCTTTGTCGCTTCTATAGGAGGCAGTAGCATTGAGAATACATACACACAAGGCACATAGCGTATAGATTATAACATAAGGACGTCTAGCTAGCCATGTTCGGCCACTTCTGTTACTGTCTACGCCACCAGGCGTTCAGGCTCCGATAGGGTTTGGTGGTGGCCTTAATCATACGAAACGTTGCGGTGCTGAAGACGTATTAAGGTAGCAAAATGCCTCGCACTCGTATTAGGTGCGTTTACAATTATACATACGGATATTATACGCTAGGATTTATATACAGTGAATTTCAGATAACATTGGCCATAGGTATTTACATAGTGAAGCCTTTATGTGATGTTAATGGTTTTCCTACGGGGAGTGCTTGACTTACTTTTTTCTCCATACCAAATTGGAATGATTTCTATGAGGATTTGAAATATTTTATGACTTGGAGCAGATAATGGTGATACAAAGTGATTATTTCATCTCACAGTATATTTTCGGAAGCGCAAAGCTGTTCTAGCTGCGTAACCGCTATTTATTCAGGTTTGTTTGCCAAAAGCCTAATATATATGTTACAATAATTAGCATCAATTATTAAAAAAGTCTGTAATTGTTGTTTGTCTTTCTTCTGCAAATGTCGACATCGTTTGAAAATGTGTCTTTCTTCGTGGCAAGAACCTTTTAAATCCTTAATTAATGGTAAGGCCTCTTTGTACGTTGCAATATTTCTCCCGTTTTGGTTTTATGCGCCTCCCTTATCATCACCGTATTCGCTTATTTTTATCAACTGGAGCATTTATCACAAAGCCAGATTTGTAAACATTTTTTCATCGTTTCAGATGTAAGCCAATCTGTCATAATTTCTTCCGTCATCCATGCCTTTCTGTTGTGTCTCCAGTCTACTGGCAGTTAATCCAATTTTAAATTACGAAATGCACGTGGTCGTTTTGTTCTCCCTATCACCAAGGGCCTTTTCTTTTCGCTTTACATATTGACACAAAGCAGGATAGTGATACGGTCTTTAGATAATTTTCCTCCAGTACATCTTTCACCTTTAAGGCTCAGATTTTTCGAGCAGTGCTCTGAAAAATAAGCCGGTCTCATCTGCATTATAGATGCAGTCAGCATTGTAATTCTGCATGATCGAAGGCAACTTATCCAGGAAATTTTTCACGTCTGCTGGGTTTACATTGGCAGCCTCTCCAGATATCCTTCTGTATGAAATTCCATGACGCTTTCTAAATTTTGCTAGCCAGCCGCACGACGCTTTAAAGCTGCCCATTTCCAAACTTTCTGCGGCTATTTTAGCTTTTTCTCTAATCATTATTCCAGAAATAGGCGCTTGCTACTGAAAACCACCTGAATGTGATGTCATGTCACGGCTACCAATTGATGACACTAAACGTCTTTTTAATCCGGTTGAAACAAAATTGGAATTAAAATCCCTCAATAAATCTTTCTTCTTTCGCGGAATGTCTGACACTTGGGATTTACATATGCCAAAATGTTTCGCAATCTCTCTTACACTTTCTTTGGCTTCTTTAGAAAACTTAATATGTAAGTTCCATCTTTCCTTTTAGTGGCAACATTTTTCTTTTTGGCGCCATTATAACTAAAAATTGCAATAACACATACATATATGTATACATATGCAACTAAACTTAACTTTTTAACTGATAAACTTAACTACCTATTTATGTAATTGTAATTGAATATTTAACGTATAAGACACTTATATAACGCAAACACCATAAGCACAGTAGTCAAACTGAAACACGACTGGAAATATTGGATCATACTGTTAAGACGGGGATTTACCGCAGGGGATCCACCGTTCAAAATCATGTGTTCCATTTTTTATCTTCGAAAGAACTCGGCATTGTAGGTATGCGCCCGTCTAAGAGAGATAGATACTCAGTCTAAATTTCTAAAATTCGTGTCCATGTCCGTTCAACAGAGTGTTCGTAGAAGAGAGATCAAAATACATATAAACTACAGAGCAAATGCTATGTAAATGAGTATTTGTCCGTATAACGGAATTGTCCACTCAAGGGAGATGTCCATTATGGGAGATTTCACTGTAGTTCAGTTTATTTTCCAGTGCTTCATGTAGCCGTTTTCGACTTTTAATACAAGTAGAAGTCAATTGTTGAATGAAATTCATAATCATGGAGCACAACCTCCTTTATGCTATGTTAGTCCATTTTCAAGAGTGTAATTTTTGTGTTACTACCATCTTTCCATTTTAACTTGGAGATTGAATCATTTCCTACAAAGCGTATAAACACGTGACAAACGTCGCAATTTGATACATCTCGAATAAAGGTTCCCTATCTGCTCATAATATAATTCACGACGATATACTCAACGAAACTTATCTGGTCAAAATAACTTGTAAACTCAACTAATCGATAAAATGTCTCCCATTGGAAAAATTTTATTTAAACAGTGGAAATCAGAAGAAATCGCTAAATCAATGATATGTTGGAAAAATAACCATTTTGTTTATGCCTCTGTACCAAGTAAGATTCAAAAAAGGTAAAGTAAATCACTTATTAGTTCTGTGAACATTTTGAGATGTACAGGTTCAAGTATCTATAAATTACATCTAGAAGTATACCTTTGATTGTTAATATTTTTGAAAAATATTAATTATTTACAAAGATACGAAAACTATTGCTATATTTCGCGATATTGCGTGCAGAAATTCTATAAAAAATGTATCGGCGAGAAAACAAAAGACGGTGGGAAAAAGAACAAGAATAAAAATACTTTGAGAAGCCGTCAGCACTCCACCTTCTAATGATGTACCACCACGCTCGAGTTGAGCGCGTTGTATGGATGCAATAGAGAGAAAAATATGATTTAGCGATGCGCATGTCTTCGTATGGAGTGCAGAATCCCGTGCTCCTGCTGCTACCATACGCGAGAACGCACACAGTATCTTCATCGAGCAAACAGAGCGCGAATTGTAAAACTAGAAGCGCGTAAATCTCATATATCTATACTTCGATACGCTTATAGTATCAAGACTGACAATCCTTTAATCTGAAAGTCAATGTGGCAATTTTTAATATTTATATTTTTGGTGGCAACGCCGGTTCTGGTTACATCCAAAGATGCTCACGAATTGCGCGAAAGAATGAAAGGTGAGTTCGCTTAAATATTTTAGAGTAGGAATAATTTATACCTTAGCAATGCGCTCTAAACACAGAAGAAACGCATTCTAAAGCGGAATAATTCTCTTCGAAAGATCGTTCTAATTGGGTCTTTTGCACGAATTTTCCTAGATTTTCGTAAATGAGTTCAAACGTAATTAATTGTTTTGGTAATTTCGGTATTTTAATAATTAATTTTATCTCATATAATTAGTTGTGAGAGAGATTTTAATACCACTCGGGACAATGTAATCCAATTTCGTTCACTTATTTTCAACCCCCAAATTTAATTAAATTATTTGGATGGCTACAGCAGCAGGATTATTATAATATCGTGGGAAAAATATCTGCGGGTTCCGGCGGGATAATCCACATATTTCGCGGTTAGCTTCTTAGGATAGTCCGTTCTGAAAATTAACTGGAAAAGTTTTATAATCCTCGCATTGTACATATACTTACTAAGAAGATATCTACAACTGCCACTGGCATGCATGGTTTCTAACGAAATGTATTTAATTTAAGTACGTGATAAACATCAACAGTGTGGAATCGAATATTTCGCAGTAGTTATAAAACTATTTTATCTAAGTGCACTGAAATATCGTTGCTTTTTATGTTTTACTGGAAACGACGTCACCGTTCGTAGTTTGCTGAGAAGATACATATTTCATTTCCTTATCTTTACAAATACATATACATTTCTTGGTTGGATACTCATTACTTAATTTCTGAAAATTCTATTTGCAATTTACATGCAGAATAATGGAATCAACGAAACTAAAGTGTACTAAACGTAATAAATCAGTATTTTGAACTCATTTAAACTTAAAAAAAATACCTAAGTAATATGTCTTGTCTGTACTAACCGTTCCGCTCCAAAAGCTTTTGTTCTTACGAATGCTTCGTACTCTTTCACACCAAAGGTGAATCCATGAAGTTTATTTGATGACATTATACATTTACCAAAAAATAATTGTAATAAAATTAAACCTCGATGACGTAATGGATATTTGGTAAAAACGATTATTAGCAAATTCGCGCAAACTATTTAAATATTTCAGTAAATATGATTTTAACTCCAATTCCAACAGCTTTAAATTGGCGCCACTTACAAAATTCAAAGGTAATGTATTAAACAACGTAAATTCCAAAAGACTGATAACTTATATACTTTCAATTTCGGATTGGAGATATGAAGATGACGCCCAATTTTATGAATTTCATCATTTTTTATAAACTCATTTTTGTTCAGCAATATTATGTAGTGTTATGTTAAAAAAATTATATCAGAAAACCCAGCTGTCACTCCAAAACGTATAGGGTATTCAGTATAGCCACCCGATAGGTATGAAATTCCCTCTGGCGGATAAAAGCTATTTTTCGGAGGCCACCGTTTCCCCCCAAGCCGACTGGCCTTGGAGTGAGGGTATTAAATTATTTATTTAATTCCAGCCAATGACGATCTTCTCGAATCGGATATCTAAACCTTCAAAATTAATGTAAAATTCTCCTACAACAAACAACAGGGTTAAGCAGGGTTTCATCTATTATAAAGTTATTGAGTAGAACGTCGGTTAATTCTGTCATAATTATGTTGTCATTCATCGAAATTCATCACAATATTACGTTTAGATAGAAATCATTAAAATTTGCTGTGGATAGAAACAATCGCCATCGCGATTAAAAATAGAGGAGAAGAGACACGCCGATAAATTCATCAATTCTGGTTTAGCTTTCATCGAGTTAACTCGTATTTTGGCTGCGCTCCCAGATTAAAGTGTCCGATATTGAAATTAGAGAAAAAGTTCAAGGTAGAAGAAAAGGTTCGCAGATTTCCAGTGAATGTCATAAAGATCATAGAGTTTATATGACATCTTCGAAAAATCAAGATTAGTTTGTATTTTTCAATTTTTTACATTCGTTAATTTCTATTTATTTGATATCAAAATTCATTAAAAATTGCCGGAAGAGTGTAAAAGAATACTCCCGAATTCCACAGTAGAGTTGAAAATTTAATTAACTTACAAAATTCCAATTTTCTTAACAATTTCCCTGAGATAAGACATTTCAGTAGATATCTTTAAAAACACCTAGTTAAATGGGCGTTAAGGTTAACCAATCAGTTCTCTAAAAATGTCTCCACATGAAACACCAAAGGTGGATAATTTGTTGTGATATACCTAGCTCAAAGCGTATTTTCATTTGAGGTTTCCACATTTAGTTGGTGCAGCGTTGGTGGCTTCTTCCCTCGATTTTACCTTAGTTTATTTTTGTGTCTCCATCTTATTATCATGTTATTAGACATAACCATTAAGACCAATTTTGTTCTTAAAAAGAGAGACCAATCAACAACTTTTAATGTGGAAATTGAAATTCACTATCACAAAACATAATAATATTTCTTCAAAATAAATTTATTAAATGTATTGCCTGTTAGTGCTCGTATTGCTACGCAATTATTTGAAATTCTACATTAAAAATCGAAGCCATTGAAATCAGAACTTCAAACAGTTGACATGCGTTGTTGTAGAAGCGCAATACTGTTTGGTGTTGAAATTAAAATCATAAATATAGTTACCTTATTTTATTTGAATTTATATAAAGTGGACGTTGGTTTTGAATACGAAAATGATAGATGAGAAGGATTTCATAATTGTGACTAAACGATAATTATCTGAATTATTAAAATACAAAAATGTATCAAACAATATGAGTATACATGTGTAAACATAAATTGGAATATTTTTGAACTTATTAATTTGAGAAACAAGAAGCTACAAAAAAGATTTGAGGCACAACAACTATTTCGTAGCTGATCTGGAAATATCGACAGGGGTAAGGTTTCGGAAAGCATTTGGAACATTATTTTAACTTGGAGAACCATTGTGAGCTCTAAAAAAAATTATTGTTTTGGCTAATATACTTTATTTCTATTTAATAAAGTTGTGTAGTTTTTTTGGCAGCAAAATTGTTCAATTTGACTTAAAACTCATAAGTTAAATTACAAAATTCATTTAGATCCCATTTTTTAATTTTCTTTTTTTACACAATCCCCGAGAAAGAAAGTTTTTCTTTTACTGGGTCTCGTTTCATTTTGTTATGATTTCTGAACAATTTATTATAAATTGTAGCAGATTACACTTTCGTTGAAATATAATAGATTTGAAAGAAGGAACTGATTTTGAAATATGTAATCCGGTCACAATGACTCTTCTACGAAATTTGTATTGAAGCTCAAAAATTTAATATTCTCCGCTTATTGCATTTTATTATAACTGGTTTTTATTACGTACGAATGTATAAATGTTGTCTAGATATTTGTCGATGGTGTCTAAGAAAAACTAAATATCGTTCAATCTGTTGAGAAAATAATTGCAGCGATAGTGTGAAGTACCCATTTTTATCGAAGTTTGTAATATATATTACCACAAATTAATAAATGTGTCATTGTTTAATGCAACATTTTCGGTGCTACTAATATAATAATAATACCGGGCCCAACACATAGACAGCAAGTTGTTCTCTAAATACGATGAATTTGTTGAATTAGTAAATTCCTTTAATATATTAATATATCAATTCCGATAACATAAGTAAAATGACAAGCATTGCACTGTTACTTTAAGTGTTACTTTAATAACTTCATCAGTAACATTTTTTGTAAGGTAACTGTAAGTTCATTTAGGCGAAAAATACTATAAAGCAAGTTATGTCTGCCATTATGCTACAGAAAATATGTTTCTTTTACGTGCAAATTAAACTACTTAACCACAAGCCTTGTGAATAGAATTACTCAATCATAAAGAGAGTCTTAATATTTAACTTTCTCTGAGTATAAAACAAAATGCTTGCTTTTCATTTGCAAAGTAATTACAACGCTTTATAAAAGAAAGCTAATCAAAACAACGCTTCTATAGCGTCTCATAGTTACAATTACTTTGATTCATAGCTCTTTAGCCCTATAGATGTTCGATCGAGTGCCAAGTTCCTTAAAGGTTTGTTGTCCTATTACACACAAGGGACGTGAAGTTCACTCCACACATTTTTATCGATACATATTCTCAATAGTTATCTAAGTAGGTTAGCAAACTTTATATTAACGTCTCTTCCTAAAGATTAATATTCTTATGAGTCTATTAATTTTTTGCGATGAGAAAAAAATCACTTTCCCGCTATACCGTCTATTTAACCTTTCAACCTTTTACAGCACGAATTTATTATAGAAAGCTCTTTGATCGTAAAGACGATGCATTTTATTTGCACTTATTGCCGGAGCACTATGTAGATATAGCTATCTTGCAAAGAAAGAAGCTCCATCTTATTCAGAACAACATTTCAAATAACTTGGTTATGTATTGATTTGAATTAAAATATCTTCCATGCTTTTTACGTATGCCTTGATGGAATCTACTAAAAAGCAAAAACAGTTTATTAGTACTGAACACGCACTATTTCCTGCAAACAAAACATCTTTTGGAGTACCGGTATTTACAAATGAGAGTACAGGTACTGGGATGAATTAAGACGAATATACAGAGCACTTTAATGGAAACTATCCACCTTAACTTATTGTAAATTGGTTGATTTTCAGGAAAAATGTGAAGAAACCCTACCCAGGGGAGCATATTTTTGCTTATTTATAGTCGGTATTACTTTCACCTCCGCATCCCCATCGTCCCTCCTTCAATTCTTTGTATATTTTTTCATTTTTGTATTCTCCTTTGACAGTATTTTAAAAATGTATAATACTTTTAGACGATGCCTCTTTCCATGCAATTTAAGGTAAGGAAAAACAATGCAAGACGCATGCGTCAAATAAAGTTCCAGAACTAGTAGCAATTAGACACATGTGCTTCCTGTGATAAGTGGGAATCTACTTACATCATTCAGTACAACAAGTATTTATATTTGATTTTTTGTAACGAAAAATTAATAGGAGAGAGTGGAATTCAGATCAGTGTTTAGCGTTTGTTGAGAATTACCATGCTAAGCCCATTTTGTGGCGTTCGTCTAATAAATACTATAAAAATGTTTGGGTGACATAACAACTATTTTGATTAAAATTAAGCCTTAGTTTCGACATGGCCAACCTGCTTCAAATTCAACGTACAGCATGCATCGTTGCATGTAATATAGCATGCATTATTGCATAGAATCAGGCACCGTCTAAATGAGCGTTGTGAGGTTAAAGTGAATCATTTGGGGATTACAGATCATTGTTTGAAGTGCCAATGATCTCCATACAATGATACAATCGAGCTTCAAATGTTATTCGAGTATTATGTAATATTTGCCGACATGAAAATAATTCGTTGTACTACATCGTTTGCCGATTCTGGCTGAGTTGCGTAGATTTTTGATTTCAAGCGTCTCCGCAAAAAGAAGTCTAACGGGCTTGAATCTGGCGACCTAGGTGCCCACTCCATCCCTTCTACCTATCCAAAGAGCAGGAAATCTTGCGTCCAGAAACTGTCGTGCTACGGCAGTGTAATGTGGAGGTGCCCCCCGTCTTATTGAGATACCGGAAAAACCGACAGATTATCATAATTTTCCAATATTCGGGTTATTTCTATATCAATCGCTTCTCTCAGTAATTCTAGACAAGACTCACCACTTAAATTTCCATCAGGAAAAAACGGTCCAATAATATTGCCACCTACAATACCATACCAAACGTTTAATTTTTGTGGAGTTTGAGTATGAAAATCCCGCATTACATGGGGGTCATTTTCAACCCAATATCTATAATGATTAAATTACAGAGCTATCACACTATTAAATTACACCTATAAAATGTTAGCCAACTTAATAAACAAACAATTGTGCAGAAAAAATATCAGGAGATTATCAAAATGGATTTGGACTGGGAAGATCAACAATAAATGCTATACATTCTTTGGAACAGATATTAGAAAAATCATGGGAGTATAATAGAGATGTGCACGTCGTGTTTATTGACTTAAAAAATGCCTTTGACGCAATCAAAAGAATCTAAATTATACAGGTTCTGAAGTACTTACAGATACCTAAGAAACTGAAAGAGCAAGCAAAAATGACCATAACCAGAATAAAAGCACAAGGACAAGTTCAAGGACTAACAACAGAGGAATTTGAAACTGGAAAATGAGTCAAGCAGGGAGACCCAATCTCCCCAACACTATTCAGTTTGGTAATTGAAAAAGTAATGAGAAGGCTAAAAATAGATAAAATATATTTCAGCACAATATACAAATAATACAAATACTAGCATTATAAAAGCAATTGCTGCAATAGAAAAAGAAGCGAAAAAGCACGGATTACAGATAAACGAAAAAATACAAAATATATGGAAAAAAGGAAAAAACGTGAAACTAATGACAGAACTCTAAAAACTGGAAACCTTGAATTTGAAAAAGTCGAGAGCTTCAATTACTTGGGAGTTACAGTAGGGCAAACAGGGAAAGAACAAATTCAAAAGAGAATAACCGAAGATAATCAAATGTTCGGGAGAAACAGAAAAATACTTAAAAGCGGAAAATTAAGTAAGAAAACAAAAATAAAAATATACAAAACATTAATAAGACCGGTAATTACATATGCCGCGGAAACAACAGTAATGAATAAAAAAGAAGAGGAAGGCTTGAGAAGACAAGAAAGGAAGATTATGCGAACAATACTAGCACCGGATATCACCCCAGATGGAGTTGAAAGATGGAAGATATAATAAGAGTCATTAAATCCCAGAGGTTAAAGTGAGGAGGACATATAATGAGAAGACCATAAACTGAGATAATCAAAGAGTAACTAAATGTACACCAATCCAGCGAAGAAATAGAGGGAAACCCAGAGCACGATGGTGGAGCAATATGGAAAAAGATCAGAAGGCAATGAACATAAAGCAATGGGAAGAGAAATGCAGAGACAGGAAGATATGGAACCAAGTAATTGCACAATTATTATTTTGATAGTATAAACTTACAATTTCAACCCTCTCTTGTATGCTGTACACCATTGTAAAAGATTGTTACGGCTGAGGTAGCCGGTAGTGAAATGACGAAACTATTTTATTTGGTATATAAATTTAAAAGACAGTGAAGGAGTGACCATGAGGATGCGGGAGTGGAAGCTACACCAACTATAAATAGGCAAGAAGATGTTCCCCTATAGATGGTTTTTTTGGGTATTTCCTGAAATCAATCAATTCACAATAATTTAGGGTCGTTAGTTTTCACTGAAATGCTCTGTATCATCACATTTAGTTGTAACTGTTTGCCTCAAAAATTTCTTGCTTCCACTTGTAACAAGTATTACAGTAACCATTTTCTTTAAAAGACATTTCCGTAACCTTTTTTATATCTAACAGCTTAGATAGATAGATAATATGAATAGAAAAGTATTTTTAGAGGACACTTGTTTCACTTACAATTCAATTTAACAAGGCGTTTCGACTAGTGAAGTAATTTGTATGATATTTCACCCTTCGCCAGTCGTAGTGCATACTTAAAAAGAAACGACTAACACGTTAAAACGATTTTTTTTCCATTCGAATTTCCAAATTTATATATGCAGCAATAAGTATAAAAATATATGGAGTTTTTTCCCTTTGTCACCGTAGATTTAAGTTGGAAATCAAGTACACATACAGCGTGTCCACCTAGTGCGTGGATAAACGGTAGTTCCCTTTCTGTGCAATTTAGAGAAAAGGTTTTCAAATAAAAAATATTCGTAGGTAAGTGCTTCACATGTCAATTATCTGAAAAACTAAGACAGGTAGATATAGGAAATACTGATGAAAGAGATAAATTGAAGGGACTTGAAAACCTGTATCGTGCGTAGCGAAAACTGAATACCTTATATACTTGAGTATAATTTTATGTTGTGCAGCGTTTGACCATGAATATGTATTATTTGAACATGTTTTCTCCAAAACTGGTGATCTATCTTAATAGGTACGTATTAATACTCGTAATAATCCCTTCTATCCAACAGTGGACTGATTGTGAGTTTCCAAAAATTTGTGTTTTGAACATTATATTTATCGTTTGTCCTTCCTTGAATATATATATACTTCAAAAGCAAGTCGAACGCCTTCTGGAAAGGCAGAAGCGTTAAGTAAACAAAAAGTATCTTATTTCATATATATTGTGCGCGGCAACATTACGGAATAAATTCATTAAATTTGAAGCAATTCGTTCTTCGAAGAAATACTAGGACAAGTCAATTGTATTTATTTTTTTTTATAAACATCTTTGCATGAATTTTAAGTTTCTCCTACTTCAGGTTTTCAAATAATTACGTCAGGGACAATTTTTTTGACAACTCCCGAATTTTCTTTATTTTCATAGATCTTTTAACTGTATAAATGGTACCGTCAAAATTTCAATACCTCACATAACAACATTTTCGAGTAAAAGCAATTTAAACATAAATTTTATTAATAACAAAAAGTAAAGATAAATGCTATTATTAGAGCAACGCAACTGCGCTGAAAGCCAGTGGCGGACGCATAAAAGTTTACACAAAATAAATTAAATGTGATACGTGCTCAAACACTTACCGTTTTAAGAGTCCTCCGTGAAATCACAAAGTGGATAATGTCTATTTAATATTTGTAACATCAGATATGTTTCCAAAGTTGTTTCGGCGTGAAGAAAAAGTGTTTTTGTATGCCGAAAACGAACGTTCTACATCCAGTGACGTTATATTTGCGTAAGTAAAATAATCTTTCAAATAACTTAACGGTTCTGTTGACGCACCTTCACAAATTTGTCTTAATATGCCAAAATCAGAGTCTTTATCTAAAACACCTTCAAACCTTTCTAAAACACAAACATTTCTTGCATCTTCTATCGCGCATAGCTGTGCGTGAACATGTTGCACTATTTGCAAAGATTCCACTAACGACACCGAAGAATTTTGTAGTTTTTCTATCGCATCCGCTAGTCCCACGTAATTGTTCTGAATAATTTCCAAATCTGTTTTAACTTGACTATCCTGAAATTTCAAGCGGCTTACCTTGACAGCCGCAGCTTCCTTTGGGTCGAATTCTAAAATCACGTTCTTTATATTCTCAAAATATTTTAGATAATAAAATGCAGCCTCTAACCATGTTCCCCAACGAGTAAGAATAGGTTGTGGTGGTTCAAGAATACCGGGGCATAGTCTATGAAATTCCCGAATACGTTTTGGGGATTTTACAAACACAGCTTTTGTATGTCCTATTAGAGCGTCTACCTCGGGATAACATTTTCTGATACTATCTGCTACGAGACTGAGAGCAGGAATTTTACATGTAATATGTAATAAGTTAGCACAATGTTTTTTAAGAGATCGACCTACAGCAAGCATGTTTGCGGCGCCATCACTCATAAACATCAACAGTTGATTTGTTGAAAGTTCAAACTTTTCCAGTGTATTTAACACCAACATTGAAATTACTTCGGCAGTGCATTGTTGTATTCGTCTGGAAGCTAGTAAAATTTAGGGTGACGGTCGATGTGGTTCCATTGTGCGTACCATTGCATTAACCACAGAATGTTTTTTACGATCTGTTGCTTCGTCCACACATAACTACAGTTTTTCATCTTGCAACTCCGATTTAATTCTTTTCTCGACATGCTCACGAGCAGACGGCACAACTCTCTGTAATGTTCTCTCACTTGGTAACTTAATGTCCGAATATTCGTTTCAAAACGAAACGTATGCTTTCTTCCTTAGTAAATGAAATGGTAAATTACATGCAATAAACACATAAATTAAATTTAAATTTGTCATAATCTCGTGTGGAATTTTTTTTTGAAACATGCCCTGCACTATTTACGTGCCGTAGACAATCACTTTTCGACCAAGACATTAAATCTATTTTACACACTACACATTGAATTTTAGCGCCATCACACTTTAAATCAGACATTTCTGCAATAAATTCTCTTATTGTGTCCAACTTTGGTCGTTTTCGCGACGTAGGAAACATTTTCAAAACAAACGTAGAACTACGATATAGTATACGACAGCGTAGATGCATACATAACAGATCCGCTTTCGAGTCGCAGTTATACTGACGCTTATACCGAATTGTCCCGGTCGTGTTTATTTTGTATAAACTTTTATGCGTCAGCCACTGGCTTTCAGCGCAGTTTGCGTTGCTCTAGTTATTATTCAAGAAATTAAATGATTGTTTCCTTTAAATCAAATGTTCGAAATGCTATCCACTCTATTCATAAATTTTACTATCAACAAAAAATTTAGCAAACAGTAAAAATAAGTTTTTATGGATCAAATAAGTATCAATAAAAATACAGAATAATCGGTTTTATGCACTGTTGTATGCCAAATACTCGTTATTCTTAATAAAAAAATGTTTAAAAGGTAACTAAGTGTGGATTATTTAAGCGAAACTGAGCGCAGAGAAATTTTAATTTCTGTTGGATGCGGCGATACAACCAGAACTCAGCAAGAAGTGTGCAATTTGTTTAATGCTAAATATCCAGATAGAAACATCAGCCAATCCACAATAAGTAAAATCGAGAGAAAATTTAGAAAAATTGATCATGTCAAACGCAAGATGTTCTAAGAAAATGAATAAAGACGTGAAACTTAATTTTTATTAAGTCTGGGTAAGAAGCTTCATGGTATGGTGTATCTTAATCAATTGCAGCAAACAATGAAATTTCTCAACGAATAGTATTAGGTGTACTAAAAACAGAAAGATATCATCCTTGCAAAATATAACTACTGTAAGGACTTAATGAAAATGACTCTGATCGCCGAATGCAGTTTTGTGACATAATGCAGCACTTATGCAACCGTAAATGGAACGGTAAATCGACAAAATTGGAGGTACTGAAGTAGAGAGAATCCTCACTGGGTTACTGAAGCACATACTCAATACCCTCGTAAAGTAAATGCATGGGTAGGGATAGTGGATCGGTAGGCAAGCAGCAATAGGGGCCGCAGACCTTACGCCCATCGATTTTATCTTAGGGGAGTATTTAAAATCAAAAATCTGGAAGATTTGAAATGCAGAATTAGGTATGAAATGAATCGAGTTAACCCTGAAATCATTCAATGTGTCCATAGATTTGCTTATTATCGAACGGCATGTCGAACATTTGATTTAAAAGAAACAATCATGTTATTTCTTGAATGGCAGCATTTATCTGCTTTTTGTTAGCAACAAAATTTAAGTTTTCCACTCTTTAAATTACTTTTATTCGAAAATTTTGTTATGTAAGGTATTCAAATTTTAATGGTGCTATTCAGATTTAGACCAACGATCTATCAACATAAAAAGAAATCAGGAATTATTAAAAAAAAAATGTCAATGACGGCATTACTTAAAAACCAGAGTGGGCAAAACTTAAAATTGATGTAAAACTGTTTATTTTTAAAAAATAAAATTGACCTGTCCAAGCATTTCTTGGAAAAACAATTTACTTCGATTTTAATGAATTTATTCCATAACTTTGCCGCGCAGAGTGTGTATGTGGCATATTATAAAAGCGGTCATTTTACAAAATACCAGAAAACTGTCAGCCCACAATTTGACTGGAAAATTTCAGTTAGAGGTTGTCTAATAAGTAGAGGAACAAATTTAAATCTTATATTTAAATTTACAAAAACTTAATCTACTTGAACTATAAATTTTTTGAAAAGTGTGATAAACGAACTATTTTAAAATATCTAACATTGTTTGCTTAATCCCCTTTTGTCCAATTTCTTTGAACATCTTCATACCATGATTCATCATTAGTAATTGCCCATAGTCTCTAGACACTTCCGTTGCAATTTTCTTCCCTATTCTTAAAGCCTGCTAAATTTTTGGGCGCATATCGCCTTTTACATAAGGACCAATATTGTTCAATTGGTCTCGCTTGGGGGAGGTTAGGTGGGTTTTGATCTTTCGGTATAAATTGAATGTTATGTTCATTCAAGTACTCGGTAACATTTCTGGCATAATGTATGGCTGCCAAGTCTGGTTAGAATAAAATTTGATCTTCATTATGGTACTGGCGAATGAACGAAACCAGGCGTTTGATAATACATTCCTTCAAATATGTTGTCGCATTCATAGTCCCATCGCAAATATAAGATTCGGATACATTGCCAAATTGATTAAGGGTCTACCATATTAAATATTTGTCGAAGAATTTCGTTTTTGTACGAAATTTATGTGTATATTCTAGTTTTGCAGGGTTGAAACTATGATAAAACTTCCGATCTGCTACTTCAGCAGGGTCTGCAGGAACATAAGTTTCATCATCAATAATTAGTATTTTCTGACCGCATTTTCTTGCAATATAACTGGCACCAGTTTTTGCACGTTACTCTTGATTGTTAATGTATTTGGGAACTTTTCGTTGTCTTAGCCTTAATATTTAGCTTCTTAACTTTAATATAGCTTAGAGTAGATCTTGCTATATTAAGCTTAAGAGCCAATTTTCGTACAGAAACTGGGGGTGACTTCTTAAATGGCTTCGCAATCACTCGTTGGTGCCCACTGTTTAGGCCGACCAGGTATCGTCTTGTAATTGGATGTTCCCGTATTCTCAAATCTTCTAATTGCATTATTCACAGTGTATCTCTTCTGCACAGAAATGACATACAGTGCTTCTTTCTCGCAATTAACAACATTCACTTAATAGTGCACAAACGGTTTTGCAATAATTTCATTTGCGCGCCTTCTCATTTTTGACGCATTGGTTATTTTGTTAGAAATTTCACAATTTATCAAAGCCAACTGTTGACGCTTTCATAGGTCCAAATATTATTAGTTCATTTAATACGCACACTTGTAAAAAAATTATCAAATTTTTGTTCCTCTATTTATTAGACATCAAAATGCCAGGCATATTGCTATAGTATTTAACGTTACTAGCATGGTAAAAAGTTGCAGACAAAAGAAGATCTAGAAGACGTTCACAATAATAGTACAGCAGAAGATAGAATAAATTGTGTAGAAGGTTTGAGAGAAGAAAACAATTTTGAAGACCAACTAACGAATAAAACATGCGAGGAATAAGGCGAAGGTGAAAAAAAAAATGCTGTGTGTGCTGCAAAGAAGCAGAAGATGCACACTTCCCCCACCCTGAGCTCGATGGGCACGGTTATATGTCGCTCAGTCTCGCTGTAGCAATCGTCCGTTAAAGTCCTTACGCTAGCGTCGCGTCGGAAAAATGCAGAGTGTTCAGATCGAGCAACGAGTTAACCTCAAGTTTCTTGTGAATATGATACGAACCCTTTGTGTGCCTTTTTGATTAATTTACCAATCTTCTCAGACGTTTTCCCTACACATGTAATGTCAGTGTAATTACTGAATTCTTTATTCATTAATTTTAGATATATTAAGAGTGTGAGATTTTTGTTTTTTTGAAAGACTATTATTAACTGAAACTTGTAAATAACCGTTATTTATAACGCCTATAGTGTATATCCTGTTCCGTTGTAAAACATTTTTCTTATTCATAGGTGCACTTGCTAGTACCATAGATTGATATGTAGCCAATTTATTGGATGATGAAAAGTGCGTATTGTTGTGTCAGTACGAGGTGTGGCAATTAAATAACCGGATTAATGCTACTATCGGCAAACAGCGAGCACCCCACAGCAGGTTTGAACATGCCTGTGCTTGTAGATGCTTCTCCCACTCTGAGCTCGATGGGCACGCTTATATGTCGCTCAGTCTCGCTGTAGCAATCGTCCGTTCAAATCTTTATGCTAGCGTCGCGTCGGAAAAATGCAGTATTCAGATCGAGCAACGAGTTAACCTGAAGTTTCTTGTGAAACTGGGGTTCTAACTACCCTTCGTGAACGAGTGAGAAGGCGAAGACCCGATTTGTGGAAGAGCAAATCCTGGATGCTTCGCCAAGACAATGCGTCAGCCCATTCCGCCTTGTCTATGAAGGCGTTCTTTGCGAAATCCGGCATCACCACGTTGGACCACCCACCGTACTCGCCCGACCTGGCCCCCTGTGACTTTTTTTTATTTCCTAAGGTAAAATCGGAGCTTAAAGGGACAAGATTTGACAGTGTGGAAACAGTGAAAGTGAAAGCGACGGAGGTTCTCAACAAGCTGTAAGAAACGGACTTCCAGCACTGCTTTCGACAGTGGAAAATTCGTATGGAGCATTGTAAGGATCGGCAAAGAGCGTACAATGAAGGAGATAAACTTTGTAATGTAATTGGTGATCAATGAAATGTTTTGTAGCACCAGTCCGGTTATTTAGTTGCCACACCTCGTATCCAATGAAGGATCAAATTACTTGCTTTTGGGTGGGACGGAAGAGGGTAGCTTCCAACATTGTATATAACATTAATACAAGTTACCTTTATTAGGTTACATTTTCACACACATAATCCTACATACTTTTCTGATTAACATCAAAGCTCTATTCATAAAGCCAAAGTAGTAAATTGGAGATTATAACAGCTGCAGCGGGAAAGCACTTAAAAAATAGTTTATTATTTCAACATTGTGTGTGGACAAAGCATTACGCTAGAGACTCCGTATTACAAGTTATTATGTTCCTATTTTATCCGCAGTCTCGTATACGCAAATCCGCATAGTGCCATACGTTTGTAGTATAAAAATAGAATATATAGTAAATTGCCTGAAATGCATGTTCGTACAAATATTTGCTAGAATGTTTGGCTGAAAGACTTTTAAAACGCCGCAGTAGCTTCTGATTAATTTTGTGTTGCAATAGAATCCAAATGTACGTATTTAATTAAAATTGTTTTATTATTTTAATTAATAAAATTGATTAAATTACTAGAGTTGGTATTCATAAAAAATAGGTTGAAAAATACAGACAGTATTTCAATACCAGAAGTTTATTTTATACCAGCTATTGATTTCGATTTCAAAAAGGATGACCACTTTTTGGACTCGAATCAGGCTAATTTGCAAGACATTAAGGAAGTAGTCACAATGTTTTGTATTTTTAATTTATATAAAATGAAATGAAACAACAAAGTTGGTGTGTGTGTGTGTTATCGGCTAAACCCGATTACAGGCTGAACTAGTTTTGTCTAGGCCAAACTAGTTTCGTCAACGCGTGTTAGGATCAACTAGTTTAGCCTAGGCAATATCAGATTGTCCTAGTAATAGCATTCACACTTCAGGCTAAACTAGTATCTCCTAAGCTAACCGATTAAGCCGTTGTAGGTGACAAAATAAATACGTTGGATGCGGGGATTCTCCTTCCTTCACCGCTTTACGTTTTTTACTCATTACGCGTCATCCCGTTGTGACTTGTGCAAGCACAGTTGTGAAGTCTAATTAATGTTAGTATTCTTACTTAGGTTGAAAGTTTTGTGTTGATTTTATGTTGACATTATGGATGAACCCTTGTCTAGTAATCAAACTGATCAGTTAGAATGAAGAGGGAAGTTTCTAAGTGAAATCTTGCAAAGTGAAAATGAAAAATCTTCACATGTTAATGTTTTCACAGAGGATACAAATTTAGAACTTATGCTACAAGTGGAGGGGGCAGGAAATATTGAAAATAAGACACCACTTCAAAGAAGACAATTAAAAAGGTTTGTGATTCTAAACATTGATAGCGTAATAGAACATATTGCACGGAATCAAGGAAACATAAGGTACTATCTTCCAGCTGATGAATTGTACGATGTGATTAACGTGGCTAACGTGGTCGTCCGCAATGGAGGTCCTGATAGAATGTTGGATGAGAGATCATTAAAACATGAAAATACCATAAAGGAAACCTTAAACCTGTACTTGTTTATGTGTGAAACGTGTCAACAAAAGAAAACAAAAAAAAAAGAGAGGTGTAGTTTCAAAGACAATTTTACATTCTTTATGTTATAATTTTATGTGATCTTTTGGAAGATAATGATCGCAACTTTGACAACTAAATGCGCACTTGTATGATTTGCTTTCCGCGTACAAAATAAATTGGAGAGGTCGTAAAAACGGAAAATAAACAGTGAGTGTTATATATCCTGACGTATGACTGACAGATAAGTAAGTATTGGCATAGTTAGTGTTTCTTTATGATGAGTAAAGCTGGCCACGAGCGGTACCGCGCAGTAGCGTAGAGTCGACCAGGCCTCGCGTTCCACTAGAGTTGTTCTGCTAATAGAGATGTTTGCTGCCGCAAACACATACCATTTTAAGAGCCCTCCGTGAAATCACAAAGTGAATAATGTCTGTTAAATATCTGCAACATTAGATATGTTTCAACTGTTGTTTCGGCAAAACTAGTACGGCATGAGGAAAAAATGCGATTATATGCAGAGAACGAACGTTCTATATCTAGTGACGTAATATTTGCGTAAGTAAAATAATCTTTCAAATAACTTAACGATTCTGTTGACGCATCTTCACAAATGTATCTTAATGTGCCAAAATCAGAATTTTTCTCAAAAACACTTTTTTTAGAACAGAAACATTTTTTGCGTCTTCAATCGCGCATAGCTGTACGTGAACATGTTGCACTATTTGTAGAGATTCCATTAACGACACCGAAGGATTTTGTAATTTTTCTATTGCATCTGCTAACCCGAAGTAATTGTCGTGAATGATTTTTAAATCCATTTTAGCCTGACTATCTTGAAATTTCGACTGGCTTTTCTGGATAGCAGCAGGTTCCTTTGTATCGAATTGTAAAACCACGTTCTTAATATTGTCAAAATATTTATGATAATAAAACGCGGCCTGCAACCATGTTCCCCAACGAGTTAGAATAGGTTCGGTGGCTCTGGTATACGGGGGCACAGTCTGTGAAATTCGCGAATACGTTTCGGTGATTTGACAAATACTGCTTTGGTATGCGCTATTAAAGCGTCTACCTCAGGATAACATTTTCTGATACTATCCGCCACAAGATTGAGAGCATGAATTTTACACGTAATGTGTAACAAATTAGCAGAATGCTTTTTAAGAGACCGGCCTACAGAAAGCATGTTTGCAGCACCATCACTCACTAACATCAAGAGTTGGTTTGTTGAAAGTTCAAACTTGTCCAATGTATTTAACACTAACTTTGAAATTACTTCGGCAGTACACTGTTGTATTCGTTTGGAGACTAATAGAATTGAAGGTGCCGATTGATGAGGTTCCAATTTGCGTGCCATTACATTAAGAACAGAATGTTTCTTCCATCTGTTGTTTCGTCGACACATAACCACAATTTTTATCTTTCAACTCCGATTTTATTTTTTGTTCAATATATTCGCGCGCAGATGGCACAATTCTTCGTAACGATGTTCGACTTGGTAATTTGCACTCCGAATAGTTATTCCAAAAGCAGATAAATGGTTCCTTGTCTAGTAAATTAAACGGTATATTACATGCAATAAACGTAACGCATAAATTAAATATAAATTTTTCATTGTTTCGTGCGCAATTTCTTTTTGAGACATGCTTTTCACTATTTACGTGTCGTAGACAATGTTGTCTGGACCAACACATTAACGGGATTTTACAGATTACACATTTAATTTTAGCACCTTATATTAAGTCTGGAATTTCTGCAATAAATTTTCGAAGTTTGTCCGACCGCGGTCGTTTTGCTGACGAAATCATAATTTTTCTAGGACAGATAAACAATTGCGCAAATGACCGGCAGCGAAAATGTCCGTACTGCTCCGCAGACGAAGTAATACTACCGTTCCTCTCGGTCCGAACTGATTCTACGCCGATGCGCGGTACCGCTCGTGGCCAGCGTTAGTGATGAGCACCGGACAACTAGTTCTTTTTTGCATTACAAGATCTATTTAAAAAGGAAAAGTACTTATCGTTATAAACTATTATGATTACACATCAAAACTTCATAGCTCTAACAGCGGCATTTATTTCCAATAGCACTATTTATTTACATTGGTATGTATGAAAATACTCAAGTAAGTGAATTAGATGATTTGACGTATTTACATCAAATCCCTTGTGCTCTTGCTAATACGAAAGCAACGAATCTCCTGTTATGTATTTACAGCACAAGATTTAAGTTTGTATCCATGTAGATATGCAATTCTCAAATAATAACATAAATTTATACGTACTGTTACGGTTAAAAAAAAATTGAAAGAAGAAAGAATGGTATTTAATTTAGAACTTATTTATGACTAGCGAGCATGAGACAAATACAAAACCGTAACTTTACAATAAGATTTATTGTACAAAAAAAAGGTCATTTAACACAGATAAGTTTTACATTTTAACAAAATTAATTAAAGTGATATAGTGCTCAGTTTTGCTATTTAAACGTAATGTTAGAAGAAGAGGATTCAGAGAGTGTAATAATACGACGGCGTTTAAAATTTATTTTTGTTGCTGATGTTGTGAACGTTCTTTGTGTTTCTTCGCCGAGACGACGACCCGGTATTTGAACTCTTGGGTAAGAATTCCAATGTTAATAGGACGCCACTGAATGTTTTGTTTAATTTAGTCACCTCGCTGGTGGTTGATAATTCCGTCGGAAACCATTCAGAACTTTCGAGGGAAAGGAAGAAAGGATTGTACAAATATTCAAAACTTTTAGCAAATTAGATTAGTAAATATTTGATCAAACTGTATACTGAATGCAAGAGCACTATTAAACAGGTATTGATAAAATGTTACAAAAAGACTATTAATATATCAGGGCCAAAATAGTAACTATAAATATTGACAAAGTTTATAAAGAAATGAATAAAAGCGCCAAAGAATATATTCAAAGATTAATATTAAATAAACAACAAAGTTATTAAAGTGATTTACCAAATTTTAAAATAAGCAGCAACATTTGCGTGAAGCGCAGTTCTTAAATCTTAAAATACGAATTATAACTAACCAAAAGGAATGATCATTAAATACGTGAAACAGCTCAACTAAAATAGCAAAATGTTAGTTATAGTTCGTAACGTTACAGAAAATATCTTAGCTTAACTTACATAAAACAAGGTTCAGGTAGACACGCCGAAAGGAGGAGGTTGGTCAGCTAGTTACGGTGGTAGAAGTTTCCCGACGGCGTTGATTCTCAAAGGACGCCGCGCTGATAGACCGGGAACAGGGGTGATGTGTGATGAGCATTGGGCAGCAGACAACGGATGAACGCAACTCGACAGAAGAAATAGATTTCCACGTCCCGCAACTCTACGGAAGAAGCCAATTTCCAAAATTGGAAGTTCATGGAGGAAATCAATGTCCAGATCCGCATAGAGCGTTATTCCCGACGATTTGCTCAAAGGCGACTAAATCGCAAAACCATATAATCGCCGGGAACGTAGACCATGGATACCAAGGAAGATCACCCAGCAGGGGTTATGTGCGACGACAAAAGTCTTGGTACTCCAGGATAACATTGTTTCACTCACTGCGCCACTTACGACCTTATTAGTTAATACGTTAACTTCTGTCAAACGACACATCATTGATAGGAAAATGCCTCTATTTATGTATTTTACGAGAATCCAATGGGATCGCGAGATGTGAAGGATCAATGCGGAAGCAAAGATATGATGACGTATGGGAGATCGGTGTTTGGCAACGTATTTGTACGTTTATTGAACTGGGCAAGTTGCTAATTACAACAATTAGTTACGGATGAAATCTAATTTAACTGATACCAAAATGTAAAGCGGAATCTATATTATCCGTTGACAAAGTTTCATTTATGTTCTTAGATAAACAAAGAAGCTACGGGGCTTAAAGAATTGAAAGAAACGAGAATGATTGGTTCCTAAACAGTTAATTACCAACTACCCCATTAGTTTAAGAATGCAACTCAAATTTGTTGTTATCATAAGCAAGAAGGGTTTATAACAAAAATATTGACGGTGTAGAATTTTGAAATGATGAATATTAATGGTTTTACTAAATAATAAAGATCAAAACTTAGGACGAATTAGCGCAATTAATTTAGATAAAACGTGTACACACAAATACTACGCGTTGTAGACGCGGTGATGTCATCCTTTGCAGGTGTTCAATTTCGTAATACGTTGAAAGTACTTTAAATATTAATTTAAGAAATTTGCAAATTAGGGTGTAACAGTACACTATATATAGCTATGAGGGAGCATATTCAAATTACGCGCGCAGAAAATAATGCCATCTAACAATTGAGACTCCAACTAATAAAAAATTTCCCAGGCGTTTCACTTTTTTACCTCTAACCATGTTTACCGTAGCATTTTAAATACTGGATGTGAGTTATATGTTAATTATACACAATGTATTCAAGTATAATTTTAAAAATATAGTTAAAGTTTCCGATGGTGAATTTTGTTTTGCACATGTTGTTTACTGAACCTTTTTCTTTTCTTTTTAAACAAAATGGGTCTTATCCTCATGTGTAAGGCAAAAAGAAGAATTAATCTGGGGAAACCATCTTGCAACCATAAACAATTAAAAATTAACACAACCTCACTTTCAAATATAAATAAATTGAATACATACACTTTTGTATAATAAAATCATTTTAATATATACTGTGCGCGGCAAAATTAAGGAATAATTCATTAAATTTCAAGCAATTTGTTTTGCGAAGATAAGCTCGGACAGCAATTTAATTTTTTTTTTTAATAATCATTTTTGCATTAATTTTAAGTTTCCCTCACTTTTGGTTTTCAAGTCATGACGTCATCAACAATTGTTTTAAATGACAACTCTCGATTTTTTTATTTTAGTGGTAGCATTAAAAATTTTAATACCTCACATAATTTTCGAATAAAAGTTATTTAAAAAGCGGAAAACAAATTTTATTAATAACAAAAAGCAAATACAAATTCTGTTATTCAAGAAACTACATGATTGTTTCCTAATCAAATGTTCGAAATGCTTTCCACATGTTCATAAATTTTACTACCAACGAAAAGCCTAGCAAAAGGTAAAGATAAGTTTTTACAGATCAAGTAGGTATCAATCAACAATACAGAATACTCAGTTTTATTCATTGTCATACGCCAAATACTCGTTATTCTTAATAAAAAAAATTTGAAAGGTAAGTATGGATCATGTAAGTCAAGCTCAGCGTATAGATTTTTTAATTCTTTTTTGATGCGGGGATAAAAGCAAAATCGGGAGAAAATTTAAAGAAACTGATCATGTCAAACACATTTCAAATGAAGGGCGTTCTAAGAAAATAAGTAAGAACGTGAAATTTGATTATTGTTAAGTCTGAGTATGGAGTCTCATGGTGTATCTCAATCAATTGCAGTAGACAATAAAGTTTCTCAGCGAACAGTATTACGTGTATTAAAAACAGAAAGGTACCATCCTTACAAAGTACAGGGTGGGGCAGGGAAGTATCCCTACTTTCGAGATGGCGTTGTGAATGGAGGGGACGTGTTGGAAGGGCGAGGGTAGGCTCTAATAACGCTGCAGCCTTGGAAGTTTCTCTTAGTGCTGCCATTAGTTGTAGACGTGGGTTGGTCAAAAGAGCAACGCGCGTTTGCCGTCGAGACGTATTTTTCCCAAAACAAGTCTATCGTTGCAGTGCAGCGTGCGCTGCGTACTCGTTAACGAATTCCCCCTCGTAATGCTGTTCCAGACCGAAAATCCATTTTGTTATGGGTGCAACTTCCGTGCATGTGGTAGTGTTTTGCAAAACAGAGTTGGGGCTCAGAGGTCGGTTACCGTCAATTCTGAGCGGTATGTTAACATGATCCAACAATTTCTTGAACCACAACTTCATGAACTGAGGACTAGTTGTTTCGCAGATGTGCAGCCATACTGCTAGAAATCCTGCTGTTTTGAAGAATGTTCCGGCGCTTGATCTCGGTTACGGTACATGCCATGCCGCGCCTAGCGAAATAGTCCCGTGCGATATTTATGGGCTACCTCAAGAGTGAGGTGTTAAACATCGATCAGACCCTCGAAGCCTTGAATGATACGCCTTGAAGTTGGCCACATTCCGCAACAGATGCTTCGCAGAGTTGTGGAGAACTTCAGAAACCGGCTACATCAGTGCATTGATAGTGAGGGACATCATTTGAATTATATGTTGTTTAAAACTAAGTAAAATTAACTTCCAATTGTACCCTTCTGATGCCACAATAGAGTTTTGTTCTAACATTTTTTATTTCTTTTTTTTATTTACCTTCAAAGTTAGAGATACTTCCTTGCCCCACCCTGTATAACTAGTGCTAGAACTTAATGAAAATGACCCTGATCGCCGAATGCAGTTTTGTGATATAATGCAGCATTTGTGCATTCGTAATTCACGTTTCATTCACGAAATTATTTTTTCTGATGAAGCCCCATTCCTCCTAAATGGAACGGTAAATCGACAAAATTGCAGGTACTGAAGTAGAAAGAATCCTCACTGGATTACTGAAGCACAAACTCAACACCCTCGCAAGGTTAATATATGAGCAGGGATAATTGACAATAGAATCATTTGTCGTTTCTTCTTTGACGAAACTCTCACGGGGCAGCAATATCTGGTTTTTCTCAGGGATGCACTTATGCCTGCTCTTGCAGAAATTTTGCCAAACGAACTGACTTCCTGACTTACCAAATGGCAATATTCGGTTTCAGCAAGGTGGTGCACCTCTGCACTTTGCGCGTCCTGTTCGCGAGTTTTTAAATAATTACGCCCTTTGATTTTATCTTATGGTAGTATTTAAAATCAAGGATGTAGGTCGAGAGACCACAAAATCCAGAAGATTCGAAAAATAGAATTAGGTATGGAATGAGTCGAATTAGTCCTGACGCCATTCGCAATGTACAAAATGAATGTCTCCATAGATTTTCTTATTGTCAAAAGGCCAGTGGATGGCATTTCGAACATTTGATGTAAAAGAAACAATAATAATAGCATTTAACTTTGCTTTTTGTATATAATTAAATTTATGTTTTTCACTCTTTAAATGACTTTCATTCGAAATTTTTGTTTTGTAACGTATTAAAATGTTGGTGGTAGCATTTACACTAGGGGTTCCCAAAGGGCTCGGTATCGACCCCTTGAGGGTCGATGAAATTTGATCGAGGGGTTGTTCGGAAATCAATAACTGAATATGCACTGGCGAGCGGTTGGTATTAAATATTACACTATACGATGAATAAGCGCGTGATCAGCAACGGACGGAAAATTGAATATTTAAAAAAATACATCAATACAACATGAGCAGTCACCGCATTAATTAAAAATAAACTTTTGCACAACTATAATCTATGATTTTGTTTCTGAAAACTTGTTTATATTTGTAAAATTAAAAATGATAGTAATACAAAAGATAATAAGACATAAATGTAATAATCCATTTTTTTCTAAATTTTTCTTCATATTCGTTGTGTAATTGCTATCTTGAAGTTATTTATGTGCAATTATTTTGATTATGTTGTATGCTGTATATTATAGAAAAGAATGGAAAAAAACCATTCTTTTAAAGGGGGTCGATGCAAGAAAAATGTTGGGAATGCCTGATTTAGACAATTATATGATCTATCAAAATAAAAAAGAAACCGGAAGTTGTCATTTAAAAAATTGTCGATGACAACATCTACTGAAAACCAGACGTTGTTGCAAAAATATTTAGTTTAAAAAATAAAATTGATCTGTCCGAGCATTTCTTCGAAAGAAATTGCTTCAAATTTATTCCATAATTTTCCGGCGCGGTGTATAACAATTTAATTTTTTTAAGTACGCACACATATACTCTCAAAAAGGAAAATATCCATCATACTCATCTTACATACCTTTTACACTTTAGACTAACACTTATACACTTTTAAATCATAAATTTATTAATCTTTTAACATTTTCTAACTTGCTATATGTATGTGCATATACACACGCACACTAACTTCGTTGTTTCATTTTATTATAATTATTAAAAAATACCATTGTGACTATCTGGTGTAATGTCTTGTAGATTAGCCTGAAGATAACCCTTTTTTTTAGAATCGAAATCAATAAGTGGTAAACCCCTGGTATTGAAATACAATCTGTATTTTTCTCAAAATTAATTAAATTCAGTATTGTTTTTATATGAACGTTAATTATATATTAAAACCAAATAAACTAAACAGTTTTACTACACATCTATCAATTTTATAACTTATTCAACTTTTGCAAGTCTTTTTACTCGAGAATATTTCGATATTAAAAATCACATTCACCTGCTACAAATCAATCCGGTTGATCGGATAACCCGCAGAAACTAATAAATCACCGCGTTATAAGACTTTCAGGCAATATTGAAAGGTAAGTTTCCATTCGCAATTGAATCCCTTGTTTTCATTTTTATATTACAAGAAAGCAAACAGAGATATTAATTTCCTTTTGGTCGTGACGCTGAAATATTGAAATTTCTCGTATTTTTTGTCTTTCAATACTCTTGTTGAACGACTTTTGCGGGAGGACGTGAAAGAGGACTTTTTAATGGCGCGTGTATACACTTGTTAGTACGAAAAAAAGAAACAAATGTAATACAAGCACAAATTTACTATTTCAATTGTTATAAACATATTAAGGAGAATATTTCATTGTCGCTAATAGTTTATTTTTAAAAATAATAAAAGCAATAAGAAATAATAAGAACATAGGAAAATATCTTTCACAAATTCTGCGTTTTATTATATTTTTTTTTGCGATAATGGAATGTGATTTTTATGAGAACCGAGATCAAGTTCCTGAAACCTACAACTATAAAATTGAATGGATAGCGAATAATTTTGACGTAAAGAAAAGGAAATATAAATAAATTGTAGAGACACATAAAATTGATAAAGCATATTTTGCTTTTAACAACTCTTCGCAAGGTTCTATTCTCAATTCCTCTTGGTAGCTGTATTGACTAACGCCAAGTTAATAAAAACACCCTAAAAAGGAAATGGAGAAAATTACTCCAAAAAAAGGAAGCAACTATTCCACCCCCAATAATTGCTTTACCCTCAAAGTAAAGTTAATCTAATTTTATAGGAGAGCTACATATTTTTATTTAGGCGAACAATATGATTTACAGAAAAGATAACACCTATCGTTCTAAGTGTATTAGAACTAATAAGTGAAATAAAAATATTTGTATTTAAGCGGTTGTTTTACTTACATCTACGCATGCAGTACGTGAAAATATTGTAAAAAACCCATATGATCCTATCCGATTTTCATTTGTTTTCAAGTTATAAGGTAATTAAGAAATTTTAATTAGCGTTCTTGTAAATAGTCCAAATTTTCGATTGTTTTGGAGTTAATACGTCTTATATAAAATAAAAATATCCTTGCATTGACTACATGCAAAACAAAAAGTCAGGTACGTTCTACATTTAAAGTTTTCTTCGCATACAAGGTTATCAGAATCGATCCTTTCGAGGCTTAAAATGATTTCAATAAATTTGTTGTTCTGATATGTGTCAGTGTTAGTTTATTGTGACAGATATAACATTTATTTTCAAGTTTATACATTATCTTGTTAGAAAATGCCACACACTTATTCAAATTTAGAATATGCTAATATGGTTTTAGTTTATGGTTTTTGTAATTGGAATGCAATAGCTGCTATTGAAGAATATCGTCAACGGTTTCCACATCAGAGAAATTCTGGTAGAAACCTGTTTATATGAGTTTTCAACAAACACTTTCAATAATAATAATAATTGCCTTTATTGCCTTACAGTTATAAACAAAAAAAGTCCAATTAACAGGCAAACAACTAAGAGAAAAAAGAATCTATGTCTATAGAACTGAGATATTCTGCCTTATCCGGAATGCGAATCGGGAAGTTGCGCAAGGGAACAATTAAAAATATCGCACTTATGGCAAATGCTATTGTGCGTAGGGCACATAAAATAATCAGGTGAGCGTAATAGCAAACTAGACTTGACTGAATCCAAATAAAAAGTAGTAAATGAGCGAGAAGATTGTCGAGGCACGTGAAAACTAAGTTTTGCAATTAGATCACCGGCGTTTGTTTGATTATTTACTAATTTAAAAAGAAACGATAGGCTGATTCTCTCTCGACGTACTTCAAGTGTTGTCACAGAAAACTCGGCAAGCAGGCTCTCACAGGGGAATCCTCTACATGGATAAGTGTTGTATTTCTTATACCAAACATATTTCAAAAAATCGTCTTTGAACTTTTTCAATCATATTTTTATATGTAACATAGTATGGATTCCAAACAAAGGATGTTCGAGTTTTGAGAGCTCTAAAGCAAAAAAAAGTGATTTTGTTGGTGATATATCATGAAACGACCGAGTGTTACGCAGTACAAATCCTAACATTCTGTTAGCAGATGATATAATATTTTGAACATGGTTATTAAAAGTTAAACTACTGTCGAAGTACACACCTAAGTCACGTATACCATTACTTCGAGTAATTGCATCCGAATCCAAAGCATAACTGAAAATTGTTGGCCGTTTTCTCCTTGTAAACAACACAACTCTACACTTAGATATATTTAAGTTCAATCTATTTTATGAGCACTAATTAGAAATAGATGTCAAATGAGCCTGTAGTTTCACGCAATCCTGCAGAGAAGCCACAGACCGATACAGTTTAAAATCGTCGGCAAACAAAGCGTTGCAGTCAATATGCTCCAACATGTCATTAACAAATATTAGGAATAATAAAGGACCGAGATTAGAGCCCTGGGGAACATCAGAAGCAACGTGGCATATATCGGACATAAAACCATTGTAAGATACGAAAAATCGACGGTGGAAAAGATAGGATTCAAAAAACAACAAGGGAGCTGCCAAAACCAAAGTCTTGGAGTTTTCTCAAAAGAATACTGGGATCTATGCGGTCAAAAGCTTTGGATATATCTGTATACAGGACGTCAACTTGACCGTGGCCATCGATAACTTCAAAGGCGTGCTGAAGGAAGGTGCACAAGTTAGTTATGGTTGATTTTCTGTCAACAAAACCATGTTGCTCTTCAACTATAAAGGAACTAATCTGAGGATATATTGACCTGTATAGATCAGATTCAAAAACCTTAGCGATTAGATATATCAGATATATCCCCGTTCTTCATATTTCAGGGAAAGTAGAGGTCTTTAAAATAAGATTAAAGATACTCAACAGCGGCTTCAAAAAGATCGGTGAGCAATCTTGATCGGATCCTGATGTGCGCGTATTTTTCAGTGACTTAATGGCAAAGAGGATATCGGACTCAACAATGTGTTAACATGTACAGCGGAAAGGCCACATTTTGCAACATCAGTAGAGAACGAAGCAAAATGCTGATAAACCCCAAGAATGTGCCGTGAAAAAACATTAACAATAGATATAGGATTATCGAAATATTGGATATGCATATGCATTTTACCCGGAATTCTCGAGTTCTGTTGTCGGGAGCGTACAAAAGCTCAGAAATATTTAGCTAACACTGATGCTAAATATTTCTGGGCTTTTGGGCAACGCCTGTTAGGTACCGACAGTAAGCATCATTTATTTGAGATTTAACCTATCCGCGCAAATTCTTGAAGTTAGATCAGTGATTGAGTGGGACTTTTTGTACTTCTTACGATATTTTTGCTTTAGTTTGATATTCTTAATTATACCTGCATTATACCAATTGGGAAAGGTTCATCGAGACTTTATTCGTTCACTGTAGACTGGCACATACTGATCAAAAAGATTGTAAAGCATATTGTATAAGCATCGTTAACATCCCCATATCTGTCAATCACAGACTAATCTGTAGAGGCATTATACAGGCCGAGAAAATTGGCCTTACGAAAAATATAACTTCTGCCGGCTCTATTAACAGGAAAATTCCTATGATTTCTACCAGACAGGATACGAAATATAATTCTCAGTGCGGGGTGGTATGCGTCTTCATAAGTCAAGGGTAATTCGCCTCTCTTAACATTACACTCAAAATTTGAGAAAAGAAGGTCCAATAATCTATTATCTGAATTGTGAACGTTATTGTATTGTGACAGGTTCAGTAAATCAATAAAATTTTGTAATGTCAATACTAATTTACAATGAGCATTTATGCAACAGTTGGGAATGTTAAAGTCCCCTACAAGTAGAATTTCTTTATCATTTAGATAGCATTGTATAAAATAATCAAACAAAACTTCCAATTCGTCCAAGGTAGAAGTTTTGGGTATGTAAATCACATATACATACAAAACGCACGAACCAAATAAACATTTACAACCAAGAATATCCACGAAGAGCAATGTAGTAGTAATTATAGACATATCAAACTGCTCCACAGTGTAACAACCTCGGTAGGCTAACACAATACCCAGTGGCCGTGAAATTTCTGTCACATCTAACAACACAGTAATTACAGGGAAATAACTCTTCGCTGGAAATCCCTCTCGCATCTCAACGAGTTATTCGATAAGGTTTAGAAGTAGAAAATATTCTGGATTTAGTAGAAGAACATGCAACGACCAACTTACGAAGAATTGGTACTCAATTGGGCATTCCACAAAAAGGAGTAATAAACACACTCCACGAGCAAGGCTTATATCCATACCATATTCAGCGTATACAGCACATACAACAGGAAGATGATGCCGAACGTATGGAATTTTGTCGGTGGATAAATAATAATCGTCGTACTGTATCGCGCACATTTTTTGCGGATGAAGCAGCATTCGAAAAATCCCCACCCACCCACCAGTCGAAAGCAATTTTCAGCACAAGTTTTCGGTGAACGTGTGGCGTGGTATGGTCTATAGTTATTTATTTGGCCCTTTCATTTTGGAGAGTCGCTTCACAGGAGGACTACTTACATTTTGTACAAAATGAATTACAAAGACTACTGACGGATGTTCCTCTAAACATCAGAATGAAAATGTATTATCAGCATAATGGAGCTCTTGCAGATTTCGCTCGTCAGATCAAACAACATTTGGACGATAGGTTTCCAGGGCTTTGAATTGTTCACGATGGTCCTATTAGTTGGCCTCCAAGATCTCCAGAGCTCATACCACTAGACTACTGTTGTAGCTGGTTCAAAAATTAAGTTTACAAGGTAAACGAAGCATAAAATATTTAGAAATCAATGGTAATATTTTTGAGCATTTATTAAAATAAACGCTATGATTTAAAAAAACTTAAAGCATGAAAGCAGACTTAGTATTTTGTCCCTGCGCCCCTTTCAAAATATGTGTACAATGACATAAATCAGGTACAGAAATGAAACAACTCTTAAGATAAACCTCACAATGTGAAGCTCGCATTTATTAAAATTGAATAACATGAACCATCAAATTAAAATATAAAAATACAAAAAAAAAAGAAATAAATGGTGAAGACCTTCACCGACAAGTAAGTTAATGTGACGGGTAAGCTTGCAGATCGCCGCGCATTTTTTCAAAACGCGGAATAAGGTTTAACACTGCCACTCTCATTTCTCGCTCTACATCGATTTTTGAGCGATATTTGCTTTTTATGACAGCTACAGCTGAAAATCCGTCTTCGCATAAATAGGCTGTTGCAAAGGGAATGAGGATCCCTACAGCTTTTAAACTCAGAGATGGATATTCATTTTTGATTGATATCCAAAACTCCACTAAATCGGAAGAAGCAAATTTTGTTTTCAGGCTGTTGTCGCAAGAGAGTTCAACTAGACTCTTTTCTTCCTGCGAAATGAATTCTGGTGGAGCTTGAGCACGGAAAGAATTTTGGATCCACGCAAATTTCTCGACACTGTCTTCCTCAAAGTATTTTGTACACCAGTCAGTCAGCTTTGAGAGGTGTTCCTTGAAAAGGGACAGCAAGTTTTGTGAAAAAGACTTTACAGGCCACATATTTGTGCAATTCAGGGAACATGGTTGACCGCCATCCTGATTGATTTTTCTTATCCACAACTGCAGCGTTTTCCTAGACGCCGCAGCCTTCTCCAAAAGTTTCAAAATGTGCATGTTATTGCGTTGCAGAGACAGATTGAATGCATTCAGCTTGTCAAATATATCGCACAAGTACGCTAGTTTCAGCAAAAGGTCGGGTTCGGTAAAGTACCTGGAGTTTTCATGACCTTCCTCTTGTAGAAAAGTGTGAATTTCTAAGCACTTGCGCTCCTCCATAGCGACCAGACATTGATCGAGCTTAATCAGTATACATACCGATGCACTTTCTCACTCAACCAAATCATCAAGCATCTTAAATATGTCTTGAGTCTTTGCGCTTCCAATGATGCTTTCGCAGAACAGAAGGTCTTCAACGATAATATTATCATCCAGGAAGCGTACATAACAAATAAGTTATTGAGCAAAAATTACTAAAGTGTCCCATTGTTAAAACTAATCCCATGTAAGAATATTTTAAAATTAAAAAAATGATGGTTCAATTTTATTATTTATAACTAAACTTCATTTGTAAATATCTGAATTAATTTATTAATACATATCGAAAAAATAATCATCCACGCCCGCTGAAACAAATTTTCTTGGCTTCCCTACTGGAAGGCTAAAGGAACAAATTTCGCTCCTCTTTCAGAATATTGAACTACTATGTTGCAACAGAAACCGTAGCGTTGAATAAATCATTTAATCTTGTCACTTATAGTAATCATCAGGATTTATGTTTTAAAAACAACGGAAAGATATTCATCTGTAGCTAACTCCTTGTATTCATTTTGTTTTAATTAGTTAGTGTTCATTATATATATAATGAACGTGCTTTAAAATGCCAAATGTCCAAATTACACCAATTTACCCTGGCTAATGTACGATCATGATTTCAAAAATTAAAAGTCCCCTTGTATAAGGATGTTATCTGTGGAAGCGTTTTAATGTTGAGTTGATAAAAATGTTGCGCATACGTTACACATTCCTGTCAGATAAGTTTGATGATGAATGCAACACGAGTATAATAACATGAAAAGGGAACGGGTGGATAGAAGAGACGTGTGCGGAGTATGAAACTGTACCGGTGAGTAACTAATGTATCTCTCCAACAGGAAAGGGGTTTTTCATATTACGCGAACGTTTTTGACTCGAATACAACTGCTCAGGGTAGAATCAAAGAAATATAAAGGAATATATATGAGCGAAAGAAGTTCTAGAATTTCAAATTCGGTCGGTCTAGCACATGTTAATGCAGTTTTCTTCGAGGAATGCATTTTCCTGGCTATCGTACTTCTGAATGCATTATGTGAGCATCTATCTCTGCACCTGTTTGATGCTTTTTACGCTTCGGCAAAGTATTAAAGGTATTGGATGTGGCGTATCTTCCGCATTTTATGTTATGAACTTCGTTGAAGTTGCCCCCGAAACTAATACTCTACCGAATAATTTACGTATATTAACAAAGGAATTTATATGTATATTTAGAATTTTTGAGAAGAAGAGAAGTATGTATCTTCGATAGTTGAAAAGAACGTATCATCATATACAGGGTGGGGCAGAATGGAAGGGTGTTTTTAGAACGGGTAGTACATGCGAAGGGGAGGGGCTAGAGGATCGCAGTTGGCGTCGTTCGATTCAGGAGAGCTTACCGTTCGTTACAATGGTTATCTGGACGAGAGAGCATCGTGCGTTCGCAGTTGGGGAGTATCTAAACTCGGGCGAGTCTGTTATTGTCGTGCAGCGGCGCTTTCGTCAACGTTTCAATATTGGTCCTAACGGTTTAGCTCCAAAACGCGACACAATTAACAGATGGGTACAAAATTTTAGATTGACGGCATCGGCAATAAATCCGAAACCTGAAGGTCGCCCCCGAAGTGTCAGGACACCAGCCTCTGTAGAAAGGGCGAAACAAGCAGTAAATTAAAGTCCAGAGCGCTCTGTGCGGAAACGAGCTGCAACACTCCGAATGAGTAGTCGAACACTTCGCAGAATTTTACACCAAGATCTGCACTTTCACCCTTATAAGCTTATGGTTGTCCAGCAACTGAATGAAGGAGATTTTGCACAATGCCAGCAGCTCGCTGAAAGAATGCAAATGATTTTTGCTATTGAAAATGAACCAGTAATAATGATGAGCGATGAGGCTCATTTTCATGTGAGCGGTTCTGTTAACAAACAGAATTATCGATATTGGGCAGTAGAAAACTCCCGTGAACTGTATCAACGCCCACTTCACATTGAGAAAGTCACGGTTTGGTGCGTTGTGAGCCGTCTTGGAGTGATCGGACCTTATTTTTTCGAAGATGCAAGAGGAGCTGTAACTGTAACCTCCGAGCGATATGTTTTCATGTTAGAAAACTTTTTGATCCCAGAATTGCAACGACGAACAAGATGGTGCCACAGCACATACAGCGAGAGCCTCAATGGAAGTTGTGCGCCGCATTTTTCCTGAACACATGATCTCCCGTTTCGGTGATGTGCCATGGCCACCTCGTTCCCCTGACCTCAAACCTGCTGATTATTTTTTATTGGGACACCTAAAAGCGAAGGTCTACATCGATAAACCTAGAAATCTACAAGAGTTAAAAGAAGCCATCGCGGCACAAGTTAGAACAATTGACATCGACTTGTGTGAAAGGGTGATGCGGAACTTTGAGGAACGACTACAGCAGTGCATTGCAGAAAACGGAGGTCATCTGCCTGACATAATTTTCAGAACATAATATCACTTTTTCATTGTTAAATGGTAACATCTAAACTTTCATTTTTCATAATCAAAAATTTTTTAAAGTTAAAAAATACCTGAGTTTTTCTCATTTAAAAAACGCCCTTCCATTCTGTCCCACCCTGTATAACATACATTTATATAATGAAATAAAAAATTACTGAAGTATAATAGCTGGCTGAAAATATCAGTTTTCTTATTTATTGAATCATACCTTGGGGCAATTAATTTTTTCCTTTTTCAATGAGCAAAAAAAATTAATACCAATGCACTTGCTTTTGGGTTACATATTCCTTTATCACCTGTTAAAATATAAGTGGATATGTATATTTTCTTTTAATCTTCAGAAGTCGACACCAAACCAGTTTGAATACATAAGTACATTATAAGAAGAAATAAAAAACTTTCTTAAAACATATACCCACTAAAGAGTATAATATGTACAAGACGCCAACTTAAAGTAATGGCGAATTTTGCAATGTGAAAACCTCTGAATTCACTGGTTTTTTCCGACGTAATTAAATTTTTGAAAAATATCAACCCCGTTAAGAACTCGAAACCGACATCTCCCGTTTGCCTGCAGGCATAAATAAGATCTTATTAAAAACTGATTTCATTCCTGGCATAGACCCTGTGGTGCAGTGCTTTGCACGCCTGTCCGTCAAACGGGAGATGTCAGGTACGGTTCCTTACCGGGGTTGATATTTTTCAAAAATTTAATTACGCCACATCAAATTTCTACAATGCGCACCATAACTCGTAGTAGTAGTGACACTCGACAAACTCATTTTCTATGGTGCGCGTGTGTAAATCTAACCTGTTACGTGGTGTATTAGTAATTTTAAATTAATTTGATTTATTGTAACCTATATTCTTGTGACAGCTACTTAATATAGAAAATGCGCGAGTGGAGTAGTCTGTTGGCTTCTCTACTACATTTAGCAACCCACAAAAATTTTACAAATACACATTTATTAATTTACACCCAGAATACAATTTTTTACTTCTAACTTGAAGTTTTGTTCGAAGATAGGATCAACCACTGAAATCAATCGCCATGATGATAAAATATATTCCTTATATGCTTGTTTATTATTACATTATTTACATTGCACTTATCAGTCCATTTGCTAATTGTATTATTTACTTACTATACTTACTATAACCCTCCAGAGAAGTGTTTTACTGTGCCTTTAGCTAGGACGGGGATCAGGGCGGGGTATGGCAGAGGTCCATCAAAATTTAGATATATAAGAGGTACCAATAAGGGCGCCAGGAGTTTTTCAAGAAAAGCGCCAAAAACTGTGTTGCACCTCTCCTTGGTGTGTGGAAATATATATGACACGTAAACTTTTACAATTTTAAGAACAATTTTATTAGAAAAGAGAGAAAAACTTCATATATATATATATAAAATAATGAAATCTTAGTAGTGTGTGTTTTATATATATATATTGTTATGTTATGTTCAACGTTGTATCTACGACAACAACAACTTCTCTCAGTTGTCACTTCGGTACTGACTAAATGTCAGTCTGGACACTCGTTGGTAACTAAATATCCCTGCGGGGAAAATTGGAAATTTCTTCGTTACCATCCCCCCGCAGCCAACTGTCCTTAGGGCGAGGACATTACAATTTAAATATAAGTCCAGATAATGACGAGTGTGGGGTATCATGGACAAATCTACTCGTTTATTAATTTTTCTATTCACTTATTTCGTCAAAATTAATGTAAGAATCGTCTGGAATAAGCAACAGCATAAATTGCAAAATACAACAGATAATATTTCGTCAATTAAATCTTTATCTGAAAGGTTTCCGTAAATTAGCAGTGGATTTTCTCGTTTAAAGCTTGTTGGCGACAGTTCGGACTACAGAATCATCAACATTCAACCTCCTGGTTAAGTCACTGCATTCGTTCTCGTATGC
This sequence comes from Dynastes maya, assembly GCA_029619315.2. Lineage (NCBI taxonomy): Eukaryota > Metazoa > Arthropoda > Insecta > Coleoptera > Scarabaeidae > Dynastes > Dynastes maya. The sequence goes on from JAROYE020000004.1 coordinate 39,903,910, forward strand.
TAATATCATTCGATTGAAAGTCATCGAAAAGTTAGTTTCTATTTGGGTTAAATTATCAAAATTGGCTATGAAATAAAACAATCGCCGGTCTTTCGCGATTTAAAATAAAAGAAAGATGAACGACGCCATACATTTTCATCAATCTTTATTCGGTATTGGTTGAATCAAAGTTTGTCTTAAATCCAATCCCAATATAAGTGTTCGTTTGTGTATTCAAAGTCTTTATTAGAAAAGAGAAAAGGTTTGAATATCCACAGCAGGCAGTTCCTGTGGTGGGTATATAAACAGAGGGTTTATATACATTGGCATCGTTCGAAAGTTTCAAGGTTAGTTAATTTTCAAATCTTAAAATACGTTAATTTCATTTTACTGAGTTGGAAATTCATTCAAAAATTGCCGTAAGGGTATCTAGGGATACCCCCAAACCTAGAAGAATCATTTATTCGAATTAAATTAGAAAATTAACAAAATTTGAGAAAAACCCCCGAGAAAGATATTTCAATATATATATATGAGGAAATCTAATTCAGATATCCTCATTTGTACATTTTGGTCGAGTTAATTGCTGAAAACGCCTCTACAGAACTGAACAAATCATATTGCTCTAAATTGTGAGTCGACAGCAGCCCCCGACTACTGGCTTAAACCGCCATGGTTAATTAATTGAAACGTAAAAGCCATCACCTATCCACCTATATATATACGTTATATATATATGAAACTTCTGGTTTTCGGGTTCTATCCCACGTAGTGCGTTGGTCAAGTAGAACTGCGAGGCAGTTCTACTCGACGTACTACACAGAGCAGATCACCAGAAGATGGCAGATTCTGCCGAAACGTCGTGACAACAATCTTTCTCATGACCAACGCACTACGCGGGATAGAACCCGAAAACCAGAAGTTTCATGTATATGTATATATATGTTGAACCTGATGTGACAACGGTCATTCTCATGACCAACGCACTACGCGGGATAGAATCCGAAAACTAGAAGTTTCATATATATATATATATGAATATAAATAAAAATAATACTGTCGTTACCTAAATGTTTTTGTCTTTAAACCTGGGTCCTGTCTGGCTGGGTCCAAAGGTGTCCTCTACCAGAGGTTGCTCTCAGGTCGCCTGGATCGTCGCATCCAGTCGCCGGCTCATTGATCCACTCCTTTAATAAGGTTCCGCCAGAACAGGATCATTCGAAATCGAGCTTTCTCTCTTTTTTATTTGTTTCTTTTTTTTGAATACCTGGAAATACAAAAGAACCAGCAAAAAGGGAAATCAAGGAAAAACATAATAAAAAGTTACCGCGTTTAATGAATATCAAACAAAATTTATTTAATGGCTATCAAACGAAAAAAAAAATTATTTAACTAGTAATTCACTCAATGCAAGTCAAAAGAGGAGAAACGAAAAAAGTCTTCAGCAATTTAACAAATCTTTAAATGTACAAAAGCTAATACTCTAACATTAATAAAAAAGAGAGAAGGAAAAATCTGCACTAACTCCTCAAAATTTGAGAACACATATAAGCTCTTAAAACCAGCCGTTAATATGAGACAATACAGGAAGCAATATCATAACTTCTAAAAGATAAATTCTCTAGCAATTAAATGTTTAAAAATCGACGAGAGTGAAAAACATCTCAGCCCATGCACGACGATGCTTGACAAGATAGCTGTTCCATAAGGTAAAGATAGAACAAAAGCGATAAATCAAAATCCACAAAGTTTTAAACTGCAATAAAATATTACCACAAATATAGTTGTATTAAATATGTAAGAAAGAGATTGCTCAAACGTCCTCACCCATTTAAGGTAATTAAGCACATTCACTAAGATACGCCTCACGTCTGATCCTTATCAGAGCTCGTGAGAAAAGGGACGAAGGAAAATTTCATTCGGTCGAGGACAGACAATCCCTCAGAAAAAAAAGCAAGACGAGCATATAACTTCATCGGAGAACTGGCTTCACAAAATGCAACGATTGTCAACCGTCGCTATTTCGGCTATGAGTAACCCAACGTTTATACATCGCATGATATTTGGTTCTCGTCTTTGTCGCTTCTATAGGAAGCAGTAGCACGGAGCAATACATAATAGAGATGGTATAGCAAATACAAGAAATAACGACAACGTCTGGGTAGCCGTGCTGGGTTATTTCTGCTGCTGGCTCGCTGACCAAACGTAAAGGCTCCGTTATGGTTTGGGGTTACAGGGGTTGGGATATTGAAGACACATTTAGATATCAAAATGCCTTGCACTCTAACTAGGTGGCTTTAAAATTATACACAAAGATATACGTTGCAATTTAACACCGTATCGAAGAGGTTGTATGTTGTCGATGTATTTTCCTATCTTAAAATAAATAATAGAAAATGAGGGAGTTTGTAGGTAAATCATCATTTATCTGTACAGACGATTTTATTATCGAAGCCCACCTAAATGAATAAACCAAATGTTTCCTATCTTAGGATTAGATCCAGATAGTATTGATTATTTACCAGTAGATGTCGCAACGAAAACATTTTTTTTCTAATAATGATCTGTTTTTATATATTGAAATCAGTATCACCGGTTTTGCAATTTTTTCGGAATAAAGCTTTCAGTGGTTTACCTTTTTACTCCAAATTTTCCGAATGTTTGGAGCGATGATCATACACCTAGCAGCGCAGGTGTGTGAAATTCTTATGGCCAACCAATGCTCCCTGTAAATGGCGAAGCTGTCAGAGATACAAACACATAGAATAGTTATTGTTATTTTGTTTTCCTTGTTCTTTCAACCATGTAATTATAAGAACACTGTATAATTAATTTGTGGTAGTTTAATATACAACGTTTTAATTATTCAAATAATTGTTGCAATTTATATAATCCAATGTAGTAACTGCTAAAATTCGTTATATTAGCATTTCAATAAGTACGAAGCATATAGTCGCACAATTGTTGAAAAATATCTAAGTTTATTGTAGCAAACGTTGCAGGTTTTGCGTGACTTTTGTTTATCCCAATAATGTTTCATTAATTGCTACAAATTGTCCCCGTCGCGGATTTTATAATTATCTGTAGTGGCATTTGCAACAACTGCAGAAGTTATTCTAAAAATTTTTCTATATATGACAATGTACAGAATGCCAATCCATTTGAAGTCAGATATTACATTGCTCAAATAAAAAATGTACTCAAAAACAGACACTATACTTTCTTTTAAATCTTTCCGACTAAATATTCTTAAAATCTCCCATAACATTTTTTGCTTTATTTTATTAACTACACACAATTTGGTTAAGTTAAGTAACGAATAGAAAAAATAGGGACGAACATAATATAATGTACTACATAAATCGAAAATTAATAAGCACGATTTGTATAGGAAAGTTTAAAACAGATGATTGTGCTTCAAATTACAAATAGGTGGTTACCGTTGAATGATTATCCCTTACCCTTGCCGTTTGTTTCTCATTACCGTGGGCTGTTTTAACTGCTCCCTCCCTAATAATAGATGAAATACCTCTAAATATTAATTTCATTAAAGCAGGTATAACACGAAAGAGTCCGTCAGTACCTAACCGTCAACAATTGAAATACCGTAATGAACTGCCTCACTGAATAAAAAATAAATTAATTATCGTTATACTCCTTGGTTAACCTTCTATAGCCTGTGAAGGGTTGTGTTGCAATATAGACAGCTATATTTTAATCAATTTTTACTTGATGATATTTCTTTCTTCACAAATCAGTAATTAAATATGTAATTACTGTTGCAATAGAACTGTTAAAACAAGATTTCGTTCTTACTATGTCACGCAATGAAAATTTAACGTATCTTAAAATAGAATAATATAATAGCTACCACATATTTGAGAGCAAGTTTAAATTAGATAATAGCTCACGTACGCAGCAAATTTCATGAAAAGAATATACCGCCAACCGTGAAAGTTCTTCGGCCTTTGATGGCATAATACATAATAATAGGACGGGCATTACATTGTCGAATTTAGTAGTTAAGCAACAAAAATAATTTAATAATGAAATTTTAAGTACCTAATAAGAAGCTTTAATGGGTATCTTTCACATCCTCTATGATATTGGTATTAATACTTGATGGATAGAATATGCGTTACTGAAATATGCTTTATATATTAATTTTCCGAATACGCTTACAAAATTGAAAGTCAAATGGATCGAATGTATTGCCTGAATTATACGCCATATTATAGGCGTTTGTATTATACGGTTACTTACATGAATAAGAAGTGAAATAGAAAATATCTCAAGCGTTTGTTTTTTAAATTATTGAATGGTTGAGTATTTAATTGTAACCAAAAATTATGCTAATATAGCTCACGGTATTGGTGGAATCATTCCCGGCAAAGACAATGCGATCAGAGAAAAGAAAGCACGGTCATGTTTCTGCCTACCCTGCGTTATCAGCACTCCCTGTTCTCCTGTCTACACTGAAAATATCTCCCGGCGCCCTCTAGTGTCAAGAAACACAGTAATGCCGTTCTATACCGTGGCGACACACACCGGAGTACAGATGCCCGCCATCTATCGAGCAGTTCATGGGCTGCTGAAAACAAGGTGTCATTGCGCCTAAGCGATCGGCAACTGCACGTACAAGTGATCCCTCAGGCTCATCATGATGTCTAAAAATACACATGAAAATATGCCTAGTAACAAAACCAAAAATAATGCTAATACAGCTCATGTTATTGGTGGAATCATTCCCGGCGAAGACAATGTAAGCAGAGAAAAGAAAGCACTAACACACGGACATGTCTCTGCCTACCCGGTGTCATCAGCATGATTACAGTCTCTGCTCGCATTGTCTTTGCCGGGAATGATTCCATCACTTCCATAAGTTATATTAGCATTATTTTTGGTTTTGTTACTAGGCATTTTTTCATGTGTATATTTAATCGTAATTTAACATTGCTATAAGCAACACTAATCCAGAAAAAACGATAATTGCTTCTCTTACCAAATTTTCTTAGTTACGTAGGATCTCCCAGGTATTCTTTCAACGCCATTGGTAATAATGTAGTTACATCCTGATCACATGATCAAAATCTAAGACCATTGGGAAAAAACCTGAGGATTATCAACGATTGAAGCGGTACGACATTATGAAGTTGGGTGATAGTGAAAAATTAATATACCCAGTGAGTGACCAGTCCGTTATTATGTGCATACAGAGCAGATCTTCAACATAATTTACGAGACACACTTGGCGATTGGACAAATACAAAAACATCACTCAAGAACAGGTAAAAATGTACTTGACATTATGTGAACCGTGAAAAGAAATCAAAAGTTTCAAAAAAAGGACTTGTAGTGCGTCCCGTGATTTTTAAGGTGAACTCAAGATGTCAGGTTGATTTAATTGCAGAGTCAGCCTGACTATGACTACAAATTCATCCTCGTTTACCAGGATTATGTTACGAAATTTGTGCAGTTGTGGCCTTTGATAAGTAAAACAGCAGAGGAAGATGCACATAACCCGCTTGATATTTTCACAATTTTGGGTGCTCCTAGCATACTGCAAAGTGAAAATTGCCGTGAATTCTGCAATCACATCATTCAAGAAATATGTAAAATGTGGAGTGAATTAAAGATAGTTCATGGAAAGTCGAGACATAGCCAGTCGCAAGGCTCTGTGGAGCACGCAAATCAGGACATTGAAAACATGCCGACGACTTGAACGGAAACAAACCAAACTCTACGCTGGTCTGAGGGTCTGAGATTTGTTCAATTCATGAAGAATAGAGCCCATCATGAAGGCATAAATTGCAGCCCATATGAGGCCATGTTTGGGGTTCCGGCAAAAGTCGGTCTTACAACATCATCACTTTCCACTGATGTCATCAGAAACATGGAATTTAAAGAAGATCTGGAAACCTTAATCGACTCTTCTTCGAGATGAAGATGGACAAACAGAGGGAAGTAACAGAGGATGATGGCGAAGAAGATGGGGAAGTAGTGGCGAATGGTGAAACGGAAGATGGGTAAACAGAGGACGGAGATTGTGCTGTAGAGGACATTTCAGGGGGAAATATGATTTCAAACAAAATCGACATTATTAAAAAGAAGATGGAAAATGCCATAAGTGCATTGCAGTGCCAGGTAAAAAAGATGAGGCTAATGTCTGAATCGAAGTTTCCAAGAGGCAAGATTGGAGATATTGTAAAAATACGGGTTCCTGATGTCGACAGGGGTAGAAGTGACTCCAGAAACATTCTTGGGGTCATTATGCAGATGGAAGCTGATGGCAAGATGTATGAGATTGGCACTAAAGAACGACGATTGGCTCAAAAGTATTCCAGGAACCAGTTTGCCATTTGTAAGAAGAATTTCATTCCACAACAGACAGTTTCGGATGTAATTGTGACTCTTCGTGAGTGTGCCAGGAAATCTTCAATCACAGGTGGTCAAGGTTTCAAAAGATGTAACTGCAAGAGAAAATGTCTTTCAGGAAAATGTAGCTGCAAGAAGCATGAGTTACTCTGTAATTCAAAATGCCATGACGGTTTGCCATGTTCTAACAAGTAGAAGGTTGTTTGTTTACAAATGGTAAGAATAAAACATTTTTTCATTGAATAAAACATTGTCTTTTCATTTCACAAGCACTGATGAAAATTCCATACTTCCTAAATATTGTAATTTATCACTTCAGTCAAGAGGGTATGGGTTGCATGTAAAATAACCGGTTAGAATAATAAATTGCATACATATTATTACATTAACCACCTTTATTGGTTATTATGTATAATATCCGGTTATTATGCATACTAACAGACTTATCAAAGTAACGGTAACATATAGAATAAACTGATTTATTGATATAAAGGATACATTTATTAATGTTTAGTTAAAAATCCCTAATATTTGTTCTTTATTTTATATTACAACAGCCAAAAATTCTAACTAATTGGGTTATAAATGAAACATATTTAGTTGATGGTATTCAAAACAACGTATAGCAGCCCTTACTTTATGATACCTTTTACCGAGACCAACAAAAGAAAATTCCAGTCTTACACTTTTATTTACTACAAACAATCAGTCCTTATTAGTAATTTCATTTATGAAGTGGGTAAATAAACCAAATAATAATGCAAAGTACACCAAACTTCTAAAATCATTGTAATAGATCTTATTTTCAAATTAAATATCTTGGAATACGTGTAATCCGCTAACGTGGAAACATATTTATTACAAATAAATAAACAAACAACGTAATTAAAAAAACGTTAACAATTAGATATCTATAAAACAATAAATACTAAGTGTCAAAGTGCGCCAAATTCAGTTTCACACAGCGTTCAACTAACTATAGCAGTGATATGTCCAATGTGTACAACAGTTTACTACCATACATTTTACTTATTTTCAGAGGAAACATGGCCCAACCTTCATACAATTATACGTAATAGGTCAAACGACGTTTAAAGGGTTATTATTACGTGAATTTATGATATGCGAGTAAATATCGTCTAAGCGGTTAGCACCAAACCGTACACTTGCGATGTTGAGACACACCGCAAGCTGCTATAACTGCTTTTAACAAAGTTATAAATTGATTGAAAAGTTCGAACGCTAATATAAAAAAAAATCTTATACTTCTTCTCAAGGATCAAGAAAAAGATTTATATGATTATACATATAATTAGTTTTTAACTTTAGCGTTGTTCTACTACATTTTTTTACTTCTTGCTTGCTCAAATAACTGCAAAATGCTAAGTGCTTAACAGGGATTCAAAAAAAGCAAGAGCATACAAAATAATCTTCTATATATCTACGTACAATGCAGACGTTTCGTTGAATTTTATTTACTAGCTTACCACTACTCCAAAAATATATGTCTTCCGAGGAAGTTTAAATGAAACTAGTATTTCTACTGAAATTTTAAAATGTTATACTAAAATAATTAAACAAGAATCACAATTTTAAAAAATAAATTTAAGATGTGTATTTTTTTCCTATAGAGCGCCATATGGGCTATAGGGATACGATTTGCTAGTTCGATTCAAAATCATATCCCGATTATCGATAGATAGCTCTAAATACTCAATACTAAATAATTTTGGCCCACGATAAACACAGCGTGTGGTATTGTATATTCATAGCCATAGCCAGTGTAGTGCACACTCTGCTCTATGCTTTCAAATGCCGAGTATATCCGAGTACGACGTTGTGAGATCTATTGGGAGGATGAAAGATAAGCTTACAGCGGGGGTCGATGGAGTACCTAATTTCTTGGTTAAGGATTGTTCGGTTATATTGGCTAAACCTCTTTCAATACTCTTTAAAGATATGCCCCGTGTTTAAGAATGGTGCTCAATCAATTGTTTCGAACTATCACCCGATATCAATACTGTGTAACTTTGTTAAGGTTTTTGAATAAATTATTTATAATCATTTATATGCTGCTGTGATGGTTAATTTCTCGCAATGGCAACACGGGTTTATTAGCGGTAAGTCGACTAGTTTGAACCTGTGTCACTTTACACAATTTGTCTCTGGTGTTATAGATGATCGCGGTCAGGTCGGCGCAATATTTACCGATTTACGGAAGGCCTTGGATCGAATTGATCATAGGATTATGTTGGAAAAATTAAATATTGCTGGTGTGAGTGATGTAATGTTGGATTTATTTCGGGACTATTTATCGGATCGTACTCAATATGTGGAGTATCAAGGTTATCAATCGTCTCTGATTAATACTACGAGTGGGGTACCGCAGGGGTCAAATCTTGGTCCTCTACTCTTTTTAATATTTATCAATGACTTGGCCAACTCAGTCGATTGTCACCGATTATTATTTGCTGATGACGTGAAGATTTCTTCGAGGGTGACCACTGCTAGTGATGCCGAAGCGTTACAGAGACAACTTGACAATATCGTGCAATGGTGTTGCGAAAACTCTATTGAGATAAATATTACAAAATGCATATCCATCTCCTTTTCGAGCAAACACAGTCGTATACTATTTCCATATTCCATCAATTCCACTACTTTAGATAGGGTAAAGGAAAGTCACGATTTGGGTGTCATATTTGATAGCGCACTGAGTTTTGCCCCACACGTGGAATCAGTCACCAAAACAGCTCTTAAATTGCTAGGCTTTATATTGCGTAATTGTACGAGTTCTTCCAATGTTGACACGTTGAAACGATTATTTTTCGCATTCGTTCGATCAAGGCTTGCGTATTGTGCAGTCGTATGGCATCCAATATATAGTACCTACATTACGGCTATAGAAAATGTGCAGAAACGATTTATAAAATATTTGGCTTACAAGTTTGACTGGGCTTATCCACCGCGTGGTATAAATAATGCTGTACTTCTAGATAGATTTGGGATGACTTCTTTGGAACACAGGCGAAGGGCACAACTGGTAACTACTTTGTACAACCTAATTCACAACATTATTGACTGTCTCTATCTACTTTCACTACTAAACTTTTATGTGCCAAACAGAACTACGCGACATGCACTTACATTTTATTGTCCCACAGCTCGTACAAATGCTGGAGTTAGATCTCCAATATATGCCATGACAAGACTCTTTAATAGCATTACTGCTTCTTGTGATTTGCATTTCTCTAGCTTACCGAAAGTTCTAGATAATGTAGTTTAAAGACTTACTTGTGTTTATCATATGTACCGATTACATTTATAAGAATTGTTTAGTTAATTGTACCGAATTTATAGCGAATCAAACGAATGAATTGCGTTACATTTAATTCTCTTATTGTAGTGATTTCCCGATTGTTTGTTTTTTATGTTTTTTGTTTAAATATTATTTTTAATTCGTCTTCATATAATTGTTGCCATGCTTTTTAAATATTATGTATGTGTCCTTAGGCTGGTGAAAACTGTTGGACTAAATAAACTATTACTATTACTATTACATATACGTATATAGAAAGTATATTATACACACGATCGTTGTTCCGTTAAAAAAACTCCTGTAAGTAGCAATAATCAAGCATTTAATCGCTATAATAAACGGGTATTTCTTATATTGATAAACAGGTTTCAATTCTATAAACATAGTTAATTGTTGTAATAAATTTATTAGTGAATATATTTTTTTTCGTTGCTTTAACAAAATGAAGCCAACGAACACGATTTATTGAATTCACTTTTTCAGTGTTGTACTATTCTTTACTTAAGGCTACATAAATAACATCACGCTAAATATTACGTCTTGAAGGACCTTCTTAGAACACCCAATAAGGTGTATTATAGACTAAGCAGTTCCGTCTTTTTATAAAAGTGTAAGTCTTGTTCAGACATTTTCTTTTCAAAACAACACTACAGAGTGCAAAATCTGATTTTTCCCTTTCTAATCGTAATCGGCCCTCCCATTCGTTGATTAGTACATTTCGTGCCCCAATCGTGAATAGTCTCCACGGAGATATCAGAGTTCTAATAGCATTCTTGTCAAACTCCAAGAATTTTTTGGCCTAATCCTTAGAAAAAAACATAGTCATTGGCATGATACACGGAACCACTTGAAGACCGGGAAATTTCCTGCCAGAAATCGACGGGTAAGTTGACTGTAGTCAAGGAAATGTCAACCAGAGGTCTTTGCTGCTCCGTATATTGATGCGGCCACTCGTGGTCCAAATGTACCACTTTGTTCTTTTAAAACCATAAATAGCGGTGATGACAAGCGTCCAGACGCGGATATTGTGGGAAATATGGTTCAGCTGTGGGTTTTCGCGAATATAGACTGTACGATACTTTCAACTGATGACTAGATTGAATCCACTTTCATCAGCGTTGAATGTGCTACTAGGGCCTACTTTCGCAATATAAGGTTTTGCTTCTTGATCGGCCTCTGTCTAACACTATTCTCCAAATATATTGAATTGTCGAATATCCGTATCCCACTGAATTGTATATTATCTTAAAGGTTCAAAATCTTATTCAAATAAACATAAGAAAATCTTTAATGGATGTTGAATTAAGGCTAGTGTTATTAAATATCGTAAAACTCCAAAAATTTCTCTTTAAATCGTATTTTTTGTGTTTGCCCGATAAATATAATTTTCTCGATGCTATCCACAATTCACCGTAAAACATTGTTGGAAAGGCGGTATCATGGCCATTTTTATATCCCACTTCGGGGCTTTATCGACTCTTTCTGCGATGGTTCTTACTATCGGACCGAAACGCAATCCTCGCCGTTGGCAATCTTCACAAATTTCACGCCAACTAATGGAATTAGTCGAAACGCCGCTGAACACACTGCGGATATGCCTGATCTGTACATGCAAACAACTGCGTTGTATTGGGGACGTCTAGCCGCTTCAGTGATTGTTAACTGGACGTATAATTGAAATTGCATTCCTCTCATTTGTCAAACGTTATAATTAACATTGAGTTTGCAGGATGCAGATGATCCGTGTTTTGCAGTTGTGGCGAGTTATAGATAAATAAATTCTATTTCTTGCTTAACTGAATTGCTATATAAATGGAATTTAAGAGATCGATTTTGGTTTTTAAATTAGCTCGTGTAGTATACTTAATAACTAAGATTTAGTTTATATGTATTGTTATGTTCAACGTTGTATGTAAGACAACAACAGCCTCGGCTGTCGCTTCTGAACGACTAAATGTCAGGTTAGCCACTCGTTGGTAACTAAATATCCCTCTTGCGTAGAAAAATGGAAATTTCCCAGTCACCATCTCCCCTCCAGCAAACTGGCTGTGGAGCGAGGACATTATATTAAAAATATAAGTCTAGATAACGACGATTGTAGGGTAACATGGACAAATCTACTCTTCAGTTAATTTTCCTATTCACGTAATTCGTCCAAATTCATGTAGAACTCGTGTAAAATAAGCAAGAGCGTAAATTGAAAGGTATTTTAAACAATATTTCATCAATTAAATCTTTATCCGAAAGGTTTAAGTAAATTGTTGGAGAATTTTTACGTTTAAAGCTTGTTAGTAACATTTTTTATCATAGAATCCTCGAAATGCAACCTCCTAGTTATATATATATCATATACAATACATAATATATAATATATATATATATATAATTTCATTTCATTTATTTGGGTTAAATTATCAAAATTGGCTGTGGAATAAAAGAGTCGCCGGTCTTTCGCGATTTAAGATAAAAGAAAGATGAGCGGCGCCATAATTTTTCAACAATCTTTATTCAGCTTTCGTTGAATCAAAATGTTTCTTAACTCCGATCCCAATTTAAAGTGCTCGATTGTGAAATCAAAGTATTTATTTGAAGAAAAAAAGGGTTACATTTCCAGAACAGGCAGTTTCCTGTAGAGGTTATATAAATAGAGAGTTTATATAACATTGGCATCGTTCAAATTTCAAGGTTAGTTACATTTGTAATTTTAAAATACGTTAATTTCGTTTTATTAATTTCGAAATTCGTTATAAAATTGCCAAAGAGGGTATCCAGGGATACTCCCGAACCCACTAAAAATTGAAAAATTTAAATTAAGTTAGAAAATTTAACAATTTTCCCAAAATCCCCTGAGAAAAATATTTCAATATATTCATATATGTATATATAACACTTCAAAATAAGAAAGAATTTCTAACTTACGGTTAGGAAAAGTGAATGATAATTTTGTATAATCAGGAACTCAAGAAGAATCAGCAGATATTTTCCTGATACCAGCATAGTCATTTACATGCTATTAGTATTTTACTTACTTTAGGTAAGAATCGCGTTAGTTTATATAACACTTAACGTACATTTAACAATCGAAACAAGAAATTTAACGCTTTCAAATAAGTATATGCATACATATGCTATGGAAAAGCGAATATACAGCAAATACCGTATGATGGAATACTTTTATCTTCTATGAAATTGTTTTTTTCAAAATACAGGGTCTTTCAACAAGAGGTGTCATTTTGAATCAACAGAAAAACGCAATATTTTCGTAAAAAGTTGTTGTTTTTTTATTTTAATCCAAAGTACAAGCTATGAGGTTAGTAATGGAACGCAATATCTGCCAAATGTCTGCCTCAGCTCCGCCTACAAACGGTCATTCTTTTCATGACATTTTTCATCAAGTTTTCGCATAATAGCGGCTGTATTTCGCCAATAGCAGCTCTAATATTCTAAAGTCTAGTGGTGTTAAATCGCACGATCTCGAAAAAGCATGGCCCGATTACATCGCCAACCCAAAAACCACATCAAAGTCGTTGTAGTTGGAGAGGTTGTTCGACTATTTCTGTTGGGTTTTCGGAGCCCCAGCACCCAATCAGCGAATGTTCGGCGTTATGCGTGATCTGCTGGCTTCAATTCTTCTACTAACTGCAACTTATGCGTATGTAGGCCAAGATCTTTAATATTCAGATCAGGGGATTGACTGGGCCACTCCATACACTGAAATATTTTCTGAGTGAACCAGTCGCAGACTAGCCTTGATTGATATTTCGAATCATTATCGTCATGATAGATGAAACCGCGTCCGTCAGTTCTTCGTGCAAATGGAATCATCTGGTTCTCAAGAACGTCCGTGTACATGAATCTATCCATATTACCCTGGATCCAATGAAAAGATCCCATGGAAAGCGCGCTAAAACATCCCCAGACCATACAGGACCCTCCGTCGTGCTTCACAGTCGGTAGTAGTAGTCCATATAATAGATTCCCATTGAGTGCGGGTCCAGTTGAGGTGTTCCTTAGTCCATCGCACTCTGGCCTTCTTCGTCTTGGCAGAAATTAGAGGCTTTCTTACAGGACGAGGGTCATTTAGTTTTCCTTCCCTCAGGCGACGCTTTACCATATCCACAGAAAGATTTGACATTCCAGGACCAATAATTTCTTCATAAATTTGACGGGCAGTGAAACAAGGATTCGTCTGAGACGTCCGTAAGATATCCCTATCAATCAATGAATCCATTTTTCTTGGTCTCCTAGGAGATTTTCGCTTTATTATGCCTCCACGAGCTTTGGTTCGAGCAACTAGCTTGATTACGGTAGAAACACTAACTTGGAATTGCTGCGATAGCTCGGCGTGAGTCCTTCCCATTCGGCGATCTCGCAGAATAGCCTCCATAGTCGTTATGGTCAGCGTACATGTCAAGTCAATATAGACCAACAGCACAATAACAGCAAAAACCAAAAAAATGAAAAAACAATATAAAAAATTTGTAACACTGTCTTTGTTCACGCCAATATATACACCGCATGGCACATTCGAGTTGTATACGTGGCGAAAATTTCACTGAGATCCGTTGGGTTTGAGGGATGTTACGGTCAAAAATTGTGATATCTTTTTGCACGGTACTGTACGAAGGTAGTGCATGCGAGTATGGATGAGAGTATCTAATTAAAGATACTCTAATCACTGAAAATGTCGAAATTAATAGCTATATCGACCAATGCTTACTTCTGTAGAGGTCGATATAGCTATTAATTTCGACAATTTCAGTGATTAGAGTCTTTTTAATTTTATACCCTCATCCATACTTGTACGCACTAACTTCGTACATATACAACAATTTCAAATACAACTACCACCTTCCACATAGGTATGCCGATGAGCCGTGATACAGTGAAACGCGCGTCCATATATAGTGGTTGGCGGTAGTTGATTCGTTACTACCATGCTCTTGGTTTTCGGGTTGGAACCACGCCGTGTGGACGAAACATCGGCAAAAGCTACGACAAGGACGCGGTTCCAACCCGGAAACCAAGAGTACAGTGTTATTGACGACCGTGGAGGCCTACGTACCAGATTACATAAAAAAATAGTTAATACATGTGACACTACTTATCGCTCATCCTGTATATATGGAAATATTTTCGAAAGTACCCTTATGCTGTCTTCTATATTATTTGAATAGGCACAATTCTACAATCAGAGATTGACCTGATATAAGAGATGTTAGAAAACCTCCTATTACTTTATTAGTGTTATTTATTGCTGAGATGATAGTTGCTATCGAAACGTGCGCCAGTACGATAAGTGTTGTAAAGGTTTTGAACTTTCAGTGTTCTGCCAGTTTTAGAGTATCCGTTTAGTGTATTTATTATTTAAAGAAAACATTTTTAAAAAACACTATTTAATTAATTGAATTAAAGTTCTGAATGGAGCTATAAAATATTATGTAGATTCCAATAATTTAACCAATTTCATCTCTTCCGTTTTCTATTACCACCCTAACAGATGCATTACATTCGGTTACAAAGTAGTACGTTACGTTTCCGAAGTGCATAACGGCTTAGTAATCAAACTTTACACATTTTCATCAAAGAAGCTGCATTACTGCTACACCTATTTTCTCTACAGCATAAGTCCACATAGTAAAATGCAACTATTCACTGCCGCATAATAATATAAAATACCTGCGCTTTATTAAATTTTGCGAACATTTTACGTTTTATTACCACCATCAAAGCAAGGCAACCCCTTGTGATAACGTCAAATGCCTTTCCGTTGAGAGCCAGAACAAAAAGATAGCTCAGTATATTATACGTATATGGCACATTTGCTGTAGACAGTATTTATGTTTGTATAATGTATGTACGTATATGCATATTTTATAGAACATTCCCACAAAGACGTTAATGATAAACCGCACAACTTCTATTTTAAAGCAAATTAAGCGAGACGGTAAGTGTAAAATGTAGTGTATTACATTTGCACATATTTCAGATAAAATATAAATATTGTAGAAAAAACTGTTGTGATACTGAAACAGTGTTTATTTTTATCATAGATTTATGACACCAAGATTAAAAGACTGGAAGCTAGTAGAGAACGTTTTTCGGGAAATTCAAATGTGCGAAATTTTTAGGAAAATTAAAGTTGCACTTTTATTAAAAACAATTATCATAGTTAAAGCAGAATACTGAGGTGTTTTTAAATCAAATACTTTTTGATTACATTTAACTGTTTTCAAATAAACGTAATATTTTCTATGTTGTTTAAAATTAAATTTCTAGTTAACGTCTCTTGCCAAAAGATTATTTTTCCATATCTGTCCACTTGTTTATCTCGTTGACACAGGAATGTCAATCCAACGACTCAATATCTTTGTGATTGAACTAGCGATGATCGTTTGCGATGTTACAGATGGCATTGTAAATTTTGATTACCAGATTCCACGAGAATAGAGTTGTGTACGAACAAAGTTTGTGTGTCTTTTACAAAAAATATTCGCAAGATGTAAATTATTGAAAATAAGTAGTCATTTTGATTATTTCCCATAAAGTAATATTAATGGAGTCTTTTCTTAACAAAGAATTAATAATTAAATTATCAAAATGCCAGAATTCGAATAACTAAAAGTAATTAGAATTCTGCAAACATTAAAATAAAATTTTGATAATTAATAAATATTGAAACTAAAGTAATAAAAAATAATTGATTCAGGTGTAAGTACACACTTTGCCTCAATGTCCTACTATAATACCTACGGTATAATACGAGGCGTGTCCGAGAACAAAGGTACACTCCTGCGCATGCGTATGATATCTAGTGATTTTAACCCTGCAATCAAGTCATCCTATTGTGTAATCTTTTCACTCAATGTTAGTGCGTAGTTTATTTTGTTCCGGTCAGTACTTTGGAAATTATTGCGATAATAGTAGAGCCTCCTCTGTCAAAATGCGTCCCACTGGAAGTTCGTGCAATCATTCGCCACTTTTGTATGGCAATGAAGGAATCGCCGACCGCAATTCACCGAAGAATTTCCGAAGCTTATGGCGAGGTTATGTCGCGCAAGCAAGCGCCGGTTTGGTGTTCAGAGTTTTGAAGCAGTCGGACAAACTTAGATGATCTTCCAAGATCTGGAAGACCGAGAATGTCTCTGACGGACCGAAACATCCAGCGGGTTCAAGAATTCATCATCACCGACAGACGTTTGACAATTCGTGAAATAGCATCCGAACTGTACATTCCGAAGACGGTAATCCACGACATTGTCCACAACAGGCTTGACTACCGAAAAGTCTCTACACGATGGGAGCGTCGACAGGTTCTGATTTCTATAAAGGTATGTTAGACCTCGCCCGCAGATGGGACAAGTGCCTCAATCGGCTTGGTGATTACGTTGAAAAATAGTTCAAGGACCGCGCTTTCATCCTGTAATACGCTTTTTATTTTTTAATAAATGTATTTGTATCTTCTAAGCGAGCGTACCTTCGTTCCCGGACACGCCTCGTAATATAATACCAACCAAACAGTTGTCTTTTTGTGACGATGACAGTCCTAGTATATATTCAAGTGGGGATTATCGCCGTTGCCACAGCTAATTTCTATTCCAAGAACTTTATAACATGATCATTACATAAATATTTCTAAAGTTTGACTTAGGGATTACCTCCTCGAAGAATAAAATACCTGCTTTTTTATCTTTGATATAGTACATGCTATTTCTCAACAAGGGCCTGACACGTGTTACCTCGATGAAAACTTGACTCAAAGTCAGAAATTAATTGGCGTCCCTTTACTCCTTTATTTTAATTGCGATCGCGACCGTATCATCCACAGCAAATTTTGATCATTCTTTTTCAAATATAATAATAAGTCCCTAGTACTCCCGCTCCAGAGATCGGAGGCTTGGGGAAGAGTAGGATCTACCAAAAAAGAGCTAATAGCCGCTAGATGGATTTTCACATTGAACGAGTGGCCATGCTGAACACACTATACGTGCTAATGACAGTTGTGTTCGAAAATGTAGACTGTATCACATATATATATATACAAAAAATTCTGCTTTCCTCAAAATGTCCAAAAACATATTTAGATTTGACTACAGACATACACTTACTTATTAATTCAATATTATTGCAGCTGATATTTTCATTTTTCAATTAAACAACAATCACTCTTTGAAATAAATAGGTATTAATTCTTAGTTTAAAACAGATCTAATAATCACTATTCAATATATTCAATATAGCTGCCTCCAACTTGTACACATTTTTTAACTCTTTTAATAAATTCGTTGTAAACTTTGAGTATCCTAACAGGCATATTAATCTCATCCACCGCATCCCGTAGTGCTAGTTTTGATATAAATTATGTTCTATACCACAAGTATAAACTTTAACGCTCTCCATAAAAAGAAATCTATTGGTGTAATATCAGCTGACCTAGCAGGCCATTCACCTGGGCTATTTCAACCAATCCATTTCCCAGGAAATTGACGATTTAAAAAAAAAGTTTACCAATGCAGTTGCTTGTCGCCAATAAATGTTTCCTCATATGTCAGGGTTAATGTTGTGCAACTGAGGTAATACAAACGTTTCTATCAAATCCAAATAAACGTGTTGAGTTAAATTTTGTTCAAAAAAATATGAACCAATAATACCACCAGACCATACGTTAACCATAACTTTTAGGAACGTTTAATTCTGGCGAAGGTTTCCCGAAAGCAACATTAGATTTTCCTCCACACTTGTGTACCTGATTAAGTTGCGATGTTTAAAACTTATGAACCAAGCGTTATTATAAACATAAACGTAAAAGAGCAAATACTACTTATTTACTTGTTTATTTCAAAGAGTGATTGTTATTTAATTGAAAATTAAAAGTATCAGCTGCAATAATATTGAATTTATAAGTACATGTATGTCTGTAGTCAAATATAAATTACGTTTTTGAAGGTTTCACCGCTAACCACAAAAAGTGTCAAATAGTTGGATCGACATTCCTGCAACAAACGAGTAGACAGATATTGGAAAAATCTTTTGACAACAGACGTTTTCATCTAGAAGTTCAATTTTAAACAACATTGAAAGTATTATGCGACGAGCATACGTTCGTTCAAATGGAATTGTTAGTTCTCAACACTGTCGGTGCTGCGCTAACGAAAATTCTCATTTTGTCGTAGAAAGACGTAACAAATCTAAATTTAAAGTTGATATTTGGTGTGGAATTTTTAGTAACCAAATGATTGGAGGTAGTAAATTTCTTTGTCAGAATGAAAGACAAAATACATTTTCGTAATAGAAATCTGTGATACAATATTATCATGACTCGTGTTAAGAAAATTTTAAAAATTATTTTGTTGTAACTTTTGCTTTTTACTATTTAGGTTTTGCTTTGAAGCTCCTCAAGTGCAGGTACAGAAAATGTATTCAAATCGTAAACAAATACAACCCGCACAAAAATTCTTTTCCCAAGTTGTTTGTTTTTTCTTTATTTCCGTTTTCGTAAAATTTCGATGCGGCGTGCCGAAGTTGTCGCAGTCTACTATTAAAACGTTTTATTGTGTGCTATGTTAACCGAAACGAGCACCGAACGCGAACCATAAATATTTAATGGCTGTGAACTAAGGGATTTCCTAATTCCATGCATATGTCTTATGTCTTCCACCGCAAGATATTATTTCCTATCGCAAAGCAAGCAGTGACACTTTGATGTCCAATTTTATCCTCGACGGCATTCCATACTTTATTTTATACTCTCGCCAAATATATTATTATTAATGGTTTAGCGAGTATCAAATACTGAAGTTCGATATATCGTCCTTTCAGCTGTTCGAAGTGAATATAATGGCTTCTTAAATAGAATCTATTGCGTAATTTCGTATACCTACCAGATGCGACAGCGTTTTTGGTAGCGAATTAAAGTATGCATTTGTGTTGAGTTTATTGCCCATTAGGTACTGATGCATTAAAGAAGCAATTTCTTAAATTTTCTAAAACTTGATCTAGGGAAGGATGAGACACCGGGGATTTATTAAGCAATGTATGTTTGTACTTTTTATTTACGTCGGATAAATGAAGAAGCGTTTCAACAAGAAAGTACCCTGACATGTGTGCTATAGTTAGCCAAAGGCTCGTGAAAAGTTACTGTAAGGTTTAGGGTAAATCGCAGAGTTAGAAGAGTACTCAAAATATTTTTCATTCATGGAATTCTATTTTTATATCACTAATGAATTTCATTTTCAATTCTTGGATAAAATATTTATCACTGGTGAAGGAATAATAGGCAAAATATATCTTTTCGCTAATGAAATACAAAGTACGCAAAATATCACTCCTGAGCGAAAAAAATGACACTATATTTTTAAATTCTATCCATATTTTAATTCCCAAACGGATTTTGTGAAAAAATTTATATTATTTATCGCTCGTAAACGGCTAGTAAGTAAATTGATAAATATTGAAAGTAAGCAGGTAAATATCATTCCTAAACAGACTGTAAGGCAACTGACAAAATAGAAATAAAATAATGTTAACATACTGTTCATTGGAAAGTTGTTCTTTTATTTATCTATTGTATGTTGTACGACTGTTTGGACGAAATTTTAAACTAGAAATACAAAATTTGATATACGAGGGATAATTTTAATTACTACTTTTTAATCTTTAATTTGAACTGAAATCGGTGCCAGGGATGTAGTGTCCATGTGTACATACAGTTCGGCGCAAGCTTTCACGACTGTAGATTAAAGTAGAAGAAACGGTGCTGAACAAAACTGAACAACACCGAAAGGATCCGAACTAGAACGAACGAGACCAAACAAAACCAAAGATAACGGAACGAAACCAGACATAGTCGAAAGAAACTGAACCACAGTAAACGGAATTAACGGGATCGATTTGAGCAGGTATAATTGAACGCAGCCGAACTGAACAGAATATAGCCAAACGCAATCAGGCATAGCCAAAAGCGGCCGAACGGCACTGAACAAGACTATATAAAGAGTCAAACTAGACTAAATAGAGCCAAATATGGACCACAGCCGTGAAAACCTATATTCGAGTTTAGTAGACTTATATACTTTTTTATACGTCTACCATCATTTATTATTATTATATATTCGGGTCATGGCACATATGCCTTTAATCACTGCGACCTTAATGGATCTATTGTAACAAAATGCTCTTAGGTGTGTTAGAACAGTTGGAGGCTTTTAATAAACCTTAGTACCACTCTAGGATCTGCTTCCTGCAGCTCAGTAGGTGCAAGAAATGTCCTACTGAAATGTTGGTGTCGTGTGCGACTAATAGCAACACATTTACATAAGATGTGTTCTGCCATCTCCAGATATTCTTGGCATAGACGACAGATTTAATCTTCAGCATTTCCTAGTTTAAATAAGTGATATTTTAGGGCTACATGGCTTATCATAAATCCTGCCAGTAATCTAAGATCCCCTTTGCTGAACGATAGAGCTATTTTTGCTGTCTTTGGCGAGCCTGAAATGAGTGCTTTCGCCTGTTTTTGTCCTGGAACACTTTCCCAGTACGAGGCCTTTTGATTGTCCTTTTATGTGGCTCTTTTGGAGACCACAGAAGGGGTTAGGACCAATGAAAGGCATGTTCGCGGCTTCTTTGGCCAGCTTATCTGCCTCTTCATTTCCTTCGGTCCCTTGGTGGCTTGGGACCCACCGCAAAATAACGTGGTTATTGCGTCCCAATTGCCTTAGCTTGTGTACACATTCGTATATCAGAGCAGAGTCGTATGTGTAGGCCTTAATAGCTTTTAGAACCGCCTGACTGACGCTGAATATATGCATAGTTGCATTTCGTATCCCTTTCTCGAGGTTCTTTATATCGCACAGGTTTAAAGCAGAAATTTCTGCTTGAAATATGTTGGTGTGGGGTCCTGTATGCATTCTTATGTGGTAGTTGGGACCACTAATCCCTATACCTGTTCCGACATCTTCTATTCTCGAGCCGTCTGTGCACCATTCCAATGTACTTCTTTTGGGTTGAGGCTCACCGGATGCCCACTCAGTACGACTTTCAATGATAACCTTATACGGCTGATCAAAATTGTATTGCATAGGGATCGTGTTCCTTGCAATATGCATCAAATAATTTTTGTTGGGATCTTCAAGGATTCTGAGATGCCCTCTAGGATCCCCAGGCTGTAATCTCTTCGTTCTGCTAAGAGTGAGGGCATTCGATATAGCCTGCTTCAGAATGTGGATGTGAAGCGGCGTTATTCCCAGCAGTACCTCCAGAGCTGCTGTGGGACAGATACGCATCACACCTGTGATGTTGAGACATACAAGTCTCTGAATATGTTGAACCTGCTGTTACACAGTCTTCTGAGTTGTTTTTGACCATCAAACCAAAGAGGCGTAGGTGATAATGACTTTTTTCTGTAAGTTAGAGATGTGGGAGTTCCCTTCGATAGAAGGTAATTTAAGACAGACTTTTCTTCTCCTTGTAAAAGGAGCGATCGTAATCTTTTGTGGGTTTATGCGCAGGCTATGATTTTAACACCATTTATAGATGTCGCTGAGAGCTCTTTGCTTAACTTACGGTACCATATTACAATAATTTAACTCAAAATGTTTAATCACAAATGGTGATTAAATCTAAAACCAAATCAATCGTCTCCAAACTAATTTAATTAGTACTATTTGGCTTTAATTGGTAACTAAATTAGTCAATAATTTTCGATCATTAAATAAATTTATATTTTGAAAGACCGACCTCCTTGTGTTTACCCGTCGAAATGTATAATTTGGTTCAACTGTATTCCAAGAAGTTAAATAAATGTTTAATTTTAGCATGTTAAACAGCGAGGTTAAAAGGATATTCATTTGTTATCGATTCTTATAAAAAGACTTATATTTATCATCCGTGAACTTTATTTTTCACTTCCGGGTGATATTTTCCGTGCGCTGATATTTTTCTTAATACTCGTTTCCAAGCAACAACTGTCCCATCCAGAAACTGAAAATAAAATTCATAGCTGATAAAAATTATTTAATTCCTTAGTCTTTGCATAGTTTTGCATAGGTTTGCCATAGTCTTTGCAACAAAATACAAACTTGGTTAGTATGAAAACACAACTGCCCGAAAGAATCAAAATATCATAGTTTAATATTTTGATTCTTCAACGATTGGCTAACTTAGCCATACATCTTTAACATGTGCGATAGAAAATGAAGCAGCAAGCATATAAGTGAACAGGATTTAAAGAGTTTGTGCTTTGCAAAGTGTTATTTACAACAAATATAGACTGTTATGTATCGTGGGTTAGTAGTTATATAATACCGATATCCTATTTTATCACAACATGAGCTCTAACTAAACAATATGATTTGCAAGTGAGTTAAAAAATAACAAAATACATTCTTCAAAAACAAATCCATTCATATTTCAATTAATAATTGGTGGAGGTACTGGTAAATACAAAGAACTAGTTTCGATAGCTTTTAATATTCCAGCTTAGTATAGAAACATCCATTAAGTGACAGAGGAGATCGATTTGTCTTCCTTTTTGTAATTTTTAAATCTTAAAAGTCAGTTCTATTGAAATATAGTATGCAGGCTGAAGCCGGAGGAATGAGAAATATTTCGTTGGTAAAAGAAGGTCAAAATAAGAAAAATTGACTCATAAGTAGAGTTGCTCAATTTGCGCCAACAGCCAGTGACAAACGCATAAAAGTGTACACAAAATAAATGGTCAGGAACCGTCTTAAGAGCCTTCCGTGAAATCACAAAGTGAATAATGTCTGTTAAATATCTGGAAGATTAGATATGTTTCCACAGTTGTTTCGGCAAACCGAGTGCGACGTGAGGAAAAAGTGTGTTTATATGCAGAAAACGAACGTTCTACATCTAGTGATGTTGTATTTGCGTAATTAAAATAATCTTTGGAGCAACTTAACGGTTCTGTTGACGCACCTTGACAAATTAGTCTTAATGTGCCAAAATCAGAATCATTCTCTAAAACACTTTCAAACCTTTCTAGAACCCAAACATTTTTTGCGTCTTCTACCGCGCATAGCTATGCGTGAACATATTGCACTATTTGCAGAGATTCCACTAACGACACCGAAGGATTTTGTAATTTGACTATTGCCTCCACTAGTCCGAATTAATTGTTCTGAATAGTTTTTAAATCCGTTTTAACCTGACTATCTTGAAATTTCGACTGGCTTTCCTTGATAGCCGCAGCTTCCTTTGGATCGAATTGTAAAACCACGTCCTTGATATTCTCAAAATATTTATGATAATAAAACGCGGCCTGTAACTATGTTCCCCAACGTGTAAGAATAGGTTTTGGTGGCTCAGGCATACGGGAGCACAGTCTGTGAAATTTACGAATACGTTTTGGGGATTTGACAAACGCTGCTTTTGTATGCGTTATTAAAGCGTCTACCTCAGGATAACATTTTCTAATACTATCTGCCACATGACTGAAAGCATGAATTTTACACGATATACGTAACAAGTTAGCACAATGTTTTTTTAAGAGAAACAGTTGGTTTGTTGAAAGTTCAAATTTTTCCAATGTATTTAACACTAACTTTGAAATTACTTCGGCAGTACATTGTTGTACTTGTCTGGAAGCTAATTGAATTGAAGGTGACGATTGATGTGGTTCCATTGTACGTACCATTACATTAACCACAGAATGTTTTTTACGATCTGTTGTTTCGTCCACACATAACCACAGTTTTCTATCTTTCAACTCCGATTTAATTCTTTTTTCAACGTGTTCACGAGCAGATGGCACAATTCTTTGTAACGATGCCCGACTTGGTAATTTGCAGTCCGAATATGTATTCCAAAAGAAGGCGTATGCTTCCTTGTCTAGTAAATTAAACGGTAGATTACATGCAATAAAGGTAATACATAAATTAAATTTAAATTTGTCATAGTGTCGTGTGCAATTTTTTTTTTGAAGAGTGCTGTTTACTATTTACGTGACGTAGACAATCCCTTTTGGACCAACACATTAAAGGGATATTACAAACTACACATTGAATTTTTAACGCCATCATAGTTTAGGTCAGGCATTTCTGCTATAAATTGTAACTTTGTCCAACATTGGTCGTTTTCGCGACGTAGGCAACATTTTTAAAACAAACGTAAAACTACGAAATAGTATTTACGGCAGCGTACATGTACGTACAACAGATTTGGTTGAGAACCTCCGCCACTGCCTGTTGGCGCTAGTGAGCTACTCTACCCATAAGTTATAGTCCGACTGCCAACCATTCTTGCAATAGTGTAATTTGTTTTCATAATGAACTTCAAAAGAAAATCAAGCGTTTTTGTTTTTTTCGGGGTGGATGAAATTATTGCTATACAGCATAAGAGTAGGCACAAGAGAAGCTTTACTTGAACGCATTATGAATGCGAGTGCAATATTAAAAAATAATCCCGAGATTATCAAACGTATACACGTCAATAAAGGAGCAAACAAGTACGTTGATTTTGGTAGTGGTATTTTTGAAATGCTCTTTAATTGTCTACACTTTCTAATGTTTCTTTTTACTAATTTTCCCCTTCAACTCCGTTAAAATAAATATTTATTTAAAAAATGTGTTTTTATTTCAAGAATGGTTAATAATCGGGCTCGAACTTATGGGTTTACTTTTCTTATTTTGATCCCCTGTATCTACCTACAAAATATTCCCATTCCTCTGGATTCATTGTGTATATAATCGCTTCATTCTTATTTACATGATTCACAAATAAAAATATTTGTCGATGTGAAATTAAATAAATTTCTCTAAACTGCAAAAGCTAGTGAGCTTCCACTTCGCCAAATACAGTTACGCGTACTAAATTTATTACTTTAAACTTTTGAATATGATGGTCAGGTAAATTGAAATCTGACAAATAGCAATCTAATAGTAACTATGAGAATAGGTAAGCAGAAGTAAAGATTATTAGAAATAGGAATTACCTATCTTATTATAAAAACGTCGCGCCAAATTTTGTAAGTGAAATAATTTGATATTTAATTTAATACTAGTATGAGGTAAGCACGTTAAAAAGATATCTGGATTTTTATATTGAAATTTCTCATATTTTTTCTGCCTTAAATTTTACACCCCAGAAGATTATCGTTTGACTCACATTGCGCGCTATTGTTTCGTAGGTGCCACAAAGTGGAATCTACCCAACTCCCAAAGTTAGACTATAGATGGCGTAAGAAAGCTTCACATCCAAAGCCATCTGCTAGGGAAATAATAATAAGACTTATAAAGCAGGCAGCCGTAAAGGGTAGAATACAGCATTCCAAGGGACACTCTTGTCGTCGAATAGACAGAAAAACGTTGACATGCATGCTTTACTGTTTATCTCTTACCTTTGATATTCCACGCAGTTTTCATGAACATGTTATGTTATATTCAGTGTATGGTGCGAGGCTTTTACTTTTCTTATATTCTGATTATATTATTTAGTATTTTATACATAGTACTACAAATAAAATATAATGTTTCTTTGATGATGTAATTTTTAAAGCGACTATGAAGTGATGAGTACAGGCTTGCAGTGGTATTTGCAAAAACCAAATCGGGAAATGTTCCGGTATAGCAGGATTTTAAAATGATGATAGAAGAAATTTAATTGAACATTATTGATCCATAATGACCGTTAAAACATCAAAACTTTTTATTATTTTCGAAGACATCAGTAAACGACTATGATATTGTTATTGTCAAGTATTTATCAGTTTTTCTGTAACATTATTATTATTCTTTCTATAATAATGTGAAAAAAAAAATGCACAAACACAAGTTGGTTATGAAATCAAATAGATATATTTAACAACTAAAACATCTGATGATTCCATGAAGGGATAATAAATCTGGAAACTGCCAGAACAACGAGCAAATTAATCTTATACATTACTCATTTATTTAATCTTGCCAATATGTGTACAAAGGATCTATATTCTTATTCATACCATTGAGGAGCGTGCAAACAATCGTTTGTATTACTGTAAACGAAAATATCAAAAGGTGATGATAATTTACCCAATTCTATACTGGAATTTATCAATTGTATGCTGGAAATGTAAACTAAAACTGTCCAAACTGGCCGAGAAGTTATGGTGGACACCGAAGAGTCAATTAATAGGAACTATCCAAAATCAGTGGTCTCTTCTTTTATTATTTGAGTTCTATACAATGCACGATTAACCCTAAAAAACTTACTTAAAGTTACAACGCTCAAAAAATAATAAAAGCAAACTATAGACAGCTGGTTTTAACAGAGCAGCGTCTCATAACATCAGATAATGCCAATAAATTTCATACAACTGCATAATAATATGATATAAACTCCGAAAAGTATACGTACATTTACTGGCGCTTCCGCCAAATTTTCATAAACGAGTCAACAAAATATAGTCACATCGGAGGCGCATTTGTTGGGTTTAATTAGCTGCAATATGTGCGTGCATCTACTCGCAGAATACAAACGGATGGTATTATGTAGTTGTGCATCCAATCAATGAGTGTCTCTACAGAAAATCACCCAATTTACTGAATGGAATTTAAACCATAGATGTGAATAATTACTCGCAAACAATAGAACACAAACATCGAGAACACAGCTCACATACATAATAGATTAAACATACAAAACAACAAAACACATAATTTGTACCCCCTGGCTACAGAGCATAAATATATTTAAGTATTTATCCTACCTGCGTCTTCCGATTTCTACCCTACGCAAAACCCACTAATTTACATGCACTATTTTCGTTTTGAAAAAACACATCCGTTGTGATAGCTAAAGGGTATCGTTGAAAGAACTAGAACACGCCTGATGCTGACAAAGTAATTTAAAGTATGATGGATGATTCGTCTGGTAGAAATATGGTTCTCATGAAAGCTGGCCGTATTCTTTGTAATATTTCAATGTATGTATATTGCCCGTTATAAAATATTCAAAGTGCTATTATAGTTGTTTTCTATTCTATGGAAACTTTACGCCATCTTGACAATTACAGCTTTACTCATCAATCAAATTTGCCAAATTTGACATTACTTAAACTCTATAGACATAACAATTAAACATTAATCACTAACTTTGCATAAACTTTACTTCTGTACTTCATTTTATCTACTTACTTTCAAGTTGAAGAAGTTCACCTGAATGTATTGTTCTTAAATTCTGTCACCAATTAATTATTGTTTATTATTCATTGTTTACGCATCCATCCTGCTGTCGTAATTTAAATAACTTGGATCATAACCAACATAAATTTATAATTGTTTGACGCAATACAAGGGTTGAAAGCTTATATAGGACAGAACTTTACTATAAATTTAAACAGGTCAATATATCCATTCTCTCCAAACGTTACAACTTGCAGACATCTGTCAGCTAATTTTGGTGCACAATTTTACGTGAGTGTATACAAAACTTCACAACTGGCATGTCTGACAAGGTGTCTTAAACAATGTTAAAGGAAGTTACTTAATGGAATTATAGGTCTTTTACATTGAAATATGTCTACGTTGGTCTTATATAACGTACTCTCTATTAGCTGTATTCAATACGCTTCCACATATATGAAGACAGAAATACTCGATTTAGATTAATATCATTCGTCAAAGTTTGTTTTGGTAGTGCAAAGTATCACAATGGAACATCCCCAACCGGAAAATTCAAAAAAATTTTAAACTTTGTGAACAAGTAGTACACCCCCAAGGATGTTCGAAAATATTTTCCTTATCGGCCCAATCTCGTTTTAAGGTGGTGAAACTACCCCTGAAAGTTTAGTAGATTTTCGGTTTTCTTAAAATAACTCCGCAATAGCTGGAACAAATACATCACAACTATATATCAAAATAATCATCTCATCGAGCTCTACACGTACATATATGAAAATAGCACCCTAGTTCCATTTAAAAAAATTATGGTGTCCTCCCTCACCCCTTCGATAAGGAGCGTATTCAAATCCCACTTTATATATGTTACAGAGTTCTTCGAATAGTATAAAAATTACATTTTATTTTATGTAATATAGTCATTAGTAAAAGATAAAACTAGCCCTACAATATGTCTCCTTAAATAACTGTGAATCCATGTGCAAAATAGACGTTGTATTTGCATAGGCTTTCTTTACTTCAATTAGAAAAACAAGTGCATTATTTATCAATATATTATAATAACTACAATTATTTACTTGTACTACCCTAGTAGTAACAGTTATAAGAATAGCGACGATACATGCTTTAGAGTGAAATCATTCGCAGATATTGAACAAGTAATATGTTCGATTTTCTGACACATTGCGGTAGTATAATTTATCTAATGAGATTCATATTTCATTACAATTTCATATATAAATTACTAAATCATTTCAAGGATAATTGCAAGACAAATACAGTGCATTGAATGTTGCATATGATGAAGTATGACAATAATCTCTAATGTGAGTAATAATTTACGTGTAATAGTTTCAATATATTGATTTATTTAGATAAAAAAATGTATATAATGAAAAGTCACTTTTGTAACTCGTTAGCACTATATGTGAGCTTTAGAATATTAGCACGACAATGGCAGTCATTAATCCAGTAAATGTAGTTCTTTTACTTATGGTAACATTTAGTATTGTAAATGATAACCACCTCATGGGTTTCAACAATAAAGAAAGTGAAATTCACGACGTATTAAGGGATATATTAATTAAATCTCGAGACGACACAACATTTGTGGTAGATAATAACGTAACACTAGAATTCTTGCAAGAATTTAGACCACATTCTGCAGAATTTGTCGATGACAGATATCTACCTTCACGGCGAGAAATATTAGAAGTTTTACAATTTGAAGAAGAAGAAGAATGCGTACCTGAGGAAGAAGATATTGTCTCTTTGGAATATAAGGAAGAAGCCGTTGTCTTTTGAAGAATGGAAGAAAACGACGCTCATATGAAGCTGTAAAACATAGATTTAAGAGAGTAGAAGTCTTCGCATCAATTAAACAGGTAAGAAATCGCCTGCCAACCTCCATACATTTTTATTTTCATACATTTTTTTCCTCTTTAGATGGGAGGGACAAGAAGAGAGCAATTGTTAAAAATTTCTGAATACGTTTTTAATAAATTTGCTATATTAACAGCGAAGCAAGCCCCGTAATTCACGACCTAGATCTCCGTAAATGGGTTTTGGAAGCCATTGAAGAAATAGGGTTAATAAATGTCAAAGCATCTCCACATCGTTTATGAAATTTAAAAAAAGTATACAGAATAGTTTTCAGAAAAATTACCAAATTCGTTACCCGTTCATATGACACGGCAGAGTTAAATCGCATTTCGTCAGATTTCATACAAGAAGTAAAACCCTATATTGCGAAATTAGGCCCTAGTAACACATTCAACGCTAATGAAAGTGAATTCAATCTAGAATTACACTCTGGTAGCACATTAGCTCCAGAAGTATCGAAAGAAGTTGAAAGTATTGTACAGTCTATCTTCGCGACAACCTACAGCTATACCACACTTCCCACAATATCCGCATCTGGACACTTGTTATCACCGCTATTTATGGTTTTAAAAGAACAAAGTGGTATATTTGAACTACGAGTGGCCGCATCAATATACCGAGCAGCAAAGATCTATGTAACTGCTTCAGCATCCGGTAAACTAACAACAGCATTATTTACGTAATGGTTCACAAAAGTATATCTCCCAAATACTGGACCTGAAACCGTTTTATTGCTAGATTCATGGACTGGTCATTGTCCATCTGCCTTAAGAAATCATATATTGGCCGACAAGAACGTGAATATCCTTACAATTCCAAAGAAAACTACTGGCATGATACACGGACGTCTATGGATTTCGTGTTTGGAAAAATTTTGTTAGAAATTTTCCTCTTATACAATTGCGATAATAATTTGCATTCACGTTACAACATTATCAAATTACGATCTTTAGTGCATAACCAATTATCTTCTACAAAATATCATGATTTATTTGCTCATACCTGGTACAAAAGCAGTTATATTGAGAACCACCCAGATCATTTCGATAATCATGTACATTTTGTCTTCATAGAAGATTTTCAAATTCCACCGCAATGTGCCATATGTGGTTTCCGTGCTATAGTACGGTGTTCCTGGTGCAACCGTTTTTTATGTTTTAAGCATTTTTATGAAGAGGGATATTACCATATAGATTAAGTAATTATTTGTATATACGCACATATATACATGTATACATAAATTATATTTTAGGAAGTATGCTATGTAACATGTATTTTATATGTCATTTAGTCTTATATATGAACGTATAAAACATAATTCTCCCTATTTCTTTTTTATACCTATATTACATAAAATAAAATACAATTTTTATACTGTTCGAAGAGCTCCGTAACATACATAACGTGGGAATTGAATACGCTCCTTATCGAAGGGGTGAGGGAGGGCACCATACATTTTTTAAAAAGTAGGGTGCTATTTTTATATATGTGATAGAGCTCGATGAGATAATTATTTTGATATATAATTGTGATGTATTTGTTCCAGCCATTGCCTAGTTATTTTAAGAAAACCGAAAATCCACTAAACTTTCGAGGGTATTATAATGAAACCAACCACCATGTACGGACGCGCGTTTCGCCACTTAACGGCTCATCAGCGTACCTCTGTGGAAATTGATAGACGTATTTGAAATTGTCGTATATATACGAAGATAGTGAATACTAGTATGGATGAGAGTATCTAATTAAAGATACTCTAATCACTTTCAGGGGTAGTTTCACCCACTTAAACCAAGATTGGGCCGATCAGGAAAATACTTTCGAACATCTTTGGGTGTGGACTGCTTGTTCACAAAGTTTCAATTTTTTTTTTTTAATTTTTGGGTTCGGAATGTTCCCTTGTCAGAAGAATTAAAAAAATTAAATTGAGTGTAGTGCTAGTATATCGGCACTTTTATGAAAATTCATGCAACACACTGCGAGAACCAATGCATAACTAACTCATCATCAACTTTTGATACTTTTCTCTTGAAAATTGTTAAACATTTATAATAGTAGAAACATATCTAAGAAAGTAATTTTTGAATTTTACTCTTTAATAAGTCAAAACATAGTTGCACTTTTGAATAGAAAGTGAAAATATACTAAGAAGCGATTCCGCTTGTACCAAATGAAAATATCTTCGGGGTTATTAACCTACCTGAATTACAATCAAACACAGATATGTATGTGGTTTTGAAAGTAGAAATAGAGTAGCCTCAATTAAGTATCAGTGCATCTCATAAATATGTATGTATATTAACCTTAAGTATGTATTTTTAAAGGTAACGTTTGCATGATTCAAAAGGTATAGATCGAGGAAAGTATTATAAACTTTTCACAACAAAAGTGACATATCGAAAACCTTTACAAAAACAAAAGCTAGGCGTCAAAACATTACAGAAAAAAGTATAAAAATGATCATGTCCAAAAATAATAATAAAGCTCCAAAAAACATAGATATGCAATACTTCATTCCTGATTTTAAATAAAAGGGGCTAACAAGTGTTAATAAGAAGTACTGTATTGTATGCTAGGCAGGTTTTGAAATATTGTCTGATGTTGTTGTTGTATTAATGGGCGAAGCGTCAGGTTACGGAACACACCTCGCACCTTTAGGCATCGATTACGACCCTACCAGAATTTTGCCGAATCCAGAGGTGTTCCAACCTTTGGTAGTGATTTTCAAGTGCCAAACATAGTATTGATACGGGGCTTACGATTTTACTTCCTCTCATTTCTATTCGTAATTAAGAACCAGTGGTACTAGCCGGGATATGAGCCCGTGCCGTCCGAATCGAAACGCAAGCATGCTAACCATTCGACCAAGACGGTCTATTGTCTGATGTTATTATCATTTCTATAAGTGTCAAAATATCGCAGAATGTTCCGAATTTCGTAGTAAATTAATCGGGGATTAAAAGGGATTTAATCTGCTATTTTGGATCTGACGTTTCGAGAACATTTAAACGTTTTATTGTGAGACGAAATTACAGATGTAACAAATTGGTGTCAGATGGTAATTACCTTTAATGGCGGAATTTATGATCTCTTTTGGGGATTTAAACAAATTAAGGATGGACGGCGTTCAGAAACACATTAAAAATAAATATCCTTGTGCGCATTAAATTAACTGCTGTGCCCACTAGTTTAACCTCTCAATGCAAACAGTAACCTCTTAGCAAGCCAAAGTGCGCGTATTTTTCATAATCTGTCAGTAATTCCTGCTATTTTTCAAAGATCCTTCTGAGCTAAAAGGCAAAATGTTATCATATTTTTTACAACCCCCCCCCCCCCCCCCAACATTAAAAGTCATGAACTGGTGTTACCTACTTTAAGTAATTATTTCGCTATTAAGCTCAGCGCTAAGTTGGTACTTTAAATGTAGTTATTGACTAATTTTGTAAAAGTTTCTTACGTAAAAATCATCATTGTACTTGTAAGGAATGTGAACTTCAGCTGTTTTCAGTTTCATAATAGTGTACAAACTAAAACATGACAAGTTGCTAAAGTAATTTTATGAAAGTAAAAGTATTGTGTATGCAACGTCCGCTGTACTTCTAAAATTGAAAACAGATCAAACTTCGTTATGTTGCCATCGTCCGCACATTTTCTAAGCGTTGCTACGACGCGACGGTAACGCTATTATGTATGCCGAAGGACATTCCGTCGCGATTATAAGTTTTACCATCTGATCGCGTAAGCACAGATGCGATCGAAAGGCGGTAAATCACATTCTCAGCAGATGCACCCGTCGACTCGCTTCAGGAATCTAATTATCACCTTCTTCAAATAACTTCCGATGCAATGCTCAGTCCATAATCGTTAAGATAAGTTTGTAATGTATATTGAAATACGTCGTAGTATATTGAGACTAAAAGATGGGCCTTTATAAATTTTATATTTTAACGATTCTCGGTGGATACAAAAGCTTTCTTAATGAAATTCTCTTTGAGACAAGTACGTAAATTGTAATTCTCCTAACGAACGCTTCTCGATGAGAAATTAATAATTCCTTAGAGCCTTATGCATCAGAGACAAATTTTCCATTCATTCAAGTCTTTCAAAATATACAGTGAATCAACGGTTCAGCAACATTCATTTATTTTTCAAATAAAGGCAAAATTAAAATTTGACATACGTATGTAGTGTAATATTTGTTTGGGAAAAATGTTAAATTTTCTAACTTAATCTAAATTTTACAATTCTCAGTGGGGTCGGGAGTATTCCTGAATACTCTTTTGGCAATTTTCTTGTGAATTTTGAAATTAATAAATCGAAATGAACGAATTTTAGAATAAAAATTTTTAACTAACCTTAAATTCGAATGAAGTTTATGTTATATAAACGCTATGTTTATGATAACCTCTACAGGAAACTGTCTATACTAAACTTTAACCTTTTCTTCTGAAAATTACACTTTGATTTCACTATCAAACACTTTAAATTGGGATCGTAGTTAAGATACACATTAATTCAACGATGGCTAAATGAAGATGAAATTTTTGACGTCGTTTATCTTTCTTTTATTTGTAATCGCGAAAGATGTCGATTATTTCATTCCACAGCAAATTTTGATAATTTAAACCCAAATATAAACTTTTATGATGCATTTCGATGAAATGTTGTTATTTATGGAAATATCCGTGACTAAAAGCTTGACTTTTTCGTACTTAATTCCATCTGTTGGCCACAAAATACCTAAAATACGAGAGTTGCCTTTAACTTAAATATCTAGCATTAAATTTACAATATTATTAAAGTAAGTTTTTTGCATAATATATCTTACCTAAAGCTTGGTTCACGAATCTTGCCATTGTATTGCAATTTGTTCTTTCAAGTTGCTTTGTAGCCAGTAAATACGGTTTTCCTGGTGTTTCAGAACAAAGCTTACCCACAATCATATTTGCCATAATACGACCTTTAGAGTCAGTCGTCTCATCTATAGATATCCAAATATCGTTGTTACCAACTTCTTCGCGAATAGTATTAATAGTCTTAAAAAATTAATAAAAATATTATAGGTGTAAACAAAATCTTAATGACACTCAAGTATGAAAATACATTTTTTAAATTATTATTATATTAATTACCTCATTGTAACATTTTGTTACATATGTTGTTCTTAAGGTTTTCACGCTTGCCACATTCTTGTTGCAGTATTTAGTGAGAAAATTTCGCAGTTTTGAATAGTTTAATCTGTCCAGAGGAATATTTGCAGACATAAAAGCGTCGCATAAATCTCGATTAAAAACGTCGATTTCTCTTGAATTTTTGGTGTCTATTAACATTTGGTTCCTCAACGGTTTCCTAAGATTTGCATGATGTCCAGGAGCAGTAGCATGTTGCTCTAAATGATTTTTCTTTTGCAAGTTAACTACAATAATATTTTTGAAGCAAGTTAGGAAAGAAAAACAAAAACGTCCTTTACCATTTTTCCGCACACTTTACAAAACAACTCTTCACTGTTGCTTGGATTCAGCTGAAAGACAGTAGTGCCTCCAATTGCCTTCAGCCATTTTTGAACTTTATCGCTATGTGATTCCTTGGATTTTGGCATTGTTGTAGATGGAAATACACAATACACTGAGTAGATAAACAAGCACAAACCGACAGAAAACTACCGAAAAATATTCGTTGCAAGCTACGATATAAATGAAAATTCAAAGTACGTCTTTCTTATATACTGATTCGTCAATAGTCCACCTCGCTATAGGAACACACACATATACGCTCCAGAGAAACATTAAGAGAATAAATATAAAATCTAAACTGCAATATCAAGATGTCCATTGTATAAACTGTGAATGGGCATCGGGTATTCATTAATCACGTTAACAGGGAGAAGAAATTTGCTTATATGGTTTAAATTACAGGGCGTAAACAAGCCGATAGGGATTCCCGTAAAATAAAAACGTGGGTGCAGGTAAATGAACCCGAGAGCGATAAGCCGATAATTGAGGATATATCTTCAATAGGGTAGTAATATAAATTTTACGGCAGGCAAATCCAAACTTTGCCCCTCACACAATAGACAGGAAAACCCATCGTTGTATTAGTTTATAGCATTTTAGCTGTAAAACTAAAATTTACATTTAAGAAAGATGCAGCTGTGTAAAAACCATATTTATTTAAAATTAAAAAAAAAAAAACGTTTAGACCAAATAAATATGATTTTAGGACAAAATAGGCGAAAAACCACGATTTAGGCTGTTAAAAGTCCAAATAGGCAACTAGGCAAAATAAAACATAGCTAGATCGCTTTGATTTGTCGAGAAACATATAGATTTTGTATTATTTTTAATTTGCCTTGAATCTAAACAAAGAGGCATTTTGCCTAAAATCCCGTCTCTACTTATTATCAATTGAAGTTTGTTCACTTTGGCAATTTATTTACTTCATTTACTACGGCAACCATTTGGAAAAGACAGTGAAATATCGCATGCCTTATACTAGCTGCGCCACAGAATTTTTTGGCCAACGCTGTCATGAAATAAAAGGAACATTGTACAACATACACTTATTAAGAAAATCGACTGAGAATCTCATGAAGAACATTACGACGTGTACAAGGTAGGCGCCATAAATTCTCGGCCTGACACAGACAAAAAAGAACATTCTTGACCCAAACAAACATGTATTCAGTCAATCAAATCTTAATTTTGAATGGCGGCAAAGATATATTTTTTTAATTTAAAGAAATGATTTTTTTGACGTCGTTATTTGATTCAAACATATGATCTCTTGAAACAAATAACCTTAAGTTTGATATGAAAATATATTTGTTTGATTTAATATATGTACGTAATATGTTTGATTCAACAATACAGTTCTTTTTTTTTAAAGAACTTCGTCAATTTGAAACGAATATATTTTTCTTTACCATTTATTTGACCTTTTAATGGCGAACGTTCCCAAAATGGGAGCATAGTATAAAATCTAACTGTTATTCAATTCATCATATTATTTACATAAAATTTTTAAATGTTTTAAAAGATACATAGATACAAACTTTTCTGATTGTTAATTATAAAAATTTTATGCAAATAATAATAATAATATGTTTTATTAAACAGAAAAAATGTCATCATATACGAGTATACATAAAACAAATATCACTATACTATACATTAACTCTGCTTAAAGGGATCAGAATCATCACAGCGATGCTCTTCCTTCTGATCCGTCAACTGCAGAAAAATACCGACATAAGTGTAGAACAAATTCATCAGCATAAGTAGACAAAAAACAAAATCACATCATGTTTGCAACAATGTAAATTGATAAGGTATAACCCCAGTCAATATAGAAACCATAGCGACGCAGGGGCTTTTGCAGTATAGTAAAATACCATGGTTTCCTTTTCTATTCATAGTTCCAAATAATGCACACAAACACTAAATACATTTTTAGAAAACATTATAATTAAGCTAGTAAAATGTCGATGTTTGCTGTTGACCGGACTTGCAACTGCGTGCATCAAAAATCTAAACATTACAGTGAACATTACACTTTCTCGATAACAATTTAAGTACAGTAAAACCATTACAATACATACAAAATACAATCGTTCATCGTTCTTAACCCTAATTAACATGGGTAGCGATCACTATTTTAAAATGACACGGTGCCTCGAAAACAAAATAAATTGAATTAATGGAAGGAATCGTGTCTTCCATATAATTCAAATAATGATTGAAATGTCCTTTTTATAACACCCGCTCTACAAGTAACAAAATCAACTAAGAGGTTCAATCGTGACCTACAGTTTGCTGAAATAGAAAGAGAGAAGAACAGAATGTCAATTTATTCTTAGTTTTAGTAAAACAACAAATTGGATTTACAAGTAACGTATAAATATGAGAGTCTGTATACGAGGCGTGTCCGGGAACAAAGGTGCACTCGCTTAGAAGATACAAATAAATTTATTAAAAAATAAAAAGCATATTACAGGATGAAAGTGCGGTCCTTAAACTATTTTTCAACGTAGTCACCAAGCCGATTGAGGCACTTCTCCCATCTGCCAACGAGATCTAACATACCCTTGGTATAGAAATCAGGTCCCTGTCGACGCAGCCACTGTGTTGTGGTTTGGATGACGTCCTCATACGACCGAAACCGTTGTCCTCCCAAAAAACCTTTCATGTCTCGGAAAAGATGAAAATCCGAAGGAGCCAAGTCCGGACTGTGAGCTGGGTGAGTGATGACTTCCCATCCGAAATGACGAAGCTTATCCGTAGTGATTCTGGCGGTATGAGGCGTTGCGTTGTCATGAAGAAACTTGACTCCGTGACTAAGTACACCAGGCCTCTTTCGTCAAATCGCTTCCCGTAATTTATCGAGGGTTTCACAGTATGCTGCTGCATTTACAGTTTCGCCATAACGCTTAAACTGAAGCAGAAGGACGCCTTTACAATTCCAAAAACTGTACCAAGGACTTTTTTAGCCGATGGAGTAACGCGAAATTTTTTGAGAGGTGGACTGTCGGGATGCTTCCATGCCATACTTTGAACTTTGCTCTTAGGCGTCGTGTGATGAACCCACGTCTCACCTCCGGTTACAATATCCATAATAAACGAAGGGTCGTTATGGTAACGTTGCAGGTCTTCCAAAGAGCATGCAAGTCTCGCTTCCTTATGCGCATCCGTGAGTTGCTTAGGTACCCCCGTGCAGAGACTTTTCGGTAGTCAAGCTTGTTGTGGACAATGTCGTATTACCGTCTTCGGAATGTACAGTTCGGATGCCATTTCACGAATTGTTAAACGTCTGTCGGTGATGATGAGTTCTTGAACCCGCTGGATCTTTCGGTCCGTCAGAGACGTTCTCGGTCTTCCAGATCTTGGAAGATTATCTAAGTTTGTCCGACCGTTTCGAAACTCTGAACACCAAACCGACACTTGCTTGCGTGACATAACCTCGCTACAAGCTTCGGAAATTCTTCGGTGAATTGCGGTCGGCGATTCCTTCATTGCCACACAAAAGTAGCGAATGATTGCACGAACTTCCAGTGGGACGCATTTTGACAGAGGAGGCTCCATTATTATCGCAATAATTTTCAAAGTTTTGACCGGAACAAAATAAACGACGCACTAACATTGAGTGAAAAGATGACACAATGGGACGACTTGATTGCGGGGGTGGAAATCACGCGATATCATGCACATGCTCAGGAGTGTACCTTTGTTCCCGGACACGCCTCATATGTATCTAAGAACCACGTTACAAGTACCCAAAAGAGCCAAAATCCAAAAATTATTTTTGATAATCTTTTAACTATAAGCGCACAGCCAATAGAGTGATTGTTGATAACTTTTGTGCGCTACAAAAGCTACCCACAGTTGGAATGTAAATATTGATTTTGTAGGCCAAAGTTTTTATATTTAAAATTTGTTTCCATGTTACCCTACAATATGTAGAGCTTTTGCACTATTGGATTTTCAATTATTCGTCTGTATTTACTTCCAATTACATCAAAACGGTCATGCAAATAAATTAAGTTCATGAAAACCATATTTTCATTTTTCCAAATATACACATCCATTTGCTAACTCGAAACTACCATAAAGAAAGAGATATATCCGTTATATCAGACGCTTCCCTGACGGAATTGCTCATCAAGTATAGATAGGAGTTAGGAGAGGGTTGAGAATTATCTGACAGCAGCTATCTATAGTAAATATGTTGTCGAATAGATGCCGCTTATCTAAATACCCTTAAGCAGCTTTCTAGGTTTCCGAAGTATTTTTCTATGCGGGTTAGAAGTCATGTTTCTTTTTTACGTTTTGCTCCTACAAACAAGATAAATGGACGATTTAATGTTGTGCAAAACTTTTTCCTACTTCGGTTTATAGCTGTTATATTTTATACACTCCTTTGCGGCGGAAAAATTCAGAAAAAGTGTGTTTTGCATATTAATAGCTTTTAGACGGAAAATGGTTCCAAACTTTTATAAGCTTCTCTTCAAAAGTTTGTAAATGTTGTTCACTTTAATTACAAACAGTATATGTAATTAGGTTATGCATGTTGTGGAGCTTTTTAATAGAACAATTAAACCGTGACCTCCATAACAATTTAAAATCTATCTGCAATAATGCCATTTAAATTTTAAATAGTACTCGTACACTCAGCATGTGCCATTTCTTCGTAATAGAAATCCTCAAGCTGTGTGCAAAGTTATTTGTAGCGGTAAAATTTTCCAAAGGAAAACTGAGACCTGAAAATTTCACCTGGCGCATGGTAATAATAGCTGGACTGCTGCTCGTTTGTGCACCAGTTCAGGATACAATTACGTCCAGGAAAATTAACCAGTTTTATTAAACGGCAAAAGCTGAAATTGCAGGGAAATGTACCTCCACATATGTACTGTCTAACTGTATGGTTTGTAGAAAACTATGAAAACACATAATTGACTCCTTTGTTATCTAATAAAGTTTCCAATAAACGTCGAAATTATAAAATGTTGTGAGCCATTTTAGATCGCAAGCATTAGAATCCTATTTATTACAAAAGCTTTAGAATTAACAATTACAGTGACTGAATAAATTAACAATTGAAAATGTCACTGCTTTTTTAAATTTCATTTCAATTTAGTGGAGGAAACAGAGAAAAGTAAATAATAAATTTGTTACGCGTGACTTAACATTTGAATTATTCATTCTGTATGTATGTAGCCTGTTATAATTTTTTACTATACTACGTGATTTTGTAAGTAAAAAGTAATAATTAAGTATTCAAGAAAATACAAATGTACTCAATAAGAATGATAAACAGATTAGGGGATAGAGTTGGTTTTATTTCTGTGCGTGGATGGAAGAGGTAATTTAGAAAAAAAATTCAAACAAAAAGTAAAACAACTCCTGCACAACATAAAAGTATGATCAAGTGATCAAGGAGTTCAGTTTCCGCTACACAAGATACAAGTCTTGTTTTTTAAAATAGAATATCCTGTATCCTGCTGCGTTTGTGGATGTCTCTTTTCAATGTATGTCGACCTTCTTCACGATTTTCTACACCTGAGATAATTCGACATTTTTGAGAAATGCCGTTGTTTTTTTAACGCCCGATATTTTAAATGCCTTACATGCTACAGTAGTAAATTAAATCTTATTCTATTGAGTATCTCTTGACGTTTTCAGCGGTATATTGGTAAAAATTTTTATATCGACTAGATTCTACGAGATGGCCATCAAAATCGTTGCCAGCTTTGATTCGCATTAGTTGATTTTTTTTTATTATAACACTCTACAGGGTAATCAACTTCTGCGGCAAAGTCCGATATATCTGACACTATAGAATATATCAAAAAAGTGGCTGGGCTATATGGGGAATCTTAATAGATATGGGCGATTTTATCAGAAAATCTTTTGCATGCGTTGTGTTCTGGATGTTAATGCATCATTACTGCATAAATGATGCAGAGCAAGTCAAACCTCAAATATATTATTTTCTCTATTTTTCTATATGGGTCACCCTACATTTTATATCAATGCCAAGAAGTACCGTCATTGTAGTTTCATTTCTTTTAAATATTCGCTATATCTAAAATTAATAGTTTTAAAAATATTTTAAAGTTTATGTTAGAAAGGGTATTTCAAGAAATACTTTTATTAATAGTTTTAATATTCATAAAACATTTATTATGGTTGTTAACTAGTGGGTGAGTTAATAAAATGAGAGTGGAGTTCATTTATTGAAGAATTTTTTACTTTCTCCACGTATAAATGTGATCAAAAGTTGCTACATATTATTATTCACGGTGGATATGAAATTATTTGTTACAAACTGACAAATCAGTTATTAATCTAAAGTATTTTGGTATTGCATTGATTTTAATTCTTTCGCAATAATCAACAATGAATTTAAGAAGTGAATAAATAATAGATATGATATGAATTTTGGGGGAATGTAACAAAAATTCTTTAATTGCCATAAAAGTTTGTCAGGAACGATATCCAGAGTGTCGACAACCCAATAAAGCTTTAAAGAATACAATGGCTAGGTTCAATCACAATAGTCCAGTTTTATATGAGCCTAGAGAAAGAAAAACTATTGTTATACAAGAAAACGAATTAAATGTTTTAGTGACCGTTACAGAAAATCCTCTTACAAGTCAAGGTAAGTAAAATGTATGTATTCTAAAGGTTATCTCAGTTGCTATCTTGCAGTACTTGACCGAAAGTTTGTGAGCGGAGGGGTGAAGGACGCATATTTTGACGTCATTAGTAGTGATATATAGTGAAATATCTTTCTCAGGGTTTCTACTCTAAATTTTGTTAAATTTTCAAATTTAACTCTATTAAATGATTTTCGTAGGTACGGGGGTATCTCTAGATACCCTTGTGGCAATTTTGAATGAATTTGTAACTTAGTGAAATCAGATCAACGAATTTTTAAGATTTTTAAAATCAACTAACCTTTAAACTTTCGACCGACGCCAAAGTAAATAAACACTCTGTTTAAATACACACCACAGGAACTGCCTGTTCTGGATATTTAACCCAATTTGCTTTTCTAAT
The DNA here is from genome assembly GCA_029619315.2 of Dynastes maya. NCBI lineage: Eukaryota > Metazoa > Arthropoda > Insecta > Coleoptera > Scarabaeidae > Dynastes > Dynastes maya. The sequence continues at coordinate 39,946,137 of JAROYE020000004.1, forward strand.
AATGACTTTGAATACACCACGAACACTTATCTTTATTGATGATAATTGAGGGCGTCGTTACTCTTTCATTTATTTTAAATCGCGAAAGACCGGCGATTGTTTTCTTTCACAGCCAATTTTGATAATTTGCCTAAATAGAAACTAACTTTTTGATGACTTTTAATCAATATGATATTAGTACTCGAGAACGAATGCAGTGACTTAACCAGGAGGTTGTTTGTTGATGATTCTGTGGTACGAATTGTCACCAACAAGCTTTAAAAAAGAAAATCCACTACTAATTTATGGAAACCTTTCAGATAAGGATTTAATTGACGAAATATTATCAGTTGTGCTTTGAAATTTACGTTGTTGCTTATTCCAGACGATTGTTACTTTAATTTAGAAGAAGTAATTGAATAGGAAAATTGATAAATGAGTAGAATTGTCCATGATACCCCACACTCGTCGTTATCTGGATTTATAATTAATTTCTACCGTCCTCGCCTCAAGGACGGTTGGCTTAGGGGGGGAATGGTAGCGCAAAAATTACCAATTATCCCCGCAAGAGGGGTGTTTGGTTGCCAACGAGTGGCCAGCCTGACATTTACTTCAGTATCGAAATGACAACCGAGAGAAATTGTTGTCGTCGTAAACACGACGTTGAACATAACATAACAATAGATATACTTGTTCCTAACAACGTTTAAATTGATGGATCTCATATGTTCTATATTCCACTACCACTGACGTCATTGCGCACGCTATTTTTAAATTGAGACCACCTACAGAGTAATTCAGGCTTAAGAAACCATCACATATCAATATTCTTTGTTGACTTGCACAGCGTCATTTTATATAATGAGATATTTACCGTTTTACTTCCACCTTTTTCTTTTCATATTAGACTTCATAGATTGTTAAAGGTAAAATAAATCAATGTAAAATAAATCAAATTAATATGATTGTCACCACCTATCGTAAACAAAAACACCTTTATCTTTCGAATTTCGAGTAACGGAGATATTGTTACTGGAATGACGGGAGCCCCGATGTATATCACCTGTATTTTTGTCCAAAGAAGATATGGCAAGTAGAGCGCAATATACAGCGTGTTCACCTAGTGCATGGTGGGGAAATAATTTTTTTCCTAAGCGATTTAGAAAAAGTTTTTCAAATAAAAATTTTTCAGAGACAAGGTCCGGACAATTTAAATTACGGCTCAATACACTGGGTGTTCAGTTTCCGCTACAAACAAAACGAGTTTTAACCAAAAAATAAATGCTAATATAGCTCATGGTATTGGTGGAATCATTCCCGGCAAAAACAATGTAGTAGAGAAAATAGCGCTAACACATGGACATGTTTCTGCCTACTCGGCGTCATCAGCATGGTTCTGAGCACTATCTTCTGCCGCTATCATTGCGTTTGCCTCTCAGTTTATGTTGCTAATCTCCAAAGCAGCACTGAATATGTCTCTCGGCGACACCTATCGCCAAGAAACACAGTCACGCCGTCCCAGAGGGTAGCAAGACAAACCGGAGTGTAGATGTCCACCACCTATTGGGCAGCTCCTGGGCTGCCAAACGCAAGGGGGCGTTGTGCCTAGGCACAGCGACATCTATACGTGCAAGTGATTCCTCAGGCTTACCATGATGTATAGAAATACACGTGGAAAGAATGCCTAATAACAATAACCAAAAAAATAAATGTTAATATAGCTCATGGTATTGGTGGAATCATTCCCGGCGAAAACAATGTAGCAGAGAAAATAGCGCTAACACATGGCCTAGGCACAACGCCCCCTTGCTGCCCGATAGGTGGTGGACATCTACACTCCGGTTTGTCTTGCTACCCTCTGGGACGGCGTGACTGTGTTTCTTGGCGATAGGTGTCGCCGAGAGACATATTCAGTGCTGCTTTGGAGATTAGCAACATAAACTGAGAGGCAAACGCAATGATAGCGGCAGAAGATAGTGCTCAGAACCATGCTGATGACGCCGAGTAGGCAGAAACATGTCCATGTGTTAGCGCTATTTTCTCTGCTACATTGTTTTTGCCGGGAATGATTTCACCAATACCATGAGCTATATTAGCATTTATTTTTTGGTTATTGTTATTAGAAACGAGTTTCGCTTTTTAAATTGAATACCTATATATTATTACGTTTGTTTTCTCCACATCTATATACATTAGTTTATGAGATAATTGGGATAATTTGATATTATTGCGAAATTCCGCTTTCTTTAACAGCAAGTATTTTAAACGCCTTACGCATTGGAGGGATGATTCAAATTTTATTCAACGGATTTTTTTTTGTCTACAAGATGACAATCGAAATTATTGCCGTTTGATTCACGCTACTTATTTTTCTAATAGAGCACCCTGTATATTTTTCCACACTTTGATAGAGACTGTTATAGAATTTCCTTATAAGCATTTCCCTATATCTAAAATGTATGGTTCTTTAGTAAATTAAATATGAAGCAGTGCAGATAAGTTTTTCATTTAAAAAGTGAGAAAAGTAGAGTGCTGAGATGAAATATTATAAACTTTTGTTTCGCATTCTTTTCCGGTACAATTCCAGCATCTACTCGAAGTACATACATTGTCTAGAAATTTAACAAGCACATATAAATAATGAACAGCGAGTATAAACAGGTAAATGTTCGCTAGAGGTTAGCATAAAACGGATAGGTTTATTAGCATCACACAATAACAATGAGTTTTTCCAGCATATCCTGAACGTTGTGTAAACATTGCGCAAATTAGCTAAATAGAAATGTTTTGGATGAATTCCTTAAGGCAACGCGTACCCTGGACATTACACAAAATATTAATTACTTCCAAAATGTTAATAAACGCTCAACAAAATACAAGCGACCGCATTACAATTTGCTAAAAGGATAAGGAAAATGGTACTCACTTTAAAATTGTATGCATAAGATACATTTTACAGAATATTTTTGGTGAATATCTTTAGAAGAATAATAGTTTATGGTATTTCGACGCGGCGCCGTATTCATTTCTGCAAAAAACCTATCTGCATAGCTTCGTATTTAATTTAATAAAGAACGCCAGATTTTAGGTATAGGGAAATGTTTGAAAAAAGATTCTAGAACAGTTTCACTGGAAAATGTACAGGGTGTCCAATTAAAAAAAAATAAAAGGGCATGAACCAAACGTGGCAACGATTTCGACGACTGCTGGTTGATACAAAAAATGTTCAATGTATTGCCGAAAACTATAGGAAATACTCTATCGAATAAAATTTGAATAACCGCTCTAACGTGTAAGATGCTTAAAATATCGGCCGTTACAGAAACAACGGCATTACTTAAGAAAGGAATGATCTTCCACCAACCCGCTAGACGGATATATTCATATACAAATGAAAACACAAAAGAGTAATAGATGTAAAGCTATTAGTATCTACATGCAGTGCCTCGGTATATTTAATTTTTTTTTTTGTTTCTAACGCTACTCTCAAAGTCGAATCGTGCAGTACTTCAAAAGTTGAAAATACTTCATTCCGCGTCGTTTTGCTTCATCACTCCAAGCGCAAACTTAAAAGTTTTAATATTGTGCTCTCAACAAAACTCTTACCATTTCCCATGAATAAACCGAATCAAAGATTTTTTTAGCACAATCATTGAAAATAACTTGTCAAAGTCGACTGATTATTTTGAATTTCCCGGGATTAGAATGTTAGCAGTACTTTTCCAAATTTCTTTTGTTTTTCAGAGGAAACTACAAACTCACTTACTCCGAGTCCTTTTTTCAGGGGCCAACTGCGACACTGTTTATAATAGCGATATATCGAAGAATGGCACCATATCAAGCCTGTCTTATCCCGCACCATATCCAACTAGAATTACTTGCCGTTACGAATTTCAAGGAAGAGGTAAAGAACGAGTGCAGATAGTTTTTCAAGACTTCAATCTATACCACCCTGAAGATTCCAAAGAGTAAGTAAGTTGCTCTTCTGCTGTCTTTTTTTGTCTACGTGCTATTAATTTAATTACAAATTAAGGAAAAATATACTTTATATATGAAGAAATCTTTAGATTTCCACTACTCTTCCATTAAGGGATTTAAATTTTCCTACAAAAATATACAGGTGTCACAACCTTTTGAAATTGTAAAATTGCGCCTGATGTGTAAATAGTGGGAAAATAATTTTTTTGATGACATAATAGACAGTATACAGTATCCTGAAAAAATATGTCCGTATATACAGAGTCATCAATAAGTACCTAGCCAGACACTTACTTTGTTATTTTAAATAGGACACCATGTATATTATTACGTATTTGGTTTATCCATCTAGAAGTAAACCAACATAATATGGGTCTCGTGTGTCTACGTCAGAATGATGGATAAGTAGCGAACCAGGCATCTACTTTGTTATTTTAAATGGAACAACCTATATATTATTAAGTTTTTAGTTTCCCTTCAGAAATAAATCAATATCATATAGGTTTCATATGTCTATTTCTAACAGATTTCGAGATATTTGTAATTTTGTCCTCAATCACCTAAGTTTAGATATATATTTCCTTCACGAAATTCGAAATGTAAATACATTTCAGCGTAAATTTGTATGAGATTAAATTGCATACTCACCTCTATCTAGACATGGTGCTAGAGCACCTTCGAAATATACAGGGTACTAAGAATTGAACACCAAACTTTGCCAAATTCAAACGCTAGTAACGTTATTTCTTTAAATAGCACCACATATTTTTTCTGTATCCACTGTTTAGGAAATTTATCTCTAACGTTTTTGTATAATGATGTATATGCCTAATATTGAAAGTAAAAAAGATATTTACTGATAAGTTCCTGCGTTTGGGTATTGCATCCAAGTGGTTTCGGGAGTTAGTACTGTTTGGTTACCATGACAACAGCATGCAGAAGATACAACCATTGACGTTTTTAAACTATTGATTCAAAATGTTGAGCCCAAGTAGCTACTTGCAGTCAGCGGCGAGTCTTATACTTGGAAACTGCATCCAAATGGCTTCTGGTGTTAATATAGTTTAGTTGCAATTGTCAATCGTAAACAAAACATACTGACTTTGATGACCTCAGGGTGTTGATTCAAAATGTCATGCCGAAATGAAAAAGAGTTAAGTATAATTCTAGGAAAAGGTGAAAGAAGTGGTGTAATTTCGCCAGAAGTGCTGCGCTGCCCTGACTGACGATGTCCACAACCGGAAACATTTATCAAATCAAAGTTAAGATTTGATCCTACTTGAAACATTCATTCGAATGATGTAGAAATAAAAAAACAACAACTATAATGCTAATGCATCTTAGCGAAAAGAACAAGGGAAACAATATTTTAATGAAAGTTCACAGAGGCTAGCAATAGCTGATGTAAACATATATCTCAGCATCAATTTAAAACCAAAACAAAAATAAAAAAGAAACAGTAGCATATAACACAAATGAAATACATTATGAACAAACTTAATAATAGTCATTGTAATTTTTATTGCAATAATCAATAACTATATACTTATTTATCTATCCGGCCTCGTTACATTTGCGCAGTCGTTTACAGAAGCTGTTCTGCACTTTTCTTGCCTGCGTTATACTTAACTTACTTATACTTAAATCATATGTATTAACTCTTTTATGTAATTCATTTCGTAGGTAGTTACTTACGCCTAAAATTAGAAAAACAGTTAAGAACAGCAATGTATATTTTGTTTACTGTTGTCATGGTAACAAAACAATACTAACACCAGAAATCACTTAGATGCAATATCCAAACGCAGGACTTTTGTTTAACTGTAAATATCTCTTTTGCTTTCAGTGTTAGACATAAGCATCGTTACACAAAAACATTAGAAATATAAATTTCCAATACGGTGGATGAAGTAAAAATATGCGGTGCTATTTAAAAAATCACGTTTCTGGTACTTAAATTTGGTAAATTTTGTGTTCAATACGCGTTCTATGTATCGAAGGCGTTCTAATATATCTAGATAGAGCTAAATAATAATAATAATAATAATAACAGATATTTATTGGCATATGCAAAAAAGAACAAAGAAAATTACAGTAAAAGAACTCGTTTTACATACAACATAGCCAATAAGACCAAATCGCCTAAATACAAGCAGTATTGTCGGCGCTCTTCCTTTGGCCTATAAAAAAATAAGAAATTAAAACAGAATAAAAAATAAATAAATATATATAAAAACAAAATAATGATACAATATAGAGTTTCATGTGTGTGCATCGATATTCATCGATCATGTTATTAGTCCAAGTCGGTGGCTGGTCACTGTTGGGAAAGAAGTACCTCCGTGATCTGCTTCCTAATAAGTGACGAAGACGACGAAAAGCTGTACCCCTAGCCAATTATATAAGTATTTAGTAATTTACTGGTGTTATAAGTAAAACTTCGCTTAAAAACTTCCATTTTGTGTTTGCAGATCGATAAGAAATTTGTGCTACGGATGTGTCGGGAATGCTCTTGATGTTTAAAGCGTACTTTATTATATACGAGGGTAGTTTGACATTAATCTAGCCTAAGTAAGAAAACGCACGATTTTTGTTCTTTTTCTCATTTATTTTTCAACATAGTCTCCTTTTACCTCAATACACTTGACAAGACGATTTTCCAACTTTTTTATCCCTTCCGAAAAGTAATTTTGCTCGAGCTCCTCAAAATAGTGTGAAGTTTCGGTCATGACCTCATCGTTCATTGCAAAACGGCGTCTTGCGAGCCATTTTTTTAGGTTTGGGAACAGGAAAAAGTCGCAGGGGGCTTGGTCTGGCGAATACGGTGGGTGGTCGATCAATTTGTAGCCCAATTGGTGCAATTTGGCTGTGCAACGGCCGCCCTGCGAGCGGGTGCATTGTCGTAATAGAAGAGAACTTTTTTGCGAGCCAAACCAAGGCGTTTTTTCGTCAAATCGGCGTCGAAACGATCCAGTAAATCTACGTAGCACACGCTAGTTATTGTTTTGCCCTTTTCCAAGTAATCAATGTGAATAATGCCTTTCGCATCCCAAAAAACAGTCGCCATCACCTTTCCGGCCGATCGGGTGGTCTTGCCCTTTTTCGGTGGGCTTTCGCCGCTTTTTCTCCACTACTTTGACTGTTTCTTCGTCTCCGGCGTGTAGTAATGGACCCACGTTTCATCAACGGTGACGTATCGGCGAAAAAAATCCTTCGGATGGCGTTTTATCATTGCCAAAAGCTTATTCCGGATTCGAATAAGCTTTTGGCAATGATAAAACACACGTGTGCGTTTTTAGTTGACAGTGAGCAAATGCGGCACCCATCGCATGGATAGCTTTTTCATATTCAAATGTTCGTGTATGATGTTATGTACACGCCCAGTTGACATGTTTAGAGCCTCTGCTGTCTCACACACTTTGGTTCGACGGTCTGCCATGATCATATCATGGACTTTGTTAATTGTTGCTGGTGTAGTGACGGTTTCTGGGGCACCTGGACGTTCATCATCAAACACTCTTACGACCACGAACAAATTCAGCTTTCCAAAATTTCACTGTTGCTATCGTCGGTGCAGACTCGCCATAAACAGTTCGGCTTTGATTTCTGCATTGTTTTTCCCTTTCAAATGAAGGTACTTAATCACTGAACGATATTCGACTTTTTCCATTTTCAAAAAACACAAAAGTTGCTTGCTTTCGACGACTATTAAAAGCAAACTAATTGTGTTTTTTGCTTAAAATTTTGACATACGTCATGTGATGGATTGCAGATGTCAAAACCGAGAGCAATTCGTTCTCACGTAACGCCACCTAACGAAGGCTAGATTAATGTCAAACTTACCTCGTAGATAACGTGGCTTTGCTAATTTTATAATTCTTGTAAAGAAAAGTACACTGTGCAAAGTTCGCCGATTTTGCATAGAAATCAACAGCTTATGGCTAACACCACGCCTACCGCGTATGCCATACGTTAAACGTGTACAGGAATTTTGCACCATTTGAATTCTTTTTGCGTCAGCATGGGTTATACAGAAGTTGTAGATATTATTGCAAAAAGTAAAATTCGACAAAACAAGAGTACCGCAGAGCAAACGTTTAATCACTTCGCCCAGTAAGTGTCTATTTAGAAAAAAATATTTGAGCGGAGGTAGTGACTTCTTTAATAAATGAAAACGGATGTTATTATTCAAATATAGTCCTAGACTTTTTACACAATTTGACACCATGAGATACTGGTTCTTAACACGCAGATATAGGTTAGTAGCACAATATTCTCGAGCTCCTCTAGCCGTGATAGGTCCTCATTAATTTTAGATTGGGCATCCAGTAATTGTGACGGTGGAAATTAAAAGTAAAGTTGTGTATCATCACCGTAGAGATGGTATTTGTAGTGTTTGATGATTATGGGCAGATTGGAGGTGTATATATTGAAAAGCAAGGGGCTTAAAGTGGCACCCTGTGGTACTCCACTGGATACGACAATAGGATCTGAATATATGCCACCCAACACCACACGCTGCATTCTCTCTCCGAGGTAGGATTTGAAAAATGAAACAGCTAAATCTGTCATACCAGCGCACTCTAGGATTGAAAACATTGAGGCATGATGAATGGTGTCGAAAGCACGAGTAAAGTCCAGTAAAACTAATACCGTAACGTTGCCGTCATCAGTCTCTCTAATAATGTCATCAATGACATGAGTAAGGGCAATTGTGCAGCTGTGATTAGGCCGAAATCCAGATTGGAATAGAGGTAAAACCTTAAAATTAGCAATAAACTTGTCAAGTTGAACAGCGATGCATTTCTCAAATATCTTTGCTAAAGTAAGTATGACACTTATCGGGCGTAAATCTTTATAGTCTCCAACATTTTTACTCTTCGGAATTGGCGTGATTAAAGCAGATTTTCAGATATTAGGAAAAACAGATTGATCCAAGCAATAGTTAAAAATATGGAATATGTAGTCACTCAGGTAAGGGAAGCAAATTTTCAACATTTGAAGATTGATGGTGTCTATACCAGTAGCACTGGTTTTCATTTTACTTATCGCGTTGTAAATATCAAGCAAGCATAGATCTTCGAGTTTGAATCTCCTATGATCTTGTTCGTGGCTGTGAGTACAACGATGGAAAAGTGACCGGTGATGAGAAAAGCTGGTTGATTTGATTGACATTGTTTACATGCATGGGAAGATCAAGACGTTGAGTACCACCAAGGTTAAGACTATGTAATTCCTTCCATAATTTCTTTTTATTGTTAGCATTTATACGACACCTGTAGTTGTAATACGCTTGCTTCTCTCGTTTGATCATTCTATTCGTTTCATTGCGTAACATTTTATAGAATTGGTGGTGAACAGGACTTTCAGATTTGTGATCTTCGTAGAGCATCATTTCTAGCTTTAATCATTAGTTTTAAGTTGTAAGTAAGCCATGGAAAGGCAGGTTTGGGAGCCGAAAAAGTTTTAATAGAAGCATGCTTATTAAATAATGATATAATGTTAGAGTTCAGAAACAAAACTTTCAAATTCACATCATTAAAATCATAAATAAAGTACCATGGGATTTTATACAAATCTAGAAAGAAATATTGCAGATCGAAGTGTTTATATGAGCGAATTTTGAATTCGTATTTTACTTTAAACTTAACATCAGTCTTAATCAAACAAAATGTAACATAGTGATCGAAAAAAAACGGTATGAATGACAACATATTTGAACATTGTAATATGTGGACTGCTAATTATAAAATCAATCGAGGTTAATATCGCTGGTCGGGTAGGTTCGACAATAATTTGGTTAACATTGTACATTTCGAGTAAATCAAGTAATTTTCTAGTTTTGTGGTCATTCAGATTAAGCACACAGTATTGAAATCTCCCAGGCATAAGAAATAATCAACAGGAAGAGACAACTCCGATACACTCTCCTCGAACTCATTAAGAAAAGGGGAAAAATTACTACTGGGAGGGCCTATAATATAATTTACAAAAACTGAATTATAATTTACAAAAACTGAATTATATCAACAAATACTTACTGAACGTATGCACTGACGTGAATAAGAATAAAATTAATAAGTTAATATCATTGCTGAATTAAAAAACACCTCCTCTGTTGGACATGATGAAATACCAGTGACGCTACTGAAATCATCTGCTGCTTATATTGCCGAGCCACTAGCTGACATAATTAACCTAAGTTTTCAAACATGTACTTTTCCAAACTATTTAAAAAAAGGAATTGTAAACCTTATACACAAGAAAGGCGATAAAAAGCAGATAACAAATTATAGGCCAATAACTTTATTATCGAATATATCCAAAATATTCGAAAAATTATACACAAACGGTTAATATCATTTCTAGAGAGATATAATCCTTTGAGCAATAAGCAGAGTGGCTAGCAGAAAGGAAAGTCAACAGCGACAACTATATATCAAGTTTTATCTGAAATTCTGCAAGGCGTGGATAATGGTGACCATGTGGCTGGTCTATATATAGATCTGTCAAAAGCCTTCGATAGTGTTCATCACCACACATCAATTCAAGAACTCGAGGATGCAGGAATTCGTGGACAGAGCCTCAAGCTTCTTCAGTCGTACCTTGAAGGAAGAATGCGATGTGTGAAGGCGCAGAGTAATAGCGGTGAGATACTGACATCATCCTGGGCAATAGTACGAAGGGGAGTTCCGCAAGGATCGGTCCTTGGACCTATGCTGTTCCTAGTCTACCTGAACCGAATGCCGGATATACAACAAGACTTTGTGGCACTTTTCGCGGACGATGTGTCAGTTGTTCTGAGAGCCGCAGACCTGAACACCCTGGAAAAGAAGATTGTACAAGCACTAGATATAAATGAAAGGTGATTTGAAAATCATAACCTAAAATTAAACATAAAAAAGACTAATTTAATTAAATTCACAACAACACAAACACATACACTTACCGTAAAATACAAAGATGAAGAACTCGGTTCAAGTGCTAGTACTATGTTCCTCAGGTTAAAAATTGACGACCATCTAAATTGGAAGACACACTTGGATTACATCGCTACCAGGATCGCTCCATTCAGCTACGCTCTGCGAGTGATCGCCTCCTCAGTGAACGTATCGGCGAGCTTATGTGCGTATCGGGCATATGTGAGGGCCCGCCTCCGATATGGGATAGTGTTTTGGGGAAACGGTAGTGATGTTGACCGATTATTTGTTATCCAGAAACGTTGTATCCGAAGCATGTTTAGTCTAAAAAGTAGAGACACTTGTAAGGACCTCTTTATCAACCAGAAGATACACACACTTACCGGTTTGTATGTTATTCAGTGTGTAATGTTTGTTCGCAAGAATTACCACACCTTTTTTAAACAATTCGAACTTGCCCATGCATACCCCACTAGAGCGACAACTGCAAGTGCTTATATATCAGGACCAAGACCTAATTTGACGATAGTCCAGAAAAATGTTGTTTTGCAATTAATTAAGATTTATATATATATATATATACCCCTAGCATTACGCCTTTTGAATAACCGACAGTTTAAGTACAAATTAAAATTAATATTATGCAAACATTCTTTTTACAGCTTAAAAGATTTTTTCAATTGTTGGATGTTACTGGAATAGCTCTCCATTGTTTTATTATATTTTTTTGTTGTTGTTTTGTGGTGTACATGTATTATCTTTTTGTATATATTTGACGTGTTCTATACTATTAAGTATCATAGAAACGAATAAAGAACTAACTAACTAACTAACTTCTTATACACTTATACAACACCTTTCTCTTCCAAGAGTAAATTTGAAAAATAAATATTCTAGAAAAATTTCTGAAAAGGATTCTTCTTCATTTACATCAATCCAGTTTTTACAGTAAAATGCAACTCCGCCTCCTCTGATAAGCCGATCGTTCCAGCTTATAATTATCGATGCTAAAAGTAGTAGAAGGTAAGGTATTTGAGAGCCAAGTCTCCTAAAGAGCGAGAATATCAGCAAGTATGTAATTTAATCTAGTAAAAATGTGCACTAAAATGTATTGGATTACAGATTTTTGGAAGGAAATAAATATATATATTTATATAATATATAAATATACATTTAAATTTAGATGATTGAGGACAAAATCATAAAATCTCGGAAGCTGTTAGTTAGAAATAGACATATGAGAACCACATTATGTGCGAAGGCCGGTTGCGGAATACTGAAAAAATTATTTCAATCGCTCTAAATAAAGTTTTGTGCCAGTTGTTTTGTTTCCAAAAGTATTTTTTAAAAAGCTCGATTACTGAAACACTCTAAGCTGTTTTGAATACAGTCTTTTGTATTGCTGGGGAACAAAATTGACCCGGTAATCAAAATAATGGAGCCATTGAGAACTTTCTCAGCGCCGCTCCATTAAAAAATCAATTCTATTCCAAGAAAAGGCAAGCTTATTTAATAGACGATTCATTTTCTACGTTTATTGATTAGTACAAAATGAAATTAATCAGCAAACTATTCTATTACTTAAAAAATTACAAATTAAAGTTATATAGGCACGTTATTTTATTTGATTAAATGTTAATTAGTGAAAGAGGAACTGGGAAGATCATTCGCATTTCGTTTAATGAATTTTATCCCATAATTCTCCAAACATTATTTTGATTGTAAATTGTAAATGTCATAAACACTAATGAACTAGTAAACGGATTTGAAGCGTGGCAGTACAAAATTGAATTGTATGCGCTTGGTCTTTCTGCAAAACATGGGCTGGTTATATGCCTAATCGTCAGACAACGTCAACGAAAATGCGCTTAATTGAAATAAATTAGAAAACATGTGAAAATTACGTATATAAAGAATAGAAAGATATCGGGCAATTTGTTACCTTTTTCTTGCATACTGTAATCAAATTGAGTGTACGCATAGCATTTCTAGAGAGAGACTTCTGTACGCTTTTAAATTTAATGGCTTTTAGGTGGGATTTAGAATACCATTAATTTTTCTGAAAAGTACTCCAGAAATAGTTCTGAAACAGACCTCTTTAAATTTCTAATTTATTTGAACCTATTGAAATAAAATCAATATTTCTATAATAAAATTTGCCCGCGTACTGGGTGTACCTTGATTTAAATATTATATTTAGACCTACTATAATATGATACGATATACTTATCTTTTATGAACCATAATTTTATAGATCTAACCACTTACGATGAATATTTTGTTTTGGCCCTAGGAAATAAAAAAAAGGCTGTATAAATGCTTTACTTTTTTTTTATTGGTAACAAAGCAAGGAGAAAGGATTAATAACTATAAGAGACATAAAAAACTGTCCAACAAAGTATCCAACAACTTTACAATGAAAAGAAAACATGCACTAGATATAAAGTAAACTATTGTCTTACACATTTAACTGTTAATCCCTTCTTGGGACTGACACATATTTTATAAGAACTAACGAACTTTGTCTTTTAATAATATATTACCTAGAATATAACAGTACGTAAACACAAACATGTCTTATTCTACAAGCACGGACTTCTTACATCTGACATACGTAAGATGGCAGCACACTACCTATACAAAACAGAATATAAACGTACATATTCAACTTAATTCTAACATGTCCTTCCTACAATATAAACATTTTGATGGGGACGAATGTCTTTTAAACCATCCTTATCTAAGGTAAAAAAGCCACTTAGCAAAAACGAAAAATATCAACATACTTAGCTAAGAATAATTTACGCTGTTAGAATTAATATTTAACCGTCCGGCAATTGTGATTACATTGCCCAGCAACGAGCTCTTTGGATCAACTTGGTGTAACAGAAGACAAGTTGGCCTCTTTCCTAACGAACATTACATAACAACAAAAACTAATTACCAAATTTTTTTATTGCTACATATCGTAATACTTTTCTAGCTTAGGTGTAGCATAAAATATATGGACACTGTTGCAACGTTTGCTCGTTATGAAAGTAAAAGGGCGTGGAGTCGCACGATAGAAATGAATCAGAATCAGTAACAATTCAATCGCTGTCAGAGGACCGTCGCGCTAGTCTCTAGTCATGCATTATACCCCTAGTTGATTTCTTTAATATTTCTCAATCTATTCTCTTTGGCTATTTTTGATTTGCTTTGTTTGTATCCCAAAATTATACTGTGCAATAATTTTCTTTTTAATTATATTCTTATAAACTAAGAAGTCATGAAATGGTACCACATTAGATGCAGCACTGCAAATGACTGTTTATTGGAACATCTATTATAACAATAGGTTCAACTGAATTTTTACACATACAAATACGATTCTTTTTGGCATAAAATTTCATCGAATTTAGAAAACATGTTTTCGTTTTGGAATTTGCATTTAAAAGTTTATGTTTTTGTTATGCACTTACTAACATTTAAACATTTAATATATTGGATATTTGGAAATGCAAACATGCAATCTAATTATTTTATAATGAAAAGTTCTATTTATTTTTGGAATTCATCATTTTCCTTTTAAATTAAGAACGTTTTCTGTTTCATATACGACAATATTACATTTAGATATTTATTTGGAAATAATCAACGATTAAAGTCCATCAATAGGATAAAAATCAAGTATGATGTATCACGTATTTCCATAAACATATGTCAAGCAGATATCTCGAGCATGTATGCTAGGCAACTGACTTGCGACTGTGTGGGATTGTTTAGTACCACTGAGAAGTGGAGAGGGAGTTCCTAGCACAAGCGGCAACGTTATTCGCTATATGTAACGGACCAGCGCTTATAAATGAATCCTTACCAACCCTAGTATGTATCGTTGAATTCATGTTACGATTGCCTTTCCAAGTGTAAACATAGGCTGTTCCATTAAAGATAAGAAAGTCGGTAGTAACTAAACTGGAGATATCACCAGAAATTAGTTCATAGAAAATAGAAATCGACCCGTATTTTCTAAAAACGCTAGTTTTTGTCGTTCAAAAGTCAGTATTGAGGACATACCTTAAAGCCTCACTGTATAAAGGTATCTTAATTTTAATGTAACTTTCATTAAAAAAAACTTGTGGTTACAACTGAATCGTGAAACTTAAATCCAACTAGAATAGTTTTATGCTCTTTAGAGTCTATGAAAAGAACGAACATGTTATAATAATAATAATGTTAATAATAATAATAGTAATGTTTATTGTCCAACAGGTTTTAACCCCAATTACAGGACACATATATACACATTGTGAACACAATACATATTGATTTAAAACATTGCATAACTATACAAAAAAACTATTCAATTTCATATATCATGGCGCCAACTATCCGGTGAAAATATCACTAAATATCTTCTCAGCGTTCCTGATCATGTGATAGATTGGTGACCGCAAACGAAGATTGGTCCTCGGTGTCGGCATAGTAAATTTAATTAACAAGGAGAAGTTGGGAGCTAAACCAAACGAGTCCAGTTTATATAGAAGTAATTCATAACTGAGAGTATCAAATGCATGTGAGAAGTCGGTAAAGATAACGTCAACTTGTCCGCAGTCATCTAAAGTTTCGCTTATAAATTGTGTGAAACAGGCCAGGTTTGTTACTGTCGAGTGTCCCTTCACAAACTCGTGTTGGTAAGTTGCGATATGTGAGCAAGTATTCCTGTATAACGTAGTATATATAATATGTTCAAAAATCTTTGCAAAGTTATTAAGTATAGAGATAGGCCTATAATTTCGAATTTGAGTAGAATCTCCCTTCTTGAAGACATGTACAATTCGTGCACGTTTCCATCTATCCGGAAAAGTGGAGGTCCTGATGGCAAGATTAATAATCTGACATAAAGGTATCGCAAAGGCATTACATAAATTCCTAACACAGAAGCTCGGCACCAAGTCATCGCCTACGGTGGTCCTATCTGGAAAGGCAACCATAATTTTAACCAATTCGTCTTCTGTTGTCGGAACCAGACTAAACGATTGTAGTTGTCGAAGATTGGGCGGAGGATCGGTGACGTTGGATAAAGTATAAACTTCAGAAAATACTGCTCCAAAAGCGTCAACAATTTGTTGAGGATCATCGAGAGCTACTCAATCGAACACCAATCTACCGTGTATGTAGTTCTCTTCCTACTTCGCACAAAAGACCATAGGCGTTTTGGTTCTACTTTGATAATACCTTCGGTTTGAGAAATATAAGCTTCATATGCACGATGGATGATATTTACGTTTTTGTTAACGGGCGAAGTCTTTTAAATTCATGAAGAAAAGTAGTCTTTCGTTATTTTCCACTTTTTCCGATAGTAGACTTTTAATTTCAGATTATGTCGAATGTCCAAACAGGACCAAGGTGGAAATTCTGAGTTATTGACAGGATACTTGGGTACACACTCATCAAACATTTTGTACAACACGGAATAAAACTGGTCAATCGCGAAATTGACATCGGAACGATTTAACAAAGTCCAATCATAATTAAGAAGGTGGTCGCAAAGTTTATCAGAATTAGCTTTTCGAAGGTTGTAACGCAAATTACCATATGATTGAAATTTAGTACACTTTGGTGAATTTAAAATTTCAAAGCTAATACACAGAGCAGGATGGTATGGATCTTCTGGTACAAAAGGATGTTCATCTCTTGCGATTTCTAAAGTGGAATGGAAATTACATAAAACTAAGTCTAGAAGTTGGAGGAATTGTTGAATTCGGTATATCATTGCTGACATGATCGTAAAAGAGGGGAAAATTTAAATCGCCGATAAATAAAACTGACTCATTCAAAAAAAAAGAGATTATTCTGTTATATAGAGACATTTGTCAAAATTGGTTTATTTTCTGTCAATATTCCATAAATTATACAGAGTGCTTTTATAGTTCCCACTAAAACTTCAGGCAACTGTGTTCTCAAAAAAATTGTTGTATATTTGTTGGTATGGTTCCTTTAAAGTGAAGAGCGAATTTAGTGTTAATAGACTCACTTATTATAAATTCATTATGCTGGTATTGTTCAAGGTGCAGTAAAAATTTAATTAAGCAGTCTAAACACAAAATGACTTACAGAAACATATCGAAGACAGAAAGGTACGCTAGCAGAATCAATGGCTGTTACTTCTACAATTACAAGAACAAAATTTGGCTTATCTTTACCAGAGCTTCTAAAATTTAAACTTTGAATTATGATTTAATGGTAATTTTAGGTTGTAGTAAACCTATTTATTGAAAAATCAATTGTTTAAAATTATTGTCTGGACAATATTCAATATATTACTTATAAAAATTTATGTATGAGAAAGCTATGCTTTAGATGCAAGGTTTTCTTCACAGTTACCTAAAATTTGAAATTCTGAAATTCTTGAAATTCTGAAATTCCTTGGAATTCTTATAGAAATAAATGAGTTTGTAAATTCTCAACAAGGTTTATAATTTTAAGAAGCATTGTCTTCGGGGATAAAAATCACACTAACCCTAAAAAATAATTAAAAATACTAATGAATTATTAGTTATATGAATTACATCATATTGATCATTGTATTTTTAAATAATTTTTAACATGATAAGATAAATAATGATAAATAATGATAGCAAGGACTGTGGGGTAGTATGACAAACAACAGAGAGTATCGGCACACTCCTCACCACACAAAATATTAATTAATTCGGAACAGCTGTTTCAAAGGCTCACTGATGATAAGATGTTTAAAACCATTTTAATTTGTTCACAGCTGTGATAATCAAGACTCCTTAGTAGCATTCCTGCACAGAGATGGTCGTATGGAGAAACTCGACACTTATTGCGGCACCACCTTACCAACGCCAATAATGTCCAATGGACCACGATTAAAGTTAGAACTACATACCGTTTACGGTTCCAGATATTCCAGAGGGTTTAAAGCTACATATAGCTTCATCGAAAGTATTACTGCGTCTCCTATATTTCATTCACTACCAAGCAATATAAACTAGAAATGAGTATTTTTTTAGATTTTGGTATAAAAATGGGCAAGCAACTAACAGACCATTTATGCGCCTTTGAATTTAGTTCCAATAAGACGAGAAATGGATTCTTTCACAGCCCAAATTACCCTGGCTTCTACCCGAGAGATACCGAATGCCATTACTTTTTCTACGGGAATAGCAGAGAAAAAGTCCACCTGCATTTCAATTATTTCGACGTGGAAGGAGTTCTGCCGTGAGTAAAACGATCTCTTTCATTGAATTTAGCGCATAGGCGAGCATCGTTTCAGTCATACTTCGTATTGCTTTATCGTGTTTTCATGACATTGCAAGCCTTTTAGAATGGATACTAACGCATTTACTACGAAATTATATTCCCATTAACGTGAAATTCGAAGACTGTTTAATGTAAAATGAATAAACACATCAATACCTTATTTGCACACCTCATTCGCCTCGACTTATTTAGAAGTGAAAATTGGTTCGTTTTTGAAATTTTACATCTATAATTAAAGTGGTATCTTTATTCACATACGATGGAACATTGGAATTTCCTTGCCTCACTAAGGGACACATCTTTGTATAAGGCCTGACGCAAAAGTAGCTGGACATTTGAAAAATTAGCGTAGTAGGCTGTAGAATTTTTTTTGACAAATGAGTCAAACGTCAATGTCTTGTACGAACGTTTCTCTTAAAAATTTGTTAGTTGTAAGAATGAAAACTGCTGCTATTAGCGAGTTCACATTATGCGAAAACTGTTACCACATGGTTAACAGAAAATAACATCGCTTTCGTCCCTAAAGAAATGATTCCTCCAAATATTCCAAAGGCACGTCCTATCGAAGATTTTTGGGCAGAGCATAGTCGACTCGTTTATGAGAAGGGTTGGACCACAGAAAACGAGAATCAGTTAGCACGTAGAATTAGCAAATTAGTCCAGATTACATCCAAGCCATGATTCAAAAGGTTCCATCTAAACTGAGAAAAATTGAAGAAAGTGGGCCTTTTGCCATTTTAACCTAATAATAATTGTAAACAAAAGTTCTAGTTTTAAGATTAAACCATCGCTTATTTCCTAATAGTTTTTGATTAAAAACTGCTTTTGCATCGCCCCTTATATATACATATATTACTTTCTTTGTGATTTGCCTAGCCAATTTCACCAATACAACAACTATCCACATTAACTATAAAGTCCCTTCTGGCCACGGTGCTTCTGCAGAATATGCCAATGGTTTGGCAAAGTAAACGGACTTTGCCAAAACAAAGATGAAATTAAATATTTGACGTACCCTAAATACTTATATATTTGTAACTTCACAGGACAATTATCTACAGTGTGGGGTAACTAAGTTTTTATTATAGAACACTCTCTATATTATATCATTTTTGTATTCTACATTACATACTCAATATTTTTTTAAAATATTTACAATAAAAAAAAATGTTTTGCTGCTGTTTACAGAGCTCCTTAATTTCCTGACAGCGTTGATCAACGACTGAATCCTATGGTAGACAACATAGAGCATCTGATGCCTCCGTATCATATTGAAATGGCCTGTGGTTATACAGAATATTCTAAGAGGAAAAATAAGAAAATATGAACTTCAACGCAAAAAATTTTCAACCAAATCGTATCCACGGCATAATAAGTTTACGAATTAATCGAATATCATTTTCTATTTCACTTCGTCTATTAAACTTTTGCGGGGAAGTAGCATATAATTCATAAAAGTTTCAGATATTAACGCAGCCATAAGAAATCAATCGAAATATACAAGGTGTTCTATTTAAGTTAAGCAAGTATCCATCGAATTTTATTCACTTTAGCAATTTATTTGGAACACTGTACAACAGCAGACTATTTTATGATGGTACTGACCTTCAATTAAATCTTTGGTCAACGTTGTCATGAAATATACGGAACTTTGTATACACCTGTTAAACAAAAATTTCTTAAAGAGTTGTAAATATCTCGAAAACCATAAGACATAATGTGTCTCTAATGATAGCAAGGACTGTGGCGTAGTATGGGAAACAATTTTCTCGGCACACTCCGCACCACACAAATTATTCATTAACTCGGAAAGGCCGTTTCGAAGACACGTGGGTGTTCATCTTCAATCGGTATGCTGCTGAAGACCTACGTGTCTTCGAAACGGCCTTTCCGAGTTAATTAATAATTTGTGTGGTGCGGAATATGCCGAGAATGTTGTTGTTTGCCATAACGCATCTCTAATAAAAAAGTGTTCAGAATGTAACGTCGAATACAAAAACGATATAATATACAGAGTGTACTATTTTTCAAATTTTATCTTTCTAAATTTTAATCTTATCTTTGCAGAATAAATTGACAAACTGTTGACTCTCTCTACACACTTAAACCTTTTAGGGTCTGCTTTTAAGAAATTATGTCAATTACGTCGTGTTCATTCCTTTCCTTACATGTTAGGAATAACATTCGTGAATTTTTAACGACAAATGTAAACATCTACAGTACGATTTTTAATACACACTTCCTGTAATTAAGTACATATTTTTAATCCCAGTCGTAGGACATACCCGACCAATCTAACCCAACGGATATAACTCATGGTCCAATTAAATCCGTAACTGCTCACTAACGAGAAAAGTTTCCCTGACCGACGAGCACAGTTGCGAAATTCGTTCCATTTACATAATTCCGTTTAATCAAGCAGGTGCGAAACGACTTCGGCCAGCGACTATGTCGAATTTTCGAACTTTATGGTGAGAGATCGGAGTTACGCGAGGCACTGCGGCCAATTGAAGGAGTTCGACATCGAATCAGACAGGAAGTTCTTCCGGGTAACATTCAAGTCGAACGACCGACTAGATGGAACAGGCTTCAATGCAACCTACACGTTTGTCGATATTAGTGAAGCTTACACTACCATGACCGGATCTACCAGCAGAGCTTCTACGAAAGGTGATTATTATGACATTTTAGACAAACAAATTTAGGCCCGTTTGGCCCGTCTAAATTATTTTAGCCTGTTTAAGTAATTATATCTGCACCGTCTATTTCTAAACATTTTTTAATTACTACATTGTAATGAGTAAAATTAAACATTTATTTTGGTTGTTATATAACATAACATTGCATACATAAAAATTGTTAATAATACAAATGATAGCGTAAAAACTAAACAGTATTACTGCATACGTTATATTCATTCGATGTATTTAATAAGACATTCTCGGCGCGTCAGGCCCGTACAATTTTATGCCCGGCCCGCAATGAGACGAGACGAGACCCGCCAGAGCCCGCCCGCGGGCCCGAGCGGGCCGGGCCTTTCGTAGCCCGTGCAGTGCTCTAAACTGGGGTAAGATTGGCCCAATTTTCTTAAGTTACGAACAGTTTACAAAATTATTAGCAAATTATTTGACGAAGTTTATATCAGTTTTAGTTTTGTACCTGTCCTGCTTTTTCAAAATAACCAAACAAATTTTTTAAAAATTGGGCCAAAGTTACCCACATTTGGGGTAACTTTGACCCATCTATACAAATCCATTAATAAGTAGGTTTTTAATGAGGCGGGCTTATGTTGGACCAACATTAATGTACAAATAATAGAAAACGTGCATGCGCCTTAAATTATTGATACAAAATTGACAGACACACCAGAAATCATATAAAATGGGAATTTATAATAAATTATGTACATTTTTTAAATGAACAGTAGGTACTTAGGAACAAAAAGTGTACAAAACGAAATTTCTCTGGGCCAAAGTTACGCGTAGAGGGACAATGTTACCCAAACTTACGGTACCTCGAGTTTCTGAACTGCCTTTTTTTTTGTCAATGTTGTACAACTTCCAACAGCTTTGAACTGCATAAATTTACACCTCCTAAGAAAGTAGAATAAGTTTATGTAGTTTAGTGAAGCCGTCATTATATTATTTACCTAACCCAACTTTACACTAATACAAAATAACATCCATATCCCTCATCACGTGATCATAATCCTCTCACACCCTAAAATAGTGTTATTGGTATCGGATAAAAATGAGATCTGGATAACCGGATCCAAAACTATCGAGATCCACTATCTGGTTCATCTGCTATCCGCTTTTCGGATCCAGACCCGTTATCCGATTCTTTGTGTCCGGATTCATTGCCAAGCACTTCGGTTCCAGATTCACTACTAATAGATCTTGCTACTTTAAATAACTTTACATAGAAGATACACACTATTGAACAACTGAATGGAAGTATACGTATTCATAGAGTTAGTTTATATGACTATGTATTAATAAAATCCAATATAATGTAAATTTAATAATGTCATACATCAAAATAAAATAGAAGTATCATATTCCGTACTTTTATTGTTAATAATGATTAGCAAAATCTATTCGCGTTTGTTTATTAATGTGTAGATCGGTATATATTGGTATAAAGGTGTTATATAGAATACCATAATTGTTCCTAATGTTTTCTTCAGATAAATTCTGAAACGCTATATACCGGGTGATTCAACGTACCTGGTGCAATATCTTTGTTGTTAAAAAAGGTATTGATTTAATTTTTTTTCACATATTGTGAAGTTAGAATTTCAAATTTTTCTGTGACCGAGGTATCACTTCCGGTTTAACCGGAAGTCACATCAACTTTCGCATTTTACATAGAACGCCATACTTTTTTATTGCCTATCCGATACAGATTTCTTTTCTCTTTTCAATATCATACATGTACATACATATTCTTTTGGATAGTATCCTCAAAATTAATCCAAAAGTTCAAGAGGTTTTAAAAAATCTGTATCTTAGTAAATCTTGGTTTCCTTGTAGCAATCGCTGTATGTATCGAAGAAAACCAATTTCTTATACAGTAGTCTATGGAAAACAAATTTCTTTTTGACAGAGAGCAATATGAGAGTAAGGTTCATTTAGAAGAAAAACGGTCTTCGCATAAAAAACAGCTACGGATGATAACAATGCAGCAGTTGTTTTAACTCGCTTTAATATCGATCCACAAATCTTTATCAGACAGGTAGTTAGTGAATATAATATTTCATATTCTTCAATTCAAAGAATATTAAAGAAAAATAAATTGAATACATACAAACTACAACTACATCAAGGATTGGAGCCTGGCGATTACAACCGCAATATTACAAGATAACGTTTTACAAAAAGTAATTGAAAAAAACGATTTTATGATGATTTTAATATCCTTCAAATAAAGTTTTCTTTTAATAAAATTTGTATAATGGTGCGCCATTTTATCAATATTAAAACGAGCTAAAACAACCGCTGCATTGCGGTCTTCTATAGCATTTTGTGCCGCAAAAAGAAAATTTTTGGCTTTAATATTAACGGAGTTATAATGGTTTCTTTTTGGCGGGCCTGGGGACATCCCAGCCCCGCCATCTCGGCATTTTAAAATGTCCTGTACGCTATCATTTTGTGCCCGTTTTATGTTATTTTGTGCCGCAAAAAGAAAATGTGCTTCAATATTAAGCGAGTTATAACGTTTTGAATTTCGGGTATGGCATGTCTCCAGCCCCGCCACCTCTACATTTTGAAATTTTGTATGCGCTACCATTTTGCGCTCGTTTTGTGCCACAAAAAGACAATTTTGGACTCCAATATTAAGCGAGTTATGACGCTTTAAATTGCGCGCTTGGCATGTCCTCGGCCCCGCCACCAATGGATTTTGAAATTTCGTATATACTATAATTTTGTGCTCATTTTGTTTCGCGAAATGCTTTTCGCTCATGTAATTTCCGACTCTGACGATCTCCTGTCAAAAAAGTATGTTTCGAAAGCAAATTCTATACTAGCAGATTAGTTTCTGACTAAAAGGAAGGTACTATTTAAAAGGAAGGATAGTACGAAATGGGCGCATTTCTTAAAAATTAGTTTATTCCACTTGCTGCCAATAAACGAATTTTGTAGCAGTTTGGCCACCGTTTAATTTTGTCTTTGTTTAGCGGTGTTTTCATGAGTACAAAACGATAGCATGTGGGAATTTCAAATCCGAGAGTAGCGGGGCCGAGGACAAGCACCCAGTTTATGACTATTCTGATATTAATGGGTATTTCATTAGAATACATACAAAACAGGTATGTGTTATGTCCTAGCGTGCTTTTCATTATTTTTTTCATTTATTTTTATATTCGCTTTGGACTTTAAAACTAAAAATACGGCAATTGGTTACATTTGAATGGTATTATCATGCATTACAATGCATGAGTCTTTATTTTACCCGTTAAATTACAACACCGTTTAGGCGGTATTTTTACACGCGACATCAATTTACGCGATCTAACTTTAGGCGACCAGAAAATATATTTTCCTCAAAGTTTTAAAAGTAACGTAAGTGCATACAGTTAACCTTTTATAACGCCGTACTCTTATCCCTAGTTATGAATGTAACTACGAAAAAATATTTTCATTCAGTGCGTAAAGTTAGCTACAAAATTCGAAAGTGCCATTATAGACAATGATTCAAAAATTCAACGGGTCTTAAAATTTCGTCGAAATTTAATGAAATGTTGCAGCGAATATTTTCAAACTTAGTAACAGAAAATATTGAGAAAAACTCATCCGGAAAAAATTGCATACACATCGACAATGAAATCGAACTTCCAAATATTTCAAGCGATGAAGATGAATGATGAGCTTGTGCCAATTAAAAAGAAAAGGTTTATTGTTTTCAGTTGCAATAGCGACAGTAACATCGAATAAAATTTACTTTTGTTTTCTGAAATGTCATAATTATTTTTTTATTAATCTATATGAAATAGATATGTACATTTTGTACTTACAGACTCTACACGATTTTCATACGCGTAAATGAGATTCACGTAGAACCGGTACTTCGCGTAAATTGAAAGTTTATATGGCAAATATGCAGAATAACCCCGTATATACAACGTAAAAACCATACCTCAATGAAAGAGCAAAGAACATTTTTATCATACTAATACGCGTATGTATGTACACTGGAGGTGTGCCATCTTCCCTGAAAATTACCCGGTATAATGCAATGGGTAACCGGTGACAGGTTAACGAACAGTTCGCATTACGAAGAAATCAGATAACAAACACTTCCACGAAAGAAATCCTTTTGTGTTCGAACAACAATCACTGTGATCGATTCGATTGCAGATTTTAAATAATTGCGGTAACTCTATAATACGGCTAGTTAAGGGCTTGCGTTTTCGGGAATGCTCCTAAAAAATATTTTTGCTGTTTTTATTGTATCAAAAAAAAATTTTTTTTTTTTATAATTCAACTATAGGTTTTTTCAAAGAATTTATTAGAAAGCAAAGAACTTTGTTAAATTAGAAATCTGTTGAAAACGCTTTGTACGGTTGAATCGACCGCACCTGATCACTACTTTGGAAGGAGTGACTGCTGTCGGGATAAAGATCTTATAGGGAGTGTTAAAGGATCTCAGAGCAGAGGCCTTAAAATGGTACAACGGCAATACCACTCATCAACTTCAAAAAATACTACAGAGGAGAGAAAAACAATCGAAATTGGACCAGTTCTGTATTTTTTTTTTATTTAATCTTTTTGCGACAGATTAAGAACTGTAATCGTATTTCAGTTTTTGGACCTTCAGAACGATTCAATCATTTTTCCATTAAAATGCATGTATAAATAATGATAGCAACGACTGTGGTATAGAATGATAAACACCAAGGTATCGGCACACTCCGCACAACACAAAATATTTAATTAATTCTGAACAATTGTTTCAAATTCCACGACTTTCTGAATCATTGTTATATTTAAGTTAAATTAATTAATTAAAAAGCAAAAGCAATTTATCAATCTTATTTTCATTGAAACAATTAAATTAATTTAAGGTTAAGATAAAAAAGTATTCTCTTACTAACTAACAATAGCTCATATCATTTTCGACCACCCGTAAAACCTTATGAATGACATCAATAGAGCGGGCACTTTTTAAATTTCGCGGATGATTTAAGTTGGTAGTTCTAGTAATGACATATACCCTTACCGCCGATATGACAAGGCTCAGCACTCTTCGATGACGTCACACTCCATAGGCGATGTATCGCCGTTTTTTTGCGTTACTTTTTTAAGTTTTGAAGGGCTTCCGGTTTAAAGAGGATGCCAGTCGTCAACTGAGCCCTTCATCGCATCCCTTTCGATTTTATTTTGGAAAAACGAAGTTTCAAAGCAAAAACCAAACACGTAACCGAGCACCGTTTTCGTGAAAGATGTATTTGTAGTGGATATTTAATCGACTATTATTATTTGTAATTGTACACGTATTTGGACGAAACTAAGGTTGAAATGATATAGTAAATGCAATTTTATTCGAAATTTTGTTCCATTTCACGATAAAAGTTACAGACATACTATTTAACCAGGGTCTTTAATTTCCTATCATGTGGTGGTTACTTAACCTATCATTACTTTTCCCATAATAATTTTTAAATAGGCTATTTGTAGAACAAGTTACTATAATTGCTGCAATACGTTCACTGCTGTGAATATGACATTTACATATATCAGTATCCAAATGGCTACGTTCGGTTATATAATTTATAATATATTGTATTAAAACAGAACGTTTATTACATTTAAAAACATTTCTTCCTGTTCAAAA
The DNA here is from genome assembly GCA_029619315.2 of Dynastes maya. NCBI lineage: Eukaryota > Metazoa > Arthropoda > Insecta > Coleoptera > Scarabaeidae > Dynastes > Dynastes maya. The sequence continues at coordinate 39,972,620 of JAROYE020000004.1, forward strand.
ATAATTTTGTTAAATATAACGTAAGAACATAAAGCTATTTGAAACAGTTCACTAAAACCCTTACCACAACACTTAATTCGTACTGGACGCACGTTTCGATAGCAAAGCTATCATCATCAGCAGCAAGACTGAACAGTTCAGTCTTGCTGCTGATGATGATAGCTTTGCTATCGAAACGTGCGTCCAGTACGAATTAAGTGTTGTGGTAAGGGTTTTAGTGAACTGTTTCAGTGTTCCAGTGCCACAGTTTTAGAGTATCCGTTTAAAGCTATTTGAATAATAAAATTTTCGTTTTTTTTGTCAAATACAACGGACAGTTAGGGAATTGAGTTGGAATGGCATCTTTTTTAGGCCTAGGATTTTTTAAACTTACAGTTATAGTTTCACCGGTCCTTGAATATGTAGCTGTTGAAAAATAAATAATATTTTCTTTTATAATGTGTAACTCACAAACCTTAGTATACATTGTTGAAGTAAAATGTTCCCTATGCAGTGCACAGGCCCATTTTTTACACATCTGAGGATCAGAGGGAAAACGAATATGTGAACCGAAAGTTCACATATTCGAACTTTCGGTCCATTCTTATAATTACCGCGGCACTCAGATACGCAGTAGATATACGGCATTGTTATAAGCACGTAATACACAAAACACTGGCTTATGTTGTATCTTCGCATCTATTCAAGTAGGTCAATGCAAAATATGTGTACCTGTTTGTATGTGCAAATACAGATGGTTGAATAGGTACCTCCGTATTCACCCTATTGGTCGAGCGCCAAAACAATATTCAGAATTAAACTTATACCGAATATTTTGGCGGTCCAGCATTTTTTATAATATACCTACTATATCTAATATATCTAGACTTCTATATTTTTGTTTTAGAATTCCTTCAGATGACGTCGTCTATCCTGATTATTCTTCTGTCTGGCATCGCCTGAAAATCAAGAAAAGATAATAAATCAACCGATCAATGAGCAATACAAGCAAACAATTCATCTTGTAAATTTTAAAATTTAGAAATTTTATGAATTGTACTCACTAAGACTTACATGTATCACTGTGGAGGCTGGTAGTGACGTAAATGGGAGGTCAATTACAACGCTTCGATTTCTTCGTGTATTTTTTTGTCAAGTACAATGTACACGATATGCAACGGAAATACACGGAGTCGAAGCTTTGTTCTGCAGGCACAGTGCACTATCCGCCCCTGATGTGTCAAAAAACAACTAAAATCATAGGATTTTTACAGATTGAGAGTTGGTCGCACCTATCTTGATCGGATGCGTCCGAAGTAGGAGAAGGGATATTCGTTCATTACTGAAATATGTATTGTGTCACGGCTCTTAATTGTCAGTTATGTACAGATGACGTTTTTTGACGTATTACCTACCCTTTTTGTATTATACCGATTGTATATTACACAATCGATCTTTTCTTTACAACAAAAGAAACGTATAATGAAATCTTTTCATCTGAACCATTGGCGAGTGCGTATTATAGTCACCCAATGTTGTGTGGTGTTATCAAAAACCGAGCACTATTTAAGCGCTGCGCCTGTTGTGCGAATAGCTATGCCTTTACTTCTGCAGCCTGTCATATATGTCGTTTCTTTTCCATCCGTTTTCATCTTCATGACGAAACACAACTTGCCAATGGTGTGTTCAAAAACGTTTGAGAAACGTGACTGTAAAGTATAATAGTGTGATTTTTCATAAAAACAAGTGTCGAGTGGAAACTTTGTTGGGCTTAATTAAAATTTTAAAAACAAATTCGAATGAGCAAAATCCCAATCGATCATAAAAGCCTCTTCCTATATTTGACAATACCTCATGTGAAATATTTGGTACTGTGTTAACAATCTTACCTTGTAGCTTTGCAATATTAGTGGTTCTATGATTTTGAAAGCCATAAATTGAAGACTTGGCGAAACCCTAATTAAAAAATCGTTAGGAGATAAGGTGGTGATTGTGGGGGCCAGCAAATAGCGCCCCATGTAATTAATCTATCATTAAAAATGCTTCCCGAATATTCTCGCACAATTATTGCAACAGTATGTGCAGGACATCCATACTATTGAAGCCATACTTTGCCTAACGTAATATCTCCTAGGGTTTGTAGGGAAGATATTATGTTATTCTGCAAAAGTTGCAAATATCTATTTACAGTTAATGCTCCTTCCATAAAGAAGGGTCCAATTATATGGCTACCTAAGATGACTGCCCAAATATGAATTTTTTCGGGGTATTGCGTTCGTGCATCAGAAATAAGACGTTTATTATTTCGAGACCAATATCATGATACAGATGGATTATGACGTCAATGTATGGCAAATGGAATACAATACATTGTTAATAAAATTTTCATCATTATTACACCGGTCCATAACTTTCTCACAAAATTCCTTTGATATTTGTCATCGGGAAAAATTTCATTAGTCTTATTTAATTTAAATGAATGACACTTATTTTTTTTTATTTAGGCACAGTGAAATATAAAATGTTTAACTGCTTCACTATTTTGCGAAAAGAAGGGTGGTTATCTTTCTACCGCTATACAAAGTAAAAAAAATCTCGTTCGTTGTTTTATAATTCCGCGCCTCTTTTAATGTGTGCACGGATATAAGCAATCATAATTTCCCAAGTTTCTAATTTATATGACGTACAGCTTCAAAAGCAATCGTATTTTCGAATTTAACTTTAAATAAATAGGTAATATCTCTGACAGAGTGGCCTAGATAACAGAACTTTATCACAAATTTCTTTTGTTACAACGAAACACCATCCGTAACATAATTAAGCCCGGTAGAGAGCGCTTCGCGCCAGGTTAGCAGTAAGGTTGCTAAGCCCACGACACGACGAATGTATGTAGACGAATCAGCACGCGCTACCTCAGCGAATGAAATTATTGATTTATTGCAACAGTTCCTCCTTAACCTTTCGAAGCGTTACAAGTAATTATAAAGATAAATATATGTATGTAAGTATGTCTAACGTACGCAAGGAAAATAAACGACCATTGGCTGATAAGGTCACTAAATTGATCAGCGAATTTCCAGATTTGAATTATAGTGGAGCTAAAGTATTGTGTAAAATTTGCAAAAAGACATAAATATTCAATTCGAAATTATTTTAATTATACCTGTGTTATTTCAGTAAATGTTGAACGGTGTTTCTTGAAATATTTTTTCATCATAGCGAACATCCTTCACCGAGACAAATATGGAAATACATCTAATGGTGCAAATTTTTTACAAATCTTATCCACGCTGCTAAGAAGTTAATTTTATTTATTATATTATTTATTCAAGTGAAACTTCTTGTGTGCTGTATTAACATTAACATAACTTTAATTTTAAAAAGCAATCAATGTAAATACATTCGTTATCTTTGAAAAGCAAGTGTTTTTTGCTGCATACATACCTATAGTTATTCATACATTTACGGTATTAACTTCAACGTGTGCATATATTCGCTTGATTTACCAAACATGTTTATTGTGTCAGTTTTTATTATTCACCATAGGGTATTGATTTCCAAATTTCACTTCTGTCAGTCGCAAGTCACACATACATTCTTTAAATAGAATACGTGGCTCACGCGACTGATCCTATTCTGTCGGGAAGACCGATTATGCCAGGCTTAAACATAATACATATTTGAATAATGAAGAAATATCTACTTTCCCGCTCCGAATATATCCGATCAAGGTTTGACTGTAGGACCGACTCTCTCAATCTGTATATTAGTATCATTATCATTACCAATGAACGGCAAAATCGCAAAGGATGACGTCAGTCGCAGCAGAGCCGTATGCAGAGCATTTGATGTACGCGGAGATTATTTCAAGATCGTTTCAGTCGTAGTCGCATCAGGCTCTCTCCTCAGATTATTCCATTTATATTTACTATATCTATTCTTTATTTCGTTATTTTGTTTCTAGGGTATTTATTTCCCATATTAAACACTTAACAACGACGACGCAATACTTCGAAAGTTGAAATATAAAATTAGGAGACGCGATCAATACATTAAACGACACAATTAACAGGTTTAAAAGTATTCCCGGTAATATTAGAAATAAACTGATACGAAAAGTTAATGCAGTTGTTCAGCAAAACCCCCAATTTAAATACACTATCTACAGGAGAAATACAACATGTAAATGCAGTGGTACCACGGTTTACGGAATTAATTGGTTCCAAAAACATTTCATAATCTGAAATTTCGTAACTGGAATCAAATGTTATAAGAAATAAAGGAAAGAGAGATAATCCGTTCCCATAACAAAAAAAAATAATCACAAATTCATTTCATGTATTTTAAATGCAACTGAACATATAGAAAATAATGTTAGTAGAGAAATCAATAAAAACTCATGATTGGAATTAAAAAGAAATAACTTCACTTACATACATTATTTTTAATAAGGACTCTTTCTTCTTTTGGCGTATGGAAGATAGTGAGGTTGTGGTGGCTTTTTCATATATATTACAATATTAGCGACGCATCAGAAATTTTTTGAGTGCAGAACTTTCGGTGTTGTTCTTTGAAAAAGATTTTACACAAAGATAAAAAGATTTTCCAATAAAGTAAGAATAATATCAACTAGGAATTTAAGTCAGACGCGAAGCGGTGGAATAGTGGGAAGTGAACCACACAACCCATCACACGACACACGCGGAAATTCTGCCGAATCTGCAAAAATTGTAAGCCGCGTTTTGTATTCGGGTGACCTTTCGGTTTTGGAAATAAAAATTCATCCAAATTTTCTTCCGTAACCCGAAAATTCCGTAACAAGATACTATCGTAAACCGAGGTACCGCTGTATATGTACAACATATTTTATTTTGCTCCGCTTACAAGTTGTGAAGTTGAAAGAATGTTTTCAATATTGAAATACATACAAACTTCAAAAAGAATCCGTTTTACTGCAGAAAATATAGAAAAGTCTCTTGTGATAATGGCTAATTCCTTTCTCCTATTTCCTACTTGAAACAAATTTATTACATACATATATACATATCTTCTATTTCAATGTATAATTAATATATGAATTTCATTTAAATACATTTATAAAAACTTAGCGTCTGAAATATGCAACATACACTTAGTGTGTTTCTGTATCATGTTTACGATTCGTGGTTCTGAGTCATATCCCTTACGATTTTGCCGTTCACTGCTCATTACTTACCCAGTTGTGCATACCATTGTACATAATCTAGGGACCCATAACATACCAAAAATACAAAGCTTATTCCTCAAACTGTTCAGACATTTTACCAAATGGTATCTCAAGCCAATTTCAAACATTCATTAGCGTCGTCTTGAAACTGCGAGATCTATTTCACTACATAACACTTGTTTCAATAACAGAACAAACATATTGATTGCTTGGTAAACGAAACGTTTATTCTAGCGGACAGATATTATTTGGTTTTGTCTGAAATATTCAATAAATCAGTATAGGCTCCTTTTTAGTAGAAAGATTTTCGACAATTAAACAACCATTCTTAAAATAAAGTTCAAAATCTCTCTAAATCTGTTTTATTTAGTAAGCTTTACAATGTAAATTAAGTTACAAATCTGATGCTATATATGATATATAAAAAAAACATCGTTATACAAAATTTAGATTAGAATAAAGAGATATAACTCAATCAAATTAAAAAAATGTTTCAAATACTTCCATTTCATTCTGTACAAACTAAATATATGAATTGTTAACTTGAAATTGATAGATTAATAAACACTTTGTATATATAACAATCTTCGTGCACAATAAATTATTTCTTATATGATCCTTGTTATTTATTTTGGCATATTTGCCTCCATATTAATGCAGAATTACCATGAAATAAATTTCATTTTTTAAAACTACGCAGTTTGATTTTGCATTTTTATTTCCATAACCTCAACGACAGCATCTCTAATTTTACTTTTCTCGAGTCCCAATACTTGTATTTTTTCCATTTGTTCGGTTACAAAATTTATTTTACGTTTGAAATAGTCTTTCCCCGATTCGATGTCCTAAAAAAAGTACTCAATTTTATTTCCCATTTAGAAACACTTATTTCTAATAGAAATATGTACAGAATTGGAAAAAAATTGTCAGAATACAACTTCTCTCTGAACCATTAACGGAAATAACTGAAATAGAAAATACCTCCGTTTTATTGATTTTTTTATATGTATAATATACTAACTTTGTCAAATGTCATTTCTTAAGCCTGTTTTACACGCCGCTATTTATTGGTCAATTAATTAAACAAGTTGATCTTCGATTTTATCGTAACGTGTAAAACGGCAAAAAGCGGTACGATTTCTTGAACAATTTATCGTACGATTAATTGAATTGAATAGGACATGCTCTATTTTTGCCACGATTTTCCGACGATTTCTCACTATCTTTGCTGTTTTAATACCAACTTAATAACAGGAATATATCTACGAATTTTGTTTAGTTTTCTAAAGTGAGGATAAATTTGGAATATTTAGGACGAAGTGATAGTTTGAATTAACTAAACGAAACCGAAATAACCTAACCTGTATCTGTGCCTATACCAAAACTGTCAAAATATTCGACGAAAGCATAAATTCCCCCTTTCAACTATTAACGAAACTAAACGGGTCACAATCGTTAAAAAATTGTCCAATTTATTGTGGTATGTAAAACAGCATATTTCTACAGATTTCTTAGTCAAGAACTTGCTCAATTAACTGGCCAATAATCCGCGGCGTGTAAACAGGCTTAACAGAGAAGTACCTACGAATTTTGTTTTGTGTTTTTAAAGTAAAGTGAGGATAAATTTCGAAAGTTTACGACGATTATGATGTAACGGATAATTTGAATTAAGTAACTGAAACCGAAGTAACCCAAACTAATCTGTGCATATACCAAAACTGCCAAAACATTTGATAAAGGCAGATTGCCAATCTATTTTTATAAGCAGATGAAAATTTCCTGTTAAATAATTCTCCCGTTCAACTATTAACGAAACTAAACGAGTATTCACGATCGTTAAAAAATTGTTCAATTTATTGTAGAATGTAAAACAGCATATTTCTGTAAATTTCTTGGTCAAGAACTCGTTCAATTAATTGGGCAATAAATCGCGGCGTGTAAAAAAGGCTTTAAAATTATGACTATCAATTTCTCTTTGAATGGAACACAATTATCTTAGTTTTCATTCAACAATTCTTTACGAATTATAATGATATGAAATTCAAATATTTTATCTTTCGATTTAAAAATTTTCAATAAAGTATGTTGAAAAGGAGAGGTTCGTCAGATTTCTATAAACAATTTTGTTTGAGGTTGCTCAAAGTCAGTTATTTACTTACCTTTTGTGCATAATATCGTGTACCAATATCTATTATTACATTATTTACATCCACTAACTTCCCGGGTACATACATCTATGCTAAAATTAAGGAAATATACACGTTAGATTTGTATAAAAGTCAGCTACAATAAAAAACAAAAGGAAAGGATACAGAACCAGTTAATGGTACTAATATTGATCGCCCTTCAAGATCAAGTGTAATTTTTTCTAAACATTCACCGGAGTTTTGGAATTTAGTTTGTGCCATTTTCAACGATGTAAGTGACTCTTGAAACACATTCAATTCCTGACACAGAATCATGCTTTTAAATTAGACGAAAGTGGGGTTATACCGGTTTACCTGATCTAATTGCTGTTTGAGTGTTGATAACTGTTGCAAACTTAATGTGGTAAGATCAATTTGTTGTAAATGAGGTGCTTCTCTAGATGATATTTGCGACATTTTTCTTGAAAAGAATGTTTTTACTATATACGGTTACTAAGGAACAGTTGTGAAGTTTGAAATAAATTTAGTGAAATTAACCTACGTAATGTTAGCCTGATGTTAGCTAGTCATCTGAATTCCTTAGTCAGCTAAATTCCCTAATTGAATTAATTATTATTTATTTTATGCCTTGTCTTTAATTTACAGCCTATAGATTACGTAATTTATTTCTTGAATGTAGGGGAACTTAAAATACATGAAAAATTGAAATTTTAGATATATTTTAAGCGGAACCACAGATACACTTAGTGGAATTTGAAATGTTACTGTTATTTTGATATTGGCTTAGGTTGACAGAAATTTATTAGGTTATAGCAGTAGGTAAATCTAAATAAAGTTAAAAATGATTAGTTCTAGGGCATCGACTTTATTACGAAATGCTATATATCTGAGAAATAATATTCCACAAATTCAACAAAGTATACGTAACAGCCATCAGTAAGTATTAACTCTAGACTAGCATTACATAATTTTTCAAAACATACAACAGCTTATTTTTTTCTACTTCTCTCTAGCTGGCACTATCGATCATCTATTCATGAACAACCAAAAATGTTAACGACAGCTTCTGAATTTGTCGCAGGAGTTATGTGGTGGTGGATCTTGTGGCATTTATGGACAGAACCAGGGCATATTATCGTAAGCAGTTTAACCTGAGAGTATATGCAATGTATCTGTGAGTGAGATCCAAGCATTAAAAATTTTCAATTAATGAAAGGACATGATCTTCCAAGAAGTTGAAATTCCATGTTTCCTTGCTGTGTTCATTTCTGAGCAATCTGTTGTAACACTAACGTAGTATAGAAACACAAGACACTTGTAAAACTTCAAGTTCATAATTATATCATTATCTGCATATCGAGTGTTTCTCTTAAATATTAAATAAATGTTTTAAACGAAATATCCTTTAGTAGATATTAAATATCGCGTGAATACCAAGTGCAAAGTTATTTTTCATTTAAAAAGGTAGGAAACATAGATGACATGCAAAAATAGTTGAATATCTGACAGATGCATTGCGTACACTGGTGTCACATTTTGCATTATGGAGACCAGGTTAAGAAAACAAAAAATCAAATGAAAGTTATAGTAATTGTATTGTAGGGAGAATTTGACTATCCAGTTGCATCACAGTGGACAGATGCAGAACTAGGTATCCCTGAAGAATAAATATAGGTTCGATGAATGTAGTAGTGATTCATTTGTGTATAAAGTCTTAATAAAGTCCTATATTAACTACCATGTTAATTACTTTAAGATGTTTTCTGCATACAGGTAGTTTTATTCAAAACCATGTTATAAATTACACTGGACAACAGCCAAAATGTGTCTAAAATAAAATCGACTGAATCTTACTATTTTTGGTGTGCTAAAACTGAAAATAAACTTATCTTTTTAATATTAGTTCAAGTTTTAGAGATACGTGATGTCATGTGTCCGTATATATTAACACTGTAACCGCAAGTCCGCCTTGTACTAAACAGCCCCTGTGTACAAACAAATGACAAACGCCACTATCGCGAATATTATGGAATTGAATAAAAAATTCTCAAATATTCTCTAAAAATCTAGGAGCCGTATTTGGGTATATAAGCAGCTACAAAGCGGAGAGGTTAGTCAGTCGAAGTTAGTAGGTCTAATCGAATAGTTGACATTGTAAGATGTCTCGAAAGTGTGTAAACAATCCAGATCACTTCTGTTATGTTTGTGGTGAGATGACTTTTGCGTCTCAGAAGCGGTCTATTACTCCATTGATAAAACAGGCATATCGGCTTTATTTCGATTGCAAAATAGGGGATCAAGACTAATATTGGGCGCCACATATCTGCTGTAATACATGCGCTTCAAGTCTGAGAAACTGGTTAAATCATAAAAAACGATCTATGCGGTTTGCTGTCCCAATGGTCTGGAGAGAGCCTACAAATCATGTTAATGATGCTATTTCTGCATGATACCTCGTGTTGGACAAGGCACAAGTATATCCAAGAAGAAATCGGTTATCAACTATCCAAATATACCATCTGCCATGAGACCTGTGCCCTATAGTGACGAACTTCCTATTCCAGACCCCCCAGGAACATTCACTTACGAATCAGATAATAGCGATACAGCGATCTGTCATGAAGAAGATATGCCATCATCAAGAGATTCTGATTTCACACCAAGCACGTCAAACCGCCAACCGCACAAAATAACCCAGTCAGAATTAAACGATCTCGTAAGAGATCTAAAACTTCCAAAAAGTAAGGCAGAGTTATTAGGATCAAGACTGCGGCAGTGGAACCTATTAGAAGACGATGTTTCGGTATGCGTAAGGCCTAGTACCATTTTTCGACATGGAAAATAACTTGGCTTTCTGCAATAACATTAGCGGTTTATTGGCGGCTTTAAATATAAACTACAAGCCAGAGGAATGGAGATTGTTTATAGACAGTTCAACATTCAGTTTAAAGGCAGTACTATTGCTTGGAATGACGTTCGCCTTGTTGTCACTTATTTCTTGGGAAATAAAAAAGCTGACAATTACATTACTCTTATGGAAAATATGCTGTCATCGTATCAAAAAAATGGGTTGCAATGTCTCTAAAGATCCATTTCCTACACTCACACCTAGCCCTTCTTCCTGGAAACTGCGGAGCTATAAGTGATAAGTACGGCGTACGCTTCCATCAGGATATATCAACAATGGAGAAAAGGTACGAGGGAAATTGGAATGCTTCCATGCTTGCCGACTACTATTGGACTCTTGTTAGAGATGCTCCAGAAACAATTCACAAAAGAATAGCAAAAAGACGGCGAATTTAGCGACTCTAAAAGTGTAAAAGTATCCATTTTTTATTTTGTTAAAAATAAAAAAACTTGTTCTTGAAAACTGCAACTAAGTTTTTAATTTCATTGTAATTTTTGTATTCAGCGCCCCAAAATGAACAAAAAAATGCACTTTTCAAACAAAATACAACAAATAAACTAAAATTTTGTTGTCCAGTGAATTATTGAATTATCAAAATTGCTTTATTCATATACTTAGTTAAAAAATAATCTAATAAATTACACACAAAAGAAAACACTTTATTTGAAAACAGAATATAAAGGTAAAATATTCTTAACAATATGAAAATAAATGAACAAAGAATTAGCAAAAATTATATTTTAATAATGCTTTCTACGAAATACCAGACCTCTGAAAAATTTAATGATTACTTGGGAGTTTAATGGAAATGGTTTTAACTTCCAAATATTCCTTCATTCCTTCTTCACCTCTGCAATTATGTCAAAGATTAGTATAAATGGGTTACAAAATGTCTTATTTTCCAAACTTACAGTTCTCTACCAAGACCTGATTGCTTATAGCCACCAAAGGGAGCTTGGGGAATTACTGCATCATAGCAATTTACCCTAAATATATAATTGTGATTGCAAAGATACAAACTGATACAGGGATTTCTTACCATACAGAGCCAGCTTGCACTGCTTGGGAGAAAACCAAAGCATTATTGATATTTTGAGTAATAACTCCAGCAGCAAGTCCATAAGTGGTATTGTTGGCCCTTTCAATCACCTCATCTAAAGTCTCAAACTTTAAAATAGTTTGTACAGGACCAAATATCTATGTAAACATCAACAATGGATAGTAAGGCTATTATGTTCACACAAAAATTAAACTGCATACTTACCTCTTCCTTAGCAATGGTCATATTATCTGTAACATCTGAAAAAACAGTAGGCTGGATAAAATAGCCCTCCTTTCTATCACCACTTTGATTAGTTTGTAATTTAGCTCCCTCCTTTTTGCCAGTTTCTATTAGTCTTAGAACTTTGTTATACATTTCTTCGCCAATCTACCACGAATACCAAACATAATTAGTTGATACAGTAAAAGGCACCGCAATCCCTTACTTGAGGTCCTTGTTGAGTTTCTTTATCGAAAGGATCTCCGACTTTCCTATTTTTTGCCATTTCGGTAGCTTTCTTGACAAATTCGTCGTAAATTCCGGCCTGCACAAAGGTTCTCGAACCAGCGCAGCAGTTTTGGCCATGGTTTGCAAAAATGGCATTATGGGCTATTTCAACGGCTTCATTGACTAGCAAAATATGAGGAGATCAAATCGATATCAGATATTTTGTTTTAACTTACTATTTACGTCATTGAAGACAACTAGAGGACTTTTACCGCCTAGTTCAAGCGAAACTCTCTTAATATTACTTTGTGCAGCAGCTTTGAGAACTAAACGACCAACCTGGAAAAAATTGCACTAGATAAGAACTATTTGTTCACCGATTATAAATAAGAATTATTGCTTGTCTTTATGCAATAATTTTGACTGATTATTATATTACTTTTTCATGCTATTGATATGGAACTTGTTTAAATTCCATTTCAATAATTAAATCATCAACAAAATACTTACGTATCTCTCAAATATATAGCGATCTAAATAATAACTATCAAAGTTTAGATAATAATGTTTCTTTTTTTATATTGACCTTGACTATGATTTTATACACATATTAAAGATAAGCTGTAAATAATTTATACAGCAATTCACTATACTTTTTTATATGCTACCTAAGTACATTACTGAAAAGGAATATTAAATAAGACCATAAACAGTGTAATATGGTTTATTTATGTTGTTTCCATTCGTGCTGATATCTAAGCCAACTAAAGATAGCTGTTTCCATAAAACTATAGGTCGATAAGTTGAATCTTCTATCTTTCCAAAGTGGCGAAGATCGTCATTTTGAATTTATTGAATTATTTGACACATACAAGTGTGTATGATTAAGTCAAAAAAAGCAACAAGAAAAAAAAATCAATAACAGAAGAAATAAAATAATAATTAAAGAAAAATCAAAAGTACATAACACTATGTAAATTGAAAAATTAAAATTGCATACAGGGTGTTACATTAAGCAGCAAAGTATTTGTCAATCGAATAGAACATACTGTCTACTAAATAACATTTCGGGTTTTTGCGGAATGATATGAATATCAATGCAGTTTTAATGGCAACAGGTAGGTAATTAAATATTCTTACTTCCAAATGGTAGGCACTACCGAGTCGCAACACAAAGCGTGCTTACAGGTAAATGTAAATCGTCCTTACTTCTAGTGTTATAGCTGTGGAAATACATGTTTATCGGTATAGTTTCTCTTTCTTTGAAAATATAGCAGCCACACTCCAATATATAGTGCGGACCTAAAGTGCCCCCGTTTTTAGAAAAAATAGGTCAATTTCTATTAACTACTAACTAACTTTTTCCGTTATCGGCAGTTCAATTGTATTTCCGGTGTCACCGGAAGTGACGTCAACTTTCTTATTTTAAATAGAACACCCTATATATTTTTACGTTTCTGGAAAGGTAATCAAAAGGCGAATCCAACGATACCACATGTGTTAGGTACATTAGGTCTGCACGTATATAAACAGGCCAAAGGCAGTATACTAACTCTTTTGAAGATAGCTAGCACCCATGAGAGAACGAGCAATTGCTTTTTGCGTTAGAAAGGCTTATTGTGCGCCAGATGATGAACCCCACAATAGTATACCGTATTGTAGCCTTGTCTGTATTTCAGCATAGTACAAAGACCTCATGCAAGAAGCCGAAATCTCAGAGCGTAAGGTTTTAAATAAATAGGCTTTACAATGCAATTTAGACGCTAAGTTGTCACAATGCTCAGTTCATTCTAACGTTGCCTCAAGCGACACGCCAAGAAACTTTACACTTTATGAACCAGTTAACGAATGATTGTCTAAATGCATATTTAACGATGTAATAAGTTTCTGACGATTATGGAAAAACAGAACAATGTAATTAGTATATAGACTAAAAAGCACCGGCTCCAGGATAGATCCCCGAGGAATGTCGTGCAACACTGGCAAATAGGAAGATTTTATGATTTTTGTCCCACCATTCGGATCTGTGAACATCATCTTCACAAATTGAGTTTTATCAGTGAGATATGTCAGAAACCACTGACAAGCCACGTGAGCCACGTTCCCCCTGACGCCATACAAACTTAATTTATCTATTAAATTGTCGTGTTGCACACAATCGAAAGCTTTGTGTAAATCACAGAATATACCAACAGCAAATCTATGTTGATCAATATTTTTCATTAATTCATTATAAAAATTTATTAGAGCAGTTGAAGTGGATTTGCCTTCCCTGAAGGCTGTTGGCTGCCGGTTATTATGTCATATTTGTGTATAAAGGAGTTTAATCTGTCTAACATGCAACACTCTAAGATTTAGGAGAACACAGATAACAAGGAAGTAGGTCTACAGTTGTTGATATTCTTACTATCACCCTTTTTGTATACAGGAACTACAGCAGATATCTTTAGTATATCAAGAAATATTCCGCCAATGCAAGAAGCATTTATCAGATGAGTTAAAACATCTATCAAGTACAACTTAAACTCTTTAGTTATAGTTGTAGAGAAATCGTCAGGACCAGTGGAATTCTTATTTTTTTATTTATTCATGATATTCAACACCTCATTGGATTCAAAAGTAAGTAAAAACATCGATTTTTGTTTGATCCTTATTTTATTCTCTAGAGTTACCGATGGAACAGAAGATATCAGTCCAGAAGACACATTCTGAAAGGAGGGATTAAATTCATTGGCTACAGTTCGCTTATCACCATTAGCATCAGAAACAGAAATAAGGATGTCTTGATAGGGTTTACCGCGCTTTGTAGCTTTCTTTGCCAGATACCACATAGCAGAATCTTTATTTGCAGATTGGATTGACCAATAAAGGTTAAATTATATCTGATTTCCGTGTTTGTGATTGTTTGATGACGCTTCTTTGTAAATGTATTTTAGTTGCGGGGAGTGTTTAGTTAATATAAAAAGATCTTTCAAGTTGATACTGGAGATCCTCACTTCTTAATTAACCCAGCGCCTATCATTTTTATAATTAATGCGAACACGATGTAGAGGGAATGCGCTGTTATAGTAATGCGATAAAATATCAATAAAGGAAGCAAACTTTGCATTACAATCATTAGCGTCATAAACCTCAAGCCAAGATTATCGAGATAAAAAATATTCAAATTGTTATTTATTTTGCTCATTAAAAAAACGTCTTAGTATGTAACTCCTACTGGAAATTGGTTCTATATATTTTTTGAATACATATTGCAGCACTGATATATCTGTGATCCGAAAGATGTGTATCACCGTAAATTTTATATCACTCCACACATTGGAGAAAAAGTTATCTATGGACGATTTCGAGGCAGCAGTAATTCTGGTATAGTCATACACCGAGTAACGTTGTTAATTTCACGATAAAACTATTCAAATCAGAGTTTGGATGTTTGTTTTGTCTGAATGAGATTATCGTCTTAAATTGTCTTCCATATGAAAAATTCGGCTTCATACCCGACCTCACAAACGATTTCCAACTTTTGAGACTTTTGAAGGAAGAGAGACCGTGGAGATTGTGTTCTTAGTTTTTGGACATGGAGTGGTATAATGGATTAATATTCAAGAAGATTAAACTTGGATTTAGCTCTCTCATTATTGGATTGGTTCATTCCTACCTCCTTGATTGAACTTTTTCCGTAAGACCTGTACGTCTATGTCATTAAATCGCTCTGTTCTCGTGGGTGTTCCCCAGGATTCCTTATTGAATTCCTGAATTGTTCCTGCTGTATACCACTAGCGACCCTAAACATCCCGGTGCTAGTCTGGCAATATTTGTAGACGATAATTATTTTCGTCTCGCCGACGAACGACGGGCGCTTCCTAGTGCGTCGACTGCAAGAAGCGATGGATTCGCTCACGGATTGGTTTGAGTGGGGGAATTTGTTCACCTTCAGTTCCCCCACAATCCAAACGTGTGACAACACGTTTCCAAATGTGTGTAAAAAATACTCTTTCGACGGATAACTTATTGACGGAGAGGAGATTCCGTTGGGCTACTTTGGTTAAGTATTTGGGACCAACAACCAACCCATGTCTGACCTGTAAGGAGAGATGCCTACGGGCCACAAACTCTCTTACGACATTACTATGCAGAACAAGTCTTCTGGCAATGCATACCAAGCTTTTAGTCTACAAAATGTTTCTGATACAGATACTTATCTATAGAGCGCTTGCTTGATCCACAGTGGCAGTAACTCACCTAAGAACTTTAAAAACCCTGCAGAATCAAATGCTGGGTCAAAGAATGTGTGCTTTATGGTTTGTCAGAAATAGACAGGTTAGGAAAGATCTATGTAGATACTCCTTTATGGGCAATCATTTTTAAGAACTGGCCGAAAAGACTTGGCTATTTACCGCATAAGCTGCGCATGATAGAAGTTTAGATTTTTAAGTGGAATATCCGGTATATTATTACGTTTTTGGATGCATCTCTTCAATTCATGTCAACTTTCTTCACTATTCCCTATACCTACCTATGTATCTAGTTTTTGATATAATTGACATAATTCGAGATTTTGTCCCTGTTTTTTGAATGGCCGATATTGCCATGTTATTTCAATTTTTGTTAATGGAACATCCTGTATCTTTTTACAAAATCTAACAGAGAAGCTAGAATCCTTTTTGTAAAATTTAAAATGCATGCTTCTTTAGTAAATTAAATATGAAGCTATATAGTAAGTTTCTCATTTAAAAACATAGAATGCTGTGACGAAATACTACAAACTTTTGTTTCACTAATGATATTCATTAAAGCAAATGTGTAAACGTTATATTTTTTGGCACAATTCCATCATCTATTCAATTAACCATCATTTTCCGACATACATTGATAAGTTAACCAGCACGTATAAACAAAATGGAGAAAATAAGTAGAAGAGAAGAGTAGAAGAGAATGTTGATTAGAGTTTAATATAAAAGAAATAGACTAAAAGAATCTTAATAATTTGTCCCTTTTTACAGTTTCACAATTTTTATCAAATGCCAAATTATATAGTCTTCTACAGTGAAATATGTGTAACTGTATAAGTTACTTATTTTATTATTTTGACAACTTTTTACTACATTATCGAATTTTGGCTTGATGATATGCTTCCTGCATAAAAAAAGGTCTCCGGTATTAATTATATTAAACAGAATTTTGTGACATATTTTAGGTATAGGGAAACGTTTATAAAAAAAAAAATCCATAACAGTTTCTCTATCAGATCGTGGAATGGAAAAATATACAGAATGTTCCATTAAAAAAAACTAAATAGCATAAATCAAACATAGCAACGATTTCGATGGCCAACTTGTAGATTCTAGTTGATATAAAAAACTTTTCGATGCATTACTCGAAACTTTACAACGTGTTTTACACGCCGCGATTTATTGGTCAATTAATTGAACAAGTTGATCTTCGATTTTATCGTACCGTGTAAAACAGCAAAAATCGGTCCGATTTCTTGAACAATTTATCGTACAATTAACTGAATTAAATAGAACATGCTCTATTTTTGCCACGATTTTCCGACGATTTCTCACAAACTTTGCTGTTTTAATACCAACCCGGTAACAGAAAAATACCTACGAATTTTGTTTTAGTGTTTTTAAAGTTAAATTTCGAAAATTTACGGGAATTGAACTAATGGATAATTTGAATTAACTAACCGAAACTGAAGTAACCAAACCCATAGCCGTGCCTATACCAAAACTACCAAAACATTGAATAAAAGCAGATTGCCAACCTATTTTGTATAAGCAAATGAAAATTTTTTTAATAATTCCTTTGTTCAATTATTAACGAAACTAAACAAGTTTTCACGATCGTTAAAAAGTTGTCCAATGTATTGTAGAATGTAAAACGGCATATTTCTACCGATTTCTTGGTCAAGAACTTGTTCAATTAATTGGACAATAAATCGCGGCGTGTAAAACAAGCTTAAGAAATACTCAATCGAATAAAATTTAAGTCACTACCCTAGACTGTGAGGCGTTTTAGAGATCGGCTGTTAGAAAAACAGCGGCATTTCGCAAAAATCTAAAAAATCAAGATATTAGCTGAACACGTTGTATATAACTAAATAAACACTATGTTTTGTCATATTGATATAACTTTTGCTGATTCGTGTTTACTGATTCCTTAGTAGAACATAACGACTACTTACTACATACACATGTTATTTATGCTCTTATTTTTGTACTGATAAGCAGCAAAAAATAAAATCAAAAGAAGACATTCTATAATTATTACAATTTATCAAGAGCAACGCTGTCAAGGACATCTCTAGATACGAAGTAATTAAGTGGGTTGTTATAGTCAATGGCTAAGGAATTTCATATGTACATATATACAATCAACATACAAGTACATAATTCTTGTAATGCAGTTTATTATACGCACTGAATTTATCTTTCCTTTACGTTGTAAAGCAACTTAAGTTGTATTCATTAAAAAAAGTATAAAAGAAAATTAACAATATATTTTTAATTTTTAACCATTGTTCCTTAAATCATTTTTTGTCTTGATATAAAATAACGGAAAGTTTTTCTAGATGGATTAAAATCGAGAATACAAGCAAACTTACCGCTGTAGATCCTGTAAAAGCCACTTTATTGATATCGTTGTGTAGTGCAACTGCTTGTCCTGCAACAGCGCCGTATCCAGGTACAACATTCACAACTCCTTTTGGAAAACCAGCTTCTTTGGCTAGCGCAGCTACAGCCAAAGCCGTTAATGGAGTTAACTCTGCAGGTTTAAGAACTACCGTGCACCCAGCTGCTAAAGCGGGTGCCCATTTCCAAGTTAACATCAATATAGGATAGTTCCATGGAATAATTTGGCCAACAACTCCTACTGGTTCAAGTCTAGTCATGCTAAACAGTCCAGCGTCTATTTGAAATAGAATACAAGTTAAGCGTGACTGCATTAATTTTTCTTTTTTATCTTGTTACCTGCTGGAATTGTTCTTCCAGAAACTTTATCTGCAATGCCCGCGTAATATCTGAATGTATCTATGGCGCAATTTATATCAAAGATCGCTTCCGCAAGTGGCTTTCCATTGTCAAGGGTTTCCAATCTTGCTAGATAATCTATGTCGCGTTCTAGTAAATTTGCAAGCTAAAGATAAACGTAAATTTAATTGTTTAAATCTAAGTTATTAAGAAACATAACAAAACGTTTAGAATAAATAATAAATTAAAAATGTGACAGAAATTGTAAAATACTTTTAATAAAAGAAGACCCCGGGCAGATGCGTCTAGTTTTCTCCATTCTGATCCCCGCTTAAAAGCTTCTTTTGCGGCTGCAACAGCAAGATCGACGTCTTCCTAAATCATGTGGAGGAAAAATTAATTCAAGCACAAATTCATACCATAAATATTACTGCACCTTTGTCGCTTCAGCAACATCAACAATTTTCTTGGCGTTAGTTGGATTTATAGTAGGAAAAGTTTTTCCACTAACGGAATTCACAAACTCATTATTAATAAAGAGCTGAAATAGGAATGTTCTATTATTAGATTCTCTCAATTTGAGATACATTAGTTGTTAATTCCTTATTTACATTTTGCGTACAAAATAAGAACGACCAGGAACAGGTAAATCTTACCTTTTAAACATCCATGACTTATTTTCAGCACTTTATAACCTTTTTACCTTAAAACTGAACCAGTGATTTTAAAAGCAACATATATCCAACGTATAATAAATGGATTTATGTGGCTCTTAAAATGACAGATTAAAGAACTACATACTGCATGTTATACATATGAGAAGTACCGCCATGGTACCGCGCTCAATTTGATATATAGAACGCAATATTTCTACAAGGTATCTTGATTTTGTTGCTAGATGTATCTTTGATGTTGCTTCCATGTTTCACGCATAGAAGAATCTATTTAAAATTAATTTATGAAATTTTGCGAAAATATAATATACAAATTATATTTTCGCTGACTTTACAGGCTTTTTAAGCGAGTTAAGCTGTTCCAAAGTTAAGCAATACTGTTTAAATAAAATTAGTATACCGTCGCATCAATGGATTTAATCTGTTAGCGAATATCTATATTTCTACGAAGTATCACGCAATTTGTATGCAGTTTGTGCTGCGTGCATAAATGTTAAAGCAACAGCATTTCAATAAATCCTTGCATTCTCGACTTTTTTACGTGTGGTAAATTTAAACATCACATTATCAAATAAAATATTTCCATTGCAATAAAATCAGAATCGATTAACATTTTACTATCCGATTCTCTGAAGAATAACAAGCTGAATAAAAAAAATAATAGCCACTCACGGTATACGGAAATTAGCAATATAGCAGAATTAAAACTGTTAAAAATATTGTAGTACTTAACAAATACAAAGAACACGACCACTTTTGATTCAAATTGTTATTAAAGCAACATGGAAATCTCTGTCGTTCAGCTCTTTTTGCTCATTAATGTACATACTTAAAATTCTAACCTAATACTATAAAATAAATTTGATGAAAACTAATTCAAATTACAGAAATTTAGTCACGTTAGTTACAACTAACGAACTAATAAATAAAAACAACGATAGCATAATTGCAGGAAATTAAAAAAGATACTTATTTTTCTTACCTGTGTGTATTTAATTTGAACGTCGTCTTTACCCATCTTGCTTATTACTGCTGCATTCAACGATGTACAACTGCTTATATGGAAGTATAATAAAGAAAAAAAGAACGATCAGTTGACTATAATGAAGTTTATTGACATAGCACTCAATAGCACTGTTTACAACTTTATCCGCACAATTTAAGCATTGACATAGCAGTGGGGACAAAGCAGACGTTTTTGCTTTATTTTACTCTACATATATACATGTATATCCCGGAGAGGGACTATGTTAAGTCCAAAACCTCAATTCTTCAGTAGAGCAGTTTTATTGAATCAATCTTAGATTATCTAAAATTGTAAAACACCGTTTTTGTGCATCCATTCAATAATTTATATTTGAATTAGTTTTTAGTTTAAGAATAATGAGCATGGTGCCAATTTTAGTATTTTAACATATTTATTTAAAATTTCGTAAATTTGGACTTAACCAATGACTTAATATAAGCTGCTTTTCATTTGATCCTAAGTACTGTACTGAACCGTTTTGTACGGCACAAATTTGAAATATGCGTGTTCAATTCAAAAAGAACTGATAGCTCTGAACCGTATTTTTTTTAAATCCCTTTTCCCTGGAATATTTGGAACGTTCCGTACTGTTCTATTAACGCATGCGCAAAACATAGGATTATTGATACTATCAAGATTCACTCACTGAGGTTATTCCTGTATTTATAATTCGAAATCTGATTTACATTACATGCTGGTCTTATCTATAGTGAAAATCTTTTTGATTACATTTCTCAATATAAAAAGTTAGAATTACATTTATCAATGTCCAGTACGATAAATGCCTGTTCCTTTTAGCTCACTGTAAGTACCGTTCAGTACAGTCACAGAACATTTCTTCCTAGAAGCATAAGCTACGTGTTATAAGACTTATAACTTATAAGTTATAAGCTCTAAGTGTCGGATAATATTCAGCGTCATCTAGCGTGGGGACAGCGAAATCCTTACTTAAAATGGCTTACGCCTTTTTAGTTAATTGTAATTTTTTATTAATATTTCCGCTTTGTAATTGGAAACAAGATATCAAAGTGAAATAATTTATTTTGAAATATAATATAAACTAGTACAGGAATTATAATTATACACATTTATTTTAGATTCATGGTGACTTAGCAAATTGTTGTCTTTTCATATAGTTGTAAAGTAATAACTTTATATATTTATCTAACAAGATTTTTTAGATGTTCTGTAGGTATGCATGATAGAAAATCAAAAGTAACATGTTAATTAAAGATACACTAACTGTAACTGCACATGTAAAATCTGCTAGACAATCCACGATATTACAAAAACAATCCGATATTACAAAAACAACAGGCTGATCACGATGATTTTTGACAACTTCCACAAATCAAATATGTATTAACGTACTGTCGGTAAAATCAGTATCTATATTGACTACAAATAGTAATGGAAAATGCACCTGCAGTGTCATCTAGCGCGGGAACAAAATATGAAAGTACCACGTGCCACTTACTGACCAATAAAAATGAGGCCAAATTTTCTGTATCTCTTAGAACCCCCTGAGTACAATACTCTGTGGAATGATACGGTAGTTAATAAAACAAATGGAAAACAGCTATAGTCTTGCTCTGGGGTACAGATATGTACATATATACGTGTGCCAAAAAGGATGCACCATATGGGATTTTTTTTGTTATGGACTTTTATAGAATTACAGTAATTCAGAAAGTTTGAGTACCTTTTAAAAACAACTTGACACCCATTAATCGCATCTTCTACCGTATACAGGCTGTATATTTAAAATTGAAAGAGGCTCAAGAGTAAACTACCCTTATTTTTCAAAATAGAGGAAAATGTTATTAAGAAAAGTTGTTCAGAATTAACACTTATACTCAAATATGACCGCCTCATATCTCAAAAATAAAAAATTGCCTTTTTTTCTGGATCGCTCTTTATGACTTCACATTTACATCTAACCCGCTTAAGGCATTCGTAATTGACATAACTAATAAAAAACGGGAATTAGTGGCACTCCTTTGGTGTTTTGAACTATCAATTATTGAAAAATGTATGTATTTTTTGTGCATTTTGTTCATCTACCGGGTGAATTGTGACATGAATGGAAACTATTCTAGAAATTATTGTTTAAAATAAGCAAACTTCAAAGTTCAAAGTAACATAACTTAATGTATTTCTGAGTTACAGTTCAATTTTGTTATGTTTTGTTTATTTTTTCTTGTAAATGTTGCAAAATTAACCATTTTCCCCACAAAACTACCTTATTTCTTGATAAGTTTGAATACTATCAAATAGCTGAAATCTTTAACGAAAAAAGGTTATAGTTTGAAATATTACATATCTATGCTTAGGAAATGTATGCCTGGTTTTACTAGATGTGTTTTCACCTTTAAATATGTATATGTGACCTTCTTAACACGCCGATGTGGAAGGGATTGAGGCTGAGCTTATCGCTATAAGTTTGGGGGTGACTGTGTTAAACGCGTTGAGACACGGTCTACCTGCAGCGTTTAATCGCGGCGAGTAAATATCGCGTCTGTCTTTAAATAAAGTTAAAAATGAGAATGACTTTGGCAATCTCTTAAGTGTAAAAG
Organism: Dynastes maya; assembly: GCA_029619315.2. Classification (NCBI taxonomy): domain Eukaryota; kingdom Metazoa; phylum Arthropoda; class Insecta; order Coleoptera; family Scarabaeidae; genus Dynastes; species Dynastes maya. The sequence continues at coordinate 39,995,603 of JAROYE020000004.1, forward strand.
TAGACACAGTCTAACCGCAATCCAGATTTGACTATATTAAAAAATATTGGCAATAAGAACTTTAAAAACTTGATAAAAAATATCATATTATACCTTACTTTCAATATACATCTCTTACTAGTTGTGACGCGGAAAGAAGCGTATCAATATTTAAAAATGTTTTCACAAATAAGCAAACAAATTTTAGCGAAAAGCATTTAAAGAAAGTTCTGCTAATTAACGTGAGCGAAGTCACTTTGAACTTCATTAAGTTTTTAAGCACTGCATTAAATATATCAAAGAAATATACGTTACTATTACTACTTAATATTGATTTTGTATTGTACCTACGTAAATTAGGTAAATATAATTTTATTCTCTAAATTCTTTACAAAGAAACTTCTGCGCGCTACTGCTAAGTTGAGTTTTATAAACGCATCCACCGGGTTGAGTGGAACAAGTTGATATTGATAGCGCTGCCGCGAGATTCATTTGTACCCTATGAATGGGTTACTGTCTCGACGTGTCGTGCACTATTCAGGGGACCACGTCGATCTGCACTCTAAATGTCATAATAAAATTTCTCGAGAACTATGCTACGGTTAATAAAATGCATAAAACGTAGATCTCAAAAACTAGAATTTATTGTAGTTTTTATACATTAGTAATATAACCTTATAAGGTACAATTCAATATATACATCTTAAACTTATTAAAATCTGATAAACTTTACAATCAACTTAAAACAAAGTTAAAATTTTCAGGTGAGATATTATAAAATAAATAGTAGTTATAAAACAAACTACCGGCTCTGTGTATTTCTAAAATATTTAAAATAAAAAAAATATTTTCGTATAAAATAACATTGCCAAAAGAGACATCGCGGATTGTAGGAAAAAATCTTTCCAGTAAACAAGATGCTAATAATAATACAATTACTTGGGCGAACTTCCATGTTAAGCAAGGATTAAAAACTTTCTTATACACTTGCGTCATAAACAAACACATTTCTCAATTGAAACAGATATCACACAAGAAAATATTAGAATTTATTAATTATTATAAATCGTCATTCACGACGATGGCCCATTAAAAGTATCTCTGGAAATAATTAAACTATATTTTAAAATTTTGCTGGGCGATGTTATAAAATATTTTCAACTTTATGTCACTCTTGATTAAGCTGGAAACGGATATCAATTCACTTATATTAAATAGCATACCCTGCATATTACAGATCCTTTAGACAGACCTTTCAAAGATAAGTTCAACGATATACAATATCATAGGTGTAGGATGTACCACCTTCGAGATATTAATTTTTCCGTGAAAAATTTGACAAACGCAGAGTTTAACTGAAACATCAATATGTAAACCAGTTTTAGGATTTTCATTAGCAACATGAAATACTCTTTGCTGCTACAAATACATATCAACAATATTATACAGAGTGTTCCAAAGACCTAGTCAAACACTAACATATTCAACTAAAGAAAATTATATTTTTTTAAATGGCATCCCCTATTTTTAAGAATGTCTACATGTTCTACTTGAAAAAATGCGAGTAAAACATTTTACTTCCTATACCTAGATTCGCTCGTTTCTAGTTATTTAAAAAAATCATGAAATCGATTATTTATTACCGGTAAACAACCAGAATTGATAAGATAGGCTTCGTTTTGTTTAAGCTAATAAACAAACAAACAAATTTTGTGAATGGAATCTAGTCAAAATACAAGAAGATCCAGTCTTTATTTCTAAAGTAATATGGACTGATGAAACGAAATTTTCGAGACGGGATGTGTAATTCTAAAAATAAACACTATTGGGCCACCACTAATCCACAAAATTTTCAAGAAAAGTTTAGTTTTAATGTATTTTGTGCTATAAAAGGTAATAACCCTACGTATCAAATTTATGACTAAAATTTAAATGGCAATATTTAAATTTGCTACAAACAACCCTAATGGAATTTATTAATGGGCTAAATATGGACGAAATGCAAGCATGTTGGTACCGATTAGATGAAACTCTAGCGCATTGTACACGTGAGGTTAAAGATCAATTGACGAAAATGTTTGATGATCGATTGATGAGGAAATTTGGACCTTGGACATGGTTAGCCAGGTCCCCTGATCTAACTCCCTTTGACTTCTCTATTTGGCGTCGCATAAAAACAATGGTGTACGACAGTCCCATTTATACTCAGAAAATCTTGGAGGACAGGGTAACGAGAGCTTTTGCCAGCCTTAGCGGAGCGGAAATCCAAAAGGTAGTAATTTCCGTGCACCGTCGAATACCGTTATGTTTGCAATTAGATGGAGATTATTTTGAATGTTTATAATATATGTTTTTAATGTGTATAGTTTTTTTGAATACTTGTGTTTACGCTTTTTATCATTTTAAATATTTTGCACCCATTTTTCAGTTTATGTTATTGTTACTAATTAAACATTTACTAATAATCAATTAAATATTTAGCTTTAATTCAATATTTATTTTACTTTAGCAACCGAACCTAAATAAAATCTTTATTGGGTATGCCATCTGCAAGTCTCTTTTATTTAATTTAAACACTGACATGTCAACGTAATATCACAGTGTTCATTTGTCATTAGCTTAAGCCAAACAGAGCCTACCTTGTCAATTCTGGTTTCTTGGTAATAAATAATCGATTTCATTTTTTCAAATAATTCGGAAACGAGCGAATTTAATTATAGGAAGTAAAATATGTTTTACCCGCAGTTTTTGTAATAGAATACATAGACATTTTCAAAAATAGGGGTTGCTATTTAAAAAAATTGAATTTTCTTTAATTGAAAATGTTAGACTAGGTTTTTGGAGCACTCTGCATAATATTTTTAATACGAATTTACAGCAATAAAGACAATTTTATGTTGCCGTAGGATTAACAAAACTGATTAACATGGGCAATACGGAATAGAAGATATTGGATGTTTCAGTTAAACTCTGCGTTTGCCAAATTTTTAAGAAAAAATGTAATACTTCAAAGGTGGTACATTCTACATCTATAATATTGCATATCGTTGAACTTCTCTTTGAAAGATCTGTCTAACGGATTCGTAATATACAGGCTGTACCATTTGAAACAAGAAAATTGATATCCGTTTCCGGTTTAATCGAGAATGCCATAAAGTTGAAAATATTTTTAGGAAATATGTCATTATTTATAATATCGCCCACCAAAATTTAAAAAAGATAGTTTAATTATTTCCAGATATTTTTAATAGGCCATCATCGTGAATGACTCTATATGTTGTAAATTTAAAATGGAGAAAAACGTTTCACAAAGATAAAAAATAATTAATGCTTAAAAATGACTAACAAGTTGGCTAGCATGAAAATATTTCGCTGCCGTACTATATGAAGTAATAAATACTTTTCCATTAAAGAGTATATACATAACAACAGACCTACAACCTGTGATGTCCATAAGGCGATTCTTAAAGAATATAAAATTTATTGTAATCCCGTTTATCTGTTTCCGAAACTACGTCTCCATATTCATAGACGTTACCATGTTGTCCATTACTTCTACTGCTTCTTTTTCGCCCAAACTCTCCAAGCAATGACGTATTGTCCACATATCGCGTATTTTCTGAAAATCAAAAATTACAAAATATATTCGTCAAAATACTTTAAGTTACATACCACTGCGAGCTGTAATAATTCCTTGCTTTTACTGTTCGAGTTGATAAATAGATTAGTATGGAGAAAGTGTTTCAAATCCAAAACTTCCGCTAAATGGATCCACCTTCGTGATTTATCCAATATTTTCGATACTTTGTCTAAGCAAGCTGATGTGAAAGCTTTTACGTTTTTATACATTGGTTCAAGTTCGTCGATCGTCAATTTTTCAATCTTACACTCAACAATTTCCAACTGCAAATATAAAGAAAAAGCTGTAACACACTAGAGATTATGTACGTTGGGACAAAAGAAAACTTGGACGACTGGCAAACGACGAAGTAGTATCGGTGGTATAAATAAAGCTCACTTTCGTACAGGTTTACGGCGTATCATCTAGGTTTACTTGTCCTATTTTACAAAGTGTTCCGTCTCCAATAGGCACACTTCGATAGAAGCGGACAGTTGACGGAATTTTGTTGTATTTTGCTACTCCTGAGATACTTTAAAAGCAATTTCGGCAATGAACCAATTAGCAAAGAGGCGTCTACTTCAACGTTTATTTGAAAAAGCCGTTCGCGAAGTGTCCCAATTGGTTAGGTTGACAGGACTGTATACGATGGATTAAAGCGGATAAGGGATGGCACGGGGATGGAACATGGGTGAGTTTGCCCATGCCTGGAAAGTTACTACTGAGAAGTATGCATACGACCTAATTGTCGATATTCTCCAGCGACTTAACAAATGTTCACGGTCCAATGACCTGTGTATTAGCAAGTAAGACGAGTTGTCTTTCGTATAAAATTATTAAGATTTGTTTAATAAAAGTAATTTGTTTATACACCGCTATTTCTTTCATTCCTCATACTTTCTAGACGTACACTTAGTCACAAAAGTTTACGTACGACCATAAAATTGATAAAAATACAATGCACATAATGTCTAAACTTTATCCTTTCGCGAATAATACAAACACATTAAAAAAGCAATAACTTTGTGATGAAAAAACAAATATATCTATTATAGTCTTATGTAAATACCCCAAGTGCAGGGGATATCAAGCCGCAACATAAGTCTACATACGGAGAGTTCTCCTTTATCTGTCTATAGAAATAGGTACTTCCCGGACTAATATTCTTTACGAGTTAATGTAATTATGATTTATTCAGTCTCCAAGTAGCAACACATGTAATAGTTTTAAACGATAATCCCAAAATGAGTGAGAAAAGAAGAGAAGTAGCCGTAGAAATAAGAAAGTTGATAATGAAGCTCAGAATTGAAGGAAATCAATGTCTATCATTGCTGAAACAGTTGGATTAGCAAAATCCACAGTTCAAACAATAATAAAAAATGTTAATAATACTGGTAGCTACAGAAATAAATCTAGATCTGGTCGACCAACTAAACTGACCGAAAGAAATAGAAGAAGTATTCTACGCGAGGTGGCTGCTAAACCCAAAATTAACGCTAATAAATTGGCAGAAAACATTTATAACACATCACAAATTCGAGTTCACCCTGAAACGATTCGTCGTTGTATTCGACAGGAAGGATTCCATTCAAGAATTCCGAAAAGGAAACCTTTCATTAGTGTTGTAAACAAAGCAAAAAGACTCGAGTTTGCTAAAAAGTATTATAAGGTCCACGAACAAGATGCAAATTTCTGGAATCGTGTAATATTTACCGATTAGTGTAAATTTAACGTATTTAGTGAAGATGGAAGAGCAAAAGTTTGGCGAAAACCGAATAAAGAAATGCTATCAAAAAATCTAACACCTACGGTGAAGCATGGCTCTGGATCTGTTATGGTTTAGGACTGTATGGCAGGGAATTTAGTTGGCGAATTACATTTTATTGAAGGGATTATGGATAAATTCGTTTATTTCGACATACTAAAAACAAGTTTTACAGCCAGTGTCGGGAAGTTGGGGCTGAGTGCAAACTACATATTCCAACAAGACAACGACCCGAAACACACTTCTGGGCTTGTAAGGGAATGGCTATTATATCGTGTCAGGAATCAATTCAATTCCCCTCCCCAGTCCCCAGACCTAAACGTTCGAGCATTTATGGGACGAATTAAAACGTCGAGTGCGAAAAAGGGACGTTTACAATAAAGAACAATTAAAAGTAATTCTAATGGAAGAATGGGCAAATATAATACCAGATGTCACAGAAAAGTTAGTTTCATCAATGCCACGTCGATTAGCAGCCGTAAGAGAATATGAAGGAGGATCAACATCGTACTAAAGATTAAAAATTTTGTATGAATTTTTAAGTTTCCTTCAACGTACGTAGACTTTTGTTGTAAGAATTTTTTCCCTTTTTTTTGATTTCTTATCGAAAATATATTTTATTTCCTTTTAACTGTGTTTTATTTTGTGGATGCTCTTTTGTACTTTAATATTGGAAATATAGATTAAAGAAAAACAATATAATTATATATTCTATTACTATTCTTCGACATTTTATTGTCGTACGTAGACTTTTGTGACTAAGTGCACTATAGTAATGCAATATGAAAATATATTAAAAGAAGCTTCTTTCCTTAATTTTATAAAAACACCACTCTCTATAGTTAAGTAACAAAAAAGGAAAGATATTTGACGTCAAGAAGTCCTAGCGACAGTCGTTTAAGACACCTTTAACACACGGACATAGTAGCATCCAGGGACTCAGAACCGGTATTATTTTAATACCGGTATTACATCATCAAAGCCATACCGATATCGTTATAATACCGAAACCGAAAAAATACCGGTATTTTTTCAATACGATTTCTCTAAAAACTTTGTAATTTAATTTAACTTCGACTCTGTAATTACATTTTTCATACAATACTTTTCATTATAAATGTGCATACTATGTGACTATATAACTGACAAGAAAAATCGCACACACAATACATACATAAACAGACAAGAGATTTGTTTTAGATAACTGTACGTTTTATGCATGCACTACTGCAGAAAAGAGCGGCTGTTGAAATAATATTCCAAGATAACAAACCGCTATAGTCATCTTCTATCATCTGAAACCAGGGACTTCAACCGAAACACAAAATACCGGTATTATACATATCGGTATTTTTCAGTTATAATCACATATCCTTATAGAATTTTAACTTTAAAAATACCGGTATATTGGGATTTATTTACCGGTAATTTTTGAGGTTTTCTTATTCGATTATTTCAAATTATAGAATTATTTGAAGTACTATATTTTTACAAATACATTTAAAACAGCAATCTAAAAGAAAATGAAAATTCATGAGAATAAAAATTTAATTCAGCAAGAAAAACATGTTCCTTTATTATAGCTTATAAATCTACACTTTTGGCGTTAGCTCTATGTACCAAAATATCATTAAGAATGTCATAGGATAAATTGTAGTGTAAAGACGACAATACATATTTTAAAGAAGACACTAATTTGAATTGGCGGCACTGACAACACGATTTCGGCTAATACATATATACAATTCTGGTATGCTATATTTATTTTTGTACTAAAATTATAAAATGTCTTCTTTAGAATCCAAACGAGGGTATTCTAGGAATTTTCTTAACATACTCATAATATCTAACGTATCTGTAGAATAATTATTACGACCGCATTTGTTATTGTCTAATTCCCTCAACATTTTTTCAACATCATCCGGGTCAGATTCATTTTCATTTGCTGTTGAAGTGCTCGGAATACATAAATTGTGCGACGATTCATGTTGGTGTATTCTCTTTTTATATTGCCAAGTACATATAAGGTGGTTATTGGCTAGTATAATTTGTTGTTGTGTTAAAACGATTTTGAATCGTGGATCCAGGAACATACCTGCCAAAAAACATCGTTATTAAATAATTTCTTTTCACGAACCTTCCTTGTTTCTACTAATTGACATGCCAATGTTGGCAGTTTCTAACATGCATTGTGACCAAGTTCTGTAAAAATCTCCAATAAGAAGTCGTTATAAGAACTATATGTTCAAGTTGTTCTATCCATGTCTGGGAATGTAAATATTGATCTTTATTGGTTTCATTGCAACATTCTGTTAACTCTACAAGACGTTCTAGCATATCCAATGTTGAATGCCAACGTGTGGGACAGTCTATAGTTGGCTTTTTCTTTTGCATGTTTTTAATACGCTTTTTGCACCCGGTGATCGCAATTTTTTGTAAACTCTTCTAGCTTCGTTTTACGCCGCGATTTTATTATCTTTCAGAATATCTGAAACAGCTAACTGGAGGGTATGAGTAGCGCAACGTACTAACCTAATTTGATAAGTTAATTTCTGTGTTTTCATCATTAACTGAAACATTAATTCCTTCGCTATCCTCTTGGATTCCGAGTTGGAACCGCGTCGTTATCGTAGCTTTTGCCGACGTTTCGTCCACACTCTTATGGGACATTTTCAGGGCTGTTACTGCATACTGACAGTGTAAAATAATACCGGTTCTGAGTCCCTGTTTGAAACAATCGAATACGAAAACCTCAAAAATTACTGGTAAATACATCCTAATATACCGGTATAAAGCAATGCCGGTATTTTTAAAGTTAAAATTCTATAAGGGTACGCAGATATAACCGAAAAATACCGGTATGATACCGGTAGTTTTTGTTTCGGTTGAAGTCCCTGGTAGTATCAAATTATTTTAATCTACTTGGCCATTTATTAACTAAGAAAACGGAAACATTTATTATATCTATTTATTTTAAATTTTCTTCAATTTTTGTCAAATTCTGTATTTAACACAAATGTTAGAGCATAAAGCACAAATTTCTAGTTACATATACATTTATTAGCAGAATTTAAGATTAGATATGACACAGCACTCATAGGGTGTATGGGTGGCTTTCGATGCGTTTATCAATAGAGAAAATATATTGTCCAGGTTAAAACAAAAATATTGTATTGCGAATTTCTGTAGAAGGCTAAAAAGCTTACCGGCCCATTAAATTAGGATCTATGATGATAGTGCTGGAAATAAACATATTTTTAAGTGACATAATTTACAAATATCATGAATAAGAAACGTAGCTATTGCTGTAGCTGTAGCACTTGTTGAATTTATCCGTACAGGCAGCTTTGAAAAGACTGATTTTTAAAAGATAATTTCAAAGAACAGAACTAAACGAGCACGAAATGAACAAATCCATTATTCACTGAAAACTACAGACAAACGTTCAAAACTGAACAGGAACGCGGCATTCCCTTGGCGAATGACATTTTCAATCACAATTACTATGGTTATAAACATCCAAACATGTTAGAAGCTTCGAAACCTTAGTTACAAACCAATTATGAAAGAGATAGATATAGGTTAGTTGCGATATGTTTACGAGAGGGCCAAAAATAGTTTTCTCATTGGATTCTAATAGTCCCCACCCCATGGTTGTAACGTGTTTGTAATTACAATAACTGTGGTTGAAAATTCGCCAAGTTCATGCCGCGTTCCCGTTCAGTTTTGCATTACAAATTTAACAATTACATACATGCATTTCAACTGCAGCAGCATGTACCGGGTGGCCAAATAAGAATGCCGGCTATATCTCAGAAACTAGTAATCACAGAGCTTTCGAGTAAAATCTTTTTTAATAAACGTGACCAAAAGAAAACACTGGAGATGATTTTGAAGTCTGTAAGATGGCCAGAAGATGGCGTAACGGTCACGACTAAGTGCAAAATGAAAGTTTTCATCGTGTTTTGTCTAATTAAGAGTTATCGAAAATATATGCATTTTATTCCCAATCCAAATCCTTTTCTTCCGCGTACGACACATTTTGTCGTATCTTCTAAAGTAAAGCGGTGGGGAGACGTTAATTGCTTTTTAAAATAAATGTTGGTTACTCCAGTTAGGCTTAACCGATTTTAACCATCTTAGCCTCGTTTAAAAGAGCTTTATTTGATCTATGAAATGCAGTTTTGGTCTACTTCTTATGAATTGTACCCTCACCACAAGTGGGCCTTATGTGAATTTATAACAAATAAAGCGGCTGTTCGCAAAAATTTTAAATAGAACGATATGTATCTTTTCAGACGGAAAAGTAGAGAATTAAATACTTAAGACGTCAGTGAAAACCGCATCTCGATATCTTTTCTCTAACCGGAGATATTAACGAAAAAATGTAAATATTTGTTGCACCTGGACGACCCAGTTTTGTCGACAGTCTACTATTTTTTTTTAAATTTCTAAATATAACCAAATTAGTAAAAATAAAAAAATATACGCTATTTCAAAGATAATTATTTATTTTAATGCCTCATCAATAAACTCGATCTCATTACTTTGATTTCAACTTGAAATAAACAATAACAATTTTATTAGCCTACTATGCGAATTTTGAAAAACAATATTATTATTTAATTAACACTGTGTTGCCTTTTTGTAGAATATTACATAAACGAATTATCGGTAGCTTCCTAGATGTTCGAACTCTCTTCCATCACTTTTTATGCATGATTCTATTCTCTGTCAAGTGAACAAAACAGCTGTCTCGACTTCTACCTGTGAAATCCTTCGAATTGCATTTCTTATTTGAAGAATCATGTCTTCTTTTGTAATACGCCTGGTAGGAAAGACGAGGTTCTTTATTCTTCCCCACAAACAAAAATCTAAGCAAGTTAAGTCCGGAGACCTAGCTGGCCATGGAAATACACTTCTTCGTCCTATCCACCTGCTAGTTTAAGCATTATCTAAAAAGTCCCGAACATTTACCGCAAAATGCGCCGAGCACCCGTTATGCTGAAAAAAAAATATCTGACGGCGAATTGCCAGCGGTACATCTAAAAAAAATGGCAATACGTTTCTTAGAAAATTTAGGTAAACGTATCCAGTAAGAGCTTCATTAAATATAAAAGATCCAATAATTTGCCCACCTAGAATTCCGCACCACACGTGTATGTTCCAGTTCCAGTTTCCATTCGTTTATGACCAGTAATACATGTTATGGAGATTTACACATCTATCACTATTAGAGGTGATCTCGTCTCTCCACAAATCTGCGATAGTATTTCTCGATCCTATGGTGTCGTCTGTCAAGAAACTGCACTGTATATACCCTGGCGGCGACAGTTGAATTTCCCATGCGTTCAAAATAAACCCCTATCATGTCAAATGCTTCATTTGTAAGACGCATATTTTGATCATTAAAAAATCGAAAAAAGAAAATTAAAAGCAATACGGTCTAAACGAAGACATGAGCCTTTTCAACGTTGTCACATAACATGTAATTTTTTCTTATTCTGCATCTGTTATTATTCAAAGCCTACTCGTTTTTCAGAATTCCCTTACTAGGTTAGTCAAACTTTTATTGTTTATTTCAGGTTGAAATCGTTAAAACAATGAGATTCAGTTTATTTATAAGGCACTAAAATAAATAATTATCTTTGAAACAGAATATATTTTTTTTATTTTTACTAATATGGTTATATTTAGAAATTTAAATAAAATAGCAGACAGTCGGCAAAACCGTGTCGTCCAGGTGCAACAAATATTTACATTTTTTCGTTGATATCTCTGGTTAGAGAAAAGATATCCACCGACATCTTAAGTTTTTAATTCCCCACTTTTCCGCGTGAAAAGATACATATCGTTCTATTTAACATTTTTGCGAAAAGCCGCTTTATTTGTTATAAAATCAGATGACGCCGTCTAGTGGTAAGGATACAATTCATAAAAAGTAGACCAAAACTGCATTTCATAGATCAAATAAAGCTCTTTTAAACGAAGTCAAGATTGTTAAAATCGGTTAAGCCTAACAGGAGTAACTAACATTTCTTTAAAAAGCAATTGACATCTCCCCACCACTTTACTTTAGAAGATACGACAAAATGTGTTCAACGCAAAAGAAAGGGAATTGGATTGGGAATAAAATGCATATATTTTCGACAACTCTTAATTAGACAAAACACGATGATAACTTAATTTTATACTTAGTCGCGACCGTTACGTCATCTTACAAACTTCACAATCATTTCCATTGTTTTCTTTTGGCCACGTTTATTAAAATAGACTTTACCCGAAAGCTTTGTGATTACTAGTTTCTGAGATATAGCCGGCTGCCATTCTTATTTGGCCACCCGGTACATTTATTATTTATGGTATTTGTAAATTATGTTATTTAAAAACATGCTCATTTGCAGTACCATCATCATGGGCTCTATTTGAACGGGCCAACAAGTGTTTTAGCCTTCTACGGAAATTCGCAGCAACACCCAGACACCCTGAGTACTGTGTCATATCTAGTCTTGAACTCCGCCAACATACATTTAAATGAAAACTTATGTTTTGTGCTGTAATGTTTGCATTAGATGCAGAATTTGATAAAAATGAAAATTTTGAATAAATAGACCGCATACTATGCAGAGTTTCCGGTATGTCCATGGCCAGAGTTGCCTTTCTCTTATGTTATTTTACGATACGCAGTCACAGTTTCATTCCGGAAGACGGTATAGAATTATATTCTAGTTATATGAACGATATAAATGGTTGTGTACCAAATATACTTTGCATTGTTTGTAGTCTACGCTTTTTTATATTTACAATCCGTTTTAAAAAAAGCTTATGAATTAATAAACAATATTAAATACATACTTTAAAAAGAGGTTATGTTTACATGAAAAATGTACTAATAATGTTTATACACGAGCTGTGTACACGAATGAATTTTTCGTAGCTTTCATTTACAATTCATATATTCAGGATAGCTATATATCCTATTTATTATTCGTTCCTGAGCAATAGAGATTCTATCAAGGAATTGAAGGTAAAATTCATTAATAGAATTACTTTTATAAGGATCGTTCACGGACTATTTTTATCATTCTTCTAACCTAATCGACGAAAGCAATAGAATAATCGAAAACTAGTTAAACCTTTAAAACACAATGACCTTGAAATGGAGGACCAAAGACTACCATAAACAATTCAAATAACCACAAAATAACACTTTTCTGAAATAAGAAATAACTCTTCGTTTTATGGTTTACGTTATAGTTGCAGAGATACAGAGGAGGGAAGAATGCGCATTTCATATGAACGAGTGCGCTTTCAAAGGGTGCATAGGTGGCTACCATTTTAGAGGCTGCAGCGTTTCGTGCAACACGTGACTAGTTTGCTGTGTTAATAATCTCATCACATATTTTTGGCATGGAACATTCGCCTATCTTTCTCCGGACTCAAATAAAACTCTAGTGTATAATGAAAACTCATAATTTCATGTTAATGACAACGATTACTGATATACGAGGGTAAGTCCAAAATTACTTACACTTTTAGTTCTACAACTGTATTAAACAAAGATAGGTGTACAACAGGTACATTATTTTTCAATATAGTCTCCACCTTTAGCAATGCACTTGGTCCAGCAAGCCACAAGCTTCCGCATGCCTTCCTGGTAGAAGGTTTTCGGTTGATTGTGAAGCCACTTTTGCACTGCATCCCGAACGTCTGTATCTGAGGCAAATCGACGATCTCTCAAAGCAGAACCGTGACTGATGTTTAAAGAAGATGCAACCTCACTTATGGTAACTCGCCTATTTGCTGTAACCATCTCTCGAGCTTGCTGAATGTTGTCGTCGAGGTTGACGGCCGTCCAACTCCCTCTTTTTGTGTTACGCTCGTGCGGCCACTTTGAAACATTTCGATCCACAAAAAAACGCTTTTACGAGATAAAGCACTGTCCCCGTACTGTGACAAAAGTCTCCGGTGAATTTCTGCACCTTTCACACCCTCTGACCCTTTTTGGTGCAAACTAAATTCCGCACACATGACCACAGAGGCACTAACTCAGCGCATGCGCAAGCGGCCGCCACTACGATAACCTTCAAAGCTTGTTTTGGTGGAAGTGTAGATAATACTTAACTTACCCTCGTATATGTTAGAACTATACTTTTTTAGCTTAACTTTCTCAAACGACATACAACTATTTTGCAGAGAATACAATTGAGAAGACATTCAAAGAAATTTACATTATTTAACCATAAATAAAGTCATTTATAATAATCGACTAAATATACTGTTTGTTTGGAGTACGATTTATTTGGAATTTGGAATGTAACATTGCATAAAATGCATTGAAATATATTTTCTATTCATATACCAACGTTTTAAATGTTTCTGTTGTGTACTACATTTTAACATAATAACAGTATATTCTAATAGTGTAATGTGCTTACAGTGTAATATTGGTAATATTTACGTACTGGTTCTCGGTCTATAAGACCACTTTATGAATATTACTTTAGGAGTATTGTATATTGGTAAATACCAGCATTGACCTAACTTTTAAGTCGATTTTAATTCTCCAACCTTTCAAAATGATTCCATTCAATTTTACAACTTTACCCTTTACGCGTAGATTAAAACGTATTCTCCTCCCCTCTATATCTCTGTCTAATTCATATATGACGATGCAGAAATCTAAAAATGCAAAAAAAAAACAGTGACTTGTCTCCAAACTAAAGCGCATTCGTCTCCAAAAATGTGTTTCCACTTAATAGCATTGGATTGGCTGTGAATATATTGATTCATCATCATGATTATCCAAAGGAACATGTCAATGGAATAATCTGATTTCAACGCCTTTACTGACACCATATCTTACGTAAATTCCCGCCAATTTAGTATCATTGCAAAGAAGAATGAATAAGTATTTCAGATGTGATGATCACAAGATATATATTTTCATTAAAAAAAATTACGATGGTAGTCATGGTTTACTAAAACAAATGCTTCCTTATACTAAACATTTAAAATGTATTCGCTATATACATTTTTAACTTCACAAATTAAACCGTCTCGACGTTAATGTACCGTGTCTCTAGACTTTCTGCTAACTCTGTATCTATATATAAATTATTAACTTCCAAATAAGTAGTAAAATAGCATTTAGAATCATCTAAACCAATTCTGTACTGGTGAAGTAAACAAATAATCTTAATTACTAGCAAATATAACGTTCGTATGATAAACTTACTTCCATCTCTTCTTCGGATTCTACTTCCTCTTTAACAACGCAATCTGTGTGCAAGCCTCGTGCGTTCTGAAAATGTTAAAATACCACTATGCTGTGCTTTCATAGTCTACTTATCAATCTTACCAATTCCTTCTCAACCATGTTGTAGATTTGAATCCGCTCTTGTTCTCCGTCTTGCATGAGATGTTTTGCCATACTTAAAGGGGTGCGGCCGCTGAAGTCTTCTTTAAGGATATCTATAGTCGTTTTTTCTAGCAATAACTTTACTATTTCAGTAGCCTGTTCTACTATTGCAATGTGCAAACTATTTCTACCAGTTTTTTTATCAATTAAATTGACATCTGCCTTATACTTATACAGAAGATCAACATACTTTGGCTTATTCATTTTAATCGCCATGTGTAAAGCGGTAAGGTTATCTAAAACACAAGAGTAACTAAAATACTGTTCCTTCCAATTTTTGCTACGTGCAAGAAGAATATTACCCACCATTATTTTCTGCGTTAATAAATAACTCCGAACCATATACTGCTCGCAATAGCGTATCTATAGCTATGTTACTTTGATTTTTTATAACTGCAACATGCAGGGGAGTATTACCATTTATATCTTTCACGCTCAAATCGCATTGATACTTCAATATTAATGTCATAACATCCACATTCGGCTGCTGCATCGCAAGATGTACTATCGTTTCCAAATTGTTGTTGCGGAAATTTAAGATTTTATACTGTTTGTATGTGTTTATAATATTGAGAAAATGTCGCAAATGTGTTATATTTCCTTCTGAGGCGCATATATGTAATGCACTAAAATAAATTGCCCTTAATATATATAGTTAAGATATTCATATTATTCACTTACTTTTCTTTAGCATCATTCACGTATTTCGTGAATAAATTGTGCAACATACTTATGACTTCGTCATTTTTAGGACTCGTCTTCGAGAAATTTTCAAATTCTATCAAAACTCTGTTTACTAGTTTTTTATCTTTATCGTCTTCAATACTAGAGTGGTCTGGTTTCCTATTAGTAAACAGATAAAGAGTTAATATTTTTACACTTATTAGTTTCAAGTATAATTAAGTTTGTTCGCTCGGCCTACACTAACTACTCCAAATAACTAGTGTAAAAATATGCGTTTGTTAGGCCTGCGTGCAGTTGTAGTCTACACTTCTTACACCCAGTCTAGAGTAGGAATAAGAAGTGTATGTATATACCGAAATAAGTAGCGCTGAATAGTGTGATGAAAAATGACGAGAAGTTGATCGTTCGCGTGTCCTTAGTGTAAGCTGCACAACTATACACCTACTTGCACTGGCTACTCTAGTAACGTCGTTTTACACTACACTAAGTAAAAGGTGCAGCCCGAGCGAACAAACCTATTGTAACTTGGCAATCAAATATTCTACATTTTATATTCGCCTCAACACTTATACCTCAACGCTGTTACTTACTTGGACACAGGTTTTTTTCCAGAGTCTGTCTGTAATCCTACAATAGGAGTACCGCTGAATTCGTCCCAATTCTCCTGGAATATCTTCTGAAATTCATCAGAATCGATATTTTTGATTGCTTCTTGCAAGTCGGCGCTTGTGACTTCATACGCAACGTTCATTTGTAATCCTTCTAATGTCGTTGGCAACTCGGCACTGTTAAGCGACAATGAAGAATATTCGCTTGAGGAGTACATGCTTGTACGTGGTCTCTTCATACCAGCTTTGAAGTTTTGACCAGGGATGTACGTAAATTCTCGTGGTTCACTTCTACTACCATCCGAAGGTCTTTCTAATTCAATGAAAACCTTTTTCTGCTCTTCTATATTCAAATCTTTATAAGGGGGCGTTCTAAATACGATTGCGTACTGGTGATGCACGTCTAAATCGTTAAACTTTCCATACTCCGACCATATTTCATTTTCGTCTTCATCTAATTCGAAGAATCTGATTTTTATGTTTTCTAAAAAAATTTGTTTATGTTAGAAAATATATGCCCTATCCACAACAACTTATTTCTGCTCTTTGCGAAATTCTTAGACAGCTCATGAAATGTACGCAGATGCTGTTACATCGTACGTCTAATATGAAGGGGCAAACCACAAAGGGACCTCTC